>CM060921.1:740456993-741656993 GCA_030737875.1 Allium sativum | reverse complement strand
GTAACAACGCGCGTTTCAGAGGTCCGAACGGATGGACACCTGTCCATACCAGATAGAACTTACTATTGAGGCTTTCGTTGTGCTCGGAACCTTCGAACTTGTCTTTTGAGTTGGTGAAGCTAACCGTAGGGATTTCCCGATCGATGCGCGTTTCGGAGGCCTAAACGGTTCCGAATCACAACCGTCCGAACTACAAAAATGATCGATTCCCCACCGTGGGTTGGGTGGGTGGGGCAGGAGGTGTGTTCAAGGCCCGAGAATGAATTCGAACTGAGGAGGGGTTTTTGGAGCAAGGTCACTGAAATTCTCGTTTCAAAGGGCAGAACTGTTGGGCGATTTCTCAGGCTCTACAGAAAGTCACCACGGTGGCTTTAGAGAGCGCTCCGATCCCTCGATCTCGGCTTTCGAACTGGCGAACGCCAGTATAGGAATTTCCAGACCATCGCAAGCTTTGAAGGCCCGGGCGGTTTGGCATCTACCCATATTACGGAGAAATTTACAATGGAGGTTTCCTAGCCGCTTCAAACCGTAGATACCAGCTTCCGAATTTGCGAAGCCAAGCGTAGGGATTCCTCGATCGACGTGCGTTTCGGAGGCCAGACGGTTCCGTACCCTCGAATGGGAGTATAGGAATTTCTGTAACAACGCGCGTTTCAGAGGCCCGAACGGATGGAAACTTGTCCAAACCAGATAGAACTGACAATGGACGCTTTGGTTGCGCTCGGAACCTTCGATCTTGTCTTTTGAATTGGTGAAGCCAACCGCAGGGATTTCCCGATCGATGCGCGTTTCGGAGGCCTGAACGGTTCCGGATCGCAACCGACCGAACTAGAAAAACGATCGACTCCCCACCGTGGGACGGGTGGGTGGCGCGGCTGGTGTGTTCAAGGCCCGAGAATGAATTCGAACTGAGGAGGGGTTTTCTGAAACACCCCACCTCCGTTAGGGTCACTCTCAAAGGGAATGCCCTAATTTTGGTGGAGGTTTATAAGTATAAGTCACAGATATACAAGACAGATATAAGAACACATATTTGTAAACAGCGGAAAATTAACAACTTTTATTTCATAAAAGCAAATACGTGCTACAACAACATCACCATAATTGTCTTACATCTTTTCCAAAACATAACATAACACTTTCATAATCTGTCTTGATTACATTATTTAAAGAAGCATAAATAAAACATATATAAACTGCAAAAGCCCCATAGTGTTTGTCCAAAGCCATAGTTCAAAGCGAAAAGTTCCAAGCAATACATTTCTCTTCTTCAAGCTGGATGTTAAGGCTGGTCAAGCTGCAGTGTTCCCTCCCTGTGGACCTGAGGGGTTGGGGGAAACGGAAGAAAAGAAGACGAAAGAAAAGTAGAGTCAGACATAAAGCCTGAGTAAGTCTAGTACTATTCTGTCTATGAATAAAGAACTGGGTATGATAAGTATAAACAAGAAGTGGGAAAGCACTATAAACTTGGTTAAGTTGTCTAGGGTCGAATATACTATCGTACCCCATGGTAATCTCTGAACCCATATAAACTAGTTCCCAACTGGCACCCCATAACCAGGGTGATGTGATCCATTCTATGATGATCGGCTCCTACTCGCATAGTTACATGTGTCTTACGGCCCCCGATATTGTAGTTACCTATGTTGGTCCCACCATGGGGTGTATCAAGTCCCATGGCGGTGGCCCGACACAACCTTAGAATGCACAGGTATGCTACTGGTGCCCAGTGCTTTATTTTTCTGCGCCGGAGTGTGTGCACGCCCGCACCCCGTTAGAACCTACACTGCTACACCACCGCCGTCGATTTGACCTCTTACAATCAGCCCAGTAATCGCGCCCCACCCTGCCTAGTTTCAGGGTATCCTGATACACCTTCTAGGGTTACTGCTGAAAAGGGTCCCCCGTTACTAGGTTTTCTATCTCTAGCCAACATGCTAAGTTGGTAAAGTGTTTTCTAACCTAACCCCCACCAGCCCGTTTAGTTTAGCATGTTCCATTTTGATTAAGCCTTTAGTCCACTTAATCCTAACAATCCTGATTCCGCTTTAATTGTCTTATTAAAGCCTTGACCTCTCACATTAGACAGGTATTGTTGTGGCTGCCTGTTGCCGGTTGGTTCCGGGCAGTCTTACGCCACAACTCAGTCTAACCTCGGGTCCTTATTGGGCTCCATGTTTAACCTCCCACATTGGATAGGTATTGTTGTGACTACTGGACAGCCGGGCGGTTCCGGGCAGGTTTACATCACAACTCAATCCAACCTCGGGTTAAACACATCGTATGTTCTACATTTACATATTTTAACTTTCTTCTTTATTTTCTTATATGTAAATATTTGCGGCCCATTATTAAGTTAATGGTGTAAAGATTACACCAATCATGGGCCCAACCCATACTTGAATTTGGGCCCTTCTACTTTATGTTTTCATTTATTAATTAAGTTAACCCAACGTTATTTTCCCCCATTTAACACGTCCGTTTATTATATATATGTTGGGCTTAGCCCTTTTAAGCCCAACTTAGCCATGCGAAAAGGGGAGGCTTTAAGCGAGATTACATACACAAAAAGGGGGAATGTGAACGCATGAACTTGCAATGTGACGTTGGAACTACGAAATAGAAATTGGTGTACTTGCATAGTAGTAACATATACTTTGGTCATAAAGCATAAGTGACATGAATCAAACCATGTAAACTTGTAGTTAAGTTAAGAATCTAAACTGGATATCATTATTGGCACATAGTCTTAACTACAACATAAACCCATGTTCTTATTTAGGCATAATGTCAAACATAAGCAAATCATGTTCATAAGGTTTCTATATGTTTACAAAGGTGCCTACTTTTGTGACTAATACAAAAGTATAGTTAAATTTATTCACATAACCATGGCATAAATATTTCTAACATGAAATCATGATTTTTACCTTAGTCATGCAAACTTGCAAAAGGGATTTTTGAATCTAACCTAGCTATATACCACATATGTCATCATATAATTCTTGTTAACAATATAGACCTAACATAGATTTCAATTTTGCAAAATATCAATCATAGCCTAGTCATATTCATAAGTTTGCAAATAGGTTTTCTAGTACAAAAGCATGGCTATAGATCATGATGCCAAATTTTCACATAATTTCATATGGATTATGATAACCCAAACTTATTCCAATTATTTCACAAAAATGATGTTTGTATAAAAATACATACTATGATGGCATAGTAGCAAAATCCCAAACTTGCATAAATTTCAATTAATCAACTACATATATGTAGCTTCAACATGGATTACCTAATTTGCGAATATTCCAAACGTATACTTGCATAAAACTACCGCATGTAGTTTTTCATAATGAATAACATAATTCGAGAATATCCAAACATATACAATGTTCCAAATCGATAGCAACGCACAAATATGAATTACTTTATCGCCACAAATCAAATATACAAACCAACACAATTATTTGTTCATACCAAAATAATACTCTACTTACAATGGTGTGGCGAATTCTCCAATTAGGGATTTGGAGATGCGATTCCTCGTTGATTTGATTTGTTTAGGTTGCTTTATGCTTTAGAATTTTGCCTCCTAATCTTCTTCTCAATTTGGTGGCTACTCCTAGTCGTTCCTCAGCAACATGGCGGCTTTGTTCTTATTTTTGAATGAATAGATTAGGGTTGAGTCTAGGGTCCTTTTTATAGGGTTTATGAATTGATTAGGACCATTGATGTTGCTTGGTTTGATCGTAGCCATTCATCCTAAAGAGAGACCAATTAGAGCCTGCCACCTAGCCCTAATGACAAAGCAGACTGCAGAAAATCGACCAACATAGAATAGGCCAGCCAGGTTGGGCTGGGTTTGACTGGCTCTGGATCAGGTCGACACCCCTGTCGACAGGCCTGTCGACCTGGTTAGACCAGGTCGACAGCGCAGTCGACTTGGTGTACCAGGCGGGCCTTTTTTTTTCCCTGGCCAATCGGGCCCCATTTTTTCAAATTTAGCTTATTTTATTCTGTTTGAATTTTAAACTTAATTCAGAAACTTCCGAAGGCCATATCTTCTTCATACGGACTCCGTTTTTCGAAAACTCGGACTCTATTTCGCGTATTTTTCCGAGACGAACGCAATGGCGTATCCCGTTTCCCTTAGTTCTTTGATTTGAAATTAATTATACTTTAATTTGTAAATTTCACAGTTATAGAATTTGCGGGGTGTTACATTCTCCCACACTTAAAAGGATTTCGTCCCCGAAATCTTCAAGTTTAGGAAAAATGTATATCCTAACATCCAATCATCCATCTACTCATCCATCAAACACAAGCATCCATTGTCCTTAAAAGACTTCTAATGCTTCATGATCATATGCGAAGTGTGTGTGTACAAGTACTTATCTAATGCAAAATCAGGCGGTCTACTGATTCAGTTGACCTCCTTAATGCGAATTATGTAAGTGCCATGAATCCATCATGTATGCAAATTTTCCTATTCATGATTCTACATGAGTGCACAATCATTCAATCCAAATGCAACATCCATATGACAACACATTAAAGTTCAACCATAAACGAATGCAAACATATATGCATATGCAATATGAAGTGACTGAGACGATCTAAAACCTAGATTGTGTGTGTATATGCAACCACGAGCAACCACTAGCAATCACTTGCAACCACTTGCAACCATCATCCATAACATGTTTCAATTACATGTTTCCATCCAAAGGATTTCTACCTACAAGATAAGGTCGAGGAAATATACCTAAAATGATAGATAAAAGTGCAACTTAAGGAAAATGAAAAATCAAGGATGTACCCTTGAACAGAAAAGGGTAGGCAGTGCGTATTCTAGCTTCAGTTTCCCAAGTCGCGTCTCCCTCGGCGTCGCTCCACTGAACTTTGACGAGCTTGACTTCGCGGTTGCGTAGCTTCTTCACTTCCGTTCCTAGTATGCTGGTTGGAACCTTTCTTATGGTTGCTTCGCGTTCCACTTCGTCCTCTTCGAGGATATTTGGCTCTACCACTTCAGCAGACTCATGTAGACATTTCCGGAGATGTGAAACGTGAAAAACGTTGTGAACTCCGGCCAATTTCTCGGGTAGCTCTAATCTATAGGCCATTTTCCCAATTTTCTCGATGATAGGGAATGGCCCTACAAACCTTGGTGCCAGTTTTCCTGTGGTTCCAAAACGAACAACGTTCCTTAGCGGAGATACCTTGAGAAAAACTCTGTCTCCAACCTCAAATTCAAGGTCGGTCCTTCTTTTGTCGGCATAGGACTTTTGTCTGTCTTGGGCCGTCTTCATCCTTCTTCGTATTAAGTCCACTTTCTCTGAAGTCTCTCGGATCATATCTGGTCCAAGTATGAGCTTATCAGTAGACTCCCACCAACAAGTGGGCGATCGGCACGGTCTTCCATATAAAGCTTCGAAGGGCGCCATTCCGATGGTTGCTTGATAGCTGTTGTTGTAGGCAAATTCCACCAAAGGAAGGTGGTCTTCCCAAGTCCCTCCGAAGTCAAGGACGCATAGCCTTAAAAGGTCTTCCAAAACTCTGTTCACTCTCTCTGTTTGGCCGTCGGTTTGGGGATGATAGGCCGTGCTCAAGCATAACCGCGTTCCTACTGCTTCTTGCAGACTCCGCCAAAACTCACTGGTGAAGATGGGGTCTCGGTCACTAACAATGCTAGATGGTATTCCATGGAGTCGAACGATTTCCTTGAGGTAAAGTGATGCTAGGGATGAGGCAGTTCTTTTACTTTTGACAGGTAAAAAGCGGGCGCTTTTAGTAAGCCTATCCACTGTTACCCAAATGCTAGTGTTGCCTCTCCTAGACCTAGGCAGCCCATCGATGAAGTCCATTGAGATGCTATCCCACTTCCACGGCGGGACCTCCAGAGGATGTAGCAGTCCGCCAGGCTTTTTCTGTTCCGCCTTAACCTGTTGGCACACCATGCACTTAGAAACGAATTCTGCCACGTCCTTTTTCATGCCGTTCCAGAAGAAAGTCCTTTTTATATCTTTGTACATTTTATCTCCGCCTGGGTGTATCGTCATCTTGGAGTGATGTGCTTCCTCGAGAACCTTCTTTATTAAATCTTTTGTCTGTGGGACGCATAGTCTTCCGTCTCGCCTTAGCAAACCCTTATCGTCGATGGAGTATCTGTTGAGGTGACTTGAAGTCTCACCCCTAATTAGCCTATCAATTATTTCCACAAGCTGAGGGTCTTCGCGTTGTGCTGTCCCTACTGAATCCACTAAAGTTGGGCGCACTTCGAGAGATGCTAGCAAGCCTGGTACGAAATCGGAGGAGGACCTAAAGTCGAAGCTGGCTATAAACTCTAGGCTTTGTCTTTCAACAAACAACGGGCTTAGGGTCAATTTCTTTCGGCTCAACGCGTCTGCCACTACGTTGCCTTTGCCTGGAGTATAGGAGATTTCGAAATCGTACGAGGCAAGAAACTCCATCCATCTCTGTTGCCTCAAGTTAAGATCTTTCTGCGAGAAAAGATATTTCAATGATTTATGGTCAGTGTAAAGTTCGAACTTCTCACCTAGGAGATAGTGTCGCCAAGACTTGAGTGCAAAGACGATGGCGGCTAACTCAAGATCGTGGGTTGGGTAGTTCTTTTCGTGCACTTTCAACTGCCTCCCGCCATAAGCTACTACCCTTCCTTCTTGCATTAAGACGGCGCCTAGCCCTGTCCCACATGCATCCGTATAAACGGTGAACATCTTGCTCCCATCTGGCAGCGTCAAAACTGGGGCTGTTGTAAGAGCCCTTTTCAGTCGTTGGAAAGCAAACTCGCAATCCAAATCCCAATTGAACACTAGATTCTTCTTAGTTAATTTCGTGAGCGGAGCTAAGAATTTCGCAAAATCCCTTATAAATTTTCGATAGAAACCTGCTAGTCCTAGAAAGCTTCGGACCTCAGTTGCATTCCTTGGTGTCTTCCAATCCTGTACCGCCACTACCTTAGCAGGGTCCACTGCTAACCCTTGTTTGGATACTATGTGCCCAAGGAACCTCACCTCTTCTCTCCAAAAGTGGCATTTGGAGAACTTGTCTTTTAGTTGATGAGTTCGCAAAGTTTCCATGATTGCCCTTAAGTGCTGAGCATGTTCCTCTTCACTCTTTGAGAAGATAAGGATATCATCTACGAAAACCACTACGAATTTATTGAGGAAATCTCTAAATACCCTACTCATCAGGTCCACGAAGTAAGCGGGTGCGTTTGTCAAGCCGAAAGGCATGACAAGCCATTCAAAGAAGCCGTCTGGGGTTCTGAACGCCGTTTTATCGATACTATCTTCAGCCACCCTTAGCTGATGAAAACCGGTTGCTAAATCGAGCTAGGAGAAAACAGACACTCCTACAAGCTAGTCAAACAGATCGTCAATTCTAGGGAGAGGGTGCCTATTCTTTTTCGTTAGCTTGTTGAGCTCCCTATAGTCAACACATAGACGGAGTGAACCATCCGCCTTTGTAGCGAACACCACCGGAGCGCCCCATTCTGAAATGCTTCTCCTTATGAACCCCTTTTCTAGAAGCTCTTTAATCTGTTTACTGAGCTCTTTCCTTTCTCGTGGAGCCATGTGTCTAACGGGCAACGCAACGGGCTTTGCATTATCTACAAGATATATGCGGAAGTCTATTTCCCGCTTCGGAGGCAAGCCCTTCACCTCTTCGAAGACATCCGGATATTCCCGGACCACTCTAACTGATTGCAAATTTTCAACAGAGGCATCTAGCGATTCAAGATAACTAACCATAACCGCATACGAGGGATCACAAGAAATTTCCAAAGTATTACTGAGATGGGTTAGGAGCCTAGTAACCCTTTTCTCACAATCAATGATGGCCCCATTACTGGATAGCCAATCCATACCCAAAATCAAACCATACCCCGAAAAGCCCAAAACAAAGGCACTACATTGAAATCCTACACTTAGAATAGAAATTTTTAATCCCAAACAGATCATAGACAAATGAGTTGGGCCCCCGATTGGGTTTGAAACAATTAAGGGGTCCTCTACCATACTAGTTTTTAGGTGCAGAGATTCTACTAAAGCAGATGAGATAAAGGAGTGTGATGCGCCAGAATCAAATAAAGTGCGAACGGGTTGATCATAAAGATAAACTACACTTTCTACAGAAGTATTTATACCTCGCTGTTGCAGAGGTGGCGCTTCCAGCACATGAACCTGTGCCCCTGGGGTGGATCCAGCCCTCTGCCCCTGTCCTCGTTTCTTTGGGCAGTCCTTAGCCCTGTGGCCTGTCTCACCGCAAGAAAAGCACCCACCATTCTCCTTGGCCTTCTTTTTCCGGCAGTCCTTTACTAAGTGCCCCACTTTGCCACAGAAATTGCACTTCCTCTTCTCTTTGTTGCCTTTCCCGCCCTTCTTAAAGTCTGTCTTCTTAGGCTGCAAACCCTCTTTCTTCCCTTGAGAGCTTTCTGCCTTTGTCTCCTTCTTGCCCTTGTCCTCTTCGTTCAGCAATGCCATTTGCACCAATCTTTCATACGTGGCTCCCATGGGTATATGGGTCATGGCCAAACTGTGTAATGGCTCATTCAACCCTTTGACGAAACGGAGAGCCTTCTTGTGCGGGGTATTGACTAGGTCAAGCCCAAACCTAGCCAGCTCATCGAACTGATTCACATACTCTCTGACTGTCTTGTCCCCTTGCTTAAGAAATAAGAAATTTTCCAACTGCAAACTTCTTTCCGCATCTGAGAGAAATTTATTCTCAAACCTTGCCCTAAAGTCCTCCCATGTCTCCACTGGTCTTTCAGCATTAGTGACTTCCCACCAGTAGGAAGCCTCGCCCTTCAATAGCCACACTGCCAATTGTACTTTTTGTCTATCTTCTACCTCAAAGATGATGAATAGGTCCTCAGTTTCTTTCAGCCAATTTCTAGCTTCCACGAAGGACTCAGTTCCATGGAAATCCTTTCCTCCCATAGCTTTAAAATCTTTACATATCTTAGCAAACGTATTTCCCCTCGGAGGAGGTGGAGGAAAAGGTGCTGCTGCAGCTGGATGATTTCCTTCAGCTGGGGGAGGAGGAACGGTAGGACCTGGCTGAGTGGCCCTTGCTTCTAAGAACCGTCTAAACCAACTAGGTATTGGCACCCCTTCCGGCAAGTTAAGTTCTTGGGACATGCTGAAACAAAAAGGATAGATTCAAAACGAAGGATAAGAGATAGTACCTATGGCTTTGGGGAGTGGACTTTGCCTTTTTTAAAATAATATAATATTTTTCTTTTTAAAAATGCTTCTTTAAATTTCCTTTTTGAAAATAAATTTTCAAAACTTTTTATCTTATCTGGTAAACCTATGCTCTGATACCAAGTGAAACACCCCACCTCCGTTAGGGTCACTCTCAAAGGGAATGCCCTAATTTTGGTGGAGGTTTATAAGTATAAGTCACAGATATACAAGACAGATATAAGAACACATATTTGTAAACAGCGGAAAATTAACAACTTTTATTTCATAAAAGCAAATACGTGCTACAACAACATCACCATAATTGTCTTACATCTTTTCCAAAACATAACATAACACTTTCATAATCTGTCTTGATTACATTATTTAAAGAAGCATAAATAAAACATATATAAACTGCAAAAGCCCCATAGTGTTTGTCCAAAGCCATAGTTCAAAGCGAAAAGTTCCAAGCAATACATTTCTCTTCTTCAAGCTGGATGTTAAGGCTGGTCAAGCTGCAGTGTTCCCTCCCTGTGGACCTGAGGGGGGGGGGGGAAACGGAAGAAAAGAAGACGAAAGAAAAGTAGAGTCAGACATAAAGCCTGAGTAAGTCTAGTACTATTCTGTCTATGAATAAAGAACTGGGTATGATAAGTATAAACAAGAAGTGGGAAAGCACTATAAACTTGGCTAAGTTGTCTAGGGTCGAATATACTATTGTACCCCATGGTAATCTCTGAACCCATATAAACTAGTTCCCAACTGGCACCCCATAACCAGGGTGATGTGATCCATTCTATGATGATCGGCTCCTACTCGCATAGTTACATGTGTCTTACGGCCCCCGATATTGTAGTTACCTATGCTGGTCCCACCATGGGGTGTATCAAGTCCCATGGCGGCGGCCCGACACAACCTTAGAATGCACAGGTATGCTACTGGTGCCCAGTGCTTTATTTTTCTGCGCCGGAGTGTGTGCACGCCCGCACCCCGTTAGAACCTACACTGCTACACCACCGCCGTCGATTTGACCTCTTACAATCAGCCCAGTAATCGCGCCTCACCCTGCCTAGTTTCAGGGTATCCTGATACACCTTCTAGGGTTACTGCTGAAAAGGGTCCCCCGTTACTAGGTTTTCTATCTCTAGCCAACATGCTAAGTTGGTAAAGTGTTTTCTAACCTAACCCCCACCAGCCCGTTTAGTTTAGCATGTTCCATTTTGATTAAGCCTTTAGTCCACTTAATCCTAACAATCCTGATTCCGCTTTAATTGTCTTATATAAGCCTTGACCTCTCACATTAGACATGTATTGTTGTGGCTGCCTGTTGCCGGTTGGTTCCGGGCAGTCTTACGCCACAACTCAGTCTAACCTCGGGTCCTTATTGGGCTCCATGTTTAACCTCCCACATTGGATAGGTATTGTTGTGACTACTGGACAGCCGGGCGGTTCCGGGCAGGTTTACATCACAACTCAATCCAACCTCGGGTTAAACACATCGTATGTTCTACATTTACATATTTTGTCTTTCTTCTTTATTTTCTTATATGTAAATATTTGCGGCCCATTATTAAGTTAATGGTGTAAAGATTACACCAATCATGGGCCCAACCCATACTTGAATTTGGGCCCTTCTACTTTATGTTTTCATTTATTAATTAAGTTAACCCAACGTTATTTTCCCCCGTTTAACACGTCCGTTTATTATATATATGTTGGGCTTAGCCCTTTTAAGCCCAACTTAGCCATGCGAAAAGGGGAGGCTTTAAGCGAGATTACATACACAAAAAGGGGGAATGTGAACGCATGAACTTGCAATGTGACGTTGGAACTACGAAATAGAAATTGGTGTACTTGCATAGTAGTAACATATACTTTGGTCATAAAGCATAAGTGACATGAATCAAACCATGTAAACTTGTAGTTAAGTTAAGAATCTAAACTGGATATCATTATTGGCACATAGTCTTAACTACAACATAAACCCATGTTCTTATTTAGGCATAATGTCAAACATAAGCAAATCATGTTCATAAGGTTTCTATATGTTTACAAAGGTGCCTACTTTTGTGACTAATACAAAAGTATAGTTAAATTTATTCACATAACCATGGCATAAATATTTCTAACATGAAATCATGATTTTTACCTTAGTCATGCAAACTTGCAAAAGGGATTTTTGTATCTAACCTAGCTATATACCACATATGTCATCATATAATTCTTGTTAACAATATAGACCTAACATAGATTTCAATTTTGCAAAATATCAATCATAGCCTAGTCATATTCATAAGTTTGCAAATAGGTTTTCTAGTACAAAAGCATGGCTATAGATCATGATGCCAAATTTTCACATAATTTCATATGGATTATGATAACCCAAACTTATTCCAATTACTTCACAAAAATGATGTTTGTATAAAAATACATACTATGATGGCATAGTAGCAAAATCCCAAACTTGCATAAATTTCAATTAATCAACTACATATATGTAGCTTCAACATGGATTACCTAATTTGCGAATATTCCAAACGTATACTTGCATAAAACTACCGCATGTAGTTTTTCATAATGAATAACATAATTCGAGAATATCCAAACATATACAATGTTCCAAATCGATAGCAACGCACAAATATGAATTACTTTATCGCCACAAATCAAATATACAAACCAACACAATTATTTGTTCATACCAAAATAATACTCTACTTACAATGGTGTGGCGAATTCTCCAATTTAGGGATTTGGAGATGCGATTCCTCGTTGATTTGATTTGTTTAGGTTGCTTTATGCTTTAGAATTTTGCCTCCTAATCTTCTTCTCAATTTGGTGGCTACTCCTAGTCGTTCCTCAGCAACATGGCGGCTTTGTCTTATTTTTGAATGAATAGATTAGGGTTGAGTCTAGGGTCCTTTTTATAGGGTTTATGAATTGATTAGGACCATTGATGTTGCTTGGTTTGATTGTAGCCATTCATCCTAAAGAGAGACCAATTAGAGCCTGCCACCTAGCCCTAATGACAAAGCAGACTGCAGAAAATCGACCAACATAGAATAGGCCAGCCAGGTTGGGCTGGGTTCGACCTGGCTCTGGATCAGGTCGACACCCCTATCGACAGGCCTGTCGACCTGGTTAGACCAGGTCGACAGCCCAGTCGACTTGGTGTACCAGGCGGGCCTTTTTTTTCCCTGGCCAATCGGGCCCCATTTTTTCAAATTTAGCTTATTTTATTTTGTTTGAATTTTAAACTTAATTCAGAAACTTCCGAAGGCCATATCTTCTTCATACGGACTCCGTTTTTCGAAAACTCGGACTCTATTTCGCGTATTTTTCCGAGACGAACGCAATGGCGTATCCCGTTTCCCTTAGTTCTTTGATTTGAAATTAATTATACTTTAATTTGTAAATTTCACAGTTATAGAATTTGTAAATTTCACAGTTATACTCTATTTCGCCAAGACTTGAGTGCAAAGACGATTACATGGGGTGTATCAAGTCCCATGGCGGCGGCCCGACACAACCTTAGAAAGTCACCACGGTGGCTTTAGAGAGCGCTCTGATCCCTCGATCTCGGCTTTCGAACTGGCGAACGCCAGTATAGGAATTTCAAGACCATCGCACGCTTTGAAGGCCCGGGAGGTTTGGCATCTACCCATATTACGGAGAAATTTACAATGGAGGTTTCCGAGCCGCTTCAAACCATAGATACCAGCTTCCGAATTTGCGAAGCCAAGCGTAGGGATTTCTCGATCGACGTGCTTTTCGGAGGCCCGACGGTTCCGTACCCTCGAATGGGAGTATAGGAATTTCTGTAACAACGCGCGTTTCGGAGGCCCGAACGGATGGACACCTGTCCAAACCAGATAGAACTTACTATGGACGCTTTCGTTGGGCTCGGAACCTTCGATCTTGTCTTTTGAATTGGTGAAGCCAACCGCAGGGATTTCCCGATCGATGCGCGTTTCGGAGGCCTGAACGGTTCCGGATCGCAACCGACCGAACTAGAAAAACGATCGACTCCCCACCGTGGGTCGGGTGGGTGGGGCGGGTGTTGTGTTCAAGGCCCGAGAATGAATTCGAACTGAGGAGGGGTTTTCCGTAGATACCAGTTTCAGAATTTGCGAAGCCAAGCGTAGGGATTTCTCGATCGACGTGCTTTTCGGAGGCCCGACGGTTCCGTACCCTCGAATGGGAGTATAGGAATTTCTGTAACAACGCGCGTTTCAGAGGCCCGAACGGATGGACACCTGTCCATACCAGATAGAACTTACTATGGAGGCTTTCGTTGCGCTCGGAACCTTCGAACTTGTCTTTTGAATTGGTGAAGCCAACCGCAGGGATTTCCCGATCGATGCGCGTTACGGAGGCCTGAACGGTTCCGGATCGCAACCGACCGAACAATAAAAATGATCGATTCTCCACCGTGGGTTGGGTGGGTAGGGCGGGAGGTGTGTTCAAGGCACGAGAATGAATTCGAACAGAGGAGGGGTTTTTGGAGCAAGGTCACTGAAATTCTCGTTTCAAAGGGCAGAACTGTTGGGCGATTTCTCAGGCTCTACAGAAAGTCACCACGGTGGCTTTAGAGAGCGCTCCGATCCCTCGATCTCAGCTTTCGTACTGGCGAACGCTCCGATCCCTCGATCTCGGCTTTCGAACTGAAGAACGCCAGTATAGAAATTTCCAGACCAACGCACGCTTCGAAGGCCCGGGCGGTTTGTTATCTACCCATATTACGGAGAAATTTACAATGGAGGTTTCCTAGCCGCTTCAAACCGTAGATACTAGCTTCCGAATTTGCGAAGCCAAGCGTAGAGATTTCTCGATCGACGTGCGTTTCAAAGGCCCGACGGTTCCGTACCCTCGAATGGGAGTATGGGAATTTCTGTAACAACGCGCGTTTCGGAGGCCCGAACGGATGGACACTTGTCCAAACCCGATAGAACTTACTATGGACGCTTTCGTTGCGCTCGGAACCTTCGATCTTGTCTTTTGAATTGGTGAAGCCAACAGCAGGGATTTCCCGATCGATGCGCGTTTCGGAGGCCTGAACGGTTCCGGATCGCAACCGACCGAACTAGAAAAACGATCGACTCCCCACCCTGGGACGGGTGGGTGGGGCGGGTGGTGTGTTCAAGGCCCGAGAATGAATTCGAACTGAGGAGGGGTTTTCCGTAGATACCAGCTTCCGAATTTGCGAAGCCAAGCGTAGGGATTTCTCGATCGACGTGCTTTTCGGAGGCCCGACGGTTCCGTACCCACGAATGGGAGTATAGGAATTTCTGTAACAACACGCATTTCGGAGGCCCGAACGGATGGAAACCTGTCCATACCAGATAGAACTTACTATGGAGGCTTTCGTTGCGCTCGGAACCTTCGAACTTGTCTTTTGAATTGGTGATGCCAACCGCTGGGATTTCCCGATCGATGCACGTTTCGGAGGTCTGAATGGTTCCGGATCACAACCGACCGAACTACAAAAACGATCGATTCCCCATCGTGGGTTGGGTGGGTGGGGCGGGAGGTGTGTTCAAGGCCCGAGAATGAATTTGAACTGAGGAGGGGTTTTTGGAGCAAGGTCACTGAAATTCTCGTTTCAAAGGGCAGAACTGTTGGGCGATTTCTCAGGCTATACAGAAAGTCACCACGGTGGCTTTAGAGAGCGCTCCGATCCCTCGATCTCGGCTTTCGAACCGGCGAAGGCCAGTATAGGAATTTCCAGACCATCACACGCTTTGAAGGCCCGGGCGGTTTGGCATCTACCCATATTACGGAGAAATTTACAATGGAGGTTTCCGAGCCGCTTCAAACCCTAGATACCAGCTTCCGAATTTGCGAAGCCAAGCGTAGGGATTTCTCGATCGACGTGCTTTTCGGAGGCCCGACGGTTCCGTACCCTCGAATGGGAGTATAGGAATTTCTGTAACAACGCGCGTTTCAGAGGCCCGAACGGATGGACACCTGTCCATACCAGATAGAACTTACTATGGAGGCTTTCGTTGCGCTCGGAACCTTCGAACTTGTCTTTTGAATTGGTGAAGCCAACCGCAGGGATTTCCCGATCGATGCGCGTTACGGAGGCTTGAACGGTTCCGGATCGCAACCGACCGAACAACAAAAATGATCGATTCACCACCGTGGGTTGGGTGGGTAGGGCGGGAGGTGTGTTCAAGGCCCGAGAATGAATTCGAACTGAGGAGGGGTTTTTGGAGCAAGGTCACTGAAATTCTCGTTTCAAAGGGCAGAACTGTTGGGCGATTTCTCAGGCTCTACAGAAAGTCACCACGGTGGCTTTAGAGAGCGCTCCGATCCCTCGATCTCGGCTTTCGAACTGGCGAATGCCAGTATAGGAATTTCCAGACCAACGCACGCTTCGAAGGCCCGGGCGGTTTGGCATCTACCCATATTAGGGAGAAATTTACAATGGAGGTTTCCTAGCCGCTTCAAACCGTAGATAACAGCTTCCGAATTTGCGAAGCCAAGCGTAGGGATTTCTCGATCGACGTGCGTTTCAGAGGCCCGACGGTTCCGTACCCTCGAATGGGAGTATGGGAATTTCTGTAACAACGCGCGTTTCGGAGGCCCGAACGGATGGACACTTGTCCAAACCAGATAGAACTTACTATGGGCGCTTTCGTTGCGCTCGGAACCTTCGATCTTGTCTTTTGAATTGGTGAAGCCAACAGCAGGGATTTCCCGATCGATGCGCGTTTCGGAGGCCTGAACGGTTCCGGATCGCAACCGACCGAACTAGAAAAACGATCGACTCCCCACCCTGGGACGGCTGGGTGGGGCGGGTGGTGTGTTCAAGGCCCGAGAATGAATTCGAACTGAGGAGGGGTTTTCTGTAGATACCAGCTTCCGAATTTGCGAAGCCAAGCGTAGGGATTTCTCGATCGACGTTCTTTTCGGAGGCCCGACGGTTCCGTACCCTCGAATGGGAGTATAGGAATTTCTGTAACATCACGCATTTCGGAGGCCCGAACGGATGGAAACCTGTCCATACCAGATAGAACTTACTATGGAGGCTTTCGTTGCGCTCGGAACCTTCGAACTTGTCTTTTGAATTGGTGAAGCCAACCGCTGGGATTTCCCGATCGATGCGCGTTTCGGAGGCCTGAACGGTTCCGGATCACAACCGACCGAACTACAAAAACAATCGATTCCCTACCGTGGGTTGGGTGGGTGGGGCGGGAGGTGTGTTCAAGGCCCGAGAATGAATTCGAACTGAGGAGGGGTTTTTGGAGCAAGGTCACTGAAATTCTCGTTTCAAAGGGCAGAACTGTTGGGCGATTTCTTATTCTCTACAAAAGTCACCACGGTGGCTTTAGAGAGCGCTCTGATCCCTCGATCTCGGCTTTCGAACTGGCGAACGCCAGTATAGGAATTTCCAGACCATCGCACGCTTTGATGGCCCGGGCGGTTTGGCATCTACCCATATTACGGAGAAATTTACAATGGAGGTTTCCGAGCCGCTTCAAACCGTAGATACCAGCTTCCGAATTTGCGAAGCCAAGCGTAGGGATTTCTCGATCGACGTGCTTTTCGGAGGCCCGACGGTTCCGTACCCTCGAATGGGAGTATAGGAATTTTTGTAATAACGCGCGTTTCAGAGGCCCGAACGGATGGACACCTGTCCATACCAGATAGAACTTACTATGGAGGCTTTCGTTGCGCTCGGAACCTTCGAACTTGTCTTTTGAATTGGTGAAGCCAACCGCAGGGATTTCCCGATCGATGCTCGTTTCGGAGGCCTGAACGGTTCCGGATCGCAACCGACCGAACTACAAAAATGATCGATTCCCCACCGTGGGTTGGGTGGGTAGGGCGGGAGGTGTGTTCAAGGCCCGAGAATGAATTCGAACTGAGGAGGGGTTTTTGGAGCAAGGTCACTGAAATTCTCGTTTCAAAGGGCAGAACTGTTGGGCGATTTCTCAGGCTCTACAGAAAGTCACCACGGTGGCTTTAGAGAGCGCTCCGATCCCTCGATCTCGGCTTTCGAACTGGTGAATGCCAGTATAGGAATTTCCAGACCAACGCACGCTTCGAAGGCCCGTGCGGTTTGGCATCTACCCATATTATGGAGAAATTTACAATGGAGGTTTCCTAGCCGCTTCAAACCGTAGATACCAGCTTCCGAATTAGCGATGCCAAGCGTAGGGATTTCTCGATCGACGTGCGTTTCGGAGACCCGACGGTTCCGTACCCTCGAATGGGAGCATAGGAATTTCTGTAACAACGCGCGTTTCGGAGGCCCGAACGGATGGACACTTGTCCAAACCAGATAGAACTGACAATGGATGCTTTCGTTGCGCTCGGAACCTTCGATCTTGTCTTTTAAATTGGTGAAGCCAACCGCAGGGATTTCCCGATCGATGCGCGTTTCGGAGGCCTGAACGGTTCCAATCGCAACCGACCGAACTAGAAAAACGATCGACTCCCCACCGTGGGACGGGTGGGTGGGGCGGGTGGTGTGTTCAAGGCCCGAGAATGAATTCGAACTGAGGAGGGGTTTTCCATAGATACCAACTTCCGAATTTGCGAAGCCAAGCGTAGGGATTTCTCGATCGACGTGCTTTTCGGAGGCCCGACGGTTCCGTACCCTCGAATGGGAGTATAGGAATTTCTGTAACAACACGCGTTTCGGAGGCCCGAACGGATGGAAACCTGTCCATACCAGATAGAACTTACTATGGAGGCTTTCGTTGCGCTCGGAACCTTCGAACTTGTCTTTTGAATTGGTGAAGCCAACCGCCGGGATTTCCCGACCGATGCGCGTTTCGGAGGCCTGAACGGTTCCGGATCGCAACCGACCGAACTACAAAAACGATCGATTCCCCACCGTGGGTTGGGTGGGTGGGGCGGGAGGTGTGTTCAAGGCCCGAGAATGAATTCGAACTGAGGAGGGGTTTTTGGAGCATGGTCACTGAAATTCTCGTTTCAAAGGGCAGAACTGTTGGGCGATTTCTCAGGCTCTACAGAAAGTCACCACGGTGGCTTTAGAGAGCGCTCCGATCCCTCGATCTCGGCTTTCGAACTGGCGAACGCCAGTATAGGAATTTCCAGACCAACGCACGCTTCGAAGGCCCGAGCGGTTTGGCATCTACCCATATTACGGTGAAATTTACAATGGAGGTTTCCTAGTCGCTTCAAACCGTAGATACCGGCTTCCGAATTTGCGAAGCCAAGCGTAGGGATTTCTCGATCGACGTGCGTTTCGGAGGCCCGACGGTTCCGTACCCTCGAATGGGAGTATAGGAATTTCTGTAACAACGCGCGTTTCGGAGGCCCGAATGGATGGACACTTGTCCAAACCAGATAGAACTTACTATGGACGCTTTCGTTGTGCTCGTAACCTTCGATCTTGTCTTTTGAATTGGTGAAGCCAACCGCAGGGATTTCCCGATCGATGCGCGTTTCAGAGGCCTGAACGGTTCCGGATCGCAACCGACCGAACTAGAAAAACGATCGACTCCCCACCGTGGGTCGGGTGGGTGGGGTGGGTGGTGTGTTCAAGGCCCGAGAATGAATTCGAACTGAGGAGGGGTTTTCCGTAGATACCAGCTTCCGAATTTGCGAAGCCAAGCCTAGGGATTTCTCGATCGACGTGCTTTTCGGAGGCCCGACGGTTCCGTACCCTCGAATGGGAGTATAGGAATTTCTGTAACAACACGCGTTTCGGAGGCCCGAACGGATGGAAACCTGTCCATACCAGATAGAACTTACTATGGAGGCTTTCGTTGCGCTCGGAACCTTCAAACTTGTCTTTTGAATTGGTGAAGCCAACCGCAGGGATTTCCCGATCGATGCGCGATTCGGAGGCCTGAACGGTTCCGGATCGCAACCGACAGAACTACAAAAACGATCGATTCCCCACCGTGGGTTGTTGGCCGGGGAGGGAGGTGTGTTCAAGGCACGAGAATGAATTCGAACTGAGGAGTGGTTTTTGGAGCAAGGTCACTGAAATTCTCGTTTCAAAGGGAAGAACTGTTGGGCGATTTCTCAGGCTCTACAGAAAGTCACCACGGTGGCTTTAGAGAGCGCTCTGATCCCTAGATCTCGGCTTTCGAACTGGAGAACGCTCCGATCCCTCGATCTCGGCTTTCGAACTGGCGAACGCCAGTATAGGAATTTCCAGGCCAACGCACGCATCGAAGGCCCGGGCGGTTTGGCATCTACCCATATTACGGAGAAATTTACAATGGAGGTTTCCTAGCTGCTTCAAACCGTAGATACCAGCTTCCGAATTTGCGAAGCCAAGCGTAGGGATTTCTCGATCGACGTGCATTTCAGAGGCCCGACGGTTCCGTACCCTCGAATGGGAGTATGGGAATTTCCGTAACAACGCGCGTTTCGGAGGCCCGAACAGATGGACACTTGTCCAAACCAGATAGAACTTACTATGGACGCTTTCGTTGCACTCGGAACCTTCGATTTTGTCTTTTGAATTGGTGAAGCCAACCGTAGGGATTTCCCGATCGATGCGCGTTTCGGAGGCCTTAACGGTTCCGGATCGCAACCGACCGAACTAGAAAAACGATCGACTCCCCACCGTGGGTCGGGTGGGTGGGGCGGGTGGTGTGTTCAAGGCCCGAGAATGAATTCGAACTAAGGAGGGGTTTTCCGTAGATACCAGCTTCCGAATTTGCGAAGCCAAGCGTAGGGATTTCTCGATCGACGTGCTTTTCGGAGGCCCGACGGTTCCGTACCCTCGAATGGGAGTATAGGAATTTCTGTAACAACGCGCGTTTCAGAGTTCCGAACGGATGGACACCTGTCCATACCAGATAGAACTTACTATGGAGGCTTTCGTTGCGCTCGGAACCTTCGAACTTGTCTTTTGAATTGGTGAAGCCAACCGCGGGGATTTCCCGATCGATGCGCGTTTCGGAGGCCTGAACGGTTCCGGATCACAACCGTCCGAACTACAAAAACGATCGATTCCCCACCGTGGGTTGGGTGGGTGGGGCGGGAGGTGTGTTCAAGGCCCGAGAATGAATTCGAACTGAGGAGGGGTTTTTGGAGCAAGGTCACTGAAATTCTCGATTCAAATGGCAGAACTGTTGGGCGATTTCTCAGGCTCTACAGAAAGTCACCACGGTGGCTTTAGAGAGCGCTCCGATCCCTCGATCTCGGCTTTCGAACTGGCGAACGCCAGTATAGGAATTTCCAGACCATCGCACGCTTTGAAGGCCCGGGCGGTTTGGCATCTACCCATATTACGGAGAAATTTACAATGGAGGTTTCCTAGCCGCTTCAAACCGTAGATACCAGCTTCCGAATTTGCGAAGCCAAGCGTAGGGATTTCTCGATCGACGTGCGTTTCGGAGGCCAGACGGTTCCGTACCCTCGAATGGGAGTATAGGAATTTCTGTAACAACACGCGTTTCAGAGGCCCGAGCGGATGGACACTTGTCCAAACCAGATAGAACTTACTATGGACGCTTTCGTTGCGCTCGGAACCTTCGATCTTGTCTTTTGAATTGGTGAAGCCAACCGCAGGGATTTCCCGATCGATGCGCGTTTCGGAGGCCTGAACGGTTCCGGATCGCAACCGACCGAACTACAAAAGCGATCGACTCCACACCGTGGGTCGGGTGGGTGGGGCGGGTGGTGTGTTCAAGGCCCGAGAATGAATTCGAACTGAGGAGGGGTTTTCCGTAGATACCAGCTTCCGAATTCGCGAAGCCAAGCGTAGGGATTTCTCGATCGACGTGCTTTTCGGAGGCCCGACGGTTCCGTACCCTCGAATGGGAGTATAGGAATTTCTGTAACAACACGCGTTTCGGAGGCCCGAACGGATGGAAACCTGTCTGTACCAGATAGAACTTACTATGGAGGCTTTCGTTGCGCTCGGAACCTTCGAACTTGTCTTTTGAATTGGTGAAGCCAACCGCAGGGATTTCCCGATCGATGCGCGATTCGGTGGCCTGAACGGTTCCGGATCGCAACCGACAGAACTACAAAAACGATCGATTCCCCACCGTGGGTTGGGTGGGCGGGGAGGGAGGTGTGTTCAAGGCACGAGAATGAATTCGAACTGAGGAGTGGTTTTTGGAGCAAGGTCACTGAAATTCTCGTTTCAAAGGGCAGAACTGTTGGGCGATTTCTCAGGCTCTACAGAAAGTCACCACGGTGGCTTTAGAGAGCGCTCTGATCCCTAGATCTCGGCTTTCGAACTGGCGAACGCTCCGATCCCTCGATCTCGGCTTTCGAACTGGCGAACGCCAGTATAGGAATTTCCAGGCCAACGCACGCATCGAAGGCCCGGGCGGTTTGGCATCTACCCATATTACGGAGAAATTTACAATGGAGGTTTCCTAGCTGCTTCAAACCGTAGATACCAGCTTCCGAATTTGCGAAGCCAAGCGTAGGGATTTCTCGATCGACGTGCGTTTCAGAGGCCTGACGGTTCCGTACCCTCGAATGGGAGTATGGGAATTTCCGTAACAACGCGCGTTTCGGAGTTTCGAACAGATGGACACTTGTCCAAACCAGATAGAACTTACTATGGACGCTTTCGTTGCGCTCGGAACCTTCGATCTTGTCTTTTGAATTGGTGAAGCCAACCGTAGGGATTTCCCGATCGATGCGCGTTTCGGAGGCCTTAACGGTTCCGGATCGCAACCGACCGAACTAGAAAAACGATCGACTCCCCACCGTGGGTCGGGTGGGTGGGGCGGGTGGTGTGTTCAAGGCCCGAGAATGAATTCGAACTAAGGAGGGGTTTTCCGTAGATACCAGCTTCCGAATTTGCGAAGCCAAGCGTAGGGATTTCTCGATCGACGTGCTTTTCGGAGGCCCGACGGTTCCGTACCCTCGAATGGGAGTATAGGAATTTCTGTAACAACGCGCGTTTCAGAGTTCCGAACGGATGGACACCTGTCCATACCAGATAGAACTTACTATGGAGGCTTTCGTTGCGCTCGGAACCTTCGAACTTGTCTTTTGAATTGGTGAAGCCAACCGCAGGGATTTCCCGATCGATGCGCGTTTCGGAGGCCTGAACGGTTCCGGATCACAACCGTCCGAACTACAAAAACGATCGATTCCCCACCGTGGGTTGGGTGGGTGGGGCGGGAGGTGTGTTCAAGGCCCGAGAATGAATTCGAACTGAGGAGGGGTTTTTGGAGCAAGGTCACTGAAATTCTCGATTCAAATGGCAGAACTGTTGGGCGATTTCTCAGGCTCTACAGAAAGTCACCACGGTGGCTTTAGAGAGCGCTCCGATCTCTCGATCTCGGCTTTCGAACTGGCGAACGCCAGTATAGGAATTTCCAGACCAACGCACGCTTCGAAGGCCCGGGCGGTTTGGCATCTACCCATATTACGGAGAAATTTACAATGGAGGTTTCCTAGTCGCTTCAAACCGTAGATACCAGCTTCCGAATTTGCGAAGCCAAGCGTAGGGATTTCTCGATCGACGTGCGTTTCGGAGGCCCGACGGTTCCGTACCCTCGAATGGGAGTATAGGAATTTCTGTAACAACGCGCGTTTCGGAGGCCCGAATGGATGGACACTTGTCCAAACCAGATAGAACTTACTATGGACGCTTTCGTTGTGCTCGGAACCTTCGATCTTGTCTTTTGAATTGGTGAAGCCAACCGCAGGGATTTCCCGATCGATGCGCGTTTCAGAGGCCTGAACGGTTCCGGATCGCAACCGACCGAACTAGAAAAACGATCGACTCCCCACCGTGGGTCGGGTGGGTGGGGTGGGTGGTGTGTTCAAGGCCCGAGAATGAATTCGAACTGAGGAGGGGTTTTCCGTAGATACCAGCTTCCGAATTTGCGAAGCCAAGCCTAGGGATTTCTCGATCGACGTGCTTTTCGGAGGCCCGACGGTTCCGTACCCTCGAATGGGAGTATAGGAATTTCTGTAACAACACGCGTTTCGGAGGCCCGAACGGATGGAAACCTGTCCATACCAGATAGAACTTACTATGGAGGCTTTCGTTGCGCTCGGAACCTTCAAACTTGTCTTCTGAATTGGTGAAGCCAACCGCAGGGATTTCCCGATCGATGCGCGATTCGGAGGCCTGAACGGTTCCGGATCGCAACCGACAGAACTACAAAAACGATCGATTCCCCACCGTGGGTTGGGTGGCCGGGGAGGGAGGTGTGTTCAAGGCACGAGAATGAATTCGAACTGAGGAGTGGTTTTTGGAGCAAGGTCACTGAAATTCTCGTTTCAAAGGGAAGAACTGTTGGGCGATTTCTCAGGCTCTACAGAAAGTCACCACGGTGGCTTTAGAGAGCGCTCTGATCCCTAGATCTCGGCTTTCGAACTGGAGAACGTTCCGATCCCTCGATCTCGGCTTTCGAACTGGCGAACGCCAGTATAGGAATTTCCAGGCCAACGCACGCATCGAAGGCCCGGGCGGTTTGGCATCTACCCATATTACGGAGAAATTTACAATGGAGGTTTCCTAGCTGCTTCAAACCGTAGATACCAGCTTCCGAATTTGCGAAGCCAAGCGTAGGGATTTCTCGATCGACGTGCATTTCAGAGGCCCGACGGTTCCGTACCCTCGAATGGGAGTATGGGAATTTCCGTAACAACGCGCGTTTCGGAGGCCCGAACAGATGGACACTTGTCCAAACCAGATAGAACTTACTATGGACGCTTTCGTTGCACTCGGAACCTTCGATTTTGTCTTTTGAATTGGTGAAGCCAACCGTAGGGATTTCCCGATCGATGCGCGTTTCGGAGGCCTTAACGGTTCCGGATCGCAACCGACCGAACTAGAAAAACGATCGACTCCCCACCGTGGGTCGGGTGGGTGGGGCGGGTGGTGTGTTCAAGGCCCGAGAATGAATTCGAACTAAGGAGGGGTTTTCCGTAGATACCAGCTTCCGAATTTGCGAAGCCAAGCGTAGGGATTTCTCGATCGACGTGCTTTTCGGAGGCCCGACGGTTCCGTACCCTCGAATGGGAGTATAGGAATTTCTGTAACAACGCGCGTTTCAGAGTTCCGAACGGATGGACACCTGTCCATACCAGATAGAACTTACTATGGAGGCTTTCGTTGCGCTCGGAACCTTCGAACTTGTCTTTTGAATTGGTGAAGCCAACCGCGGGGATTTCCCGATCGATGCGCGTTTCGGAGGCCTGAACGGTTCCGGATCACAACCGTCCGAACTACAAAAACGATCGATTCCCCACCGTGGGTTGGGTGGGTGGGGCGGGAGGTGTGTTCAAGGCCCGAGAATGAATTCGAACTGAGGAGGGGTTTTTGGAGCAAGGTCACTGAAATTCTCGATTCAAATGGCAGAACTGTTGGGCGATTTCTCAGGCTCTACAGAAAGTCACCACGGTGGCTTTAGAGAGCGCTCCGATCCCTCGATCTCGGCTTTCGAACTGGCGAACGCCAGTATAGGAATTTCCAGACCATCGCACGCTTTGAAGGCCCGGGCGGTTTGGCATCTACCCATATTACGGAGAAATTTACAATGGAGGTTTCCTAGCCGCTTCAAACCGTAGATACCAGCTTCCGAATTTGCGAAGCCAAGCGTAGGGATTTCTCGATCGACGTGCGTTTCGGAGGCCAGACGGTTCCGTACCCTCGAATGGGAGTATAGGAGTTTCTGTAACAACACGCGTTTCAGAGGCCCGAACGGATGGACACTTGTCCAAACCAGATAGAACTTACTATGGACGCTTTCGTTGCGCTCGGAACCTTCGATCTTGTCTTTTGAATTGGTGAAGCCAACCGCAGGGATTTCCCGATCGATGCGCGTTTCGGAGGCCTGAACGGTTCCGGATCGCAACCGACCGAACTACAAAAGCGATCGACTCCACACCGTGGGTCGGGTGGGTGGGGCGGGTGGTGTGTTCAAGGCCCGAGAATGAATTCGAACTGAGGAGGGGTTTTCCGTAGATACCAGCTTCCGAATTCGCGAAGCCAAGCGTAGGGATTTCTCGATCGACGTGCTTTTCGGAGGCCCGACGGTTCCGTACCCTCGAATGGGAGTATAGGAATTTCTGTAACAACACGCGTTTCGGAGGCCCGAACGGATGGAAACCTGTCTGTACCAGATAGAACTTACTATGGAGGCTTTCGTTGCGCTCGGAACCTTCGAACTTGTCTTTTGAATTGGTGAAGCCAACCGCAGGGATTTCCCGATCGATGCGCGATTCGGAGGCCTGAACGGTTCCGGATCGCAACCGACAGAACTACAAAAACGATCGATTCCCCACCGTGGGTTGGGTGGGCGGGGAGGGAGGTGTGTTCAAGGCACGAGAATGAATTCGAACTGAGGAGTGGTTTTTGGAGCAAGGTCACTGAAATTCTCGTTTCAAAGGGCAGAACTGTTGGGCGATTTCTCAGGCTCTACAGAAAGTCACCACGGTGGCTTTAGAGAGCGCTCTGATCCCTAGATCTCGGCTTTCGAACTGGCGAACGCTCCGATCCCTCGATCTCGGCTTTCGAACTGGCGAACGCCAGTATAGGAATTTCCAGGCCAACGCACGCATCGAAGGCCCGGGCGGTTTGGCATCTACCCATATTACGGAGAAATTTACAATGGAGGTTTCCTAGCTGCTTCAAACCGTAGATACCAGCTTCCGAATTTGCGAAGCCAAGCGTAGGGATTTCTCGATCGACGTGCGTTTCAGAGGCCTGACGGTTCCGTACCCTCGAATGGGAGTATGGGAATTTCCGTAACAACGCGCGTTTCGGAGTTTCGAACAGATGGACACTTGTCCAAACCAGATAGAACTTACTATGGACGCTTTCGTTGCGCTCGGAACCTTCGATCTTGTCTTTTGAATTGGTGAAGCCAACCGTAGGGATTTCTCGATCGATGCGCGTTTCGGAGGCCTTAACGGTTCCGGATCGCAACCGACCGAACTAGAAAAACGATCGACTCCCCACCGTGGGTCGGGTGGGTGGGGCGGGTGGTGTGTTCAAGGCCCGAGAATGAATTCGAACTAAGGAGGGGTTTTCCGTAGATACCAGCTTCCGAATTTGCGAAGCCAAGCGTAGGGATTTCTCGATCGACGTGCTTTTCGGAGGCCCGACGGTTCCGTACCCTCGAATGGGAGTATAGGAATTTCTGTAACAACGCGCGTTTCAGAGTTCCGAACGGATGGACACCTGTCCATACCAGATAGAACTTACTATGGAGGCTTTCGTTGCGCTCGGAACCTTCGAACTTGTCTTTTGAATTGGTGAAGCCAACCGCAGGGATTTCCCGATCGATGCGCGTTTCGGAGGCCTGAACGGTTCCGGATCACAACCGTCCGAACTACAAAAACGATCGATTCCCCACCGTGGGTTGGGTGGGTGGGGCGGGAGGTGTGTTCAAGGCCCGAGAATGAATTCGAACTGAGGAGGGGTTTTTGGAGCAAGGTCACTGAAATTCTTGATTCAAATGGCAGAACTGTTGGGCGATTTCTCAGGCTCTACAGAAAGTCACCACGGTGGCTTTAGAGAGCGCTCCGATCCCTCGATCTCGGCTTTCGAACTGGCGAACGCCAGTATAGGAATTTCCAGACCATCGCACGCTTTGAAGGCCCGGGCGGTTTGGCATCTACCCATATTACGGAGAAATTTACAATGGAGGTTTCCTAGCCGCTTCAAACCGTAGATACCAGCTTCCGAATTTGCGAAGCCAAGCGTAGGGATTTCTCGATCGACGTGCGTTTCGGAGGGCAGACGGTTCCGTACCCTCGAATGGGAGTATAGGAATTTCTGTAACAACGCGCGTTTCAGAGGCCCGAACGGATGGACACTTGTCCAAACCAGATAGAACTTACTATGGACGCTTTCGTTGCGCTCGGAACCTTCGATCTTGTCTTTTGAATTGGTGAAGCCAACCGCAGGGATTTCCCGATCGATGCGCGTTTCGGAGGCCTGAACGGTTCCGGATCGCAACCGACCGAACTACAAAAGCGATCGACTCCACACCGTGGGTCGGGTGGGTGGGGCGGGTGGTGTGTTCAAGGCCCGAGAATGAATTCGAACTGAGGAGGGGTTTTCCGTAGATACCAGCTTCCGAATTCGCGAAGCCAAGCGTAGGGATTTCTCGATCGACGTGCTTTTCGGAGGCCCGACGGTTCCGTACCCTCGAATGGGAGTATAGGAATTTCTGTAACAACACGCGTTTCGGAGGCCCGAACGGATGGAAACCTGTCTGTACCAGATAGAACTTACTATGGAGGCTTTCGTTGCGCTCGGAACCTTCGAACTTGTCTTTTGAATTGGTGAAGCCAACCGCAGGGATTTCCCGATCGATGCGCGATTCGGAGGCCTGAACGGTTCCGGATCGCAACCGACAGAACTACAAAAACGATCGATTCCCCACCGTGGGTTGGGTGGGCGGGGAGGGAGGTGTGTTCAAGGCACGAGAATGAATTCGAACTGAGGAGTGGTTTTTGGAGCAAGGTCACTGAAATTCTCGTTTCAAAGGGCAGAACTGTTGGGCGATTTCTCAGGCTCTACAGAAAGTCACCACGGTGGCGTTAGAGAGCGCTCTGATCCCTAGATCTCGGCTTTCGAACTGGCGAACGCTCCGATCCCTCGATCTCGGCTTTCGAACTGGCGAACGCCAGTATAGGAATTTCCAGGCCAACGCACGCATCGAAGGCCCGGGCGGTTTGGCATCTACCCATATTACGGAGAAATTTACAATGGAGGTTTCCTAGCTGCTTCAAACCGTAGATACCAGCTTCCGAATTTGCGAAGCCAAGCGTAGGGATTTCTCGATCGACGTGCGTTTCAGAGGCCTGACGGTTCCGTACCCTCGAATGGGAGTATGGGAATTTCCGTAACAACGCGCGTTTCGGAGTCCCGAACAGATGGACACTTGTCCAAACCAGATAGAACTTACTATGGACGCTTTCGTTGCGCTCGGAACCTTCGATCTTGTCTTTTGAATTGGTGAAGCCAACCGTAGGGATTTCCCGATCGATGCGCGTTTCGGAGGCCTTAACGGTTCCGGATCGCAACCGACCGAACTAGAAAAACGATCGACTCCCCACCGTGGGTCGGGTGGGTGGGGCGGGTGGTGTGTTCAAGGCCCGAGAATGAATTCGAACTAAGGAGGGGTTTTCCGTAGATACCAGCTTCCGAATTTGCGAAGCCAAGCGTAGGGATTTCTCGATCGACGTGCTTTTCGGAGGCCCGACGGTTCCGTACCCTCGAATGGGAGTATAGGAATTTCTGTAACAACGCGCGTTTCAGAGGTCCGAACGGATGGACACCTGTCCATACCAGATAGAACTTACTATGGAGGCTTTCGTTGCGCTCGGAACCTTCGAACTTGTCTTTTGAATTGGTGAAGCCAACCGCAGGGATTTCCCGATCGATGCGCGTTTCGGAGGCCTGAACGGTTCCGGATCACAACCGTCCGAACTACAAAAATGATCGATTCCCCACCGTGGGCTGGGTGGGTGGGGCGGGAGGTGTGTTCAAGGCCCGAGAATGAATTCGAACTGAGGAGGGGTTTTTGGAGCAAGGTCACTGAAATTCTCGTTTCAAATGGCAGAACTGTTGGGCGATTTCTCAGGCTCTACAGAAAGTCACCACGGTGGCTTTAGAGAGCGCTCCGATCCCTCGATCTCGGCTTTCGAACTGGCGAACGCCAGTATAGGAATTTCCAGACCATCGCACGCTTTGAAGGCCCGGGCGGTTTGGCATCTAACCATATTACGGAGAAATTTACAATGGAGGTTTCCTAGCCGCTTCAAACCGTAGATACCAGCTTCCGAATTTGCGAAGCCAAGCATAGGGATTTCTCGATCGACGTGCGTTTTGGAGGCCAGACGGTTCCGTACCCTCGAATGGGAGTATAGGAATTTCTGTAACAACGCGCGTTTCAGAGGCCCGAACGGATGGACACTTGTCCAAACCAGATAGAACTTACTATGGACGCTTTCGTTGCGCTCGGAACCTTCGATCTTGTCTTTTGAATTGGTGAAGCCAACCGCAGGGATTTCCCGATCGATGCGCGTTTCGGAGGCCTGAACGGTTCCGGATCGCAACCGACCGAACTACAAAAACGATCGACTCCACACCGTGGGTCGGGTGGGTTGGGCGGGTGGTGTGTTCAAGGCCCGAGAATGAATTCGAACTGAGGAGGGGTTTTCCGTAGATACCAGCTTCCGAATTCGCGAAGCCAAGCGTAGGGATTTCTCGATCGACGTGCTTTTCGGAGGCCCGACGGTTCCGTACCCTCGAATGGGAGTATAGGAATTTCTGTAACAACACGCGTTTCGGAGGCCCGAACGGATGGAAACCTGTCCGTACCAGATAGAACTTACTACGGAGGCTTTCGTTGCGCTCGGAACCTTCGAACTTGTCCTTTGAATTGGTGAAGCCAACCGCAGGGATTTCCCGATCGATGCACGTTTCGGAGGCCTGAACGGTTCCGGATCGCAACCGACTGAACTACAAAAACGATCGATTCCCCACCGTGAGTTGGGTGGGTGGGGGAGGGAGGTGTGTTCAAGGCACGAGAATGAATTCGAACCGAGGAGGGTTTTTTGGAGCAAGGTCATTGAAATTCTCGTTTCAAAGGGCAGAACTGTTGGGCAATTTCTCAGGCTCTACAGAAAGTCACCACGGTGGCTTTAGAGAGCGCTCCGATCCCTCGATCTCGGCTTTCGAACTGGCGAACGCTCCGATCCCTCGATCTCGGCTTTCGAACTGAAGAACGCCAGTATAGGAATTTCCAGACCAACGCACGCTTCGAAGGCCCGGGCGGTTTGGCATCTACCCATATTACGGAGAAATTTACAATGGAGGTTTCCTAGCCGCTTCAGACCGTAGATACCAGCTTCCGAATTTGCGAAGCCAAGCGTAGGGATTTCTCGATCGACGTGCGTTTCGGAGGCCCGACGATTCCGTACCCTCGAATGGGAGTATAGGAATTTCTGTAACAACGCGCGTTTCGGAGGCCCGAACGGATGGACACTTGTCCAAACCAGATAGAACTTACTATGGACGCTTTCGTTGCGCTCGGAACCTTCGATCTTGTCTTTTGAATTGGTGAAGCCAACCATAGGGATTTCCCGATCGATGCGCGTTTCGGAGGCCTTAACGGTTCCGGATCGCAACCGACCGAACTAGAAAAACGATCGACTCCCAACCGTGGGTCGGGTGGGTGGGGCGGGTGGTGTGTTCAAGGCCCGAGAATGAATTCGAACTGAGGAGGTGTTTTCCGTAGATACCAGCTTCCGAATTTGCGAAGCCAAGCGTCGGGATTTCTCGATCGACGTGCTTTTCGGAGGCCCGACGGTTCCGTAACCTCGAATGGGAGTATAGGAATTTCTGTAACAACACGCGTTTCGGAGGCCCGAACGGATGGAAACCTGTCCATACCAGATAGAACTTACTATGGAGGCTTTCGTTGCGCTCGGAACCTTCGAACTTGTCTTTTGAATTGGTGAAGCCAACCGCAGGGATTTCCCGATCGATGCGCGATTCGGAGGCCTGAACGGTTCCGGATCGCAACCGACAGAACTACAAAAACGATCGATTCCCCACCGTGGGTTGGGTGGGCGGGGAGGGAGGTGTGTTCAAGGCACGAGAATGAATTCGAACTGAGGAGTGGTTTTTGGAGCAAGGTCACTGAAATTCTCGTTTCAAAGGGCAGAACTGTTGGGCGATTTCTCAGGCTCTACAGAAAGTCACCACGGTGGCTTTAGAGAGCGCTCTGATCCCTAGATCTCGGCTTTCGAACTGGCGAACGCTCCGATCCCTCGATCTCGGCTTTCGAACTGGCGAACGCCAGTATAGGAATTTCCAGGCCAACGCACGCATCGAAGGCCCGGGCGGTTTGGCATCTACCCATATTACGGAGAAATTTACAATGGAGGTTTCCTAGCTGCTTCAAACCGTAGATACCAGCTTCCGAATTTGCGAAGCCAAGCGTAGGGATTTCTCGATCGACGTGCGTTTCAGAGGCCTGACGGTTCCGTACCCTCGAATGGGAGTATGGGAATTTCCGTAACAACGCGCGTTTCGGAGGCCCGAACAGATGGACACTTGTCCAAACCAGATAGAACTTACTATGGACGCTTTCGTTGCGCTCGGAACCTTCGATCTTGTCTTTTGAATTGGTGAAGCCAACCATAGGGATTTCCCGATCGATGCGCGTTTCGGAGGCCTTAACGGTTCCGGATCGCAACCGACCGAACTAGAAAAACGATCGACTCCCCACCGTGGGTCGGGTGGGTGGGGCGGGTGGTGTGTTCAAGGCCCGAGAATGAATTCGAACTAAGGAGGGGTTTTCCGTAGATACCAGCTTCCGAATTTGCGAAGCCAAGCGTAGGGATTTCTCGATCGACGTGCTTTTCGGAGGCCCAACGGTTCCGTACCCTCGAATGGGAGTATAGGAATTTCTGTAACAACGCGCGTTTCAGAGGTCCGAACGGATGGACACCTGTCCATACCAGATAGAACTTACTATGGAGGCTTTCGTTGCGCTCGGAACCTTCGAACTTGTCTTTTGAATTGGTGAAGCCAACCGCAGGGATTTCCCGATCGATGCGCGTTTCGGAGGCCTGAACGGTTCCGGATCACAACCGTCCGAACTACAAAAATGATCGATTCCCCACCGTGGGTTGGGTGGGTGGGGCGGGAGGTGTGTTCAAGGCCCGAGAATGAATTCGAACTGAGGAGGGGTTTTTGGAGCAAGGTCACTGAAATTCTCGTTTCAAATGGCAGAACTGTTGGGCGATTTCTCAGGCTCTACAGAAAGTCACCACGGTGGCTTTAGAGAGCGCTCCGATCCCTCGATCTCGGCTTTCGAACTGGCGAACGCCAGTATAGGAATTTCCAGACCATCGCACGCTTTGAAGGCCCGGGCGGTTTGGCATCTAACCATATTACGGAGAAATTTACAATGGAGGTTTCCTAGCCGCTTCAAACCGTAGATACCAGCTTCCGAATTTGCGAAGCCAAGCGTAGGGATTTCTCGATCGACGTGCGTTTCGGAGGCCAGACGGTTCCGTACCCTCGAATGGGAGTATAGGAATTTCTGTAACAACGCGCGTTTCAGAGGCCCGAACGGATGGACACTTGTCCAAACCAGATAGAACTTACTATGGACGCTTTCGTTGCGCTCGGAACCTTCGATCTTGTCTTTTGAATTGGTGAAGCCAACCGCATGGATTTCCCGATCGATGCGCGTTTCGGAGGCCTGAACGGTTCCGGATCGCAACCGACCGAACTACAAAAACGATCGACTCCACACCGTGGGTCGGGTGGGTGGGGCGGGTGGTGTGTTCAAGGCCCGAGAATGAATTCGAACTGAGGAGGGGTTTTCCGTAGATACCAGCTTCCGAATTCGCGAAGCCAAGCGTAGGGATTTCTCGATCGACGTGCTTTTCGGAGGCCCGACGGTTCCGTACCCTCGAATGGGAGTATAGGAATTTCTGTAATAACACGCGTTTCGGAGGCCCGAACGGATGGAAACCTGTCCGTACCAGATAGAACTTACTATGGAGGCTTTCGTTGCGCTCGGAACCTTCGAACTTGTCCTTTGAATTGGTGAAGCCAACCGCAGGGATTTCCCGATCGATGCACGTTTCGGAGGCCTAAACGGTTCCGGATCGCAACCGACTGAACTACAAAAACGATCGATTCCCCACCGTGAGTTGGGTGGGTGGGGGAGGGAGGTGTGTTCAAGGCACGAGAATGAATTCGAACCGAGGAGGGGTTTTTGGAGCAAGGTCATTGAAATTCTCGTTTCAAAGGGCAGAACTGTTGGGCGATTTCTCAGGCTCTACAGAAAGTCACCACGGTGGCTTCAGAGAGCGCTCCGATCCCTCGATCTCAGCTTTCGAACTAGCGAACGCTCCGATCACTCGATCTCGGCTTTCGAACTGAAGAACGCCAGTATAGGAATTTCCAGACCAACGCACGCTTCGAAGGCCCGGGCGGTTTGGCATCTACCCATATTACGGAGAAATTTACAATGGAGGTTTCCTAGCCGCTTCAAACCGTAGATACCAGCTTCCGACTTTGCGAAGCCAAGCGTAGGGATTTCTCGATCGACGTGCGTTTCGGAGGCCCGACGATTCCGTACCCTCGAATGGGAGTATAGGAATTTCTTTAACAACGCGCGTTTCGGAGGCCCGAACGGATGGACACTTGTCCAAACCAGATAGAACTTACTATGGACGCTTTCATTGCGCTCGGAACCTTCGATCTTGTCTTTTGAATTAGTGAAGCCAACCGCAGGGATTTCCCGATCGATGCGCGTTTCGGAGGCCTGAACGGTTCCGGATCGCAACCGACCGAACTAGAAAAACAATCGACTCCCCACCGTGGGTCAGGTGGGTGGGGCGGGTGGTGTGTTCAAGGCCCGAGAATGAATTCGAACTGAGGAGGTGTTTTCCGTAGATACCAGCTTCCGAATTTGCGAAGCCAAGCGTCGGGATTTCTCGATCGACGTGCTTTTCGGAGGCCCGACGGTTCCGTAACCTCGAATGGGAGTATAGGAATTTCTGTAACAACACGCGTTTCGGAGGCCCGAACGGATGGAAACCTGTCCATACCAGATAGAACTTACTATGGAGGCTTTCGTTGCGCTCGGAACCTTCGAACTTGTCTTTTGAATTGGTGAAGCCAACCGCAGGGATTTCCAGATCGATGCGCGTTTCAGAGGCCTGAACGGTTCCGGATCGCAACCGACCGAACTACAAAAACGATCGATTCCCCACCGTGGGTTGGGTGGGTGGGGAGGGAGGTGTGTTCAAGGCACAAGAATGAATTCGAACTGAGGAGGGGTTTTTGGAGCAAGGTCACTGAAATTCTCGTTTCAAAGGGAAGAACTGTTGGGCGATTTCTCAGGCTCTACAGAAAGTCACCACGGTGGCTTTAGAGAGCGCTCCGATCCCTCGATCTCAGCTTTCGAACTGGAGAACGCTCCGATCCCTCGATCTCGGCTTTCGACTGACGAACGCCAATAAGGAATTTCCAGACCAACGCACGCTTCGAAGGCCCGGGCGGTTTGGCATCTACCCATATTACGGAGAAAGTTACAATGGAGGTTTCCTAGTCGCTTTAAACCGTAGATACCAGCTTCCGAATTTGCAAAGCCAAGCGTAGGGATTTCTCGATCGACGTGCGTTTCAGAGGCCCGACGGTTCCATACCCTCGAATGGGAGTATGGGAATTTCTGTAACAACGCGCGTTTCGGATGCCCGAACGGATGGACACTTGTCCAAACCAGATAGAACTTACTATGGACGCTTTCGTTGCGCTCGGAACCTTCGATCTTGTCTTTTGAATTGGTGAAGCCAACAGCAGGGATTTCCCGATCGATGCGCGTTTCGGAGGCCTGAACGGTTCCGGATCGCAATCGACCGAACTAGAAAAACGATCGACTCCCCACCCTGGGACGGGTGGGTGGGGCGGGTGGTTTGTTCAAGGCCCGAGAATGAATTCGAACTGAGGAGGGGTTTTCCGTAGATACCAGCTTCCGAATTTGCGAAGCCAAGCGTAGGGATTTCTCGATCGACGTGCTTTTCGGAGGCACGACGGTTCCGTACCCTCGAATAGGAGTATAGGAATTTCTGTAACAACACGCATTTCGGAGGCCCGAACGGATGGAAACCTGTCCATACCAGAAAGAACTTACAATGGAGGCTTTCGTTGCGCTCGGAACCTTCGAACTTGTCTTTTGAATTGGTGAAGCCAACCGCAGGGATTTCCCGATCGATGCGCGTTTTGGAGGCCTGAACGGTTCCGGATCGCAACCGACCGAACTACAAAAACGATCGATTCCCCACCGTGGGTTGGGTGGGTAGGGAGGGAGGTGTGTTCAAGGCACGAGAATGAATTCGAACAGAGGAGGGGTTTTTGGAGCAAGGTCACTGAAATTCTCATTTCAAAGGGCAGAACTGTTGGGCGATTTCTTAGGCTCTACAGAAAGTCACCACGGTGGCTTTAGAGAGCGCTCCGATCCCTCGATCTCAGCTTTCGTACTGGCGAACGCTCCGATCCCTCGATCTCGGCTTTCGAACTGAAGAACGCCAGTATAGGAATTTCCAGACCAACGCACGCTTCGAAGGCCTGGGCGGTTTGGCATCTACCCATATTACGGAGAAATTTACAATGGAGGTTTCCTAGCCGCTTCAAACCGTAGATACCAGCTTCCGAATTTGCGAAGCCAAGCGTAGGGATTTCTCGATCGACGTGCGTTTCGGAGGCCCGACGGTTTCGTACCCTCGAATGGGAGTATAGAAATTTCTGTAACAACGCGCGTTTCGGAGGCCCGAACGGATGGACACTTGTCCAAACCAGATAGAACTTACTATGGACGCTTTCGTTGCGCTCGGAACCTTCGATCTTGTCTTTTAAATTGGTGAAGCCAACCGCAGGGATTTCCCGTTCGATGCCCGTTTCGGAGGCCTGAACGGTTCCGAATCGCAACCGACCGAACTAGAAAAACGATCGACTCCCCACTGTGGGTCGGGTAAGTGGGGCGGGTGGTGTGTTCAAGGCCCGAGAATGAATTCGAACTGAGGAGGGGTTTTCCGTAGATACCAGCTTCCGAATCTGCGAAGCCAAGCGTATGGATTTCTCGATCGACGTGCTTTTCGGAGGCCCGACGGTTCCGTACCCTCGAATGGGAGTATAGGAATTTCTGTAACAACACGCGTTTCGGAGACCCGAACTGATGGAAACCTGTCCATACCAGATAGAACTTACTATGGAGGCTTTCGTTGCGCTCGGAACCTTCGAACTTGTCTTTTGAATTGGTGAAGCCAACCGCAGGGATTTCCCGATCGATGCGCGTTTCGGAGGCCTGAACGGTTCCGGATCGCAACCGACCGAACTACAAAAACGATCGATTCCCCACCGTGGGTTGGGTGGGTGGGGAGGGAGGTGTGTTCATGGCGCGAGAATGAATTCGAACTGAGGAGGGGTTTTTGGAGCAAGGTCACTGAAATTCTCGTTTCAAAGGGCAGAACTGTTGGGGCGATTTCTCAGGCTCTACAGAAAGTCACCACGGTGGCTTTAGAGAGCGCTCCGATCCCTCGATCTCGGCTTTCGAACTGGTGAACGCCAGTATAGGAATTTCTAGACCATCGCACGCTTTGAAGGCCCGGGCGGTTTGGCATCTACCCATATTACGGAGAAATTTACAATGGAGGTTTCCTAGCCGCTTCAAACCGTAGATACCAGCTTCCGAATTTGCGAAGCCAAGCGTAGGGATTTCTCGATCGACGTGCGTTTCGGAGGCCAGACAGTTCCGTACCCTCGAATGGGAGTATAGGAATTTCTGTAACAACGCGCGTTTCGGAGGCCCGAACGGATGGACACTTGTCCAAACCAGATAGAACTTACTATGGACGCTTTCGTTGCGCTCGGAACCTTCGATCTTTTCTTTTGAATTGGTGAAGCCAACCGCAGGGATTTCCCGATCGATGCGCGTTTCGGAGGCCTGAACGATTCCGGATCGCAACCGACCGAACTAGAAAAACGATCGACTCCACACCGTGGGTCGGGTGGGTGGGGCGGGTGGTGTGTTCAAGGCCCGAGAATGAATTCGAACTGAGGAGGGGTTTTCCGTAGATACCAGCTTCCGAATTTGCGAAGCCAAGCGTAGGGATTTCTCGATCGACGTGCTTTTTGGAGGCCCGACGGTTCCGTACCCTCGAATGGGAGTATAGGAATTTCTGTAACAACACGCGTTTCGGAGGCACGAACGGATGGAAACCTGTCCATACCAGATAGAACTTACTATGGAGGCTTTCGTTGCGCTCGGAACCTTCGAACTTGTCTTTTGAATTGGTGAAGCCAACCGCAGGGATTTCCAGATCGATGCGCGTTTCAGAGGCCTGAACGGTTCCGGATCGCAACCGACCGAACTACAAAAACGATCGATTCCCCACCGTGGGTTGGGTGGGTGGGGAGGGAGGTGTGTTCAAGGCACAAGAATGAATTCGAACTGAGGAGGGGTTTTTGGAGCAAGGTCACTGAAATTCTCGTTTCAAAGGGAAGAACTGTTGGGCGATTTCTCAGGCTCTACAGAAAGTCACCACGGTGGCTTTAGAGAGCGCTCCGATCCCTCGATCTCAGCTTTCGAACTGGAGAACGCTCCGATCCCTCGATCTCGGCTTTCGACTGACGAACGCCAATAAGGAATTTCCAGACCAACGCACGCTTCGAAGGCCCGGGCGGTTTGGCATCTACCCATATTACGGAGAAAGTTACAATGGAGGTTTCCTAGTCGCTTTAAACCGTAGATACCAGCTTCCGAATTTGCAAAGCCAAGCGTAGGGATTTCTCGATCGACGTGCGTTTCAGAGGCCCGACGGTTCCATACCCTCGAATGGGAGTATGGGAATTTCTGTAACAACGCGCGTTTCGGATGCCCGAACGGATGGACACTTGTCCAAACCAGATAGAACTTACTATGGACGCTTTCGTTGCGCTCGGAACCTTCGATCTTGTCTTTTGAATTGGTGAAGCCAACAGCAGGGATTTCCCGATCGATGCGCGTTTCGGAGGCCTGAACGGTTCCGGATCGCAATCGACCGAACTAGAAAAACGATCGACTCCCCACCCTGGGACGGGTGGGTGGGGCGGGTGGTTTGTTCAAGGCCCGAGAATGAATTCGAACTGAGGAGGGGTTTTCCGTAGATACCAGCTTCCGAATTTGCGAAGCCAAGCGTAGGGATTTCTCGATCGACGTGCTTTTCGGAGGCACGACGGTTCCGTACCCTCGAATAGGAGTATAGGAATTTCTGTAACAACACGCATTTCGGAGGCCCGAACGGATGGAAACCTGTCCATACCAGAAAGAACTTACAATGGAGGCTTTCGTTGCGCTCGGAACCTTCGAACTTGTCTTTTGAATTGGTGAAGCCAACCGCAGGGATTTCCCGATCGATGCACGTTTCGGAGGCCTGAACGGTTCCGGATCACAACCGACCGAACTACAAAAACGATCGATTCCCCACCGTAGGTTGGGTGGGTGGGGAGGGAGGTGTGTTCAAGGCCCGAGAATGAATTCGAATTGAGGAGGGGTTTTTGGAGCAAGGTCACTGAAATTCTCGTTTCAAAGGGCAGAACTGTTGGGCGATTTCTCAGGCTCTACAGAAAGTCACCACGGTGGCTTTAGAGAGCGCTCCGATCCCTCGATCTCGGCTTTCGAACTGGTGAACGCCAGTATAGGAATTTCTAGACCATCGCACGCTTTGAAGGCCCGGGCGGTTTGGCATCTACCCATATTACGGAGAAATTTACAATGGAGGTTTCCTAGCCGCTTCAAACCGTAGATACCAGCTTCCGAATTTGCGAAGCCAAGCGTAGGGATTTCTCGATCGACGTGCGTTTCGGAGGCCAGACAGTTCCGTACCCTCGAATGGGAGTATAGGAATTTCTGTAACAACGCGCGTTTCGGAGGCCCGAACGGATGGACACTTGTCCAAACCAGATAGAACTTACTATGGACGCTTTCGTTGCGCTCGGAACCTTCGATCTTTTCTTTTGAATTGGTGAAGCCAACCGCAGGGATTTCCCGATCGATGCGCGTTTCGGAGGCCTGAACGATTCCGGATCGCAACCGACCGAACTAGAAAAACGATCGACTCCACACCGTGGGTCGGGTGGGTGGGGCGGGTGGTGTGTTCAAGGCCCGAGAATGAATTCGAACTGAGGAGGGGTTTTCCGTAGATACCAGCTTCCGAATTTGCGAAGCCAAGCGTAGGGATTTCTCGATCGACGTGCTTTTTGGAGGCCCGACGGTTCCGTACCCTCGAATGGGAGTATAGGAATTTCTGTAACAACACGCGTTTAGGAGGCACGAACGGATGGAAACCTGTCCATACCAGATAGAACTTACTATGGAGGCTTTCGTTGCGCTCGGAACCTTCGAACTTGTCTTTCGAATTGGTGAAGCCAACCGCAGGGATTTCCCGATCGATGCGCGTTTTGGAGGCCTGAACGGTTCCGGATCGCAACCGACCGAACTACAAAAACGATCGATTCCCCACCGTGGGTTGGGTGGGTAGGGAGGGAGGTGTGTTCAAGGCACGAGAATGAATTCGAACAGAGGAGGGGTTTTTGGAGCAAGGTCACTGAAATTCTCATTTCAAAGGGCAGAACTGTTGGGCGATTTCTCAGGCTCTACAGAAAGTCGCCACGGTGGCTTTAGAGAGCGCTCCGATCCCTCGATCTCAGCTTTCATACTGGCGAACGCTCCGATCCCTCGATCTCGGCTTTCGAACTGAAGAACGCCAGTATAGGAATTTCCAGACCAACGCACGCTTCGAAGGCCCGGGCGGTTTGGCATCTACCCATATTACGGAGAAATTTACAATGGAGGTTTCCTAGCCGCTTCAAACCGTAGATACCAGCTTCCGAATTTGCGAAGCCAAGCGTAGGGATTTCTCGATCGACGTGCGTTTCGGAGGCCCGACGGTTTCGTACCCTCGAATGGGAGTATAGAAATTTCTGTAACAACGGTCGTTTCGGAGGCCCGAACGGATGGACACTTGTCCAAACCAGATAGAACTTACTATGGACGCTTTCGTTGCGCTCGGAACCTTCGATCTTGTCTTTTAAATTGGTGAAGCCAACCGCAGGGATTTCCCGTTCGATGCCCGTTTCGGAGGCCTGAACGGTTCCGGATCGCAACCGACCGAACTAGAAAAACGATCGACTCCCCACCGTGGGTCGGGTAAGTGGGGCGGGTGGTGTGTTCAAGGCCCGAGAATGAATTCGAACTGAGGAGGGGTTTTCCGTAGATACCAGCTTCCGAATCTGCGAAGCCAAGCGTAGGGATTTCTCGATCGACGTGCTTTTCGGAGGCCCGACGGTTCCGTACCCTCGAATGGGAGTATAGGAATTTCTGTAACAACACGCGTTTCGGAGACCCGAACTGATGGAAACCTGTCCATACCAGATAGAACTTACTATGGAGGCTTTCGTTGCGCTCGGAACCTTCGAACTTGTCTTTTGAATTGGTGAAGCCAACCGCAGGGATTTCCCGATCGATGCGCGTTTCGGAGGCCTGAACGGTTCCGGATCGCAACCGACCGAACTACAAAAACGATCGATTCCCCACCGTGGGTTGGGTGGGTGGGGAGGGAGGTGTGTTCATGGCGCGAGAATGAATTCGAACTGAGGAGGGGTTTTTGGAGCAAGGTCACTGAAATTCTCGTTTCAAAGGGCAGAACTGTTGGGCGATTTCTCAGGCTCTACAGAAAGTCACCACGGTGGCTTTTGAGAGCGCTCCGATCCCTCGATCTCAGCTTTCGAACTGGCGAACGCTCTGATCCCTCGATCTCAGCTTTCGAACTGAAGAACGCCAGTATAAGAATTTCCAGACCAACGTACGCTTCGAAGGCCCGGGCGGTTTGACATCTACCCATATTACGGAGAAATTTACAATGGAGGTTTCCTTGTCGCTTCAAACTGTAGATACCAGCTTCCGAATTTGCGAAGCCAAGCGTAGGGATTTCTCGATCGACGTGCGTTTCCGAGACCCGACGGTTCCGTACCCTCGAATGGGAGTATGGGAATTTCTGTAACAACGCGTGTTTCGGAGGCCCGAACGGATGGACACTTGTCCAAACCAGATAGAACTTACTATGGACGCTTTCGTTGTGCTCGGAACCTTCGATCTTGTCTTTTGAATTGGTGAAGCCAACAGCAGGGATTTCCCGATCGATGCGCGTTTCGGAGGCCTGAACGGTTCCGGATCGCAACCTTCCGAACAAGAAAAACGATCGACTCCCCACCCTGGGACGGGTGGGTGGGGCGGGTGGTTTGTTCAAGGCCCGAGAATGAATTCGAACTAAGGAGGGGTTTTCCGTAGATACCAGCTTTCGAATTTGCGAAGCCAAGCGTAGGGATTTCTCGATCGACGTGATTTTCCGAGGCCCGACGGTTCCGTACCCTCGAATGGGAGTATAGGAATTTCTGTAACAACACGCATTTCGGAGGCCCGAACGGATGGAAACCTGTCCATACCAGATAGAACTTAGTATGGAGGCTTTCGTTGCCCTCGAAACCTTCGAACTTGTCTTTTGAATTGGTGAAGCCAACCGCAGGGATTTCCTGATCGATGCGAGTTTCGGAGGCCTGAACGGTTCCGGATCACAACCGACCGAACTACAAAAACGATCGATTCCCCACCGTGGGTTGGGTGGGTGGGGCGGGAGGTGTGTTCAAGGCCCGAGAATGAATTCGAACTTAGGAGGGGTTTTTGGAGCAAGGTCACTGAAATTCTCGTTTCAAAGGGCAAAACTGTTGGGCGATTTCTCAGGCTCTACAGAAAGTCACCACGGTGGCTTTAGAGAGCGCTCCGATCCCTCGATCTCGGCTTTCGAACTGGCGAACGCCAGTTTAGGAATTTCCAGACCTTCGCACGCTTTGAAGGCCCGGGCGGTTTGGCATCTACCCATATTACGGAGAAATTTACAATGGAGGTTTCCTAGCCGCTTCAAACCGTAGACACCAGCTTCTGAATTTGCGAAGCCAAGCGTAGGGATTTCTCGATCGACGTGCGTTTCGGAGGCCAGACGGTTCCGTACCCTCGAATGGGAGTATAGGAATTTCAGTAACAACGCGCGTTTCGGAGGCCCGAACGGATGGACACTTGTCCAAACCAGATAGAACTTACTATGGACGCTTTCGTTGCCCTCGGAACCTTCGATCTTGTCTTTTGAATTGGTGAAGCCAACCGTAGGGATTTCCCGATCGATGCGCGTTTCGGAGGCCTGAACGGTTCCGGATCGCAACCGACCGAACTAGAAAAACGATCGACTCCACACCGTGGGTCGGGTGGGTGGGGCGGGTGGTGTGTTCAAGGCCCGAGAATGAATTCGAACTGAGGAGGTGTTTTCCGTAGATACCAGCTTCCGAATTTGCAAAGCCAAGCGTAGGGATTTCTCGATCGACGTGCTTTTCGGAGGCCCGACGGTTCCGTACCCTCGAATGGGAGTATAGGAATTTCTGTAACAACACGCGTTTCGGAGGCCCGAACGAATGGAAACCTGTCCATACCAGATAGAACTTACTATGGAGGCTTTCGTTGCGCTCGGAACCTTCGAACTTGTCTTTTGAATTGGTGAAGCCAATCGTAGGGATTTCCCGATCGATGCGCGTTTCGGAGGCCTGAACGGTTCCGGATCGCAACTGGCCGAACTACAAAAACGATCGATTCCCCACCGTGGGTTGGGTGGGTGGGGAGGGAGGTGTGTTCAAGGCACTAGAATGAATTCAAACTGAGGAGGGGTTTTTGGAGCAAGGTCACTGAAATTCTCGTTTCAAAGGGTAGAACTGTTGGGCGATTTCTCAGGCTCTACAGAAAGTCACCACGGTGGCTTTAGAGAGCGCTCCGATCTCTCGATCTCGGCTTTCGAACTGGCGAACGCTCCGATCCTTCGATCTCGGCTTTCGAACTGAAGAACGCCAGTATAGGAATTTCCAGACCAACGCACGCTTCGAAGGCCCGGGCGGTTTGGCATCTACCCATATTACGGAGAAATTTACAATGGAGGTTTCCTAGCCGCTTCAAACCGTAGATACCAGCTTCCGAATTTGCGAAGCCAAGCGTAGGGATTTCTCGATCGACGTGCGTTTCGGAGGCCAGACGGTTCCATACCCTCGAATAGGAGTATAGGAATTTCTGTAACAACGCGCGTTTCGGAGGCCCGAACGGATGGACACTTGTCCAAACCAGATAGAACTTACTATGGACGCTTTCGTTGCGCTCGGAACCTTCGATCTTGTCTTTTGAATTGGTGAAGCCAAACGCAGGGATTTCCCGATCGATGCGCGTTTCTGAGGCCTGAACGGTTCCGGATCGCAACCGACCGAACTAGAAAAACGATCGACTCCACACCGTGGGTCGGGTGGGTGGGCCGGGTGGTGTGTTCAAGGCCCGAGAATGAATTTGAACTGAGGAGGGGTTTTCCGTCGATACCAGCTTCCGAATTTGCGAAGCCAAGCGTAGGGATTTCTCGATCGACGTGCTTTTCGGAGGTCCGACGGTTCCGTACCCTCGAATGGGAGTATAGGAATTTCTGTAACAACACGCGTTTCGGAGGCCCGAACGAATGGAAACCTGTCCATACCAGATAGAACTTACTATGGAGGCTTTCGTTGCGCTCGGAACCTTCGAACTTGTCTTTTGAATTGGTGAAGCCAATCGTAGGGATTTCCCGATCGATGCGCGTTTCGGAGGCCTGAACGGTTCCGGATCGCAACTGGCCGAACTACAAAAACGATCGATTCCCCACCGTGGGTTGGGTGGGTGGGGAGGGAGGTGTGTTCAAGGCACTAGAATGAATTCAAACTGAGGAGGGGTTTTTGGAGCAAGGTCACTGAAATTCTCGTTTCAAAGGGTAGAACTGTTGGGCGATTTCTCAGGCTCTACAGAAAGTCTCCACGGTGGCTTTAGAGAGCGCTCCGATCTCTCGATCTCGGCTTTCGAACTGGCGAACGCTCCGATCCTTCGATCTCGGCTTTCGAACTGAAGAACGCCAGTATAGGAATTTCCAGACCAACGCACGCTTCGAAGGCCCGGGCGGTTTGGCATCTACCCATATTACGGAGAAATTTACAATGGAGGTTTCCTAGCCGCTTCAAACCGTAGATACCAGCTTCCGAATTTGCGAAGCCAAGCGTAGGGATTTCTCGATCGACGTGCGTTTCGGAGGCCAGACGGTTCCATACCCTCGAATAGGAGTATAGGAATTTCTGTAACAACGCGCGTTTCGGAGGCCCGAACGGATGGACACTTGTCCAAACCAGATAGAACTTACTATGGACGCTTTCGTTGCGCTCGGAACCTTCGATCTTGTCTTTTGAATTGGTGAAGCCAAACGCAGGGATTTCCCGATCGATGCGCGTTTCTGAGGCCTGAACGGTTCCGGATCGCAACCGACCGAACTAGAAAAACGATCGACTCCACACCGTGGGTCGGGTGGGTGGGCCGGGTGGTGTGTTCAAGGCCCGAGAATGAATTCGAACTGAGGAGGGGTTTTCCGTCGATACCAGCTTCCGAATTTGCGAAGCCAAGCGTAGGGATTTCTCGATCGACGTGCTTTTCGGAGGTCCGACGGTTCCGTACCCTCGAATGGGAGTATAGGAATTTCTGTAACAACACGCGTTTCGGAGGCCCGAACGGATGGAAACCTGTCCATACCAGATAGAACTTACTATGGAGGCTTTCGTTGCGCTCGGAACCTTCGAACTTGTCTTTTGAATTGGTGAAGCCAACCGTAGGGATTTCCCGATCGATGCGCGTTTCGGAGGCCTGAACGGTTCCGGATCGCAACCGACCGAACTACAAAAACGATCGATTCCCCACCGTGAGTTGGGTGGGTGGGGAGGGATGTGTGTTCAAGGCACGAGAATGAATTCGAACTGAGGAGGGGTTTTTGGAGCAAGGTCACTGAAATTCTCGTATCAAAGGGCAGAACTATTGGGCGATTTCTCAGGCTCTACAGAAAGTCACCACGGTGGCTTTAGAGAGCGCTCCGATCCCTCGATCTCAGCTTTCGAACTGGCGAACGCTCCGATCCCTCGATCTCGGTTTTCGAACTGAAGGACGCCAGTATAGGAATTTCCAGACCAACGCATGCTTCGAAGGCCCGGGCGGTTTGGCATCTACCCATATTACGGAGAAATTTACAATGGAGGTTTCCTAGCCGCTTCAAACCGTAGATACCAGCTTCCGAATTTGCCAAGCCAAGCGTAGGGATTTCTCGATCGACGTGCGTTTCGGAGGCCCGACGGTTCCGTACCCTCGAATGGGAGTATAGGAATTTCTGTAACAACGCGCGTTTCGGAGGCCCTAACGGATGGACACTTGTCCAAACCAGATAGAACTTACTATGGACGCTTTCGTTATGCTCGGAACCTTCGATCTTGTCTTTTGAATTGGTGAAGCCAACCGTAGGGATTTCCCGATCGATGCGCGTTTCGGAGGCCTGAACGGTTCCGTAACGCAACCGACCGAACTAGAAAAATGATCGACTCGCCACCGTGGGTCGGGTGGGTGGGGCGGGTGGTGTGTTCAAGGCCCGAGAATGGATTCGAACTGAGGAGGGGTTTTCCGTAGATACCAGCTTCCGAATTTGCGAAGCCAAGCGTAGGGATTTCTCGATCGACGTGCTTTTCGGAGGCCCGACGGTTCCGTACCCTCGAATGGGAGTATAGGAGTTTCTGTAACAACACGCGTTTCGGAGGCCCGAACGGATGGAAACCTGTCCATACCAGATAGAACTTACTATGGAGGCTTTCGTTGCACTCGGAACCTTCGAACTTTTATTTTGAATTGGTGAAGCCAACCGCAGGGATTTCCCGATCGATGCGCGTTTCGGAGGCCTGAACGGTTCCGGATCGCAACCGACCGAACTACAAAAACGATCGATTCCCCACCGTGGGTTGGGTGGGGGGGGAGGGAGGTGTGTTCAAGGCACGAGAATGAATTCGAACTGAGGAGGGGTTTTTGGAGCAAGGTCACTGATATTCTCGTTTCAAAGGGCAGAACTGTTGGGCGATTTCTCAGGCTCTACAGAAAGTCACCACGGTGGCTTTAGAGAGCGCTCCGATCCCTCGATCTCAGCTTTCGAACTGTCGAACGCTCCGATCCCTCGATCTCGGCTTTCGAACTGAAGGACGCCAGTATAGGAATTTCCAGACCAACGCACGCTTCGAAGGCCCGGGCGGTTTGGCATCTACCCATATTACGGAGAAATTTACAATGGAGGTTTCCTAGCCGCTTCAAACCGTAGATACCAGCTTCCGAATTTGCGAAGCCAAGCGTGGGGATTTCTCGATCGACGTGCGTTTCGGAGGACCGACGTTTCCGTACCCTCGAATGGGAGTATAGGAATTTCTGTAACAACGCGCGTTTCGGAGGCCCGAACGGATTGACACTTGTCCAAACTAGATAGAACTTACTATGGACAATTTCGTTGCGCTCGGAACCTTCGATCTTGTCTTTTGAATTGGTGAAGCCAACCGCAGGGATTTCCCGATCGATGCGCGTTTCGGAGGCCTGAACGGTTCCGGATCGCAACCGACCGAACTAGAAAAACGATCGACTCCCCACCGTGGGTCGGGTGGGTGGGGCGGATGGTGTGTTCAAGGCCCGAGAATGAATTCGAACCGAGGAGGGGTTTTCCATAGATACCAGCTTCCGAATTTGTGAAGCCAAGCGTAGGGATTTCTCGATCGACGTGCTTTTCGGAGGCCCGACGGTTCCGTACCCTCGAATGGGAGTATAGGAATTTCTGTAACAACACGCGTTTCGGAGGCCCGAACGAATGGAAACCTGTCCATACCAGATAGAACTTACTATGGACGCTTTCGTTGCGCTCGGAACCTTCGATCTTGTCTTTTGAATTGGTGAAGCCAAACGCAGGGATTTCCCGATCGATGCGCGTTTCTGAGGCCTGAACGGTTCCGGATCGCAACCGACCGAACTAGAAAAACGATCGACTCCACACCGTGGGTCGGGTAGGTGGGCCGGGTGGTGTGTTCAAGGCCCGAGAATGAATTCGAACTGAGGAGGGGTTTTCCGTCGATACCAGCTTCCGAATTTGCGAAGCCAAGCGTAGGGATTTCTCGATCGACGTGCTTTTCGGAGGTCCGACGGTTCCGTACCCTCGAATGGGAGTATAGGAATTTCTGTAACAACACGCGTTTCGGAGGCCCGAACGGATGGAAACCTGTCCATACCAGATAGAACTTACTATGGAGGCTTTCGTTGCGCTCGGAACCTTCGAACTTGTCTTTTGAATTGGTGAAGCCAACCGTAGGGATTTCCCGATCGATGCGCGTTTCGGAGGCCTGAACGGTTCCGGATCGCAACCGACCGAACTACAAAAACGATCGATTCCCCACCGTGAGTTGGGTGGGTGGGGAGGGATGTGTGTTCAAGGCACGAGAATGAATTCGAACTGAGGAGGGGTTTTTGGAGCAAGGTCACTGAAATTCTCGTATCAAAGGGCAGAACTGTTGGGCGATTTCTCAGGCTCTACAGAAAGTCACCACGGTGGTTTTAGAGAGCGCTCCGATCCCTCGATCTCAGCTTTCGAACTGGCGAACGCTCCGATCCCTCGATCTCGGTTTTCGAACTGAAGGACGCCAGTATAGGAATTTCCAGACCAACGCACGCTTCGAAGGCCCGGGCGGTTTGGCATCTACCCATATTACGGAGAAATTTACAATGGAGGTTTCCTAGCCGCTTCAAACCGTAGATACCAGCTTCCGAATTTGCCAAGCCAAGCGTAGGGATTTCTCGATCGACGTGCGTTTCGGAGGCCCGACGGTTCCGTACCCTCGAATGGGAGTATAGGAATTTCTGTAACAACGCGCGTTTCGGAGGCCCTAACGGATGGACACTTGTCCAAACCAGATAGAACTTACTATGGACGCTTTCGTTATGCTCGGAACCTTCGATCTTGTCTTTTGAATTGGTGAAGCCAACCGCAGGGATTTCCCGATCGATGCGCGTTTCGGAGGCCTGAACGGTTCCGTAACGCAACCGACCGAACTAGAAAAATGATCGACTCGCCACCGTGGGTCGGGTGGGTGGTGCGGGTGGTGTGTTCAAGGCCCGAGAATGGATTCGAACTGAGGAGGGGTTTTCCGTAGATACCAGCTTCCGAATTTGCGAAGCCAAGCGTAGGGATTTCTCGATCGACGTGCTTTTCGGAGGCCCGACGGTTCCGTACCCTCGAATGGGAGTATAGGAGTTTCTGTAACAACACGCGTTTCGGAGGCCCGAACGGATGGAAACCTGTCCATACCAGATAGAACTTACTATGGAGGCTTTCGTTGCACTCGGAACCTTCGAACTTTTATTTTGAATTGGTGAAGCCAACCGCAGGGATTTCCCGATCGATGCGCGTTTCGGAGGCCTGAACGGTTCCGGATCGCAACCGACCGAACTACAAAAACGATCGATTCCCCACCGTGGGTTGGGTGGGGGGGGAGGGAGGTGTGTTCAAGGCACGAGAATGAATTCGAACTGAGGAGGGGTTTTTGGAGCAAGGTCACTGATATTCTCGTTTCAAAGGGCAGAACTGTTGGGCGATTTCTCAGGCTCTACAGAAAGTCACCACGGTGGCTTTAGAGAGCGCTCCGATCCCTCGATCTCAGCTTTCGAACTGTCGAACGCTCCGATCCCTCGATCTCGGCTTTCGAACTGAAGGACGCCAGTATAGGAATTTCCAGACCAACGCACGCTTCGAAGGTCCGGGCGGTTTGGCATCTACCCATATTACGGAGAAATTTACAATGGAGGTTTCCTAGCCGCTTCAAACCGTAGATACCAGCTTCCGAATTTGCGAAGCCAAGCGTAGGGATTTCTCGATCGACGTGCGTTTCGGAGGACCGACGTTTCCGTCCCTCGAATGGGAGTATAGGAATTTCTGTAACAACGCGCGTTTCGGAGGCCCGAACGGATTGACACTTGTCCAAACCAGATAGAACTTACTATGGACAATTTCGTTGCGCTCGGAACCTTCGATCTTGTCTTTTGAATTGGTGAAGCCAACCGCAGGGATTTCCCGATCGATGCGCGTTTCGGAGGCCTGAACGGTTCCGGATCGCAACCGACCGAACTAGAAAAACGATCGACTCCCCACCGTGGGTCGGGTGGGTGGGGCGGATGGTGTGTTCAAGGCCCGAGAATGAATTCGAACCGAGGAGGGGTTTTCCATAGATACCAGCTTCCGAATTTGTGAAGCCAAGCGTAGGGATTTCTCGATCGACGTGCTTTTCGGAGGCCCGACGGTTCCGTACCCTCGAATGGGAGTATAGGAATTTCTGTAACAACACGCGTTTCGGAGGCCCGAACGAATGGAAACCTGTCCATACCAGATAGAACTTACTATGGAGGCTTTCGTTGCGCTCGGAACCTTCGAACTTGTCTTTTGAATTGGTGAAGCCAATCGTAGGGATTTCTCGATCGATGCGCGTTTCGGAGGCCTGAACGGTTCCGGATCGCAACCGACCGAACTACAAAAACGATCGATTCCCCACCGTGGGTTGGGTGGGTGGGGAGGGAGGTATGTTAAAGGCACTAGAATGAATTCAAACTGAGGAGGGGTTTTTGGAGCAAGGTCACTGAAATTCTCGTTTCAAAGGGTAGAATTGTTGGGCGATTTCTCAGGCTCTACAGAAAGTCACCACGGTGGCTTTATAGAGCGCTCCGATCTCTCGATCTCGGCTTTCGAACTGGCGAACGCTCAAATACTTCGATCTCGGCTTTCGAACTGAAGAACGCCAGTAAAGGAATTTCCAGACCAACGCACGCTTCGAAGGCCCGGGCGGTTTGGCATCTACCCATATTACGGAGAAATTTACAATGGAGGTTTCCTAGCCGCTTCAAACCGTAGATACCAGCTTCCGAATTTGCGAAGCCAAGCATAGGGATTTCTCGATCGACGTGCGTTTCGGAGGCCAGACGGTTCCATACCCTCGAATGGGAGTATAGGAATTTCTGTAACAACGCGCGTTTCGGAGGCCCGAACGGATGGACACTTGTCCAAACCAGATAGAACTTACTATGGACGCTTTCGTTGCGCTCGGAACCTTCGATCTTGTCTTTTGAATTGGTGAAGCCAAACGCAGGGATTTCCCGATCGATGCTCGTTTCTGAGGCCTGAACGGTTCCGGATCGCAACCGACCGAACTAGAAAAACGATCGACTCCACACCGTGGGTCGGGTGGGTGGGCCGGGTGGTGTGTTCAAGGCCCGAGAATGAATTCGAACTGAGGAGGGGTTTTCCGTCGATACCAGCTTCCGAATTTGCGAAGCCAAGCGTAGGGATTTCTCGATCGACGTGCTTTTCGGAGGCCCGACGGTTCCGTACCCTCGAATGGGAGTATAGGAATTTCTGTAACAACACGCGTTTCGGAGGCCCGAACGGATGGAAACCTGTCCATACCAGATAGAACTTACTATGGAGGCTTTCGTTGCGCTCGGAACCTTCGAACTTGTCTTTTGAATTGGTGAAGCCAACCGCAGGGATTTCCCGATCGATGCGCGTTTCGGAGGCCTGAACGGTTCCGGATCGCAACCGACCGAACTACAAAAACGATCGATTCCCCACCGTGAGTTGGGTGGGAGGGGAGGGAGGTGTGTTCAAGGCACGAGAATGAATTCGAACTGAGGAGGGGTTTTTGGAGCAAGGTCACTGAAATTCTCGTTTCAAAGGGCAGAACTGTTGGGCGATTTCTCAGGCTCTACAGAAAGTCACCACGGTGGCTTTAGAGAGCGCTCCGATCCCTCGATCTTAGCTTTCGAACTGGCGAACGCTCCGATCCCTCGATCTCGGCTTTCGAACTGAAGGACGCCAGTATAGGAATTTCCAGACCAACGCACGCTTCGAAGGCCCGGGCGGTTTGGCATCTACCCATATTACGGAGAAATTTACAATGGAGGTTTCCTAGCCGCTTCAAACCGTAGATACCAGCTTCCGAATTTGCGAAGCCAAGCGTAGGGATTTCTCGATCGACGTGCGTTTCGGAGGCCCGACGGTTCCGTACCCTCGAATGGGAGTATAGGAATTTCTGTAACAACGCGCGTTTCGAAGGCCCTAACGGATGGACAGTTGTCCAAACCAGATAGAACTTATTATGGACGCTTTCGTTATGCTCGGAACCTTCGATCTTGTCTTTTGAATTGGTGAAGCCAACCGCAGGGATTTCCCGATCGATGCGCGTTTCGGAGGCCTGAACGGTTCCGGATCGCAACCGACCGAACTAGAAAAAAGATCGACTCGCCACCGTGGGTCGGGTGGGTGGGGCGGGTGGTGTGTTCAAGGCCCGAGAATGAATTCGAACCGAGGAGGGGTTTTCCATAGATACCAGCTTCCGAATTTGCGAAGCCAAGCGTAGGGATTTCTCGATCGACGTGCTTTTCGGAGGCCCGACGGTTCCGTACCCTCGAATGGGAGTATAGGAATTTCTGTAACAACACGCGTTTCGGAGGCCCGAACGGATGGAAACCTGTCCATACCAGATAGAACTTACTATGGAGGCTTTCGTTGCACTCGGAACCTTCGAACTTTTCTTTTGAATTGGTTAAGCCAACCGCAGGGATTTCCCGATCGATGCGCGTTTCGGAGGCCTGAACGGTTCCGGATCGCAACCGACCGAACTACAAAAACGATCGATTCCCCACCGTGGGTTGGGTGGGTGGGGAGGGAGGTATGTTCAAGGCACTAGAATGAATTCAAACTGAGGAGGGGTTTTTGGAGCAAGGTCACTGAAATTCTCGTTTCAAAGGGTAGAACTCTTGGGCGATTTCTCAGGCTCTACAGAAAGTCACCACGGTGGCTTTAGAGAGCGCTACGATCTCTCGATCTCGGCTTTCGAACTGGCGAACGCTCCAATCCTTCGATCTCGGCTTTCGAACTGAAGAACGCCAGTATAGGAATTTCCAGACCAACGCACGCTTCGAAGGCCCGGGCGGTTTGGCATCTACCCATATTACGGAGAAATTTACAATGGAGGTTTCCTAGCCGCTTCAAACCGTAGATACCAGCTTCCGAATTTGCGAAGCCAAGCGTAGGGATTTCTCGATCGACGTGCGTTTCGGAGGCCAGACGGTTCCATACCCTCGAATGGGTGTATAGGAATTTCTGTAACAACGCGCGTTTCGGAGGCCCGAACGGATGGACACTTGTCCAAACCAGATAGAACTTACTATGGACGCTTTCGTTGCGCTCGGAACCTTCGATCTTGTCTTTTGAATTGGTGAAGCCAAACGCAGGGATTTCCCGATCGATGCGCGTTTCTGAGGCCTGAACGGTTCCGGATCGCAACCGACCGAACTAGAAAAACGATCAACTCCACACCGTGGGTCGGGTGGGTGGGCGGGTGGTGTGTTCAAGGCCCGAGAATGAATTCTAACTGAGGAGGGGTTTTCCGTCGATACCAGCTTCCGAATTTGCGAAACCAAGCGTAGGGATTTCTCGATCGACGTGCTTTTCGGAGGCCCGACGGTTCCGTACCCTCGAATGGGAGTATAGGAATTTCTGTAACAACACGCGTTTCGGAGGCCCGAACGGATGGAAACCTGTCCATACCAGATAGAACTTACTATGGAGGCTTTCGTTGCGCTCGGAACCTTCGAACTTGTCTTTTGAATTGGTGAAGCCAACCGAAGGGATTTCCCGATCGATGCGCGTTTCGGAGGCCTGAACGGTTCCGGATCGCAACCGACCGAATTACAAAAACGATCGATTCCCCACCGTGAGTTGGGTGGGTGGGGAGGGAGGTGTGTTCAAGGCACGAGAACGAATTCGAACTGAGGAGGGGTTTTTGGAGCAAGGTCACTGAAATTCTCGTTTCAAAGGGCAGAACTGTTGGGCGATTTCTCAGGCTCTACAGAAAGTCACCACGGTGGCTTTAGAGAGCGCTCCGATCCCTCGATCTCAGCTTTCGAACTGGCGAACGCTCCGATCCCTCGATCTCGGCTTTCGAACTGAAGGACGCCAGTATAGGAATTTCCAGACCAACGCACGCTTCGAAGGCCCGGGCGGTTTGGCATCTACCCATGTTACGGAGAAATTTACAATGGAGGTTTCCTAGCCGCTTCAAACCGTAGATACCAGCTTCCAAATTTGCGAAGCCAAGCGTAGGGATTTCTCGATCGACGTGCGTTTCGGAGGCCCGACGGTTCCGTACCCTCGAATGGGAGTATAGGAATTTCTGTAACAACGCGCGTTTCGGAGGCCCTAACGGATGGACACTTGTCCAAACCAGATAGAACTTACTATGGACGCTTTCGTTATGCTCGGAACCTTCGATCTTGTCTTTTGAATTGGTGAAGCCAACCGTAGGGATTTCCCGATCGATGCGCGTTTCGGAGGCCTGAACGGTTCCGTAACGCAACCGACCGAACTAGAAAAATGATCGACTCGCCACCGTGGGTCGGGTGGGTGGGGCGGGTGGTGTGTTCAAGGCCCGAGAATGAATTCGAACTGAGGAGGGTTTTTCCGTAGATACCAGCTTCCGAATTTGCGAAGCCAAGCGTAGGGATTTCTCGATCGACGTGCTTTTCGGAGGCCCAACGGTTCCGTACCCTCGAATGGGAGTATAGGACTTTCTGTAACAACACGCGTTTCGGAGGCCCGAACGGATGGAAACCTGTCCATACCAGATAGAACTTACTATGGAGGCTTTCGTTGCACTCGGAACCTTCGAACTTTTCTTTTGAATTGGTGAAGCCAACCGCAGGGATTTCCCGATCGATGCGCGTTTCGGAGGCCTGAACGGTTCCGGATCGCAACCGACCGAACTACAAAAACGATCGATTCCCCACCGTGGGTTGGGTGGGTGGGGAGGGAGGTGTGTTCAAGGCACGAGAATGAATTCGAACTGAGGAGGGGTTTTTGGAGCAAGGTCACTGATATTCTCGTTTCAAAGGGCAGAACTGTTGGGCGATTTCTCAGGCTCTACAGAAAGTCACCACGGTGGCTTTAGAGAGCGCTCCGATCCCTCGATCTCAGCTTTCGAACTGTCGAACGCTCCGATCCCTCGATCTCGGCTTTCGAACTGAAGGACGCCAGTATAGGAATTTCCAGACCAACGCACGCTTCGAAGGCCCGGGCGGTTTGGCATCTACCCATATTACGGAGAAATTTACAATGGAGGTTTCCTAGCCGCTTCAAACCGTAGATACCAGCTTCCGAATTTGCGAAGCCAAGCGTAGGGATTTCTCGATCGACGTGCGTTTCGGAGGACCGACGTTTCCGTACCCTCGAATGGGAGTATAGGAATTTCTGTAACAACGCGCGTTTCGGAGGCCCGAACGGATTGACACTTGTCCAAACCAGATAGAACTTACTATGGACGATTTCGTTGCGCTCGGAACCTTCGATCTTGTCTTTTGAATTGGTGAAGCCAACCGCAGGGATTTCCCGATCGATGCGCGTTTCGGAGGCCTGAACGGTTCCGGATCGCAACCGACCGAACTAGAAAAACGATCGACTCCCCACCGTGGGTCGGGTGGGTGGGGCGGGTGGTGTGTTCAAGGCCCGAGAATGAATTCGAACCGAGGAGGGGTTTTCCATAGATACCAGCTTCCGAATTTGCGAAGCCAAGCGTAGGGATTTCTCGATCGACGTGCTTTTCGGAGGCCCGACGGTTCCGTACCCTCGAATGGGAGTATAGGAATTTCTGTAATAACGCGCGTTTCAGAGGCCCGAACGGATGGACACCTGTCCATACCAGATAGAACTTACTATGGAGGCTTTCGTTGCGCTCGGAACCTTCGAACTTGTATTTTGAATTGGTGAAGCCAACCGTAGGGATTTCCCGATCGATGCGCGTTTCGGAGGCCTGAACGGTTCTGGATCGCAACCGACCGAACTACAAAAACGATCGATTCCCCACCGTGGGTTGGGTGGGTAGGGCGGGAGGTGTGTTCAAGGCCCGAGAATGAATTCGAACTGAGGAGGGGTTTTTGGAGCAAGGTCACTGAAATTCTCGTTTCAAAGGGCAGAACTGTTGGGGCGATTTCTCAGGCTCTACAGAAAGTCACCACGGTGGCTTTAGAGAGCGCTCCGTTCCCTCGATCTCGGCTTTCGAACTGGCGAACGCCAGTATAGGAATTTCCAGACCAACGCATGCTTCGAAGGCCCGGGCGGTTTGGCATCTACCCATATTACGGAGAAATTTACAATGGAGGTTCCCTAGCCGCTTCAAACCGTAGATACCAGCTTCCGAATTTGCGAAGCCAAGCGTAGGTATTTCTCGATCAACGTGCGTTTCGGAGGCCCGACGTTTCCGTACCCTCGAATGGGAGTATAGAAATTTTTTTTACAACGCGCGTTTCGGAGGCCCGAACGGATGGACACTTGTCCAAACCAGATAGAACTTACTATGGACGCTTTCGTTGCGCTCGAAACCTTCGATCTTGCCTTTTGAATTGGTGAAGCCAACCGCAGGGATTTCCCGATCGATGCGCGTTTCGGAGGCCTGAATGGTTCCGGATCGCAACTGACCGAACTAGAAAAACGATCGACTCCCCACCGTGGGTCGGGTGGGTGGGGCGGGTGGTGTGTTCAAGGCCCGAGAATGAATTCGAACCGAGGAGGGGTTTTCCATAGATACCAGCTTCCGAATTTGCGAAGCCAAGCGTAGGGATTTCTCGATCGACGTGCTTTTCGGAGGCCCGACGGTTCCGTACCCTCGAATGGGAGTATAGGAATTTCTGTAACAACACGCGTTTCGGAGGCCCGAACGAATGGAAACCTGTCCATACCAGATAGAACTTACTATGGAGGCTTTCGTTGCGCTCGGAACCTTCGAACTTGTCTTTTGAATTGGTGAAGCCAATCGTAGGGATTTCCCGATCGATGCGCGTTTCGGAGGCCTGAACGGTTCCAGATCGCAACCGACCGAACTACAAAAACGATCGATTCCCCACCGTGGGTTGGGTGGGTGGGGAGGGAGGTATGTTCAAGGCACTAGAATGAATTCAAACTGAGGAGGGGTTTTTGGAGCAAGGTCACTGAAATTCTCGTTTCAAAGGGTAGAACTCTTGGGCGATTTCTCAGGCTCTACAGAAAGTCACCACGGTGGCTTTAGAGAGCGCTCCGATCTCTCGATCTCGGCTTTCGAACTGGCAAACGCTCCAATCCTTCGATCTCGGCTTTCGAACTGAAGAACGCCAGTATAGGAATTTCCAGACCAACGCACGCTTCGAAGGCCCGGGCGGTTTGGCATCTACCCATATTACGGAGAAATTTACAATGGAGGTTTCCTAGCCGCTTCAAACCGTAGATACCAGCTTCCGAATTTGCGAAGCCAAGCGTAGGGATTTCTCGATCGACGTGCGTTTCGGAGGCCAGACGATTCCATACCCTCGAATGGGTGTATAGGAATTTCTGTAACAACGCGCGTTTCGGAGGCCCGAACGGATGGACACTTGTCCAAACCAGATAGAACTTACTATGGACGCTTTCGTTGCGCTCGGAACCTTCGATCTTGTCTTTTGAATTGGTGAAGCCAAACGCAGGGATTTCCCGATCGATGCGCGTTTCAAAGGCCTGAACGGTTCCGGATCGCAACCGACCGAACTAGAAAAACGATCAACTCCACACCGTGGGTCGGGTGGGTGGGCCGGGTGGTGTGTTCAAGGCCCGAGAATGAATTCGAACTGAGGAGGGGTTTTCCGTCGATACCAGCTTCCGAATTTGCGAAGCCAAGCGTAGGGATTTCTCGATCGACGTGCTTTTCGGAGGCCCGACGGTTCCGTACCCTCGAATGGGAGTATAGGAATTTCTGTAACAACACGCGTTTCGGAGGCCCGAACGGATGGAAACCTGTCCATACCAGATAGAACTTACTATGGAGGCTTTCGTTGCGCTCGGAACCTTCGAACTTGTCTTTTGAATTGGTGAAGCCAACCGCAGGAATTTCCCGATCGATGCGCGTTTCGGAGGCCTGAACGGTTCCGGATCGCAACCGACCGAATTACAAAAACGATCGATTCCCCACCGTGAGTTGGGTGGGTGGGGAGGGAGGTGTGTTCAAGGCACGAGAATGAATTCGAACTGAGGAGGGGTTTTTGGAGCAAGGTCACTGAAATTCTCGTTTCAAAGGGAAGAACTGTTGGGCGATTTCTCAGGCTCTACAGAAAGTCACCACGGTGGCTTTAGAGAGCGCTCCGATCCCTCGATCTTAGCTTTCGATCTGGCGAACGCTCCGATCCCTCGATCTCGGCTTTCGAACTGAAGGACGCCAGTATAGGAATTTCCAGACCAACGCACGCTTCGAAGGCCCGGGCGGTTTGGCATCTACCCATATTACGGAGAAATTTACAATGGAGGTTTCCTAGCCGCTTCAAACCGTAGATACCAGCTTCCGAATTTGCGAAGCCAAGCGTAAGGATTTCTCGATCGACGTGCGTTTCGGAGGCCCGACGGTTCCGTACCCTCGAATGGGAGTATAGGAATTTCTGTAACAACGCGCGTTTCGGAGGCCCTAACGGATGGACACTTGTCCAAACCAGATAGAACTTACTATGGACGCTTTCGTTATGCTCGGAACCTTCGATCTTGTCTTTTGAATTGGTGAAGCCAACCGTAGGGATTTCCCGATCGATGCGCGTTTCGGAGGCCTGAACGGTTCCGTAACGCAACCGACCGAACTAGAAAAATGATCGACTCGCCACCGTGGGTCGGGTGGGTGGGGCGGGTGGTGTGTTCAAGGCCCGAGAATGAATTCGAACTGAGGAGGGGTTTTCCGTAGATACCAGCTTCCGAATTTGCGAAGCCAAGCCTAGGGATTTCTCGATCGACGTGCTTTTCGGAGGCCCGACGGTTCCGTACCCTCGAATGGGAGTTTAGGACTTTCTGTAACAACACGCGTTTCGGAGGCCCGAACGGATGGAAACCTGTCCATACCAGATAGAACTTACTATGGAGGCTTTCGTTGCACTCGGAACCTTCGAACTTTTCTTTTGAATTGGTGAAGCCAACCGCAGGGATTTCCCGATCGATGCGCGTTTCGGAGGCCTGAACGGTTCCGGATCGCAACCGACCGAACTACAAAAACGATCGATTCCCCACCGTGGGTTGGGTGGGTGGGGAGGGAGGTGTGTTCAAGGCACGAGAATGAATTCGAACTGAGGAGGGATTTTTGGAGCAAGGTCACTGATATTCTCGTTTCAAAGGGCAGAACTGTTGGGCGATTTCCCAGGCTCTACAGAAAGTCACCACCGTGGCTTTAGAGAGCGCTCCGATCCCTCGATCTCAGCTTTCGAACTGTCGAACGCTCCGATCCCTCGATCTCGGCTTTCGAACTGAAGGACGCCAGTATAGGAATTTCCAGACCAACGCACGCTTCGAAGGCCCGGGCGGTTTGGCATCTACCCATATTACGGAGAAATTTACAATGGAGGTTTCCTAGCCGCTTCAAACCGTAGATACCAGCTTCAGAATTTGCGAAGCCAAGCGTAGGGATTTCTCGATCGACGTGCGTTTCGGAGGACCGACGTTTCCGTACCCTCGAATGGGAGTATAGGAATTTCTGTAACAACGCGCGTTTCGGAGGCCCGAACGGATTGACACTTGTCCAAACCAGATAGAACTTACTATGGACGATTTCGTTGCGCTCGGAACCTTCGATCTTGTCTTTTGAATTGGTGAAGCCAACCGCAGGGATTTCCCGATCGATGCGCGTTTCGGAGGCCTGAACGGTTCCGGATCGCAACCGACCGAACTAGAAAAACGATCGACTCCCCACCGTGGGTCGGGTGGGTGGGGCGGGTGGTGTGTTCAAGGCCCGAGAATGAATTCGAACCGAGGAGGGGTTTTCCATAGATACCAGCTTCCGAATTTGCGAAGCCAAGCGTAGGGATTTCTCGATCGACGTGCTTTTCGGAGGCCCGACGGTTCCGTACCCTCGAATGGGAGTATAGGAATTTCTGTAATAACGCGCGTTTCAGAGGCCCGAACGGATGGACACCTGTCCATACCAGATAGAACTTACTATGGAGGCTTTCGTTGCGCTCGGAACCTTCGAACTTGCCTTTTGAATTGGTGAAGCCAACCGCAGGGATTTCCCGATCGATGCGCGTTTCGGAGGCCTGAATGGTTCCGGATCGCAACCGACCGAACTAGAAAAACAATCGACTCCCCACCGTGGGACGGGTGGGTGGGGCAGGTGGTGTGTTCAAGGCCCGAGAATGAATTCGAACTGAAGAGGGGTTTTCCGTAGATACCAGCTTCCGAATTTGCTAAGCCAAGCGTAGGGATTTCTCGATCGACGTGCTTTTCGGAGGCCCGACGGTTCCGTACCCTCGAATGGGAGTATAGGAATTTCTGTAACAACACGCGTTTCGGAGGCCCGAACGGATGGAAACCTGTCCATACCAGATAGAACTTGCTATGGAGGCTTTCGTTGTGCTCGGAACCTTCGAACTTGTCTTTTGAATTGGTGAAGCCAACCGCAGGGATTTCCCGATCGATGCGCGTTTCGGAGTCCTGAACGGTTCCGGATCGCAACCGACCGAACTACAAAAACGATCGATTCCCCACCGTGGGTTGGGTGGGTGGGGCGGGAGGTGTGTTCAAGGCCCGAGAATGAATTCGAACTGAGGAGAGGTTTTTGGAGCAAGGTCACTGAAATTCTCGTTTCAAAGGGCAGAACTGTTGGGCGATTTCTCAGGCTCTACAGAAAGTCACCACGGTGGCTTTAGAGAGCGCTCCGATCCCTCGATCTCGGCTTTCGAACTGGCGAACGCCAGTATAGGAATTTCCAGACCAACGCACGCTTCGAAGGCCCGGGCGGTTTGGCATCTACCCATATTACGGAGTAATTTACAATGGAGGTTTCCTAGCCGCTTCAAACCGTAGATACCAGCTTCCGAATTTGCGAAGCCAAGCGTAGGGATTTCTCGATCGACGTGCGTTTCGGAGACCAGACGGTTCCGAACACTCGAATGGGAGTATAGGAATTTCTGTAACAACGCGCGTTTCGGAGGCCCGAACGGATGGACACTTGTCCAAACCAGATAGAACATACTATGGACGCTTTCGTTGCGCTCGGAACCTTCGATCTTGTCTTTTGAATTGGTGAAGCCAACCGCAGGGATTTCCCGATCGATGCGCGTTTCGGAGGCCTGAACGGTTCCGGATCGCAACCGACCGAACTAGAAAAACGATCGACTCCCCAGCGTGGGTGGGGCGGGTGGTGTGTTCAAGGCCCGAGAATGAATTCGAACTGAGGAGGGGTTTTCCGTAGATACCAGCTTCTGAATTTGCGAAGCCAAGCGTAGGGATTTCTCGATCGACGTGCTTTTCGGAGGCCCGACAGTTCCGTACCCTTGAATGAGAGTATAGGAATTTCTGTAACAACACGCGTTTCGGAGGCACGAACGGATGGAAACCTGTCCATACCAGATAGAACTTACTATGGAGGCTTTCGTTGCGCTCAGAACCTTCGAACTTGTCTTTTGAATTGGTGAAGCCAACCGCAGGGATTTCCCGATCGATGCGCGTTTCGGAGGCCTGAACGGTTCCAGATCGCAACCGACCGAATTATAAAAACGATCGATTCCCCACAGTGGGTTGGGTGGGTGGGGAGGGAGGTGTGTTCAAGGCACGAGAATGAATTCGAACTGAGGAGGGGTTTTTGGAGCAAGGTCACTGAAATTCTCGTTTCAAAGGGCAGAACTGTTGGGCGATTTCTCAGGATCTACAGAAAGTCACCACGGTGGCTTTATAGAGCGCTCTGATCCCTCAATCTCAGCTTTCGAACTGGCGAACGCTCCGTTCCCTCGATCTCGGCTTTCGAACTGGCGAACGCCAGTATAGGAATTTCCAGACCAAAGCACGCTTCGAAGGCCTGGGCGGTTTGGCATCTACCCATATTACGGAGAAATTTACAATGGAGGTTTCCTAGCCGCTTCAAACCGTAGATACCAGCTTTCGAATTTGCGAAGGTAAGCGTAGGGATTTCTCGATCGACGTGCGTTTCGGAGGCCCGACGGTTCCGTACCCTCGAATGGGAGAATAGGAATTTCTGTAACAACGCGCGTTTCGTAGGCCCGAACGGATTGACACTTGTCCAAACCAGATAGAACTTACTATGGACGCTTTCGTTGTGCTCGGAACCTTCGATCTTTTCTTTTGAATTGGTGAAGCCAACCGCAGGGATTTACCGATCGATGCGCGTTTCGGAGGCCTGAACGGTTCCGGATCACAACCGACCGAACTAGAAAAACGATCCACTCAACACAGTGGGTCGGGTGGGTGGGGCGGGTGGTGTGTTCAAGGCCCGAGAATGAATTCGAACTGAGGAGGGATTTTCCGTAGATACCAGCTTTCAAATTTGCGAAGCCAAGCGTAGGGATTTCTCGATCGACGTGCTTTTCGGAGGCCCGACGGTTCCGTACCCTCTAATTGGAGTATAGGAATTTCTGTAACAACACGCGTTTCGGAGGCCCAAACGGATGGAAACCTGTCCATACCAGATAGAACTTACTATATAGGCTTTCATTGCGCTCGAAACCTTCGAACTTGTCTTTTGAATTGGTGAAGCCAACCGCAGGGATTTCCCGATCGATGCGCATTTCGGAGGCCTGAACGGTTCCGGATCGCAACTGACCGAACTAGAAAAATGATCGATTCCCCATCGTGGGTTGGGTGGGTGGGGAGGGAGGTGTGTTCAAGGCACGAGAATGAATTCGAACTGAGGAGGGGTTTTTGGAGCAAGGTCACTGAAATTCTCGTTTCAAAGGGCAGAACTGTTGGGCGATTTCTCAGGCTCTACAGAAAGTCACCACGGTGGCTTTAGAGAGCGCTCCGATCCCTCGATCTCGGCTTTCGAACCGGCGAACACTCCGATCCCTCGATCTCGGCTTTCGAACTGGCGAACGCCAGTATAGGAATTTCCAGACCAATGCACGCTCCGAAGGCCCGGGCGGTTTGGCATCTACCCATATTACGGAGAAATTTACAATGGAGGTTTCCTAGCCGCTTCAAACCGTAGATACCAGCTTCTGAATTTGCGCAGCCAAGCGTAGGGATTTCTCGATCGACGTGCGTTTCGGAGGCCCGACGGTTCCGTACCCTCGAATGGGAGTATAGGAATTTCTGTAACAACGCGCGTTTCGGAGACCCGAACGGATGGACACTTGTCCAAACCAGATAGAACTTACTATGGACGCTTTCGTTGCGCTCGGAACCTTCGATCTTGTCTTTTGAATTGGTGAAGCCAACCGCAGGGTTTTCCCGATCGATGCGCGTTTCGGAGGCCTGAACGGTTCCGGATCGCAACCGACCGAACTAGAAAAATGATCGACTCCCCACCATGGGACGGGTGGGTGGGGCGGGTGGTGTGTTCAAGGCCCGAAAATGAATTCGAACTGAGGAGTGGTTTTCCATAGATACATGCTTCCGAATTTGCGAAGCCAAGCGTAGGGATTTCTCGATCGACGTGCTTTTCGGAGGCCCGACGGTTCCGTACCCTCGAAAGGGAGTATAGGAATTTCTGTAACAACACGCGTTTCGGAGGCCCGAACGGATGGAAACCTGTCCATACCAGATAGAACTTACTATGGAGGCTTTCGTTGCACTCGGAACTTTCGAACTTGTCTTTTGAATTGGTGAAGCCAACCGCAGGGATTTCGCGATCGATGCGCGTTTCGGAGGCCTGAACGGTTCCGGATCGCAACCGACCGAACTACAAAAACGATCGATTGCCCAACGTGGGTTGGGTGGGTGGGGCGGGAGGAGTGTTCAAGGCCCGAGAATGAATTCGAACCGAGGAGGGGTTTTTGGAGCATGGTCACTGAAATTCTCGTTTCAAAGGGCAGAACTGTTGGGCGATTTCTCAGGCTCTACAGAAAGTCACCACGGTGGCTTTAGAGAGCGCTCCGATCCCTCGATCTCGGCTTTCGAATTGGCGAACGCTCCGATCCCTCGATCTCGGCTTTCGAACTGGCGAATGCCAGTATAGGAATTTCCAGACCAGTGCACGCTCCGATGGCCCGGGCGGTTTGGCATCTACCCATATTACGGAGAAATTTACAATGGAGGTTTCCTAGCCGCTTAAAACCGTAGATACCAGCTTCCGAATTTGCGAAGCGAAGCGTAGGGATTTCTCGATCGACGTGCATTTCGGAGGCCCGACGGTTCCGTACCCTCGAATGGGAGTATAGGAATTTCTGTAACAACGAGCGTTTCGGAGGCCCGAACAGATGGACACTTGTCCAAACCAGATATAGCTTACTATGGACGCTTTCGTTGCGCTCGGAACCTTCGATCTTGTCTTTTGAATTGGTGAAGCCAACCGCAGGGATTTCCCGATCGATGCGCGTTTCGGAGGCCTGAACGGTTCCGGATCGCAACCGACCGAACTAGAAAAATGATCGACTCTCCACCGAGGGATGGGTGGGTGGGGCGGGTGGTGTGTTCAAGGCCCGAGAATGAATTCGAACTGAGGAGGGGTTTTCCATAGATATATGCTTCCAAATTTGCGAAGCCAAACGTAGGGATTTCTCGATCGACGTGCTTTTCGGAGGCCCGACGTTTCCGCACCCTCGAAAGGGAGTATAGGAATTTCTGTAACAACACGCGTTTCGGAGGCCCGGACGGATGGAAACCTGTCCATACCAGATAGAACTTACTATGGCGGCTTTCATTGCGCTCGGAACCTTCGAACTTGTCTTTTGAATTGGTGAAGCCAACCGCTGGGATTTCCAGATCGATGCGCGTTTCGGAGGCCTGAACGGTTCCGGATCGCAACAGACCGAACTACAAAAACGATCGATTCCCCACCGTGGGTTGGGTGGGTAGAGCGGGAGGTGTGTTCAAGGCCCGAGAATGAATTCGAACTGAGGAGGGGTTTTTGGAGCAAGGTCACTGAAATTCTCGTTTCAAAGGGCAGAACTGTTTGGCGATTTCTCAGGCTCTACAGAAAGTCACCACGGTGGCTTTAGAGAGCGCTCCGATCCCTCGATCTCGGCTTTCGAACTGGCGAACGCCAGTATAGGAATTTTCAGACCAACGCACGCTTCGAAGGCCCGGGCGGTTTGGCATCTACCCATATTACGGAGAAATTTACAATGGAGGTTTCCTAGCCTCTTCAAACCGTAGATACCAGCTTCCGAATTTGCGAAGCCAAGCGTAGTGATTTCTCAATCGACGTGCGTTTCGGAGGCCCGACGGTTCCGTACCGTCGAATGGGAGTATAGGAATTTCTGTAACAACACGCGTTTCGGAGGCCCGAACAGATGGAAACCTGTCCATACCAGATAGAACTTACTATGGAGGCTTTCGTTGCGCTCGGAACCTTCGAACTTGTCTTTTGAATTGGTGATGCCAACCGTAGGGATTTCCCGATCGATTCACGTTTCGGAGGCCTGAACGGTTCCGGATCGCAACCGACCGAAATACAAAAACAATCGATTCCCCACTGTGGGTTGGGTGGGTGGGGCGGGAGGTGTGTTCAAGGCCCGAGAATGAATTCGAACCGAGGAGGGGTTTTTGGAGCAAGGTCACTGAAATTCTCGTTTCAAAGGGCAGAACTGTTGTGCGATTTCTCAGGCTCTACAGAAAGTCACCACGGTGGATTTAGAGAGCGCTCCGATCCCTCGATCTCGGCTTTCGAACTGCCGAACGCCAGTATAGGAATTTCCAGACCATCGCACGCTTCGAAGGCCCGGGCGGTTTGGCATCTACCCATATTACGGAGAAATTTACAATGGAGGTTTCCTATCCGCTTCAAACCGTAGATATGAGCTTCCGAATTTGCGAAGCCAAGCGTAGGGATTTCTCGATCGACGTGCGTTTCGGAGGCCTGACGGTTCCGTACCCTCGAATGGGAGTATAGGAATTTCTGTAACAACGCGTGTTTCGGAGGCCCGAACGAATGGACACTTGTCCAAACCAGATAGAACTTACTATGGACGCTTTCGTTGCGCTCGGAACCTTCGATCTTGTCTTTTGAATTGGTGAAGCCAACAGCAGGGATTTCCCGATCGATGCGCGTTTCGGAGGCCTGAACGGTTTCGGATCGCAACCGACCGAACTAGAAAAACGATCGACTCCCCACCGTGGGTCGGGTGGGTGGGGCGGGTGGTGTGTTCAAGGCCCGAGAATGAATTCGAACTGAGGAGGGGTTTTCCGTAGATACCAGCTTCCGAATTTGCGAAGCCAAGCGCAGGGATTCCTCGATCGACGTGCTTTTCGGAGGCCCGACGGTTCCGTAGCCTCGAATGGGAGTATAGGAATTTCTGTAACAACACGTGTTTCGGAGGCCTGAACGGATGGAAACCTTTCCATACCAGATAGAACTTACTATGGAGGCTTTCGTTGCGCTCGGAACCTTCGAACTTGTCTTTTGAATTGGTGAAGCCAACCGCAGGGATTTCCCGATCGATGCGCATTTCAGAGGCCTGAACGGTTCCGGATCGCAACCGAACGAACTACAAAAACGATCGATTCCCCACCGTGGGTTCGGTGGGTGGGGAGGGAGGTGTGTTCAAGGCACGAGAATGAATTCGAACTGAGGAGGGGTTTTTGGAGCAAGGTAACTGAAATTCTCGTTTCAAAGGGCAGAACTGTTGGGCGATTTCTCAGGCTCTACAGAAAGTCACCACGGTGGCTTAAGAGAGCGCTCCGATCCCTCGATCTCGGCTTTCGAACTGGCGAACGCTCCAATCCCTCGATCTCGGCTTTCGAACTGGCGAACGCCAATATAGGAATTTCCAGACCAACGCACGCTTCGAAGGCCCGGGCGGTTTGGCATCTACCCATATTACGGAGAAATTTACAATGGAGGTTTCCTAGCCGCTTCAAACCATAGATACCAGCTTCCGAATTTGCGAAGCCAAGTGTAGGGATTTCTCGATCGACGTGCGTTTCGGAGGCCCGACGGTTCTGTAACCTCGAATGGGAGTATAGGAATTTCTGTAACAACGCGCGTTTCGGAGGCCCGAACGGATTGACACTTGTCCAAACCAGATAGAACTTACTATGGATGCTTTCGTTGCGCTCGGAACCTTCGATCTTGTCTTTTGAATTGGTGAAGCCAACCGCAGGGATTTCCCGATCGATTCGCGTTTCGGAGGCCTGATCGGTTCCGGATCGCAACCGACCGAACTAGAAAAACGATCGACTCCCCACCGTGGGTCGGGTGGTGTGTTCAAGGCCCAAGAATGAATTCGAATTGAGGAGGGGTTTTCCGTAGATACCAGCTTCCGAATTTGCGAAGCCAAGCGTAGGGATTTCTCGATCGACGTGCTTTTCGGAGGCCCGACGGTTCCGTACCCTCGAATGGGAGTATAGGAATTTCTGTAACAACGCGCGTTTCAGAGGCCCGAATGGATGGACACCTGTCCATACCAGATAGAACTTACTATGGAGGCTTTCGTTGCTCTCGGAACCTTCGAACTTGTCTTTTGAATTGGTGAAGCCAACCGCAGGGATTTCCCGATCGATGCGCGTTTCGGAGGCCTGAACGGTTCCGGATCGCAACCGACCGAACTACAAAAACGATCGATTCCCCACCGTGGGTTGGGTGGGTAGGGTGGGAGGTGTGTTCAAGGCCAGAGAATGAATTTGAACTGAGGAGGGGTTTTTGGAGCAAGGTCACTGAAATTCTCGTTTCAAAGCGCAGAAATGTTGGGCGATTTCTCAGGCTCTACAGAAAGTCACCACGGTGGCTTTAGAGAGCGCTCCGATCCCTCGATCTCGGCTTTCGAACTGGCGAACGCCAGTATAGGAATTTCCAGACCAACGCACGCTTCGAAGGCCCCGGCGGTTTGGCATCTACCCATATTACGGAGAAATTTAAAATGGAGGTTTCCTAGCCGCTTCAAACCGTAGATACCAGCTTCCGAATTTGCGAAGCCAAGCGTAGGGATTTCTCGATCGACGTGCGTTTCGGAGGCCCGACGGTTCCGTACCCTCGAATGGGAGTATAGGAATTTCTGTAACAACGCGCGTTTCGGAGGCCCGAACGGATGGAAAATTGTCCAAACCAGATAGAACTTACTATGGACGCTTTCGTTGTGCTTGGAACCTTCGATCTTGTCTTTTGAATTGGTGAAGCCAACCGTAGGGATTTCCCGATCGATGCACGTTTCGGAGGCCTGAACGGTTCCGGATCGCAACCGACCGAACTAGAAAAACGATCGACTCCCCACCGTGGGACGGGTGGGTGGGGCGGGTGGTGTGTTCAAGGCCCGAGAATGAATTCGAATTGAAGAGGGGTTTTCCATAGATACTAGCTTCCGAATATGCGAAGCCAGGCGTAAGGATTTCTCGATCGACGTGCTTTTCGGAGGCCCGACGGTTCCGTACCCTCGAATGGGAGTATAAGAATTTCTGTAACAACACGCGTTTCGGAGGCCCGAACGGATGGAAACCTGTCCATACCAGATAGAACTTACTATGGAGGCTTTCGTTGCGCTCAGAACTTTCGAACTTGTCTTTTGAATTGGTGAAGCCAACCGCAGGGATTTCCCGATCGATGCGCTTTTCGGAGGCCTGAACGGTTCTGGATCGCAACCGACCGAACTACAAAAATGATCGATTCCCCATCGTGGGTTGGGTGGGTGGGGCGGGAGGTGTGTTCAAGGCCCGAGAATGAATTCGAACTGAGGAGGGGTTTTTGGAGCAAGGTCACTGAAATTCTCGTTTCAAAGGGCAGAACTGTTGGGCGATTTCTCAGGCTCTACAGAAAGTCACCACGGTGGCTTTAGAGAGCGCTCCGATCCCTCGATCTCGGCTTTGGAACTGGCGAACGCCAGTATAGGAATTTCCAGAACAACGCACGCTTCGAAGGCCCGGACGGTTTGGCATCTACCCATATTATGGAGAAATTTACAATGGAGGTTTCCTAGCCGCTTCAAACCGTAGATACCAGCTTCCGAATTTGCGAAGCCAAGCGTAGGGATTTCTCGATCGACGTGCGTTTCGGAGGCCCGACGGTTCCGTACCCTCGAATGGGAGTATAGGAATTTCTGTAACAACGCGCGTTTCGGAGGCCCGAACGGATGGACACTTGTCCAAACCAGATAGAACTTACTATGGACGCTTTCGTTGCGCTCGGAACCTTCGATCTTGTCTTTTGAATTGGTGAAGCCTACCGCAGGGATTTCCCGATCGATGCGCTTTCGGAGGCCTGAACTGTTCCGGATCGCAACCGACCGAACTAGAAAAACGATCGACTCCTCACCGTGGGTCGGGTGGGTGGGGCGGGTTGTGTGTTCAAGGCCCGAGAATGAATTCGAACTGAGGAGGGGTTTTCCGTAGATACCAGCTTCTGAATTTGCGAAGCCAAGCGTAGAGATTTCTACATCGACGTGCTTTTCGGAGGCCCGACGGTTCCGTACCCTCGAATTGGAGTATAGGAATTTCTGTAACAACACGCGTTTCGGAGGACCGAACGGATGGAAACCTGTCCATACCAAATAGAACTTACTATGGAGGCTTTCGTTGCGCTCGGAACCTTCGAACTTGTCTTTTGAATTGGTGAAGCCAACCGCAGGGATTTCCCGATCGATGCGCGTTTCGGAGGCCTGAACGGTTCTGGATCGCAACCGACCGAACTACAAAAACGATCGATTCCCCATCGTGGGTTGGGTGGGTGGGGCGGGAGGTGTGTTCAAGGCCCGAGAAAGAATTCGAACTGAGGAGGGGTTTTTGGAGCAAGGTCACTGAAATTCTCGTTTCAAAGGGCAGAACTGTTGGGCGATTTCTCACGCTCTACAGAAAGTCTCCACGGTGGCTTTAGAGAGTGCTCCGATCCCTCGATCTCGGCTTTCGAACTGGCGAACGCTCCGATCCCTCGATCTCGGCTTTCGAACTGGCGGACGCCACTATAAGAATTTCCAGACCAACGCACGCTTCGAAGGCCCGGGCGGTTTGGCATCTACCCATATTGCGGAGAAATTTACAATGGAGGTTTCCTAGCCGCTTCAAACCGTAGATACCAGTTTTCGAATTTGCGCAGCCAAGCGTAGGGATTTCTCGATCAACGTGCGTTTCGGAGGCCCGACGGTTCCGTACCCTCGAATGGGAGTATAGGAATTTCTGTAACAATGCGCGTTTCGGAGGCCCGAACGGATTGACACTTGTCCAAACCAGATAGAACTTACTATGGACGCTTTCGTTGTGCTCGGAACCTTCGATCTTTTCTTTTGAATTGGTGAAGCCAACCGCAGGGATTTCCCGATCGATGCGCGTTTCGGAGGCCTGAACGGTTCCGGATTGCAACCGACCGAACTAGAAAAACGATCGACTCCCCACCGTGGGTCGGGTGGGTGGGGCGGGTGGTGTGTTCAAGGCCCGAGAATGAATTCGAACTAAGGAGGGGTTTTCCGTAGATACCAGCTTCCGAATTTGCGAAGCCAAGCGTAGGGATTTCTCGATCGACGTGCTTTTCGGAGGCCCGACGGTTCCGTACCCTCGAATTGGAGTATAGGAATTTCTGTAACAACACGCGTTTCGGAGGCCCGAACGGATGGAAACCTGTCCATACCAGATAGAACTTACTATGGAGGCTTTCATTGCGCTCGGAACCTTCGAACTTGTCTTTTGAATTGGTGAAGCCAACCGCAGGGATTTCCCGATCGATGCGCGTTTTGGAGGCTTGGACGGTTCCGGATCGCAACCGACCGAACTACAAAAACGATCGATTCCCCACAGTGGGTTGGGTGGGTGGGGAGGGAGGTGTGTTCAAGGCACGAGAATGAATTCGAACTGAGGAGGGGTTTTTGGAGCAAGGTCACTGAAATTCTCGTTTCAAAGGGCAGAACTGTTGGGCGATTTCTCAGGCTCTACAGAAAGTCACCACGGTGGCTTTAGAGAGCGCTCCGATCCCTCGATCTCAGCTTTCGAACTGGCGAACGCTCTGATCCCTCGATCTCGGCTTTCGAACTGGCGAACGCCAGTATAGGATTTTCCAGACAAACGAACGCTTCGAAGGCCCGGGCGATTTGGCATCTACCCATATTACGGAGAAATTTACAATGGAGGTTTCCTAACCGCTTCAAACCGTAAATACCAGCTTCCGAATTTGCGAAGCCAAGCGTAGGGATTTCTCGATCGACGTGCGTTTCGGAGGCCCGACGGTTCCGTACCCTCGAATGGGAGTATAGGAATTTCTGTAACAACGCGCGTTTCGGAGGCCCGAACGGATTGACACTTGTCCAAACCAGAGAGAACTTACTATGGACGCTTTCGTTGCGCTCGGAACCTTCGATCTTGTCTTTTGAATTGGTGAAGCCAACCGCAAGGATTTCCCGATCGATGCGCGTTTCGGATGCCTGAACGGTTCCGGATCGCAACCGACCGAACTAGAAAAACGATCGACTCCCCAACGTGGGGCGGGTGGGTGGGGCGGGTGGTGTGTTCAAGGCCCGAGAATGAATTCGAACTGAGGAGGGGTTTTTCGTAGATACCAGCTTCCGAATTTGCGAAGCCAAGCGTAGGGATTTCTCGATCGACGTGCTTTTCGGAGGCCCGACGGTTCCGTACCCTCGAATTGGAGTATAGGAATTTCTATAACAGCACGCGTTTCGAAGGCTCGAACGGATGTAAACCTGTCCATGCCAGATAGAACTTACTATGGAGGCTTTCGTTGCGCTCGGAACCTTCGAACTTGTCTTTTGAATTGGTGAAGCCAACCCTAGGGATTTCCCGATCGATGCTCGTTTCGGAGGCCTGAACGGTTCCGGATCACAACCGACCGAACTACAAAAACGATCGATTCCCCACCGTGGGTTGGGTGGGTGGGGCGGGAGGTGTGTTCAAGGCCCGAGAATGAATTCGAACTGAGGAGGGGTTTTTGGAGCAAGGCCACTGAAATTCTCGTTTCAAAGGGCAGAACTGTTGGGCGATTTCTCAGGCTCTACAGAAAGTCACCACGGTGGCTTTATAGAGCGCTCCAATCCCTCGATCTCGGCTTTCAAACTGGCGAACGCCAGTATAGGAATTTCCAGACAAACGCACGCTCCGAAGGCCTGGACGGTTTGGCATCTACCCATATTACGGAGAAATTTACAATGGAGGTTTCCTAGCCGCTTCAAACCGTAGATACCAGCTTCCGAATTTGCGAAGCCACGCGTAGGGATTTCTCGATCGACGCGCGTTTCTGAGTCCCGACGGTTCCGTACCCTCGAATGGGAGTATAGGAATTTCTGTAACAACGCGAGTTTCGGAGGCCCGAACGGATGGAAACCTGTCCATACCAGATAGAACTTACTATGGAGGCTTTCGTTGCGCTCGGAACCATTGAACTTGTCTTTTGAATTGGTGAAGCCAACCGCAGGGATTTCCCGATCGATGCGCGTTTCGGAGGCCTGAACGGTTCCGGATCGCAACCGACCGAACTACAAAAACGATCGATTCCCCACCGTGGGTTGGGTGGGTGGGGCGGGTGGTGTGTTCAAGGCACGAGAATGAATTCGAACTGAGGAGGGGTTTTTGGAGCAAGGTCACTGAAATTCTCGTTTCAAAGGGCAGAACTTTTGGGCGATTTCTCAGGCTCTGCAGAAAGTCAGCACGGTGGCTTTAGAGAGCGCTCCGACCCCTCGATCTAGGCTTTTGAACTGGCGAACGGGAGTATTGGAATTTCCAGACCAACGCACGCTTCGAAGGGCCGGGCGGTTTGGCATCTACCCATATTTCGGAGAAATTTACAATTGAGGTTTCCTATCCGCTTCAAACCGTAGGTACCAGCTTCCGAAGTTGTGAAGCCAAGCGTAGGGATTTCTCGATCGATGTGCTTTTTGGAGGCCCGACGGTTCCGTACCCTCGAATGGGAGTATAGGAATTTCAGCAACAACGCGCGTTTCAGAGGCCTGAACGGATGGACACCTGTCCAAACCAGATAGAACTTACTATGGAGTCTTTCGTTGCGCTCGGAACCTTCGATCTTGTCTTTTGAATTGGCGAAGCCAAGCGCAGGGATTTCCTGATCGATCCGCGTTTTGGAGGCCTGAACGGTTCCGGATCGCAACCGACCGAACTACAAAAACGATCGGTTCGCCACCATGCGTTGGGTGGGTGGGGCGGGTGATGTGTTCAAGGCCCGAGAATGAATTCGAATCGAGGAGGGTTTTTGGAGCAAGGTCACTGAAATACTCGTTTCAAAGGGCATTACTGTTGGGCGATTTCTCAGGCCCTGCAGAAAGTCACCACGGTGGCTTTAGAGAGCGCTCCGACCCCTCGATCTCGGCTTTCGAACTGGCGAACGCGAGTATAGGAATTTCCAGACCAACACACGCTTCGAAGGCCCGGGTGGTTTGGCATCTAACCATATTACGGGGAAATTCACTATGGAGGTTTCCTAGCCGCTTCAAACCGTAGATACCAGCTTCCGAATTTGTGAAGCCAAGCGTAGGGATTTCTCGATCGACGTGCGTTTCGAAGGCCCGACGGTTCTGTACCCTTGAATGAGACCCTCGAATGAGAGTACAGGAATTTCTGTAACAACGCGCGTTTCGGAGGCCCGAATGGATTGACAACTATCCAAACCAAATAGAACATACTATGGAGGCTTTCATTGCTCTCGGAACCTTCGATCTTGTATTTTGAATTGGTGAAGCCAGCCCAGGGATTTCCCGATCGATGCGCGTTTCGGAGGCCTGAACGGTTCCGGATCGCAATCGACCGAACTAGAAAAATGATCGACTCCCCACCGTGAGTTGGGTGGGTGGGGTGGGTGGTGTGTTCAAGGCCCGAGAATGAATTCGAACTGAGGAGGGGTTTTTAGAGCAAGGTCACTGAAATGATCGTTTCAAAGGGCAGAACTGTTGGGCGATTTCTCAGGCTCTGCAGAAAGTCACCACGGTGGCTTTAGAGAGCGCTCCGTTCCCTCGATCTCGGCTTTCGAACTGGCGAACGCCAATATAGAAATTTGTAGACCAACGCACACTTCGAAGACCCGGGCGGTTTGGCATCTACCCATATTACGGAGAAATTTACAATGGAGGTTTCCTAGCCGCTTCAAACCGTAGATACCAGCTTCCGAATTTGCGAAGCCAAGCGTACGGATTTCTCGATCGACGTGCGTTTCGGAGGCCCGACGGTTCCGTACCCTCGAATGGGAGTATAGGAATTTCTGTAACAACGCGCGTTTCGGAGGCCCGAACGGATTGACACTTGTCCAAACCAGATAGAAATTACTATGGACGCTTTCGTTGCGCTCAGAACCTTCGATCTTGTCTTTTGAATTGGTGAAGCCAACCGCAAGGATTTCCCGATCGATGCGCGTTTCGGAGGCCTGAACGGTTCCGGATCGCAACCGACCGAACTAGAAAAACGATCGACTCCCCACCGTGGGGCGGGTGGGTGGGGCGGGTGGTGTGTTCAAGGCCCGAGAATGAATTCGAACTGAGGAGGGGTTTTTCGTAGATACCAGCTTCCGAATTTGCGAAGCCAAGCGTAGGGATTTCTCGATCGGCGTGCTTTTCGGAGGCCCGACGGTTCCGTACCCTCGAATTGGAGTATAGGAATTTCTATAACAGCACGCATTTCGAAGGCTCGAACGGATGTAAACCTGTCCATGCCAGATAGAACTTACTATGGAGGCTTTCGTTGCGCTCGGAACCTTCGAACTTGTCTTTTGAATTGGTGAAGCCAACCCTAGGGATTTCCCGATCGATGCTCGTTTCGGAGGCTTGAACGGTTCCGGATCACAACCGACCGAACTACAAAAACGATCGATTCCCCACCGTGAGTTGGGTGGGTGGGGCGGGAGGTGTGTTCAAGGCCCGAGAATGAATTCGAACTGAGGAGGGGTTTTTGGAGCAAGGCCACTGAAATTCTCGTTTCAAAGGGCAGAACTGTTGGGCGATTTCTCAGGCTCTACAGAAAGTCACCACGGTGGCTTTATAGAGCGCTCCGATCCCTCGATCTCGGCTTTCAAACTGGCGAACGCCAGTATAGGAATTTCCAGACCAACGCACGCTCCGAAGGCCCGGACGGTTTGGCATCTACCCATATTACAGAGAAATTTACAATGGAGGTTTCCTAGCCGCTTCAAACCGTAGATACCAGCTTCCGAATTTGCGAAGCCAAGCGTAGGGATTTCTCGATCGACGCGCGTTTCGGAGGCCCGACGGTTCCGTACCCTCGAATGGGAGTATAGGAATTTCTGTAACAACGCGAGCTTCGGAGGCCCGAACGGATGGAAACCTGTCCATACCAGATAGAACTTACTATGGAGGCTTTCGTTGCGCTCGGAACCTTTGAACTTGTCTTTTGAATTGGTGAAGCCAACCGCAGGGATTTCCCGATCGATGCGCGTTTCGGAGGCCTGAACGGTTCCGGATCGCAACCGACCGAACTACAAAAACGATCGATTCCCCACCGTGGGTTGGGTGGGTGGGGCGGGTGGTGTGTTCAAGGCACGAGAATGAATTCGAACTGAGGAGGGGTTTTTGGAGCAAGGTCACTGAAATTCTCGTTTCAAAGGGCAGAACTGTTGGGCGATTTCTCAGGCTCTGCAGAAAGTCAGAACGGTGGCTTTATAGAGCGCTCCGATCCCTCGATCTCGGCTTTCAAACTGGCGAACGCCAGTATAGGAATTTCCAGACCAACGCACGCTCCGAAGGCCCGGACGGTTTGGCATCTACCCATATTACAGAGAAATTTACAATGGAGGTTTCCTAGCCGCTTCAAACCGTAGATACCAGCTTCCGAATTTGCGAAGCCAAGCGTAGGGATTTCTCGATCGACGCGCGTTTCGGAGGCCCGACGGTTCCGTACCCTCGAATGGGAGTATAGGAATTTCTGTAACAACGCGAGTTTCGGAGGCCCGAACGGATGGAAACCTGTCCATACCAGATAGAACTTACTATGGAGGCTTTCGTTGCGCTCGGAACCTTTGAACTTGTCGTTTGAATTGGTGAAGCCAACCGCAGGGATTTCCCGATCGATGCGCGTTTCGGAGGCCTGAACGGTTCCGGATCGCAACCGACCGAACTACAAAAACGATCGATTCCCCACCGTGGGTTGGGTGGGTGGGGCGGGTGGTGTGTTCAAGGCACGAGAATGAATTCGAACTGAGGAGGGGTTTTTGGAGCAAGGTCACTGAAATTCTCGTTTCAAAGGGCAGAACTGTTGGGCGATTTCTCAGGCTCTGCAGAAAGTCAGCACGGTGGCTTTAGAGAGCGCTCCGACCCCTCAATCTAGGCTTTTGAACTGGCGAACGGGAGTACTGGAATTTCCAGACCAACGCATGCTTCGAAGGGCCGGGCGGTTTGGCATCTACCCATATTTCGGAGAAATTTACAATTGAGGTTTCCTATCCGCTTCCGAAGTTGTGAAGCCAAACGTAGGGATTTCTCGATCGATGTGCTTTTTGGAGGCCCGACGGTTCCGTACCCTCGAATGGGAGTATAGGAATTTCAGTAACAACGCGCGTTTCAGAGGCCCGAACGGATGGACACCTGTCCAAACCAGATAGAACTTACTATGGAGTCTTTCGTTGCGCTCGGAACCTTCGATCTTGTCTTTTGAATTGGCGAAGTCAAGCGCAGGGATTTCCTGATCGATCCGCGTTTTGGAGGCCTGAACGGTTCCGGATCGCAACCGACCGAACTACAAAAACGATCGGTTCCCCACCATGCGTTGGGTGGGTGGGGCGGGTGGTGTGTTCAAGGCCCGAGAATGAATTCGAACCGAGGAGGGTTTTTGGAGCAAGGTCACTGAAATACTCGTTTCAAAGGGCATTACTGTTGGGCGATTTCTCAGGCCCTGCAGAAAGTCACCACGGTGGCTTTAGAGAGCGCTCCGACCCCTCGATCTCGGCTTTCGAACTGGCGAACGCGAGTATAGGAATTTCCAGACCCACACACGCTTCGAAGGCCCAGGTGGTTTGGCATCTAACCATATTACGGGGAAATTCACTATGGAGGTTTCCTAGCCGCTTCAAACCGTAGATACCAGCTTCCGAATTTGTGAAGCCAAGCGTAGGGATTTCTCGATCGACGTGCGTTTCGAAGGCCCGACGGTTCTGTACCCTCGAATGAGACCCTCGAATTAGAGTACATGAATTTCTGTAACAACGCACGTTTCGGAGGCCCGAATGGATTGACAACTATCCAAACCAAATAGAACATACTATGGAGGCTTTCATTGCTCTCGGAACCTTCGATCTTGTATTTTGAATTGGTGAAGCCAACCCAGGGATTTCCCGATCGATGCGCGTTTCGGAGGCCTGAACGGTTCCGGATCGCAACCGACCGAAGAAAAATGATCGACTCCCCACCGTGAGTTGGGTGGGTGGGTCGGTGGTGTGTTCAAGGCACGAGAATGAATTCGAACTGAGGAGGGGTTTTTAGAGCAAGGTCACTGAAATGCTCGTTTCAAAGGGCAGAACTGTTGGGCGATTTCTCAGGCTCTGCAGAAAGTCACCACGGTGGCTTTAGAGAGCGCTCCGTTCCCTCGATCTCGGCTTTCGAACTGGCGAACGCCAATATAGAAATTTGTAGACCAACGCACACTTCGAAGACCCGGGCGGTTTGGCATCTACCCATATTACGGAGAAATTTACAATGGAGGTTTCCTAGCCGCTTCAAACCGTAGATACCAGCTTCCGAATTTGCGAAGACAAGCGTAGGGATTTCTCGATTGACGTGCTTTCCAGAGGCCCGACGGTTCAGTACCCTCGAATGGGAGTCTAGGAATTTCTGTAACAACGCGCGTTTCGGAGGCCCGAACGGATGGACAGCTATCCAAACCAGATAGAACTTACTATGGATGCTTTCGTTGCGCTCGGAACCTTCGATCTTGTCTTTTGAATTGGCAAAGCCAAGCGTAGGGATTTCCCGACCGATCCGCGTTTCGGAGTCCTGAACGGTTCCGGATCGCAACCGACCGAACTACAAAAACGACCGATTCCCCACCGCGCGTTGGGTGGGTGGGGCGGGTGGTGTGCTCAAGGCCCGAGAATGAATTCAAACCGAGGAGGGTTTTTGGAGCAAGGTCACTGAAATGCTCGTTTCAAAGGGCAGAACTATTGGAAGATTTCTCACGCTCTGCAGAAAGTCACCACGGTGGGTTTAGAGAGCGCTCCGCCCCCTAGATCTCGGCTTTCGAACTGGCGAACGCGAGTATAGGAATTTCCAGACCAATGCATGCTTCGAAGGCCCGGGCGGTTTGGCATCTACCCATATTTCGGAGAAATTTACAATGGAGGTTTCCTAACCGCTTCAAACCGTAAATACCAGCTTCTGACTTTGCGAAGCCAAGCATAGGGATTTCTCGATCGACGTGCTTTTCGAAGGCCCGACGGTTCCGTTCGCTCGAATGGGAGTATAGGAATTTCTGTAACAACGCGCGTTTCGGAGGCCTGAACGGATGGACACCTGTCCAAACCAGATAGAACTAACTATAGAGGCTTTCGGTGCGCTCAGAACCTTCGATCTTGTCTTTTGAATTGGCAAAGCAAGCGCAGGGATTTCCCGATCGATCCGCGTTTCGGAGCCCTGAACGGTTCTGGATCGCAACCGACTGAAATACAAAAACGATCGATTACCCACCGTGCGTTGGGTGGGTGGGGTGGGTGGTGTGTTCAAGGCCCGAGAATAAATTCGAACCGAGGAGGGTTTTTGGAGGAAGGTCACTGAAATGCTCGTTTCAAAGGGCAGAACTGTTGGGCGATTTCTTAGGCTCCGCAGAAAGTCACCACGGTGGCTTTATAGAGCGCTCCGACCCCTCGATCTCGGCTTTCGGACTAAAGAACGCGAGTATAGGAATTTCCAGACCAACGCACGCTTCGAAGGCCCGGGCGGTTTGGCATCTACCCATATTACGGGGAAATTTACTCTGGTGGTTTCCTAGCCGCTTCAATCTGTAGATACCAACTTCCGAATTTGCGAAGCCAAGTGTAGGGATTCCTCGATCGACGTGCGTTTCGGAGGCCCGACAGTTCCGTACCCTCGAATGGGAGTATAGAAATTTCTGCAACAACGCGCGTTTCGGAGGCCCGAACGGATGGACACCTGTCCAAACCAGATAGAACTTACTATGGAGGCTTTCGTTGCGCTCGGAACCTTCGAACTTGTCTTTTGAATTGGTGAAGCCAACCTTAGGGATTTCCCGATCGATGCGCGTTTCGGAGGTCTGAACGTTTCCGGATCGCAACCGACCGAACTACAAAAACGATCGATTCCCCACCGTGGGTTGGGTGGGTGGGGCGGGAGGTGTGTTCAAGGCCCGAGAATGAATTCGAACTGAAGAGGGGTTTTTGGAGCAAGGTCACTGAAATTCTCGATTCAAAGGGCAGAACTGTTGGGCGATTTCTCAGGCTCTACAGAAAGCCACCACGGTGGCTTTAGAGAGCGCTCCGATCCCTCGATCTCGGCTTTCAAACTAGCGAACGCGAGTATAGGAATTTCCAGACTAATGCACGCTTTGAAGGCCCGGGCGGTTTGGCATCTACCCATATTATGTGGAAATTTACTCTGGTGGTTTTCTAGCCGCTTCAAACCGTAGATACCAGCTTCCGAATATGCAAAGCCAAGCGTAGGGATTTCTCGATCGACGTGCGTTTCGGAGGCCCGACGGTTCCGTACCCTCGAATGGGAGTATAGGAATTTCGGTAACAACGCGCGTTTCGGAGGCCCAAACAGATGGACACCTGTCCAAACCAGATAGAACTTACTATGGATGCTTTCGTTGCGCTCAGAACCTTCGATCTTGTCTTTTGAATTGGTGAAGCCAACCGCAGGGATTTCCCGATCGATGCGCATTTCGTAGGCCTGAACGGTTCTGGATCGCAACCGACCGAACTAGAAAAACGATCGACTCCCCACCGTGGGTTGGGTGGGTGGGGCGGGTGGTGTGTTCAAGGCCCGAGAATGAATTCGAACTGAGGAGGGGTTTTCCGTAGATACCAGCTTCCGAATTTGCGAAGCCAAGCGTAGGGATTTCTCGATCGACGTGCTTTTCGGAGGCCCGACGGTTCCGTACCCTCGAATGGGAGTATAGGAACTTCTATAACAACGCGCGTTCGGAGGCCCGAACGGATGGATACCTCTCCATACCAGATAGAACTTACTATGGAGGCTTTCGTTGCGCTCGGAACCTTCGAACATGTCTTTTGAATTGGTGAAGCCAACCGCAGGGATTTCCCGATCGATGCGCGTTATGGAGGCCTGAACGGTTCCGGATCGCAACCGACCGAACTACAAAAACGATCGATTCCCCACCGTGGGTTGGGTGGGTGGGGCGGGAGGTGTGTTCAAGGCCCGAGAATGAATTCGAACTGAGGAAGGGTTTTTGGAGCAAGGTCACTGAAATTCTCGTCTCAAAGGGCAGAACTGTTGGGTGATTTCTCAGGCTCTACAGAAAGTCACCACGGTGGCTTTAGAGAGCGCCCCGATCCCTCGATCTCGGCTTTCGAACTAGCGAACGCGAGTATAGGAATTTCCAGACTAATGCACGCTTCGAAGGCCCGGGCGGTTTGGCATCTACCCATATTATGTGGAAATTTACTCTGGTGGTTTCCTAGCCGCTTCAAACCGTAGATACCAGCTTCCGAATATGCGAAGCCAAGCGTAGGGATTTCTCGATCGACGTGCGTTTCGGAGGCCCGACGGTTCTGTACCCTTGAATGGGAGTATAGGAATTTCGGTAACAACGCGCGTTTCGGAGGCCCGAACAGATGGACACATGTCCAAACCAGATAGAACTTACTATGGATGCTTTCGTTGCGCTCGGAACCTTCGATCTTGTCTTTTGAATTGGTGAAGCCAACCGCAGGGATTTCCCGATCGATGCGCGTTTCGGAGGCCTGAACGGTTCCGGATCGCAACCGACCGAACTAGAAAAACGATAGACTACCCACCGTGGGTTGTGTGGGTGGGGCGGGTGGTGTGTTCAAGGCCCGAGAATGAATTCGAACTGAGGAGGGGTTTTCCGTAGATACTAGCTTCCGAATTAGCGAATCCAAGCGTAGGGATTTCTCGATCGACGTGCTTTTCGGAGGCCCGACGGTTCCGTACCCTCGAATGGGAGTATAGGAATTTCTGTAACAACGCGCGTTTCGGAGGTCCAAACGGATGGACACCTGTCCAAACCAGATAGAACTTACTATGGAGGCTTTCGTTGTGCTCGGAACCTTCGATCTTGTCTTTTGAATTGGCGGACCCAAGCGCAGGGATTTCCCGATCGATCCGCGTTTCGGAGGCCTGAACGGTTCCGGATCGCAACCGACCGAACTACAAAAACGATCGATTCCCCACCGTGCGTTGGGTGGGTGGGGCGGGTGGTGTGTTCAAGGCCCGAGAATGAATTCGAACCGAGGAGGTTTTTTGGAGCAAGGTCACTGAAATGCTCGTTTCAAAGGGCAGAACTGTTGGGCGATTTCTCTGGCTCTGCAGAAGGTCTCCACGGTGGCTTTAGAGAGCGCCCTGACCCCTGGATCTCGGCTTTCGAACTGGCGAATGCAAGTATAGGAATTTCAAGACCAACGCACGCTTCGAAGGCTCGGGCGATTTGGCATCTACCCATATTACGGAGAAATTTACAATGGAGGTTTCCTAGCAGCTTCAAACCGTAGATACCAGCTTCCGAATTAGCGAAGCCAAGCGTAGGGATTTCTCAATCGATGTGCTTTACGGAGGCCCGACGGTTCCGTACCCTCGAATGGGAGTATAGGAATTTCTGTAACAACGCGCGTTTTATAGGCCCGAACGGATGGACACCTGTCCAAACCAGATAGAACTTACTATGGAGGCTTTCGTTGCGCTCGGAACCTTCGATCTTGTCTTTTGAATTGGCGAAGCCAAGCGCACGGATTTCCCGATCAATTCGCGTTTCGGAGGCTGTGAACGATTCCGGATCGCAACCGACCGAACTACAAAAACGATCGATTCCCCACCGTGCGTTGGGTGGGTGGGCCGGGTGGTGTGTTCTAGACCCGAGAATGAATTCGAACCCAGGAGGGTTTTTGGAGCAAGGTCACTGAAATGCTCGTTTCAAAGGGCAGAACCGTTGGGCGATTTCTCAGGCTCTGCAGAAAGTCACCACGGTGGCTTTAGAGAGCGCTCCGACCAACGCGAGTATAGGAATTTCTAGACAAACGCTCGCTTCGAAGGCCCGGGCGGTTTGGCATCTACATATATTTCAGAGAAATTTACAATGGAGGTTTCCTAGCCGCTTCAAACCGTAGATACCAGCTTCCAAATTTGCGAAACCAAGCGTAGGGATTTCTCGATCGACGTGCTTTTCGGAGGCCCGACGGTTCCGTACCCTCAAATGGGAGTATAGGAATTTCTGTAACAACGCGCGTTTCGGAGGCCCGAACGGATGGACACCTGTCCAAACCAGATAGAACTTACTATGGAGGCTTTCGGTGTGCTCGGAACCTTCGATCTTGTCTTTGAACTGGCGAAGCCAAGCGCTGGGATTTCCCGATCGATCCTCGTTTCGGAGGCCTGAACGGTTCTGGATCGCCACCGACCGAAATACAAAAACGATCGATTCCCCACCGTGCGTTGGGTGGGTGGGGTGGGTGGCGTTTCAAGCCCCGAGAATGAATTCGAACCGAGGAGGGTTTTTGGAGCAAGGTCACTGAAAGGCTTGTTTCAAAGGGCAGAACTGTTGGGCGATTTCTCAGGCTCTACAGAAAGTCACCACGGTGGATTTAGAGAGCGCTCCGACCCCTCGGTCTCGGCTTTCGAACTGGTGAACGCGAGTATAGGAATTTCCAGACCAAAGCACGCTTCGAAGGCCCGGGCGGTTTGGCATCTACCCATATTTCGGAGAAATTTACAATGGAGGTTTCCTAGCTGCTTCAAACCGTAGATACCAGCTTCCGAATTTGCGAAGCCAAGCGTAGGAATTTCTCGATCGACGTGCTTTTCGGAGGCCCGACGGTTCCATACCCTCGAATGGGAGTATAGGAATTTCTGTAACAACGCGCGTTTCCGAGGCCCGAATGGATGGACACCTGTCCAAACCAGATAGAACTTACTATGGAGGCTTTCGTTGCGCTCGGAACCTTCGATCTTGTCTTTTGAATTGGTGAAGCCAACCGCAGGGATTTCCCGATCGATGCGCGTTTCGGAGGCCTGAACGGTTCCGGATCGCAACCGACCGAACTACAAAAACGATCGACTACCCACCGTGGGTTGGGTGGGTGGGGCGGGTGGTGTGTTCAAGGCCCGAGAATGAATTCGAACTGAGGAGTGGTTTTCCGTAGATACTAGTTTCCGAATTTGCGAAGCCAAGCGTAGGGATTTCTCGATCGACGTGCTTTTCGGAGGCCCGACGGTTCCGTACCCTCGAATGGGAGTATATGAACTTCTATAACAACGCGCGTTTCGGAGGCCCGAACCGATGGATACCTGTCCATACCAGATAGAACTTACTATGGAGGCTTTCGCTGCGCTCGGAACCTTCGAACATGTCTTTTGAATTGGTGAAGCCAACCGCAGGGATTTCCCGATCGATGCGCGTTTCGGAGGCCTGAACGGTTCCGGATCGCAACCGGCCGAACTACAAAAACGATCGATTCCCCACCGTGGGTTGGGTGGGTGGGGCTGGAGGTGTGTTCAAGGCCCGAGAATGAATTCGAACTGAGGAGGGGTTTTTGGAGCAAGGTCACTGAAATTCTCATTTCAAAGGGCAAAACTGTTGGGCGATTTCTCAGGCTCTACAGAAAGTCACCACGGTGGCTTTAGAGAGCGCTCCGATCCCTCGATTTCGGCTTTCGAAATGGCGAACGCCAGTATAGGAATTTCCAGACCAACGCACGCTTCGAAGGCCCGGGCGGTTTGGCATCTACCCATATTACGGAGAAATTTACAATGGAGGTTTCCTAGCCGCTTCAAACCGTAGGTACCAGCTTCCGAATTTGCGAAGCCAAGCGTAGGGATTTCTCGATCGACGTGCGTTTCGGAGGCCGACGGTTCCATACCCTCGAATGGGAGTATAGGAATTTCAGTAACAACGCCCGTTTCGGAGGCCCGAACGGATGGACACCTGTCCAAACCAGATAGAACTTACTATGGAGGCTTTCGTTGCGCTCGGAACCTTCGATCTTGTCTTTTGAATTGGTGAAGCCAACGTCGGGGATTTCCCGATCGATGCGCGTTTCGGAGGCCTGAACGGTTCCGGATCGCAACCGACCGAACTAGAAAAACGATAGACTACCCACCGTGGGTTGGGTGGGTGGGGCGGGTGGTGTGTTCAAGGCCCGAGAATGAATTCGAACTGAGGAGGGGTTTTCCGTAGATACTAGCTTCCGAATTAGCGAAGCCAAGCGTAGGGATTTCTCGATCGACGTGCTTTTCGGAGGCTCGACGGTTCCGTACCCTCGAATGGGAGTATAGGAATTTCTGTAACAACGCGCGTTTCGGAGGCCCGAACGGATGGACACCTGTCCAAACCAGATCGAACTTACTATGGAGGCTTTCGTTGCGCTCGGAACCTTCGATCTTGTCTTTTGAATTGGCGGAGCCAAGCGCAGGGATTTCCCGATCGATCCGTGTTTCGGAGGCCTAAACGGTTCCGGATCGCAACCGACCGAACTACAAAAACGATCGATTCCCCACCGTGCGTTGGGTGGGTGGGGCGGGTGGTGTGTTCAAGGCCCGAGAATGAATTCGAACCGAGGAGGGTTTTTGGATCAAGGTCACTGAAATGCTCGTTTCAAAGGGCAGAACTGTTGGGCGATTTCTCTGGCTCTGCAGAAGGTCACCACGGCGGCTTTAGAGAGCGCCCCGACCCCTGGATCTCGGCTTCCAAACTGGCGAATGCAAGTATAGGAATTTCAAGACCAACGCACGCTTCGAAGGCTCGGGCGATTTGGCATCTACCCATATTACGGAGAAATTTACAATGGAGGTTTCCTAGCAGCTTCAAACCGTAGATACCAGCTTCCGAATTTGCGAAGCCAAGCGTAGGGATTTCTCAATCGATGTGCTTTTCGGAGGCCCGACGGTTCCGTACCCTCGAATGGGAGTATAGGAATTTCTGTAACAACGCGCGTTTTATAGGCCCGAACGGATGGACACCTGGCCAAACCAGATAGAACTTACTATGGAGGCTTTCGTTGCGCTCGGAACCTTCGATCTTGTATTTTGAATTGGCGAAGCCAAGCGGAGGGATTTCCCGATCGATTCGCGTTTCGGAGGCCTGAACGATTCTGGATCGCAACCGACCGAACTACAAAAACGATCGATTCCCCACCGTGCGTTGGGTGGGTGGGGCGGGTGGTGTGTTCAAGAGCTGAGAATGAACTCAAACCCAGGAGGGTTTTTGGAGCAAGGTCACTGAAATGCTCGTTTCAAAGGGCAGAACTGTTGGGCGATTTCTCAGGCTCTGCAGAAAGTCACCACGGTGGCTTTAGAGAGCGATCCGACCCCTCGATCTCGGCTTTCGAACTGGCGAACGCGAGTATAGGAATTTCTATACCAACGCTCGCTTCGAAGGCCCGGGCGGTTTGGCATCTACCTACATTTCATATAAATTTACAATGGAGGTTTCCTAACCGCTTCAAACCGTAGATACCAGCTTCCAAATTTGCAAAGCCAAGCGTAGGGATTTCTCGATCGACGTGCTTTTCGGAGGCCCGATGGTTCCGTACCCTCGAATGGGAGTATAGGAATTTCTGTAACAATGCGCGTTACGGAAGCCCGAACGGATGGACACCTGTCCAAACCAGATAGAACTTACTATGGAGGCTTTCGGTGTGCTCGGAACCTTCGATCTTGTCTTTGAACTGGCGAAGCCAAGCGCTGGGATTTCCCGATCGATCCTCGTTTCGGAGGCCTGAACGGTTCCGGATCGCCACCGACCGAAATACAAAAACGATCGATTCCCCACCGTGCGTTGGGTGGGTGGGGTGGGTGGTGTTTCAAGCTCCGAGAATGAATTCGAACCGAGGAGGGTTTTTGGAGCAAGGTCACTGAAATGCTTGTTTCAATGGGCAGAACTGTTGGGCGATTTCTCAGGCTCTACAGAAATTCACCACGGTGGATTTAGAGAGCGCTCCGACCCCTCGATCTCGGCTTTCGAACTGGCGAACGAGAGTATAGGAATTTCCAGACCAACGCACGCTTCGAAGGCCCGGGTGGTTTGGCATCTACCTATATTTCGGAGAAATTTACAATGGAGGTTTCCAAGCCGCTTCAAACCGTAGATACCAGCTTCCGAATTTGCGAAGACAAGCGTAGGGATTTCTCGATCGACGTGCTTTTCGGAGGCCCGACGGTTCCATACCCTCGAATGGGAGTATAGGAATTTCTGTAACAACGCGCGTTTCCGAGGCCCGAACGGATGGACACCTGTCCAAACCAGATAGAACTTACTATGGAGGCTTTCGTTGCGCTCGGAACCTTCGATCTTGTCTTTTGAATTGGTGAAGCCAACCGCAGGGATTTCCAGATCGATGCGCATTTCGGAGGCCTGAACGGTTTCGGATCGCAACCGATCGAACTACAAAAACGATCGATTCCCCACCGTGGGCTGGGTGGGTGGGGCGGGAGGTGTGTTCAAGGCCCGAGAATGAATTCGAACTGAGGAGGGGTTTTTGGAGCAAGGTCACTGAAATTCTCGTTTCAAAGGGCAGAACTGTTGGGCGATTTCTCAGGCTCTACAGAAAGTCACCACGGTGGCTTTAGAGAGCGCTCCGATCTCTCGATCTCGGCTTTCGAACTGGCGAACGCCCGTATAGGAATTTCCAGACCAACGCACGCTTCGAAAGCCCGGGGGGTTTGGCATCTACCCATATTACGGAGAAATTTACAATGGTGGTTTCCTAGCCGCTTCAAACCGTAGATACCAGCTTCCGAATTTGCGAAGCCAAGCGTAGGGATTTCTCGATCGACGTGCGTTTCGGAGGCCCGACGGTTCCATACCCTCGAATGGGAATATAGGAATTTCAGTAACAACAAGCGTTTCGGAGGCCCGAACGGATGGACACCTGTCCAAACCAGATAGAACTTACTATGGAGGCTTTCGTTGCGCTCGGAACCTTCGATCTTGTCTTTTGAATTGGTGAAGCCAATCGCAGGGATTTCCCGATCGATGCGCGTTTCGGAGGCCTGAACGGTTCCGGATCGCAACCGACCGAACTACAAAAACGATCGATTCCCCACCGTCTGTTTGGTGGGTGGGGCGGGAGGTGTGTTCAAGGCCCGAGAATGAATTCGAACTGAGGAGGGGTTTTTGGAGCAAGGTCACTGAAATTCTCGTTTCAAAGGGCAGAACTGTTGGGCGATTTCTCAGGCTCTACAGAAAGTCACCACGGTGGCTTTAGAGAGCGCTCCGATCCCTCGATCTCGGCTTTCGAACTGGCGAACGCCAGTATAGGAATTTCCAGACCAACGCACGCTTCGAAGGCCCGGGCGGTTTGGCAACTACCCATATTATGGAGAAATTTACAATGGAGGTTTCCTAGCCGCTTCAAACCGTAGATACCAGCTTCCTAATTTGCGAAGCCAAGAGTAGGGATTTCTCGATCGACGTGCGTTTCGGAGGCCCGACGGTTCCATACCCTCGAATGGGGGTATAGGAATTTCAGTAACAACGCGCGTTTCGGAGGCCCGAACGGATGGACACCTGTCCAAACCAGATAGAACTTACTATGGAGGCTTTCGTTGCACTCAGAACCTTCGATCTTGTCTTTTGAATTGGTGAAGCCAACCGTAGAGATTTACAGATCGATGCGCGTTTCGGAGGCCTGAACGGTTCCGGATCGCAACCGACCGAACTACAAAAACGATCGATTCCCCACCGTGGGTTGGGTGGGTGGGGCGGGTGGTGTGTTCAAGGCCCGAGAATGAATTCGAACTGAGGAGGGGTTTTCCGTAGATACTAGTTTCCGAATTTGCGAAGCCAAGCGTAGGGATTTCTCGATCGACGTGCTTTTCAGAGGCCCGACGGTTCCGTACCCTCCAATGGGAGTATAGGAATTTCTGTAACAACGCGCGTTTCGGAGGCCCGAACGGATGGACACCTGTCCAAACCAGATAGAACTTACTATGGAGGCTTTCGTTGCGCTCGGAACCTTCGATCTTGTCTTTTGAATTGGCGGAGCCAAGCGTAGGGATTTCCCGATCGATCCGCGTTTCGGAGGCCTGAACGGTTCCAGATCGCAACCGACCGAACTTCAAAAACGATTGATTCCCCACCGTGCGTTGGGTGGGTGGGGCGGGTGGTGTGTTCAAGGCCCAAGAATGAATTCGAACCGAGGAGGGTTTTTGGAGCAAGGTCACTGAAATGCTCGTTTAAAAGGGCAGAACTGTTGGGCGATTTCTCTGGCTCTGCAATAGGTCACCACGGTGGCTTTAGAGAGCGCCCCGACCCCTGGATCTCGGCTTTCGAACTGGCGAATGCAAGTATAGGAATTTCAAGACCAACGCACGCTTCGAAGGCTCGGGCGATTTGGCATCTACCCATATTACGGAAAAATTTACAATGGAGGTTTCCTAGCAGCTTCAAACCATAGATACCAGCTTCCGAATTTGCGAAGCCAAGCGTAGGGATTTCTCAATCGATATGCTTTTCGGAGGCCCGACGGTTCCATACCCTCGAATGGGAGTATAGGAATTTCTGTAACAACGCGCGTTTCGGAGGCCCGAACGGATGGACACCTATCCAAACCAGATAGAACTTACTATGGAGGCTTTCGGTGTGCTCGGAACCTTCGATCTTGTCTTTTGAACTGGCAAAGCCAAGCGCTGGGATTTCCCGATCGATCCGCGTTTCGGAGGCCTGAACGGTTCCGGATCGCAACCGACCGAACTAGAAAAACGATCGACTACCCGCCGTGGGTTGGGTGGGTGGGTCGGGTGGTGTGTTCTAGGCCCGAGAATGAATTCGAACTGAGGAGGGGTTTTCCGTAGATACTAGTTTCCAAATTTGCGAAGCCAAGCGTAGGGATTTCTCGATCGACGTGCTTTTCGGAGGCCCGACGGTTCCGTACCCTCGAATGGAATATAGGAATTTCTGTAACAACGCGCGTTTCGGAGGCCCAAACGGATGGACACCTGTCCAAACCAGATAGAACTTAATATGGAGGCTTTCGTTGCGCTCGGAACCTTCGATCTTGTCTTTTGAATTGGCGGAGCCAAGCGCAGGGATTTCCCGATCGATCCGCATTTCAGAGGCCTGAACGGTTCCTGAACGCAACCGACCGAACTACAAAAACGATCGATTCCCCACCGTGCGTTGGGTGGGTGGGGCGGGTGGTGTGTTCAAGGCCCGAGAATGAATTCGAACCGAGAAGGGTTTTTGGAGCAAGGTCACTGAAATGCTCGTTTCAAAGGGCAGAACTGTTGGGCGATTTCTCTGGCTCTGCAGAAGGTCACCACGGTGGCTTTAGAGAGCGCCCCGACCCCTGGATCTCGGTTTTCGAACTGGCGAATGCAAGTATAGGAATTTCAAGAACAACGCACGCTTTGAAGGCTCGGGCGATTTGGCATCTACCCATATTACGGAGAAATTTACAATGGAGGTTTCCTAGCAGCTTCAAACCGTAGATACCAGCTTCCGAAATTTGCGAAGCCAAGCGTAGGGATTTCTCAATCGACGTGCTTTTCGGAGGCCCGACGGTTCCGTACCCTCGAATGGGAGTATAGGAATTTCTGTAACAACGCGCGTTTTATAGGCCCGAACGGATGGACACCTGTCCAAACCAGATAGAACTTACTATGGAGGCTTTCGTTGCGCTCGGAACCTTCGATCTTGTCTTTTGAATTGGCGAAGCCAAGCGCAGGGATTTCCCGTTCGATTCGCGTTTCGGAGGCCTGAACGATTCCGGATCGCAACCGACCGAACTACAAAAACGATCGATTCCCCACCGTGCGTTGGGTGGGTGGGGCGGGTGGTGTGTTCAAGACCCGAGAATGAATTCGAACCCAGGAGGGTTTTTGGAGCAAGGTCACTGAAATGCTCGTCTCAAAGGGCAGAACTGTTGGGCGATTTCTCAGGCTCTGCAGAAAGTCACCACGGTGGCTTTAGAGAGCGCTCCGACCCCTCGATCTCGGCTTTCAAACTGGCGAACGCGAGTATAGGAATTTCTAGACCAACGCTCGCTTCGAAGGCCCAGGCGGTTTGGCATCTACCTATATTTCAGAGAAATTTACAATGGAGGTTTCCTAGCCGCTTCAAACCGTAGATACCAGCTTCCAAATTTGCGAAGCCAAGCGTAGGGATTTCTCGATCGACGTGCTTTTCGGAGGCCCGACGGTTCCGTACCCTCGAATGGGAGTATAGGGTTTTCTGTAACAACGCGCGTTTCGGAGGCACGAACGGGTGGACACCTGTCCAAACCAGATAGAACTTACTATGGAGGCTTTCGGTGTGCTCGGAACCTTCGATCTTGTCTTTTGAACTGGCGAAGCCAAGCGCTGGGATTTCCCGATCGATCCGCGTTTCGGAGGCGTGAACGGTTCCGCATCGCCACCGACCGAAATACAAAAACGATCGATTCCCCACCGTGCGTTGGGTGGGTGGGGTGGGTGGTGTTTCAAGCCCCGAGAATGAATTCTAACCGAGGAGGGTTTTTGGAGCAAGGTCACTGAAATGCTTGTTTCAAAGGGCAGAACTGTTGGGCGATTTCTCAGGCTCTACAGAAAGTCACCACGGTGGATTTAGAGAGCGCTCCGACACCTCGATCTCGGCTTTCGAACTGGCGAACGCGAGTATAGGAATTTCCAAACCAACGCACGCTTCGAAGGCCCGGGCGGTTTGGCATCTACCCATATTTCGGAGAAATTTACAATGGAGGTTTCCTAGCCGCTTCAAACCGTAGATACCAGCTTCCGAATTTGCGAAGCCAAGCGTAGGGATTTCTCGATCGACGTGCTTTTCGGAGGCCCGACGGTTCCATACCCTCGAATGGGAGTATAGGAATTTCTGTAATAACGCGCGTTTCCGAGACCCGAACGGATGGACACCTGTCCAAACCAGATAGAACTTACTATGGAGGCTTTCGTTGCGCTCGGAACCTTCGATCTTGTCTTTTGAATTGGTGAAGCCAACCGTAGGGATTTCCCGATCGATGCGCGTTTCAGAGGCCTGAACGGTTCCGGATCGAAACCGACCGAACTACAAAAACGATCGATTCCCCACCGTGGGTTGGGTGGGTGGGGCGGGAGGTGTGTTCAAGGCCCGAGAATGAATTCGAACTAAGGAGGGGTTTTTGGAGCGAGGTCACTGAAATTCTCGTTTCAAAGGGCAGAACTGTTAGGCGATTTCTCAGGCTCTACAGAAAGTCACCACGGTGGCTTTAGAGAGCGCTCCGATCCCTCGATCTCGGCTTTCGAACTGGCGAACGCCAGTATAGGAATTTCCAGACCAACGCACGCTTCGAAGGCCCGGGCGGTTTGGCATCTACCCATATTACGGAGAAATTTACAATGGAGGTTTCCTAGCCGCTTCAAACCGTAGATACCAGCTTCCGAATTTGCGAAGCCAAGCGTAGGGATTTCTCGATCGAGTGCGTTTCGGAGGCCCGACGGTTCCATACCCTCGAATGGGAGTATAGGAATTTCAGTAACAACTCGCGTTTCGGAGGCCCGAACGGATGGACACCTGTCCAAACCAGATAGAACTTACTATGGAGGCTTTCGGTGTGCTCGGAACCTTCGATCTTGTCTTTGAACTGGCGAAGCCAAGCGCTAGGATTTCCCGATCGATCCTCGTTTCGGAGGCCTGAACGGTTCCGGATCGCCACCGACCGAAATACAAAAACGATCGATTCCCCACCATGCGTTGGGTGGGTGGGTGGGTGGTGTTTCAAGCCCCGAGAATGAATTCGAACCGAGAAGGGTTTTTGGAGCAAGGTCACTGAAATGCTTGTTTCAAAGGGCGGAACTGTTGGGCGATTTCTCCGGCTCTACAGAAAGTCACCACGGTGGATTTAGAGAGCGCTCCGACCCCTCGATCTCGGCTTTCGAACTGGAGAACGCGAGTATAGGAATTTCCAGACCAACGCACGCTTCGAAGGCCCGGGCGGTTTGGCATCTACCCATATTTCGGAGAAATTTACAATGGAGGTTTCCTAGCCGCTTCAAACCGTAGATACCAGCTTCTGAATTTGCGAAGCCAAGCGTAGGGATTTCTCGATCGACGTGCTTTTCGGAGGCCCGACGGTTCCGTACCCTCGAATGAGAGTATAGGAATTTCTGTAACAACGCGCGTTTCCGAGGCCCGAACGGATGGACACCTGTCCAAACCAGATAGAACTTACTATGGAGGCTTTCGTTGCGCTCGGAACCTTCGATCTTGTCTTTTGAATTAGTGAAGCCAACCGCAGGGAGTTCCCGATCGATGCGCGTTTCGGAGGCCTGAACGGTTCCGGATCGCAACCGACCGAACTACAAAAACGATCGATTCCCCACCGTGGGTTGGGTGGGTGGGGCGGGAGGTGTGTTCAAGGCCCGAGAATGAATTCGAACTAAGGAGGGGTTTTTGGAGCAAGGTCACTGAAATTCTCGTTTCAAAGGGCAGAACTGTTGGGCGATTTCTCAGGCTCTACAGAAAGTCACCACGGTGGCTTTAGAGAGCGCTCTGATCCCTCGATCTCGGCTTTCGAACTGGCGAACGCCAGTATAGGAATTTCCAGACCAACGCACGCTTCGAAGGCCCGGGCGGTTTGGCATCTACCCATATTATGGAGAAATTTACAATGGAGGTTTCCTAGCCGCTTCAAACCGTAGATACCAGCTTCCGAATTTGCGAAGCCAAGCGTAGGGATTTCTCGATCGACGTGCGTTTCGGAGGCCCGACGGTTCCATACCCTCGAATGGGGGTATAGGAATTTCAGTAACAACGCGCGTTTCGGAGGCCCGAACGGATGGACACCTGTCAAAACCAGATAGAACTTACTATGGAGGCTTTCGTTGCACTCGGAACCTTCGATCTTGTCTTTTGAATTGGTGAAGCCAACCGTAGAGATTTACAGATCGATGCGCGTTTCGGAGGCCTGAACGGTTCCGGATTGCAACCGACCGAACTACAAAAACGATCGATTCCCCACCGTGGGTTGGGTGGGTGGGGCGGGTGGTGTGTTCAAGGCCCGAGAATGAATTCGAACTGAGGAGGGGTTTTCCGTAGATACTAGTTTCCGAATTTGCGAAGCCAAGCGTAGGGATTTCTCGATCGACGTGCTTTTCGGAGGCCCGACGGTTCCGTACCCTCCAATGGGAGTATAGGAATTTCTGTAACAACGCGCGTTTCGGAGGCCCGAACGGATGGACACCTGTCCAAACCAGATAGAACTTACTATGGAGGCTTTCGTTGCCCTCGGAACCTTCGATCTTGTCTTTTGAATTGGCGGAGCCAAGCGCAGGGATTTCCCGATCGATCCACGTTTCGGAGGCCTGAACGGTTCCAGATCGCAACCGACCGAACTACAAAAACGATCGATTCCCCACCGTGCGTTGGGTGGGTGGGGCGGGTGGTGTGTTCAAGGCCCAAGAATGAATTCGAACCGAGGAGGGTTTTTGGGGCAAGGTCACTGAAATGCTCGTTTCAAAGGGCAGAACTGTTGGGAGATTTCTCTGGCTCTGCAGAAGGTCACCACGGTGGCTTTAGAGAGCGCCCCGACCCCTGGATCTCGGCTTTCGAACTGGCGAATGCAAGTATAGGAATTTCAAGACCAACGCACGCTTCGAAGGCTCGGGCGATTTGGCATCTACCCATATTACGGAAAAATTTACAATGGAGGTTTCCTAGCAGCTTCAAACCGTAGATACCAGCTTCCGAATTTGCGAAGCCAAGCGTAGGGATTTCCCAATCGATATGCTTTTCGGAGGCCCGACGGTTCCATACCCTCGAATGGGAGTATAGGAATTTATGTAACAACGCGCGTTTCGGAGGCCCGAACGGATGGACACCTATCCAAACCAGATAGAACTTACTATGGAGGCTTTCGGTGTGCTCGGAACCTTCGATCTTGTCTTTTGAACTGGCAAAGCCAAGCGCTGGGATTTCCCGATCGATCCGCGTTTCAGAGGCCTGAACGGTTCCGGATCGCAACCGACCGAACTAGAAAAACGATCGACTACCCACCGTGGGTTGGGTGGGTGGGGCGGGTGGTGTATTCTAGGCCCGAGAATGAATTCGAACTGAGGAGGGGTTTTCCGTAGATACTAGTTTCCGAATTTGCAAAGCCAAGAGTAGGGATTTCTCGATTGACGTGCTTTTCGGAGGCCCGACGGTTCCGTACCCTCGAATGGGAGTATAGGAATTTCTGTAACAACGCGCGTTTCGGAGGCCCGAACGGATGGACACCTGACCAAACCAGATAGAACTTAATATGGAGGCTTTCGTTGCGCTCGGAACCTTCGATCTTGTCTTTTGAATTGGCGGAGCCAAGCGCAGGGATTTCCCGATCGATCCGCGTTTCAGAGGCCTGAACGGTTCCGGAACGCAACCGACCGAACTACAAAAACGATCGATTCCCCACCGTGCGTTGGGTGGGTGGGGCGGGTGGTGTGTTCAAGGCCCGAGAATGAATTCGAACCGAGGAGGGTTTTTGGAGAAAGGTCACTGAAATGCTCGTTTCAAAGGGCAGAACTGTTGGGCGATTTCTCTGGCTCTGCAGAAGGTCACCACGGTGGCTTTAGAGAGCGCCCCGACCCCTGGATCTCGGCTTTCGAACTGGCGAATGCAAGTATAGGAATTTCAAGAACAACGCACGCTTTGAAGGCTCGGGCGATTTGGCATCTACCCATATTACGGAGAAATTTACAATGGAGGTTTCCTAGCAGCTTCAAACCGTAGATACCAGCTTCCGAATTTGCGAAGCCAAGCGTAGGGATTTCTCAATCGACGTGCTTTTCGGAGGCCCGACGGTTCCGTACCCTCGAATGGGAGTATAGGAATTTCTGTAACAACGCGCGTTTTATAGGCCCGAACGGATGGACACCTGTCCAAACCAGATAGAACTTACTATGGAGGCTTTCGTTGCGCTCGGAACCTTCGATCTTGTCTTTTGAATTGGCGAAGCCAAGCGCAGGGATTTCCCGATCGATTCGCGCTTCGGAGGCCTGAACGATTCCGGATCGCAACCGACCGAACTACAAAAACGATCGATTCCCCACCGTGCGTTGGGTGGGTGGGGCGGGTGGTGTGTTCAAGACCCGAGAATGAATTCGAACCCAGGAGGGTTTTTGGAGCAAGGTCACTGAAATGCTCGTTTCAAAGGGCAGAACTGTTGGGCGATTTCTCAGGCTCTGCAGAAAGTCACCACGGTGGCTTTAGAGAGCGCTCCGACCCCTCGATCTCGGCTTTCGAACTGGCGAACGCGAGTATAGGAATTTCTAGACCAACGCTCGCTTCGAAGGCCCAGGCGGTTTGGCATCTACCTATATTTCAGAGAAATTTACATTGGAGGTTTCCTAGCCGCTTCAAACCGTAGATACCAGCTTCCAAATTTGCGAAGCCAAGCGTAGGGATTTCTCGATCGACGTGCTTTTCGGAGGCCCGACGGTTCCGTACCCTCGAATGGGAGTATAGGGTTTTCTGTAACAACGCGCGTTTCGGAGGCACGAACGGATGGACACCTGTCCAAACCAGATAGAACTTACTATGGAGGCTTTCGGTGTGCTCGGAACCTTCGATCTTGTCTTTTGAACTGGCGAAGCCAAGCGGTGGGATTTCCCGATTGATCCGCGTTTCGGAGGCGTGAACGGTTCCGCATCGCCACCGACCGAAATACAAAAACGATCGATTCCCCACCGTGCGTTTGGTGGGTGGGGTGGGTGGTGTTTCAAGCCCCGAGAATGAATTCTAACCGAGGAGGGTTTTTGGAGCAAGGTCACTGAAATGCTTGTTTCAAAGGGCAGAACTGTTGGGCGATTTCTCAGGCTCTACAGAAAGTCACCACGGTGGATTTAGAGAGCGCTCCGACACCTCGATCTCGGCTTTCGAACTGGCGAACGCGAGTATAGGAATTTCCAAACCAACGCACGCTTCGAAGGCCCGGGCGGTTTGGCATCTACCCATATTTCGGAGAAATTTACAATGGAGGTTTCCTAGCCGCTTCAAACCGTAGATACCAGCTTCCGAATTTGCGAAGCCAAGCGTAGGGATTTCTCGATCGACGTGCTTTTCGGAGGCCCGACGGTTCTATACCCTCGAATGGGAGTATAGGAATTTCTGTAACAACGCGCGTTTCCGAGGCCCGAACGGATGGACACCTGTCCAAACCAGATAGAACTTACTATGGAGGCTTTCGTTGCGCTCGGAACCTTCGATCTTGTCTTTTGAATTGGTGAAGCCAACCGTAGGGATTTCCCGATCGATGCGCGTTTCAAAGACCTGAACGGTTCCGGATCGAAACCGACCGAACTACAAAAACGATCGATTCCCCACCGTGGGTTGGGTGGGTGGGGCGGGAGGTGTGTTCAAGGCCCGAGAATGAATTCGAACTAAGGAGGGGTTTTTGGAGCGAGGTCACTGAAATTCTCGTTTCAAAGGGCAGAACTGTTAGGCGATTTCTCAGGCTCTACAGAAAGTCACCACGGTGGCTTTAGAGAGCGCTCCGATCCCTCGATCTCGGCTTTCGAACTGGCGAACGCCAGTATAGGAATTTCCAGACCAACGCACGCTTCGAAGGCCCGGGCGGTTTGGCATCTACCCATATTACGGAGAAATTTACAATGGAGGTTTCCTAGCCGCTTCAAACCGTAGATACCAGCTTCCGAATTTGCGAAGCCAAGCGTAGGGATTTCTCGATCGAGTGCGTTTCGGAGGCCCGACGGTTCCATACCCTCGAATGGGAGTATAGGAATTTCAGTAACAACGCGCGTTTCGGAGGCCCGAACGGATGGACACCTGTCCAAACCAGATAGAACTTACTATGGAGGCTTTCGTTGCACTCGGAACCTTCGACCTTGTCTTTTGAATTGGTAAAGCCAACCGCAGGGATTTCCAGATCGATTCGCGTTTCGGAGGCCGGAACGGTTCCGGATCGCAACCGACCGAACTAGAAAAACGATCGACTACCCACCGTGGGTTGGGTGGGTGGGGCGGGTGGTGCGTTCAAGGCCCGAGAATGAATTCGAACTGAGGAGGGGTTTTCCATAGATACTAGTTTCCGAATTTGCGAAGCCAAGCGTAGGGATTTCTCGATCGACGTGCTTTTCGGAGGCCCGACGGTTCCGTACCCTCGAATGGGAGTATAGGAATTTCTGTAAAAACGTGCGTTTCGGAGGCCCGAACGGATGGACACCTGTCCAAACCAGGTAGAACTTACTATGGAGGCTTTCGTTGCGCTCTGAACCTTCGATCTTGTCTTTTGAATTGGCGGAGCCAAGTGCAGGGATTTCCCGATCGATCCGCGTTTCGGAGGCCTGAACGGTTCCGGATCGCAACCGACCGAACTACAAAAATGATTGATTCCCCACCGTGCGTTGGGTGGGTGGGGCGGGTGGTGTGTTCAAGGCCCGAGAATGAATTCGAACCGAGGAGGGTTTTTGGAGCAAGGTCACTGAAATGCTCGTTTCAAAGGGCAGAACTGTCGGGCGATTTCTCTGGCTCTGCAGAAGGTCACCACGGTGGCTTTAGAGAGCGCCCCGACCCCTGGATCTCGGCTTTCGAACTGGCGAATGCAAGTATAGGAATTTCAAGACCAACGCACGCTTCGAAGGCTCGGGCGATTTGGCATCAACCCATATTACGGAGAAATTTACAATGGAGGTTTCCTAGCAGCTTCAAACCGTAGATACCAGCTTTCCAATTTGCGAAGCCAAGCGTAGGGATTTCTCATTCGATATGCTTTTCGGAGGCCTGACGGTTCCGTACCCTCGAATGGGAGTATAGGAATTTCTGTAACAACGCGCGTTTTATAGGCCCGAACGGATGGACACCTGTCCAAACCAGATAGAACTTACTATGGAGGCTATCGTTGCGCTCGGAACCTTCGATCTTGTCTTTTGAATTGGCGAAGCCAAGCGCAGGGATTTCCCGATCGATTCGCGTTTCGGAGGCATGAACGATTCCGGATTGCAACCGACCGAACTACAAAAACGATCGATTCCCCACCGTGCGTTGGGTGGGTGGGGCGGGTGGTGTGTTCAAGACCCGAGAATGAATTCGAACCCAGGAGGGTTTTTGGAGCAAGATCACTGAAATGCTCGTTTCAAAGGGCAGAACTGTTGGGCGATTTCTCAGGCTCTGCAGAAAGTCACCACGGTGGCTTTAGAGAGCGCTCCGACCCCTCGATCTCGGCTTTCGAACTGGCGAACGCGAGTATAGGAATTTCTAGACCAACGCTCGCTTCGAAGGCCCGGGCGGTTTGGCATCTACCTATATTTCAGAGAAATTTACAATGGAGGTTTCCTAGCCGCTTGAAACCGTAGATACCAGCTTCCAAATTTGCGAAGCCAAGCGTAGGGATTTCTCGATCGACGTGCTTTTCGGAGGCCCGACGGTTCCGTAATCTCGAATGGGAGTATAGGAATTTCTGTAACAACGCGCGTTTCGGAGGCCCGAACGGATGGACACCTGTCCAAACCAGATAGAACTTACTATGGAGGCTTTCGGTGTGCTCGGAACCTTCGATCTTGTCTTTGAACTGGCGAAGCCAAGCGCTAGGATTTCCCGATCGATCCTCGTTTCGGAGGCCTGAACGGTTCCGGATCGCCACCGACCGAAATACAAAAACGATCGATTCCCCACCGTGCGTTGGGTGGGTGGGGTGGGTGGTGTTTCAAGCCCCGAGAATGAATTCGAACCGAGGAGGGTTTTTGGAGCAAGGTCACTGAAATGCTTGTTTCAAAGGGCGGAACTGTTGGGCGATTTCTCCGGCTCTACAGAAAGTCACCACGGTGGATTTAGAGAGCGCTCCGACCCCTCGATCTCGGCTTTCGAACTGGCGAACGCGAGTATAGGAATTTCCAGACCAACGCACGCTTCGAAGGCCCGGGCGGTTTGGCATCTACCCATATTTCGGAGAAATTTACAATGGAGGTTTCCTAGCCGCTTCAAACCGTAGATACCAGCTTCCGAATTTGCGAAGCCAAGCGTAGGGATTTCTCGATCGACGTGCTTTTCGGAGGCCCGACGGTTCCGTACCCTCGAATGAGAGTATAGGAATTTCTGTAACAACGCGCATTTCCGAGGCCCGAACGGATGGACACCTGTCCAAACCAGATAGAACTTACTATGGAGGCTTTCGTTGCGCTCGGAACCTTCGATCTTGTCTTTTGAATTAGTGAAGCCAACCGCAGGGAGTTCCCGATCGATGCGCGTTTCGGAGGCCTGAACGGTTCCGGATCGCAACCGACCGAACTACAAAAACGATCGATTCCCCACCGTGGGTTGGGTGGGTGGGGCGGGAGGTGTGTTCAAGGCCCGAGAATGAATTCGAACTAAGGAGGGGTTTTTGGAGCAAGGTCACTGAAATTCTCGTTTCAAAGGGCAGAACTGTTGGGCGATTTCTTAGGCTCTACAGAAAGTCACCACGGTGGCTTTAGAGAGCGCTCCGATCCCTCGATCTCGGCTTTCGAACTGGCGAACGCCAGTATAGGAATTTCCAGACCAACGCACGCTTCGAAGGCCCGGGCGGTTTGGCATCTACCCATATTACGGAGAAATTTACAATGGAGGTTTCCTAGCCGCTTCAAACCGTAGATACCAGCTTCCGAATTTGCGAAGCCAAGCGTAGGGATTTCTCGATCGACGTGCGTTTTGGAGGCCCGACGGTTCCATACCCTCGAATGGGAGTATAGGAATTTCAGTAACAACGCTCATTTCGGAGGCCCGAACGGATGGACACCTGTCCAAACCAGATAGAACTTACTGTGGAGGCTTTCGTTGCGCTCGGAACCTTCGATCTTGTCTTTTGAATTGGTGAAGCCAACCGCAGGGATTTCCATATCGATGCGAGTTTCGGAGGCCTGAACGGTTCCGAATCGCAACCGACCGAACTAGAAAAACGATCGACTACCCACCGTGGGTTGGGTGGGTGGGCCGGGTGGTGTGTTCAAGGCCCGAGAATGAATTCGAACTGAGGAGTGGTTTTCCGTAGATACCAGCTTCCGAATTTGCGAAGCCAAGCGTAGGGATTTCTCGATCGACGTGCTTTTCGGAGGCCCGACGGTTCCGTACCCTCGAATGGGAGTATAGGAATTTCTGTAAAAGCGTGCGTTTCGGAGGCCCGAACGGATGGACACCTGTCCAAACCAGATAGAACTTACTATGGAGGCTTTCGTTGCGCTCGGAACCTTCGATCTTGTCTTTTGAATTGGCGGAGCCAAGCGCAGGGATTTCCCGATCGATCCGCGTTTCGGAGGCCTGAACGGTTCCGGATCGCAACCGACCGAACTACAAAAACGATCGATTCCCCACGGTGCGTTGGGTGGGTGGGGCGGGTGGTGTGTTCAAGGCCCGAGAATGAATTCGAACCGAGGAGGGTTTTTGGAGCAAGGTCACTGAAATGCTCGTTTCAAAGGGCAGAACTGTTGGGCGATTTCTCTGGCTCTGCAGAAGGTCACCACGGTGGCTTTAGAGAGCGCCCCGACCCCTGGATCTCGGCTTTCGAACTGGCGAATGCAAGTATAGGAATTTCAAGACCAACGCACGCTTCGAAGGCTCGGGCGATTTGGCATCAACCCATATTACGGAGAAATTTACAATGGAGGTTTCCTAGCAGCTTCAAACCGTAGATACCAGCTTCCAAATTTGCGAAGCCAAGCGTAGGGATTTCTCAATCGATATGCTTTTCGGAGGCCCGACGGTTCCGTACCCTCGAATGGGTATAGGAATTTCTGTAACAACGCGCGTTTTATAGGCCCGAACGGATGGACACCTGTCCAAACCAGATAGAACTTACTATGGAGGCTTTCGTTGCGCTCGGAACCTTCGATCTTGTCTTTTGAATTGGCGAAGCCAAGCGCAGGGATTTCCCGATCGATTCGCGTTTCGGAGGCCTGAACGATTCCGGATTGCAACCGACCGAACTACAAAAACGATCGATTCCCCACCGTGCGTTGGGTGGGTGGGGCGAGTGGTGTGTTCAAGACCCGAGAATGAATTCGAACCCAGGAGGGTTTTTGGAGCAAGGTCACTGAAATGCTCGTTTCAAAGGGCAGAACTGTTGGGCGATTTCTCAGGCTCTGCAGAAAGTCACCACGGTGGCTTTAGAGAGCGCTCCGACCCCTCGATCTCGGCTTTCGAACTGGCGAACGCGAGTATAGGAATTTCTAGACCAACGCTCGCTTCGAAGGCCCGGGCGGTTTGGCATCTACCTATATTTCAGAGAAATTTACAATGGAGGTTTCCTAGCCGCTTCAAACCGTAGATACCAGCTTCCAAATTTGCGAAGCCAAGCGTAGGGATTTCTCGATCGACGTGCTTTTCGGAGGCCCGACGGTTCCGTACCCTCGAATGGGAGTATAGGAATTTCTGTAACAACGCGCGTTTCGGAGGCCCGAACGGATGGACACCTGTCCAAACCAGATAGAACTTACTTTGAAGGCTTTCGGTGTGCTCGGAACCTTCGATCTTGTCTTTGAACTGGCGAAGCCAAGCGCTGGGATTTCCCGATCGATCCTCGTTTCGGAGGCCTGAACGGTTCCGGATCGCCACCGACCGAAATACAAAAACGATCAATTCCCCACCGTGCGTTGGGTGGGTGGGGTGGGTGGTGTTTCAAGCCCCGAGAATGAATTCGAACCGAGGAGGGTTTTTGGAGCAAGGTCACTGAAATGCTTGTTCCAAAGGGCAGAACTGTTGGGCGTTTTCTCCGGCTCTACAGAAAGTCACCACGGTAGATTTAGAGAGCGCTCCGACCCCTCGATCTCGGCTTTCGAACTGGCGAACGCGAGTATAGGAATTTCCAGACCAACGCACGCTTCGAAGGCCCGGGCGGTTTGGCATCTACCCATATTTCGGAGAAATTTACAATGGAGGTTTCCTAGCCGCTTCAAACCGTAGATACCAGCTTCCGAATTTGCGAAGCCAAGCGTAGGGATTTCTCGATCGACGTGCTTTTCGGAGGCCCGACGGTTCCATACCCTCGAATGGGAGTATAGGAATTTCAGTAACAACGCTCATTTCGGAGGCCCGAACGGATGGACACCTGTCCAAACCAGATAGAACTTACTATGGAGGCTTTCGTTGCGCTCGGAACCTTCGATCTTGTCTTTTGAATTGGTGAAGCCAACCGCAGGGATTTCCAGATCGATGCGAGTTTCGGAGGCCTGAACGGTTCCGAATCGCAACCGACCGAACTAGAAAAACGATCGACTACCCACCGTGGGTTGGGTGGGTGGGCCGGTTGGTGTGTTCAAGGCCCGAGAATGAATTCGAACTGAGGAGGGGTTTTTGGAGCAAGGTCACTGAAATTCTCGTTTCAAAGGGCAGAACTGTTGGGCGATTTCTCAGGCTCTACAGAAAGTCACCACGGTGGCTTTAGAGAGCGCTCCGATCCCTCGATCTCGGCTTTCGAACTGGCGAACGCCAGTATAGGAATTTCCAGATCAACGCACGCTTCGCAGGCCCGGGCGGTTTGGCATCTACCCATATTACGGAGAAATTTACAATGGAGGTTTCCTAGCCGCTTCAAACCGTAGATACCAGCTTCCGAATTTGCGAAGCCAAGCGTAGGGATTTCTCGATCGACGTGCGTTTTGGAGGCCCGACGGTTCCATACCCTCGAATGGGAGTATAGGAATTTCAGTAACAACGCGCATTTCGGAGGCCCGAACGGATGGACACCTGTCCAAACCAGATAGAACTTACTATGGAGGCTTTCGTTACACTCGGAACCTTCGATCTTGTCTTTTGAATTGGTGAAGCCAACCGCAGGGATTTCCAGATCGATGCGCGTTTCGGAGGCCTGAACGGTTCCGGATCGCAACCGACCGAACTAGAAAAACGATCGACTACCCACCGTGGGTTGGGTGGGTGGGGCGGGTGGTGTGTTCAAGGCCCGAGAATGAATTCAAACTGAGGAGGGGTTTTCCGTAGATACTAGTTTCCGAATTTGCGAAGCCAAGCGTAGGGATTTCTCGATCGACGTGCTTTTCGGAGGCCCGACGGTTCCGTACCCTCGAATGGGAGCATAGGAATTTCTGTAACAACGCGCGTTTCGGAGGCCCGAACGGATGGACACCTGTCCAAACCAGATAGAACTTAATATGGAGGCTTTCGTTGCGCTCGGAACCTTCGATCTTGTCTTTTGAATTGGCGGACCAAGCGCAGGGATTTCCCGATCGATCCGCGTTTCGGAGGCCTGAACGGTTCCGGATCGCATCCGACCGAACTACAAAAACGATCGATTCCCCACCGTGCGTTGGGTGGGTGGGGCGGGTGGTGTGTTCAAGGCCCGAGAATGAATTCGAACCGAGGAGGGTTTTTGGAGCAAGGTCACTGAAATGCTCGTTTCAAAGGGCAGAACTGTTGGGCGATTTCTATGGCTCTGCAGAAGGTCACCACGGTGGCTTTAGAGAGCGCCCCGACCCCTGGATCTCGGCTTTCGAACTGGCGAATGCAAGTATAGGAATTTCAAGACCAACGCACGCTTCGAAGGCTCGGGCGATTTGGCATCTACCCATATTACGGAGAAATTTACAATGGAGGTTTCCTAGCAGCTTCAAACCGTAGATACCAGCTTCCGAATTTGCGAAGCCAAGCGTAGGGATTTCTCAATCGATGTGCTTTTCGGAGGCCCGACGGTTCCGTACCCTCGAATGGGAGTATAGGAATTTCTGTAACAACGCGCGTTTTATAGGCCCGAACGGATGGACACCTGTCCAAACCAGATAGAACTTACTGTGGAGGCTTTCATTGCGCTCGGAACCTTCGATCTTGTCTTTTGAATTGGCGAAGCCAAGCGCAGGGATTTCCTGATCGATTCGCGTTTCGGATGCCTGAACGATTCCGGATCACAACCGACCGAACAACAAAAACGATCGATTCCTCACCGTGCGTTGGGTGGGTGGGGCGGGTGGTGTGTTCAAGACCCGAGAATGAATTCGAACCCAGGAGGGTTTTTGGAGCAAGGTCACTGAAATGCTCGTTTCAAAGGGTAGAACTGTTGGGCGATTTCTCAGGCTCTACAGAAAGTCACCACGGTGGCTTTAGAGAGCGCTCCGACCCCTCGATCTCGGCTTTCGAACTGGCGAACGCGAGTATAGGAATTTCTAGACCAACTCTCGCTTCGAAGGCCCGGGCGGTTTGGCATCTACCTATATTTCAGAGAAATTTACAATGGAAGTTTCCTAGCCGCTTCAAACCGTAGATACCAGCTTCTAAATTTGCGAAGCCAAGCGTAGGGATTTCTCGATCGACGTGCTTTTCGGAAGGCCGACGGTTCCGTACTCTCGAATGGGAGTATAGGGTTTTCTGTAACAACGTGCGTTTCGGAGGCACGAACGGATGGACACCTGTCCAAACCAGATAGAACTTACTATGGAGGCTTTCGGTGTGCTCGGAACCTTCGATCTTGTCTTTTGAACTGGCGAAGACAAGCGCTGGGATTTCCCGATCGATCCGCGTTTCGGAGGCGTGAACGGTTCCGCATCGCCACCGACCGAAATACAAAAAAGATCGATTCCCCACCGTGCGTTGGGTGGGTGGGGTGGGTGGTGTTTCAAGCCCCGAGAATGAATTCGAACCGAGGAGGGTTTTTGGAGCAAGGTCACTGAAATGCTTATTTCAAAGGGCAGAACTGTTGGGCGATTTCTCAGGCTCTACAGAAAGACACCACGGTGGATTTAGAGAGCAATCCGACACCTCGATCTCGGCTTTCGAACTGGCGAACGCGAGTATAGGAATTTCCATACAAACGCACGCTTCGAAGGCCCGGGCGGTTTGGCATCTACCCATATTTCGGAGAAATTTACAATGGAGGTTTCCTAGTCGCTTCAAACCGTAGATACCAGCTTCCGAATTTGCGAAGCCAAGCGTAGGGATTTCTCGATCGACGTGCTTTTCGGAGGCCCGACGGTTCCATACCCTCGAATGGGAGTATAGGAATTTCTGTAACAACGCGCGTTTCCGAGGCCCGAACGGATGGACACCTGTCCAAACCAGATAGAACTTACTATGGAGGCTTTCGTTGCGCTCGGAACCTTCGATCTTGTCTTTTGAATTGGTGAAGCCAACCCAAGGGATTTCCCGATCGATGCGCGTTTCGGAGGCCTGAACGGTTCCGGATCGCAACCGACCGAACTACAAAAACGATCGATTCCCCACGGTGGGTTGGGTGGGTGGGGCGGGAGGTGTGTTCAAGGCCCGAGAATGAATTCGAACTGAGGAGGGGTTTTTGGAGCAAGGTCACTGAAATTCTCGTTTCAAAGGGCAGAACTATTAGGCGATTTCTCAGGCTCTACAGAAAGTCACCACGGTGGCTTTAGAGAGCACTCCGATCCCTCGATCTCGGATTTCGAATTGGCGAACGCCAGTATAGGAATTTCCAGACCAACGCACGCTTCGAAGGCCCGGGCGGTTTGGCATCTACCCATATTACGGAGAAATTTACAATGGAGGTTTCCTAGCCGCTTCAAACCGTAGATACAAGCTTCCGAAATTGCGAAGCCAAGCGTAGGGATTTCTCGATCGAGTGCTTTTCGGAGGCCCGACGGTTCCATACCCTCGAATGGGAGTATAGGAATTTCTGTAACAACGCGCGTTTCCGAGGCCCGAACGGATGGACACCTGTCCAAACCAGATAGAACTTACTATGGAGGCTTTCGTTGCGCTCGGAACCTTCGATCTTGTCTTTTGAATTGGTGAAGCCAACCGCAGGGATTTCCAGATCGATGCCAGTTTCGGAGGCCTGAACGGTTCCGAATCGCAACCGACCGAACTAGAAAAACGATCGACTACCCACCGTGGGTTGGGTGGGTGGGCCGGGTGGTGTGTTCAAGGCCCGAGAATGAATTCGAACTGAGGAGGGGTTTTTGGAGCAAGGTCACTGAAATTCTCGTTTCAAAGGGCAGAACTGTTGGGCGATTTCTCAGGCTCTACAGAAAGTCACCACGGTGGCTTTAGAGAGCGCTCCGATCCCTCGATCTCGGCTTTCGAACTGGCGAACGCCAGTATAGGAATTTCCAGATCAACGCACGCTTCGCAGGCCCGGGCGGTTTGGCATCTACCCATATTACGGAGAAATTTACAATGGAGGTTTCCTAGCCGCTTCAAACCGTAGATACCAGCTTCCGAATTTGCGAAGCCAAGCGTAGGGATTTCTCGATCGACGTGCGTTTTGGAGGCCCGACGGTTCCATACCCTCGAATGGGAGTATAGGAATTTCAGTAACAACGCGCATTTCGGAGGCCCGAACGGATGGACACCTGTCCAAACCAGATAGAACTTACTATGGAGGCTTTCGTTACACTCGGAACCTTCGATCTTGTCTTTTGAATTGGTGAAGCCAACCGCAGGGATTTCCAGATCGATGCGCGTTTCGGAGGCCTGAACGGTTCCGGATCGCAACCGACCGAACTAGAAAAACGATCGACTACCCACCGTGGGTTGGGTGGGTGGGGCGGGTGGTGTGTTCAAGGCCCGAGAATGAATTCAAACTGAGGAGGGGTTTTCCGTAGATACTAGTTTCCGAATTTGCGAAGCCAAGCGTAGGGATTTCTCGATCGACGTGCTTTTCGGAGGCCCGACGGTTCCGTACCCTCGAATGGGAGCATAGGAATTTCTGTAACAACGCGCGTTTCGGAGGCCCGAACGGATGGACACCTGTCCAAACCAGATAGAACTTAATATGGAGGCTTTCGTTGCGCTCGGAACCTTCGATCTTGTCTTTTGAATTGGCGGACCAAGCGCAGGGATTTCCCGATCGATCCGCGTTTCGGAGGCCTGAACGGTTCCGGATCGCATCCGACCGAACTACAAAAACGATCGATTCCCCACCGTGCGTTGGGTGGGTGGGGCGGGTGGTGTGTTCAAGGCCCGAGAATGAATTCGAACCGAGGAGGGTTTTTGGAGCAAGGTCACTGAAATGCTCGTTTCAAAGGGCAGAACTGTTGGGCGATTTCTATGGCTCTGCAGAAGGTCACCACGGTGGCTTTAGAGAGCGCCCCGACCCCTGGATCTCGGCTTTCGAACTGGCGAATGCAAGTATAGGAATTTCAAGACCAACGCACGCTTCGAAGGCTCGGGCGATTTGGCATCTACCCATATTACGGAGAAATTTACAATGGAGGTTTCCTAGCAGCTTCAAACCGTAGATACCAGCTTCCGAATTTGCGAAGCCAAGCGTAGGGATTTCTCAATCGATGTGCTTTTCGGAGGCCCGACGGTTCCGTACCCTCGAATGGGAGTATAGGAATTTCTGTAACAACGCGCGTTTTATAGGCCCGAACGGATGGACACCTGTCCAAACCAGATAGAACTTACTGTGGAGGCTTTCATTGCGCTCGGAACCTTCGATCTTGTCTTTTGAATTGGCGAAGCCAAGCGCAGGGATTTCCTGATCGATTCGCGTTTCGGATGCCTGAACGATTCCGGATCACAACCGACCGAACAACAAAAACGATCGATTCCTCACCGTGCGTTGGGTGGGTGGGGCGGGTGGTGTGTTCAAGACCCGAGAATGAATTCGAACCCAGGAGGGTTTTTGGAGCAAGGTCACTGAAATGCTCGTTTCAAAGGGTAGAACTGTTGGGCGATTTCTCAGGCTCTACAGAAAGTCACCACGGTGGCTTTAGAGAGCGCTCCGACCCCTCGATCTCGGCTTTCGAACTGGCGAACGCGAGTATAGGAATTTCTAGACCAACTCTCGCTTCGAAGGCCCGGGCGGTTTGGCATCTACCTATATTTCAGAGAAATTTACAATGGAAGTTTCCTAGCCGCTTCAAACCGTAGATACCAGCTTCTAAATTTGCGAAGCCAAGCGTAGGGATTTCTCGATCGACGTGCTTTTCGGAAGGCCGACGGTTCCGTACTCTCGAATGGGAGTATAGGGTTTTCTGTAACAACGTGCGTTTCGGAGGCACGAACGGATGGACACCTGTCCAAACCAGATAGAACTTACTATGGAGGCTTTCGGTGTGCTCGGAACCTTCGATCTTGTCTTTTGAACTGGCGAAGACAAGCGCTGGGATTTCCCGATCGATCCGCGTTTCGGAGGCGTGAACGGTTCCGCATCGCCACCGACCGAAATACAAAAAAGATCGATTCCCCACCGTGCGTTGGGTGGGTGGGGTGGGTGGTGTTTCAAGCCCCGAGAATGAATTCGAACCGAGGAGGGTTTTTGGAGCAAGGTCACTGAAATGCTTATTTCAAAGGGCAGAACTGTTGGGCGATTTCTCAGGCTCTACAGAAAGACACCACGGTGGATTTAGAGAGCAATCCGACACCTCGATCTCGGCTTTCGAACTGGCGAACGCGAGTATAGGAATTTCCATACAAACGCACGCTTCGAAGGCCCGGGCGGTTTGGCATCTACCCATATTTCGGAGAAATTTACAATGGAGGTTTCCTAGTCGCTTCAAACCGTAGATACCAGCTTCCGAATTTGCGAAGCCAAGCGTAGGGATTTCTCGATCGACGTGCTTTTCGGAGGCCCGACGGTTCCATACCCTCGAATGGGAGTATAGGAATTTCTGTAACAACGCGCGTTTCCGAGGCCCGAACGGATGGACACCTGTCCAAACCAGATAGAACTTACTATGGAGGCTTTCGTTGCGCTCGGAACCTTCGATCTTGTCTTTTGAATTGGTGAAGCCAACCCAAGGGATTTCCCGATCGATGCGCGTTTCGGAGGCCTGAACGGTTCCGGATCGCAACCGACCGAACTACAAAAACGATCGATTCCCCACGGTGGGTTGGGTGGGTGGGGCGGGAGGTGTGTTCAAGGCCCGAGAATGAATTCGAACTGAGGAGGGGTTTTTGGAGCAAGGTCACTGAAATTCTCGTTTCAAAGGGCAGAACTATTAGGCGATTTCTCAGGCTCTACAGAAAGTCACCACGGTGGCTTTAGAGAGCACTCCGATCCCTCGATCTCGGATTTCGAATTGGCGAACGCCAGTATAGGAATTTCCAGACCAACGCACGCTTCGAAGGCCCGGGCGGTTTGGCATCTACCCATATTACGGAGAAATTTACAATGGAGGTTTCCTAGCCGCTTCAAACCGTAGATACAAGCTTCCGAAATTGCGAAGCCAAGCGTAGGGATTTCTCGATCGAGTGCTTTTCGGAGGCCCGACGGTTCCATACCCTCGAATGGGAGTATAGGAATTTCTGTAACAACGCGCGTTTCCGAGGCCCGAACGGATGGACACCTGTCCAAACCAGATAGAACTTACTATGGAGGCTTTCGTTGCGCTCGGAACCTTCGATCTTGTCTTTTGAATTGGTGAAGCCAACCCAAGGGATTTCCCGATCGATGCGCGTTTCGGAGGCCTGAACGGTTCCGGATCGCAACCGACCGAACTAGAAAAACGATCGACTACCCACCGTGGGTTGGGTGGGTGGGGCGGGTGGTGTGTTCAAGGCCCGAGAATGAATTCGAACTGAGGAGGGTTTTTTGAGCAAGGTCACTGAAATTCTCGTTTCAAAGGGCAGAACTATTAGGCGATTTCTCAGGCTCTACAGAAAGTCACCACGGTGGCTTTAGAGAGCACTCCGATCCCTCGATCTCGGATTTCGAATTGGCGAACGCCAGTATAGGAATTTCCAGGCCAACGCACGCTTCGAAGGCCCGGGCGGTTTGGCATCTACCCATATTACGGAGAAATTTACAATGGAGGTTTCCTAGCCGCTTCAAACCGTAGATACAAACTTCCGAAATTGCGAAGCCAAGCGTAGGGATTTCTCGATCGAGTGCTTTTCGGAGGCCCGACGGTTCCATACCCTCGAATGGGAGTATAGGAATTTCAGTAACAACGCGCGTTTCGGAGGCCCGAACGGATGGACACCTGTCCAAACCAGATAGAACTTACTATGGAGGCTTTCGTTGCACTCGGAACCTTCGATCTTGTCTTTTGAATTGGTGAAGCCAACCGCAGGGATTTCCAGATCGATGCGCGTTTCGGAGGCCTGAACGGTTCCGGATCGCAACTGACCGAACTAGAAAAACGATCGACTACCCACCGTGGGTTGGGTGGGTGGGGCGGGTGGTGTGTTCAGGCCCGAGAATGAATTCGAACTGAGGAGGGGTTTTCCATAGATACTAGTTTCCGAATTTGCGAAGCCAAGCGTAGGGATTTCTCGATCGACGTGCTTTTCGGAGGCCCGACGGTTCCGTACCCTCGAATGGGAGTATAGGAATTTCTGTAACAACGCGCGTTTCGGAGGCCCGAACGGATGGACACCTGTCCAAACCAGATAGAACTTACTATGGACGCTTTCGGTGTGCTCGGAACCTTCGATCTTGTCTTTTGAACTGGCGGAGCCAAGCATAGGGATTTCCCGATCGATCCGCGTTTCGGAGGCCTGAACAGTTCCGTATCGCAACCGACCGAACTACAAAAACGATCGATTCCCCACCGTACGTTGGGTGGGTGGGGCGGGTGGTGTGTTCAAGGCCCGAGAATGAATTCGAACCGAGGAGGGTTTTTGGAGCAAGGTCACTGAAATGCTCGTTTCAAAGGGCAGAACTGTTGGGCGATTTCTCTGGCTCTGCAGAAGGTCACCACGGTGGCTTTAGAGAGCGCCCCGACCACTGGATCTCGGCTTTCGAACTGGCGAACGCGAGTATAGGAATTTCTGTACCAACGCGCGCTTCGAAGGCCCGGGCGGTTTGGCATCTACCCATATTTCGGAGAAATTTACAATGGAGGTTTCCTAGCCGCTTCAAACCGTAGATACCAGCTTCCGAATTTGCGAAACCAAGCGTAGGGATTTCTCGATCGACGTGGTTTTCGGAGGCCCGACGGTTCCATACCCTCGAATGGGATTATAGGAATTTCTGTAACAACGCGCGTTTCCGAGGCCCGAACGGATGGACACCTGTCCAAACCAGATAGAACTTACTATAGAGGCTTTCGTTGCGCTCGGAACCTTCAATCTTGTCTTTTGAATTGGTGAAGCCAACCGTAGGGATTTCCCGATCGATGCGCGTTTCGGAGGCCTGAACGGTTCCGGATCGCAACCGACCGAACTACAAAAACGATCGATTCCCCACCGTGGGTTGGGTGGGTGGGGCGGGAGGTGTGTTCAAGGCCCGAGAATGAATTCGAACTGAGGAGGGGTTTTTGGAGCAAGGTCACTGAAATTCTCGTTTCAAAGGGCAGAACTATTAGGCGATTTCTCAGGCTCTACAGAAAGTCACCACGGTGGCTTTAGAGAGCACTCCGATCCCTCGATCTCGGATTTCGAATTGGCGAACGCCAGTATAGGAATTTCCAGACCAACGCACGCTTCGAAGGCCCGGGCGGTTTGGCATCTACCCATATTACGGAGAAATTTACAATGGAGGTTTCCTAGCCGCTTCAAACCGTAGATACAAGCTTCCGAAATTGCGAAGCCAAGCGTAGGGATTTCTCGATCGAGTGCTTTTCGGAGGCCCGACGGTTCCATACCCTCGAATGGGAGTATAGGAATTTCTGTAACAACGCGCGTTTCCGAGGCCCGAACGGATGGACACCTGTCCAAACCAGATAGAACTTACTATGGAGGCTTTCGTTGCGCTCGGAACCTTCGATCTTGTCTTTTGAATTGGTGAAGCCAACCCAAGGGATTTCCCGATCGATGCGCGTTTCGGAGGCCTGAACGGTTCCGGATCGCAACCGACCGAACTAGAAAAACGATCGACTACCCACCGTGGGTTGGGTGGGTGGGGCGGGTGGTGTGTTCAAGGCCCGAGAATGAATTCGAACTGAGGAGGGTTTTTTGAGCAAGGTCACTGAAATTCTCGTTTCAAAGGGCAGAACTATTAGGCGATTTCTCAGGCTCTACAGAAAGTCACCACGGTGGCTTTAGAGAGCACTCCGATCCCTCGATCTCGGATTTCGAATTGGCGAACGCCAGTATAGGAATTTCCAGGCCAACGCACGCTTCGAAGGCCCGGGCGGTTTGGCATCTACCCATATTACGGAGAAATTTACAATGGAGGTTTCCTAGCCGCTTCAAACCGTAGATACAAACTTCCGAAATTGCGAAGCCAAGCGTAGGGATTTCTCGATCGAGTGCTTTTCGGAGGCCCGACGGTTCCATACCCTCGAATGGGAGTATAGGAATTTCAGTAACAACGCGCGTTTCGGAGGCCCGAACGGATGGACACCTGTCCAAACCAGATAGAACTTACTATGGAGGCTTTCGTTGCACTCGGAACCTTCGATCTTGTCTTTTGAATTGGTGAAGCCAACCGCAGGGATTTCCAGATCGATGCGCGTTTCGGAGGCCTGAACGGTTCCGGATCGCAACTGACCGAACTAGAAAAACGATCGACTACCCACCGTGGGTTGGGTGGGTGGGGCGGGTGGTGTGTTCAGGCCCGAGAATGAATTCGAACTGAGGAGGGGTTTTCCATAGATACTAGTTTCCGAATTTGCGAAGCCAAGCGTAGGGATTTCTCGATCGACGTGCTTTTCGGAGGCCCGACGGTTCCGTACCCTCGAATGGGAGTATAGGAATTTCTGTAACAACGCGCGTTTCGGAGGCCCGAACGGATGGACACCTGTCCAAACCAGATAGAACTTACTATGGACGCTTTCGGTGTGCTCGGAACCTTCGATCTTGTCTTTTGAACTGGCGGAGCCAAGCGCAGGGATTTCCCGATCGATCCGCGTTTCGGAGGCCTGAACAGTTCCGTATCGCAACCGACCGAACTACAAAAACGATCGATTCCCCACCGTACGTTTGGTGGGTGGGGCGGGTGGTGTGTTCAAGGCCCGAGAATGAATTCGAACCGAGGAGGGTTTTTGGAGCAAGGTCACTGAAATGCTCGTTTCAAAGGGCAGAACTGTTGGGCGATTTCTCTGGCTCTGCAGAAGGTCACCACGGTGGCTTTAGAGAGCGCCCCGACCACTGGATCTCGGCTTTCGAACTGGCGAACGCGAGTATAGGAATTTCTGTACCAACGCGCGCTTCGAAGGCCCGGGCGGTTTGGCATCTACCCATATTTCGGAGAAATTTACAATGGAGGTTTCCTAGCCGCTTCAAACCGTAGATACCAGCTTCCGAATTTGCGAAACCAAGCGTAGGGATTTCTCGATCGACGTGGTTTTCGGAGGCCCGACGGTTCCATACCCTCGAATGGGATTATAGGAATTTCTGTAACAACGCGCGTTTCCGAGGCCCGAACGGATGGACACCTGTCCAAACCAGATAGAACTTACTATAGAGGCTTTCGTTGCGCTCGGAACCTTCAATCTTGTCTTTTGAATTGGTGAAGCCAACCGTAGGGATTTCCCGATCGATGCGCGTTTCGGAGGCCTGAACGGTTCCGGATCGCAACCGACCGAACTACAAAAACGATCGATTCCCCACCGTGGGTTGGGTGGGTGGGGCGGGAGGTGTGTTCAAGGCCCGAGAATGAATTCGAACTGAGGAGGGGTTTTTGGAGCAAGGTCACTGAAATTCTCGTTTCAAAGGGCAGAACTGTTGGGCGATTTCTCAGGCTCTACAGAAAGTCACCACGGTGGCTTTAGAGAGCGCTCCAATCCCTCGATCTCGGCTTTCGAACTGGCGAAAGCCAGTATTGGAATTTCCAGACCAACGCACGCTTCGAAGGCCCGGGCGGTTTGGCATCTACCCGTATTACGGAGAAATTTACATTGGAGGTTTCCTAGCCGCTTCAAACCGTAGATACTAGCTTCCGAATTTGCGTAGCCAAGCGTAGGGATTTCTCGATCGACGTGCGTTTCGGAGGCCCGACGGTTCCATACCCTCGAATGGGAGTATAGGAATTTCTGTAACAACGCGCGTTTCCGAGGCCCGAACGGATGGACACCTGTCCAAACCAGATAGAACTTACTATGGAGGCTTTCGTTGCGCTCGGAACCTTCGATCTTGTCTTTTGAATTGGTGAAGCCAACCCAAGGGATTTCCCGATCGATGCGCGTTTCGGAGGCCTGAACGGTTCCGGATCGCAACCGACCGAACTAGAAAAACGATCGACTACCCACCGTGGGTTGGGTGGGTGGGGCGGGTGGTGTGTTCAAGGCCCGAGAATGAATTCGAACTGAGGAGGGGTTTTCCGTAGATACTAGTTTCCGAATTTGCGAAGCCAAGCGTAGGGATTTCTCGATCGACGTGCTTTTCGGAGGCCCGATGGTTCCGTACCCTCGAATGGGAGTATAGGAATTTCTGTAACAACGCGCGTTTCGGAGGCCCGTACGGATGGACACCTGTCCAAACCAGATAGAACTTACTATGGAGGCTTTCGTTGCGCTCGGAACCTTCGATCTTGTCTTTTGAATTGGCGAAGTCAAGCGCAGGGATTTCCCGATCGATTCGCGTTTCGGAGGCCTGAACGATTCCGGATCGCAACCGACCGAACAACAAAAACGATCGATTCCCCACCGTGCGTTGGGTGGGTGGGGCGGGTGGTGTGTTCAAGACCCGAGAATGAATTCGAACCCAGGAGGGTTTTTGGAGCAAGGTCAGTGAAATGCTTGTTTCAAAGGGCAGAACTGTTGGGCGATTTCTCAGGCTCTGCAGAAGGTCACCACGGTGGGTTTAGAGAGCGCTCCGACCCCTCGATCTCGGCTTTCGAACTGGCGAACGCGAGTATAGGAATTTCTAGACCAACGCTCGCTTCGAAGGCCCGGGCGGTTTGGCATCTACCTATATTTCAGAGAAATTTACAATGGAGGTTTCCTAGCCGCTTGAAACCGTAGATACCAGCTTCCAAATTTGCGAAGCCAAGCGTAGGGATTTCTCGATCGACGGGCTTTTCGGAGGCCCGACGGTTCCGTACCCTCGAATGGGAGTATAGGATTTTCTGTAACAACGCGCATTTCGGAGGCCCGAACGGATGGACAACTGTCCAAACCAGATAGAACTTACTATGGACGCTTTCGGTGTGCTCGGAACCTTCGATCTTGTCTTTTGAACTGGCGAAGCCAAGCGCTGGGATTTCCCGATCGATCCGCGTTTCGGAGGCGTGAACGGTTCCGGATCGCCACCGACCGAAATACAAAAACGATCGATTCCCCACCGTGCGTTGGGTGGGTGGGGTGGGTGGTGTTTCAAGCCCCGAGAATGAATTCGAACCGAGGAGGGTTTTTGGAGCAAGTTCACTGAAATGCTTGTTTCAAAGGGCAGAACTGTTGGGCGATTTCTCAGGCTCTACAGAAAGTCTCCACGGTGGATTTAGAGAGCGCTCCGACCCCTCGATCTCGGCTTTCGAACTGGCGAACGCGAGTATAGGAATTTCCAGACCAACGCACGCTTTGAAGGCCCGGGCGGTTTGGCATCTACCCATATTTCTGAGAAATTTACAATGGAGGTTTCCTAGCCGCTTCAAACCGTAGATACCAGCTTCCGAATTTGCGAAGCCAAGCGTAGGGATTTCTCGATCGACGTGGTTTTCGGAGGCCCGACGGTTCCATACCCTCGAATGGGATTATAGGAATTTCTGTAACAACGCGCGTTTCCGAGGCCCGAACGTATGGACACCTGTCCAAACCAGATAGAACTTACTATAGAGGCTTTCGTTGCGCTCGGAACCTTCGATCTTGTCTTTTGAATTGGTGAAGCCAACCGCAGGGATTTCCCGATCGATGCGCGTTTCGGAGTCCTGAACGGTTCCGGATCGCAACCGACCGAACTACAAAAACGATCGATTCCCCACCGTGGGTTGGGTGGGTGGGGCAGGAGGAGTGTTCAAGGCCCGAGAATGAATTCGAACTGAGGAGGGGTTTTTGGAGCAAGGTCACTGAAATTCTCGTTTCAAAGGGCAGAACTGTTGGGCGATTTCTCAGGCTCTACAGAAAGTCACCACGGTGGCTTTAGAGAGCGCTCCAATTCCTCGATCTCTGCTTTCGAACTGGCGAAAGCCAGTATAGCAATTTCCAGACCAACGCACGCTTCAAAAGCCCGATCGGTTTGGCATCTACCCACATTACGGAGAAATTTACAATGGAGGTTTCCTAGCCGCTTCAAACCGTAGATACTAGCTTCCGAATTTGCGAAGCCAAGCGTAGGGATTTCTCGATCGACATGCGTTTTGGAGGCCCGTCGGTTCCATACCCTCGAATGGGAGTATAGGAATTTCAGTAACAACGCGCGTTTCGGAGGCCCGAACGGATGGACACCTGTCCAAACTAGATAGAACTTACTATGGAGGCTTTCGTTGCACTCGGAACCTTCGATCTTGTCTTTTGAATTGGTGAAGCCAACCGCAGGGATTTCCAGATCGATGCGCGTTTCGGAGGCCTGAACGGTTCCGGATCGCAACCGACCGAACTAGAAAAACGATCGCCTACCCACCGTGGGTTGGGTGGGTGGTGCGGGTGGTGTGTTCAAGGCCCGAGAATGAATTCGAATTGAGGAGGGGTTTTCCGTAGATACTAGTTTCCGAATTTACGAAGCCAAGCGTAGGGATTTCTCGATCGACGTGCTTTTCAGAGGCCCGATGGTTCCGTACCCTCGAATGGGAGTATAGGAATTTCTGTAACAACGCGCGTTTCGGAGGCCCGAACGGATGGACACCTGTCCAAACCAGATAGAACTTACTATGGAGGCTTTCGTTGCGCTCGGAACCTTCGATCTTGTCTTTTGAATTGGCGAAGTCAAGCGCAGGGATTTCCCGATCGATTCGCGTTTCGGAGGCCTGAACGATTCCGGATCGCAACCGACCGAACAACAAAAACGATCGATTCCCCACCGTGCGTTGGGTGGGTGGGGCGGGTGGTGTGTTCAAGACCCGAGAATGAATTCGAACCCAGGAGGGTTTTTGGAGCAAGGTCACTGAAATGCTCGTTTCAAAGGGCAGAACTGTTGGGCGATTTCTCAGGCTCTGCAGAAGGTCACCACGGTGGCTTTAGAGAGTGCTCCGACCCCTCGATCTCGGCTTTTGAACTGGCGAACGCGAGTATAGGAATTTCTAGACCAACGCTCGCTTCAAAGGCCCGGGCGGTTTGGCATCTACCTATATTTCAGAGAAATTTACAATGGAGGTTTCCTAGCCGCTTCAAACCGTAGATACCAGCTTCCAAATTTGCGAAGCCAAGCGTAGGGATTTCTCGATCGACGGGATTTTCGAAGACCCGACGGTTCCGTACCCTCGAATGGGAGTATAGGATTTTCTGTAACAACGCGCGTTTCGGAGGCCCGAACGGATGGACACCTGTCCAAACCAGATAGAACTTACTATGGACGCTTTCGGTGTGCTCGAAACCTTCGATCTTGTCTTTTGAACTGGCGCAGCCAAGCGCTGGGATTTCCTGATCGATCCGCGTTTCGGAGGCGTTAACGGTTCCGGATCGCCACCGAGCGAAATACAAAAACGATCGATTCCCCACCGTGCATTGGGTGGGTGGGGTGGGTGGTGTTTCAAGCCCCGAGAATGAATTCGAACCGAGGAGAGTTTTTGGAGCAAGGTCACTGAAATGCTTGTTTCAAAGGGCAGAACTGTTGGGCGATTTCTCAGGCTCTACAGAAAGTCTCCACGGTGGATTTAGAGAGCGCTCCGACCCCTTGATCTCGGCTTTCGAACTGGCGAACGCGAGTATAGGAATTTCCAGACCAACGCACGCTTCGAAGGCCCGGGCGGTTTGGCATCTACCCATATTTCGGAGAAATTTACAATGGAGGTTTCATAGCCGCTTCAAACCGTAGATAACAGCTTCCGAATTTGCGAAGCCAACCGTAGGGATTTCTCGATCGACGTGCTTTTCGGAGGCCCGACGGTTCCATACCCTCGAATGGGAGTATAGGAATTTCTGCAACAACGCGCGTTTCCGAGGCCCGAACGGATGGACACCTGTCCAAACCAGATAGAACTTACTATAGAGGCTTTCGTTGCGCTCGGAACCTTCGATCTTGTCTTTTGAATTGGTGAAGCCAACCGCAGGGATTTCCCGATCGATGCGCGTTTCGGAGGCCTGAACGGTTCCGGATCGCAACCGACCGAACTACAAAAACGATCGATTCCCCACCGTGGGTTGGGTGGGTGGGGCGGGAGGTGTGTTCAAGGCCCGAGAATGAATTCGAACTGAGGAGGGGTTTTCGGAGCAAGGTCACTGAAATTCTCGTTTCAAAGGGCAGAACTGTTGGGCGATTTCTCAGGCTCTGCAGAAAGTCACCACGGTGGCTTTAGAGAGCGCTTCAATCCCTCGATCTCGGCTTTCGAACTGGCGAACGCCAGTATAGGAATTTCCAGACCAACGCACGCTTCGAAGGCCCGGGCGGTTTGGCATCTACCCATATTACGGAGAAATTTACAATGGAGGTTTCCTAGCCGCTTCAAACCGTAGATACCAGCTTCCGAATTTGCGAAGCCAAGCGTAGGGATTTCTCGATCGACGTGCGTTTCGGAGGCCCGTCGGTTCCATACCCTCGAATGGGAGTTTAGGAATTTCAGTAACAACGAGCGTTTCGGAGGCCCGAACGGATGGACACCTGTCCAAACCAGATAGAACTTACTATGGAGGCTTTCGTTGCACTCGGAACTTTCGATCTTGTCTTTTGAATTGGTGAAGCCAACCGTAGGGATTTCCAGATCGATGCGCGTTTCGGAGGCCTGAACGGTTCCGGATCGCAACCGACCGAACTAGAAAAACGATCGACTACCCACCGTGGGTTGGGTGGGTGGGGCGGGTTGTGTGTTCAAGGCCCGAGAATGAATTCGAACTGAGGAGGGGTTTTCCGTAGATACTAGTTTCCGAATTTGCGAAGCCAAGCGTAGGAATTTCTGTAACAACGCGCGTTTCGGAGGCCCGAACGGATGAACACCTGTCCAAACCAGATAGAACTTACTATGGAGGCTTTCGTTGCGCTCGGAACCTTCGATCTTGTCTTTTGAATTGGCGAAGCCAAGCGCAGGGATTTCCCGATCGATTCGCGTTTCGTAGGCCTGAACGATTCCGGATCGCAACCGACCGAACTATGAAAACGATCGATTCCCCACCGTGGGTTGGGTGGGTAGGGCGGGAGGTGTGTTCAAGGACCGAGAATGAATTCGAACGGAGGAGGGGTTTTCGGAGCAAGGTCACTGAAATTCTCGTTTCAAAGGGCAGAACTGTTGGGCGATTTCTCAGGCTCTACAGAAAGTCTCCACGGTGGATATAGAGAGCGCTCCGACCCCTTGATCTCGGCTTTCGAACTGGCGAACGCGAGTATAGGAATTTCCAGACCAACGCACGCTTCGAAGGCCCGGGTGGTTTGGCATCTACCCATATTTCGGAGAAATTTACAATGGAGGTTTCCTAGCCGCTTCAAACCGTAGATACCAGCTTCCGAATTAGCGAAGCCAACCGTAGGGATTTCTCGATCGACGTGCTTTTCGGAGGCCCGACGGTTCCATACCCTCGAATGGGAGTATAGGAATTTCTGTAACAATGCGCGTTTCCGAGGCCCGAACGGATGGACACCTGTCCAAACCAGATAGAACTTACTATAGAGGCTTTCGTTGCGCTCGGAACCTTCGATCTTGTCTTTTGAATTGGTGAAGCCAACCGCAGGGATTTCCCGATCGATGCGCGTTTCGGAGGCCTGAACGGTTCCGGATCGCAACCGACCGAACTACAAAAACGATCGATTCCCCACCGTGGGTTGGGTGGGTGGGGCGGGAGGTGTGTTCAAGGCCCGAGAATGAATTCGAACTGAGGAGGGGTTTTCGGAGCAAGATCACCGAAATTCTCGTTTCAAAGGGCAGAACTATTGGGCGATTTCTCAGGCTCTACAGAAAGTCACCACGGTGGCTTTAGAGAGCACTCCGATCCCTCGATCTCGGCTTTCGAACTGGCGAACGCCAGTATAGGAATTTCCAGACCAACGCTCGCTTCGAAGGCCCGGGCGGTTTGGCATCTACCCATACTACGGAGAAATTTACAATGGAGGTTTCCTAGCCGCTTCAAACCATAGATACCGGCTTCCGAATTTGCGAAGCCAAGCGTAGGGATTTCTCGATCGACGTGCGTTTCCGATGCCCGACGGTTCCATACCCTCGAATGGGAGTATAGGAATTTCAGTAACAACGCGCGTTTCGGAGGCCCGAACGGATGGACACCTGTCCAAATCAGATAGAACTTACTATGGAGGCTTTAGTTGCACTCGGAACCTTCGATCTTGTCTTTTGAATTGGTGAAGAAAACCCCAGGGATTTCCAGATCGATGCGCGTTTCGGAGGCCTGAACGGTTCCGGATCGCAACCGACCGAACTAGAAAAACGATCGACTACCCACCGTGGGTTGGGTGGGTGGGGCGGGTGGTGTGTTCAAGGCCCGAGAATGAATTCGAACTGAGGAGGGGTTTTCCATAGATACTAGCTTCCGAATTTGCGAAGCCAAGCGTAGGGATTTCTCGATCGACGTGCTTTTCGGAGGCCCAACGGTTCCGTACCCTCGAATGGGAGTATAGGAATTTCTGTAACAACGCGCGTTACGGAGGCCCGAACGGATGGACACCTGTCCAAACCAGATAGAACTTACTATGGAGGCTTTCGTTGCACTCGGAACCTTCGTTCTTGTCTTTTGAATTGGCGGAGCCAAGCGCAGGGATTTCCCGATCGATCCGCGTTTCGGAGGCCTGAACGGTTCCGGATCGCAACCGACCGAACTACAAAAACGATCGATTCCCCACCGTGTGTTGGGTGGGTGGGGCGGGTGGTGTGTTCAAGGCCCGAGAATGAATTCGAACCGAGGAGGGTTTTTGGAGTAAGGTCACTGAAATGCTGGTTTCAAAGGGCAGAACTGTTGGGCGATTTCTCTGGCTCTGCAGAAGGTCACCATGGTGGCTTTAGAGAGCGCCCCGACCCCTGGATCTCGGCTTTCGAACTGGCGAATGCAAGTATAGGAATTTCAAGACCAACGCACGCTTCGAAGGCTCGGGAGATTTGGCATCTACCCATATTACGGAGAAATTTACAATGGAGGTTTCCTAGCAGCTTCAAACCGTAGATACCAGCTTCCGAATTTGCGAAGCCAAGCGTAGGGATTTCTCAATCGATGTGCTTTTCGGAGGCCCGACGGTTCCGTACCCTCGAATGGGAGTATAGGAATTTCTGTAACAACGCGCGTTTTATAGGCCCGAACGGATGGACACCTGTCCAAACCAGATAGAACTTACTATGGAGGCTTTCGTTGCGCTCGGAACCTTCGATCTTGTCTTTTGAATTGGCGAAGCCAAGCGCAGGGATTTCCCGATCGATTCGCATTTCGGAGGACTGAACGATTCCGTATCGCAACCGACCGAACTACAAAAACGATCGATTCCCCACCGTGCGTTGTGTGGGTGGGGCGGGTGGTGTGTTCAAGACCCGAGAATGAATTCGAACCCAGGAGGGTTTTTTGAGCAAGGTCAATGAAATGCTCGTTTCAAAGGGCAGAACTGTTGGGCGATTTCTCAGGCTCTGCAGAAAGTCACTACGGTGGCTTTAGAGAGCGCTCCGACCCCTCGATCTCGGCTTTCGAACTGGCGAACGCGAGTATAGGAATTTCTAGACCAACGCTCGCTTCGAAGGCCCGGGCGGTTTGGCATCTACTTATATTTCAGAGAAATTTACAATGGAGGTTTCCTAGCCGCTTCAAACCGTAGATACCAGCTTCCAAATTTGCGAAGCCAAGCATAGGGATTTCTCGATCGACGTGCTTTTCGGAGGCCGGACGGTTCCGTACCCTCGAATGGGAGTATAGGAATTTCTGTACAACGCGCGTTTCGGAGGCCCGAACGGATGGAAACCTGGCCAAACCAGATAGAACTTACTATGGAGGCTTTCGGTGTGCTCGGAACCTTCGATCTTGTCTTTTGAACTGGCGAAGCCAAGCGCTGGGATTTCCCGATCGATCCGCGTTTCGGAGGCCTGAACGGTTCCGGATCGCCACCGACCGAAATACAAAAACGATCGATTCCCCACCGTGCGTTGGGTGGGTGGGGTGGGTGGTGTTTCAAGCCCCGAGAATGAATTCGAACCGAGGAGGGTTTTTGGAGCAAGGTCACTGAAATGCTCGTTTCAAAGGGCAGAACTGTTGGTCGATTTCTCAGGATCTACAGAAAGTCACCACGGTGGATTTAGAGAGCGCTCCGACCCCTCGATCTCGGCTTTCGAACTGGCGAACGCGAGTATAGGAATTTCCAGACCAACGCACGCTTCGAAGGCCCAGGCGGTTTGGCATCTACCCATATTTCGGAGAAATTTATAATGGAGGTTTCCTAGCCGCTTCAAACCGTAGATACCAGCTTCCGAATTTGGGAAGCCAAGCGTACGGATTTCTCGATCGACGTGCTTTTCGGAGGCCGGACGGTTCCATTCCCTCGAATGGGAGTATAGGAATTTCTGTAACAACGCGCGTTTCCGAGGCCCGAACGGATGGACACCTGTCCAAACCAGATAGAACTTACTATGGAGGCTTTCGTTGCACTCGGAACCTTCGATCTTTTCTTTTGAATTGGTGAAGCAAACCGCAGGGATTTCCCGATCGATGCGCGTTTCGGAGGCCTGAACGGTTCCGGATCGCAACCGACCGAACTACAAAAACGATTGATTCCCCACCGTGGGTTGGGTGGGTGGGGCGGGAGGTGTGTTCAAGGCCCGAGAATGAATTCGAACTGAGGAGGGGTTTTTGGAGCAAGGTCACTGAAATTCTCGTTTCAAAGGGCAGAACGGTTGGGCGATTTCTCAGGCTCTACAGAAAGCCACCACGGTGGCTTTAGAGAGCGCTCCGATCCCTCGATCTCGGCTTTCGAACTAGCGAACGCCGGTATAGGAATTTCCAGACCAACGCACGCTTCGAAGGCCCGGGCGGTTTGGCATCTACCCATATTACGGAGAAATTTACAATGGAGGTTTCCTAGCCGCTTCAAACCGTAGATACCAGCTTCCGAATTTGCGAAGCCAAGCATAGGGATTTCTCGATCGACGTGCGTTTCGGAGGCCCGACGGTTCCATACCCTCGAATGGGAGTATAGGAATTTCAGTAACAACGCGCGTTTCGGAGGCCCGAACGGATGGACACCTGTCCAAACCAGATAGAACTTACTATGGAGGCTTTCGTTGCGCTCGGAACCTTCGTTCTTGTCTTTTGAATTGGCGGAGCCAAGCGCAGGGATTTCCCGTTCGATCCGCGTTTCGGAGGCCTGAACATTTCCGGATCGCAACCGACCGAACTACAAAAACGATCGATTCCCCATCGTGTGTTGGGTAGGTGGGGCGGGTGGTGTGTTCAAGGCCCGAGAATGAATTCGAACCGAGGAGGGTTTTTGGAGCAAGGTCACTGAAATGCTCGTTTCATAGGGCAGAACTGTTGGGCGATTTCTCTGGCTCTGCCGAAGGTCACCACGGTGGCTTTAGAGAGCGCCCCGACCCCTGGATCTCGGCTTTCGAACTGGCGAATGCAAGTATAGGAATTTCAAGACCAACGCACACTTCGAAGGCTCGGGCGATTTGGCATCTACCCATATTACGGAGAAATTTACAATGGAGGTTTCCTAGCAGCTTCAAACCGTAGATACCAGCTTCCGAATTTGCGAAGCCAAGCGTAGGGATTTCTCAATCGATGTGCTTTTCGGAGGCCCGACGGTTCCGCACCCTCGAATGGGAGTATAGGAATTTCTGTAACAACGCGCGTTTTATAGGCCCGAACGGATGGACACCTGTCCAAACCAGATAGAACTTACTATGGAGGCTATTGTTGCGCTCGGAACCTTCGATCTTGTCTTTTGAATTGGCGAAGCCAAGCGCAGGGATTTCTCGATCGTTTCGCATTTCGAAGGCCTGAACGATTCCGTATCGCAACCGACCGAACTACAAAAACGATCGATTCCCCACCGTGCGTTGGGTGGGTGGGGTGGGTGGTGTGTTCAAGACCCGAGAATGAATTCGAACCCAGGACGGTTTTTGGAGCAGGGTCACTGAAATGCTCGTTTCAAATGGCAGAACTGTTGGGCGATTTCTTAGGCTCTGCAGAAAGTCACCACAGTGGCTTTAGAGAGCGCTCCGACCCCTCGATCTCGGCTTTCGAACTGGCGAACGCGAGTATAGGAATTTCTAGACCAACGCTCGCTTCGAAGGCCTGGGCGGTTTGGCATCTACCTATATTTCAGAGAAATTTACAATGGAGGTTTCCTAGCCGCTTCAAACCGTAGATACCAGCTTCCAAATTTGCGAAGCCAAGCGTAGGGATTTCTCGATCGACGTGCTTTTCGGAGGCCCGACGGTTCCGTACCCTCGAATGGGAGAATAGGAATTTATGTAACAACGCGAGTTTCGGAGGCCCGAACGGATGGACACCTGTCCAAACAAGATAGAACTTACTATGGACGCTTTCGGTGTGCTTGGAACCTTCGATCTTGTCTTTTGAACTGGCGAAGCCAAGCGCTGGGATTTCCCGATCGATCCGCATTTCGGAGGCGTGAACGGTTCCGGATCGCCACCGACCGAAATACAAAAACGATCGATTCCCCACCGTGCGTTGGGTGGGTGGGGTGGGTGGTGTTTCTGTAACGACCCGCATATTTGGCCGTCAAATATTTAATTTAATTTATTTATTTTAAATATCATATTGGGAATATAATGGAATTTAATATTTAATTCATTATTAAAAACGAAGTTGAACGTTATAATTTATATATATAATATAAATCGAGCTTGAAAATGGCGTGCAGTTCGTGAAATGAAGTTTTGAACTTCAACTGAGAATACAGGATTCGATATAAGTCGGATTTCTGTGAAACAAGACACGCTGGAGCCGTATTGGCGATAGCTTTCATATGAAAGAGAAAAATCCAGATTTCGTGTTATAGTTTGATATTTATGGCCAAATCAAATTTTGAAATAGTCGCTATGGAAAATCGTTATTAAATTATAGGCCTTTAAAATGGCCGTTTTGCAAACGGACTCAGATTTCGACGAAATCAGTTTCATTAGAACCGTATCGCTAAATTATTATACGGTGGTGAATTGCGTGGAAAACCGATGTCGTATGTGACCACGGTTTCCATAAACGCCCGTTCATTTTCTATAACGTGTAATTGAATTAATAAAGAGATATTTGAGTGTAATTTGAGCAGACGATCGAATTAGACCGCGAAACCAGTTCCATTGAGTTCGTATCGTCGATTAGAGTCAGGATATGTGTATAGTTTGTTATTTTTAGAGATCGAAAAATTTGGCGTTAAAAAGGGTAGGGCGGTTCGAGGTAAAAATAGCCTACCGGGGCAACAGTCTCAGAATGCGACGAAACTAGTGTCGTTGGGATCGTATCGAAAAGTTATTGTCAGTATTCGCAGTTTCAAGTTGATTCGATTTATCCGGTGATCGTGAAAAAATTAAACGCGTGTTTATTTCTGGTTTTATAAAGGCAATTTTTCCAAACGACCTCGGATTTCGATGAAACTTGTCCCATTGGGTTCAGAATACCTTTTTACACCAGGATTAGTTTTTTTATCAGTAAACAGAAATCACATGAAGTAGAATTTGTATGTTACTTTATGCCCAAGTTTCATTGGAATACTTATATAATATTTCCTACCCTAAGCATTTCTACAGCCTACCTAGCACAAGGAAGTGCATCTGTTCCTTTCACATCTACCATCTATTCACTCTCTTCTATATAACACACCGTACTTGTGCCTATGCTACGTTTGAACAGACAACACAAATACATCCTAAGTCTTGTCTGCGTTTTTCACCACATACATCAGCAGCCTATATTTTATTTACCAAACCAACCTAATGTCAAGCCGCAGACCTATGGTTACCCTATGTTACGTGATAGCCAAGGTGTCTGGGTTTTAAATAATGGCCATTTCTTCGACTTTGTCCTCTTGTTTTACTGTAACCAATATGGCAACTCAAACAAATATCAATGGCCAGAAACGATTAAATCTCTCCTCTTTTAATCCCGAAATCTGTTCATCAAAACTATCGAGATCGAATTCCACCCATCAATGAGGCCGGAATCTGATCATCAAGGCGCGGGGTTTATGGGTCTCGTTCAGGCTGAAGAGGGCACCGTAGGTGATGGGATTTTGGGTAGTGGATGGTGACGGGATCGCGAGTGGAAGAGAAATCTCCGATGGGTCTCAGATGGACGGAAATTTGTGGCGTTGCGTTACTGGAGTGAGGCCGTATGGGTTCTGAAAGGTGGAAGTAAGCACCGAAGAGCAGACAACGTAAATAAAAGGATCGGCCACGGTTCTTAAATGAAAATGAAATTGGGTATTGAAGGAAATACGAGAGGAAGAGCAGCGTTTGCATCATCTGATTTTCTTGGCCTAAGTATAACTAATTTGCACTAATTATTTAGCTAATTTTGAGGATAGTTACATTAACTTCAAATCCTAAGTAACGTATTTCTTTGGTAACAGGATGGAGGCGCAATCCTGGTGCGTACAAGAGGGACCAAACAGATGCGATAAAGGGTCAGCCGCTGTTTGATTAACTAAACAGTAATTAGATTAATTTAGAAATAAATTGTTTAATTAAAACTCTTATATTTTAAAAAAAAATGTAAAATTTATACAGGAAACTTAGAGAGCTGTTGTAACGAACAAAGGAAGAAGATAGGCCGGCGCTCTATTTCTCTCTAACGGTGAAATCAGTGAACCAATAAAGTAATTTAGTTTTGCTGAACTAATTAATAATTGTTTAGTTTTAAATAAAATCATTAAACTAAAATGTTTATAATTCGTTCATGCATTATCAGAATTCGACCAAAACAGAGATGTTGGAACCATACCGATGAAATCAACGTTATAGAACTAATCTGAACAAAGCTGGATATAGTGGAAATTTATAGTTGAATTAAACGACTGTTTAATTTAACTATAACCAACCAGTTCAACGACAATCAAATCAAGGTGAGTTAAACTCACTCAGTTATTTTCCCATTTATATTTTATATAAATTGGGTTTTTATTTGTGTGCTCTGCTTGCCAATGATTGACTGTTTGCTAGTTATCTGCTTATCTGTTGATTTAACTAATGAAATTAAACTGTGTTTAATTTCAGTGAAATACCAAATCGTTATTTTTAACGATTGGTTCCAATAAAGGTAACTCACCTTGGTTGGTCACGTTTATTTGTAAACGTGTTTAAATGGTTGAATTGTTTGAATTGCTTATGGTTGATGTTAAATGGTCGTTATTTAATTTATCAGTTAAACAAAACTGAACCGTCTGATTTGAGAAAAACCATTTGAATACAGGGAAGAACAGGTTGGAGGGATCCAACCGGATTCCTCAAATATATTATTTATTTCATATTTTCACATATGAACGGTCCTGTTTGGTTGATTGATTTGGTTATTGATTTGGACTGGGAATTCAACCTGTGTTGTGTTTAAACCAATGAGCGGTATTGGTTGAGTATTTAGCAGTGTATGGCCTATAAAATCAATCGTGTTATAAATATTGATTCACCGTCAGGTGAAACGATAAAGATGAGGTTATAAAATTTATTATATAACTGGAGTTGGATTTTGAATATATTATTTTGAATAAAAATTATAATAGGGAATTAAATAAATATTTTATTTATTTAAGACTTTGATTGTTATTAAATTATTTTATAAAGTAAATGCTGACGTTAATCAGGTTTACGAGTATAAGAACAAGTAATGAATCGAAGGATTAAACTTTGATAATTGTTTTGTAAAGAAAACAATTAATGGGATTATTTAAATTAATTATATTTTTAATTAATTTAAAGTGAGGATTAATTGGAATCGATTAACGAGATAATCGATTTTTGAGTTAATTAAATCGATCGTTTGAATTGGAATTTGATTATCAAAATTGATGTGTTTTGATTTGAATAGTTTAATAAATATTGTTTAAATCTAAACAAGGTTTTAAAAAAAAGGATTTACCGTTGAATTTTGTTATTAAAGAAATTAACTACTCATGTAGTTAATGATTGAAATAAATTATTATTTTAATTAATAATATTTTAGACAATTACTTTTCAAAAGTAATTGAAGTGAAATGAAATCAAAGGAGATTGGAAATAAGCGAATCTGGTTAAAGAACTGGGTTATAGAGTTGTATAACCAAATCCCATAGTTAAATGGAATTTGTTGAGACTAGAATGAAATATTGATTTTGATTACAACTTATGTTTATCGGAGGATAAGAATGTTGTTGATCAAGGTCTGAGAGGTAATTGAAATACCCCAACTTGAACAACATCGGGATTATCTGAAGATAGTATTAGTTGGTAATCGTAAGAGACATTAGTGGATATGTTTTGAAAATCTAAACAGCGATTTTAGCACTGTTGTTATAATATATGTTTTGTAAATCTAATATAGCGATTGTAGCGCTTTTGCTATAGTAAATGGGTGGTAAACCTAAATAGCGATTATAGCGCTGTTGTTTTGTAAATCTAAATAGTAATTATAATGCTATTGTTATAACATATGTGCTATAAATTTCTTTGTTAAAACTAATGGATTTCCAAATTTAAAAGATGATTGGAAGGAAGATTTAAGTGGGAAATTGAATATAGTTATTCGAGCTAGAGGAAGCCAAACATAGTTATTCAAGATGAGTTGCCATTTCATACGACTGCTAGCGTAATTCGCAGGGCTGCAGATAGCCTACGGCGGTCGGATGTTTCCTAAGGGAATCAGGCGTAACCATTGTGATCGCTGCGATCTAGAGTCAAGCGAATGGAGTTAAGTCAAATATTAGTTAATCGATTAGAGTTAAATTAAAAATTAGAGTTATTCAAATATCATATTTTTGAATATTAAAGGAGTTAGAAGTTTTAATTTAACAAAAGTAAATCAGTTTAATTAAAGGCCAAGTGATGCTGAATACTGAACCAGTGAACTCATTGGAGTGTCATGTTTGAAAACACTGAGTATTTTGATAGTTAAAACACCGACTATCAAATTTGTCCAATACGATTGTTGGTATGGAAAGTCCGGGATCGAATTTATATTCGAAAACCATTCCGTCCAATAAATACGTGAAGATATCAGAAGATGATCGAGATGGAGCATTGAAGACCGTGGCTTTTCATACACGGAAGAACCACTAATATTCTCGGCCTGGCAAGTAGAGATAAGCTGTGATTCTGTCGTGGTTGAAATCCACGGGATGCAAGGACTTCTCGCTACCGATCCGTGGGGTGATTCCTATATGGATGCGGTAGGAGAGTGCCTTCGGTTCATCCTGTTCCTGGATGACGTGTATGGACGAATGTCTGACAGAGTATTTCCAAAGGATCACGTACGTTGATTTCTTCAAACATGCTATAGTTGTTGGCGGAGAATTGCCGCTCTCTTAGCTTCCAGCTAGAGTATTTTTGGGGTCGTCAATTAGTGATATCTGACGGATCTGATGATGTGGCATCCAAAGTGAATGACGACCAGATGTTCAGAAGTTAATTCTGGCCTCAAGCCTCATCAACCGGGAAATGACAAAAATCGGGCAGGCAGCATGGCTATGTGGGTCGCTCCCATTAGGGTGTAGAATCACCTATCTAGAGGAAGTCCTATTTGTTTCTTAAATCTATGTTTCGATGCTGTCCCTTGTCGGGAGACGGTTGCTGATCCCAACCGTCGGTGATATACATTCGATACTCTCAAGCGAAATGAGGGGTCGGTCATGTGAGGGTCGGGTTGCAAGAAGTTCTTGTTGAACCCAGTGTATTCGTCTCTAGAGATACACTATCGGAAGGTGGACCCATACCTTGTCAAGTCAGAATCCAATCTCCAATAAGCGCCCGCGGTTTTGATTGTATACTATATATGTGGAGCGTGAGATGCAAGCGTTCCACTAGATTGTTATTTACTTGTATTTAGACATTATTATAATATCAGACAAGATATTGATTTCAAATTGTTTTGGGTTATCGTAAGGTAAAAACCGTCCGTGTTTATGTGTGGATTTGGTCTTACGATTATCCTTTTCTTTTGAAAAGATTTTAGAACTTTGAAATCATGATTGGATGATTCACCCTTATTACTGTGCGAGTTTATCTCACTCTGGTTCACCAGACTGACCCGGTGTTTTGTAAATGCTCGGGTTAGGCCGGGTTGTACAGGTTCAGGTTATCGACTGCTATGAAGAGACGAGCTGGAAGAGTCCAGACGTATGATATTACTACTATTCCGCTGTGTGTTGTATATGGGAACAGGCTATTATAACTGTCCCATGGTATGATGTACTCTGATACTGTAAGTATTTTCAAAGCTCTCAATAAAGATATATTCCTGTATTATATTTTGTTCCGCTGTGATGTGAGATTCTATGTGGTGTCGCTTTCTTCTTCTTCTTCTATTCAATATTTCTACCTTATCTATTCTCACCCTCTAACTTCTTTCTATTAATGATCTGGAATGTTCGATGTCTGAATGGTCAACATGATAGTTTGATGTTGATTTTCGGAGTCGAAAATCCCGGTTCGTTATAGTGGTATCAGAGCTTAAGGTTAAGTAAGTACCTTGGCTCTGTGGCGAGACTCAGTAGAGATGGGGTTAGTAATACCCTAGATTGAGTTTGAGTGTGTATATATATGAGCGTGTATTTGTAAATTGTTATAAAAACTGTCTTATATTGTGTTGATTGGTTTGTCGAGTAGTTTATGAATTCTGGTCGATACAGTAATGCAAACTGTGTCGATAAGTGTTTCTAAACTCTTGAACAGAATAATTCGACACAGTATGTTTTTGAAAGAGGGTAAATGAAATAATTTTACCCAAATTATATTTTGATATAAAAGAATGATTAATATTTGGAGTATTATAGTATATTGGATGTGTTATAATGGAATGGTTATGTAAGTAACCAATCAGAATTCCTATGGATATAATATCTGGAATCAGATAAATTAAATTTGAAGTTAAACCAGAATTCAGATTGAAATTGTGAAAAATTAGAAGAGTGTGAAAAGTAATTTTGGATTAAATGTATGGGAATTTTAAGATCCTTGGTGAATTTGAAAATATTTTCCAAGCATTTATATTTTGAGATATTTCAAAATGAAAGTGTTTAAAATTAGAGTTTTGAAATGATATAGTATTGAACTCACTTCGATCGCTGGAAAATAATTCTGATGATGACGGCCGCATCATCAGTGTTCATTTTCGAGTTCTAAGTGACGGATTACTACCAAAGGTTTTGTTTTGAATTGCTTTGAGAAAGACAAGTTTGAATCCTGAAAAAGATTATTTGATTTTTGAAAGAGCTGAACTGTTTCAAACTCCCAGGGAAATTGTTTGAACAAAAACAAAATTAAATAAAAGTTTGTGAAAGCAAATATGGATTGAATTGAAACCGATTAACTGGAAATTGAATCGGGAGATAATATACCAAGTCGAATCAGATTTAAATTGTGAGACAGGAATCGGAAATGATATTGGACTGGTAAGTTAAGAGTTGGAATTGATAATGGATGGAAATTGAGTTGAGAATGGGATTTGGCTTGGACTCGTGAAGGATTTGGTTTTGAAGATAAAATTGGAATTTTGGTTGGAGAATGCATTTGTATATGCTGAAAGGGCAGCAGATGGAAAGAATATAATGATATGCCCGACAAAAAGGTACACGTTTATTTTTATATGGGTTTGGTGATTTATGAGCCTATTGGGCAAGCCGCTTGGCTGTTTTATTTTCTTTTGGATTGGAGAGGGCCTAAAAAGGCGAGTTGGAGTTGTACCGATTGAGCCGTACAGAGGAGGTGCTGGCGAAATTTTTCGAAAATATAATGTGTTAGAAAATTTTCAATATTTTTGAAAATATTTATTTACAATATTGAATTGATTTTGATTTAAAAAAAAAATTGGATTTGAAATGAATGGGTTTATAACGTTCTTTCTTACCTTAGCAATTTCGAGGACGAAATTATTTTAAGGGGGGAAGAATGTAACGACCCGCATTTTTGGCCGTCAAATATTTAATTTAATTTATTTATTTTAAATATCATATTGGGAATATAATGGAATTTAATATTTAATTCGTTATTAAAAACGAAGTTGAACGTTATAATTTATATATATATTATAAATCGAGCTTGAAAATGGCGTGTAGTTCGTGAAATGAAGTTTTGAACTTCAACTGAGAATACAGGATTCGATATAAGTCGGATTTCTGTGAAACAAGACACGTTGGAGCCGTATTGGCGATAGCTTTCATATGAAAGAGAAAAATCTAGATTTCGTGTTATAGTTTGATATTTATGGCCAAATCAAATTTTGAAATAGTCGCTATGGAAAATCGTTATTAAATTATAGGCCTTTAAAATGGCCGTTTTGGAAACGGACTCAGATTTCGACGAAATCCGTTTCATTAGAACCGTATCGCTAAATTATTATACGGTGGTGAATTGCGTGGAAAACCGATGTCGTATGTGACCACGGTAGCCATAAACGCCCGTTCATTTTCTATAACGTGTAATTAAATTAATAAAGAGATATTTGAGTGTAATTTGAGCAGACGATCGAATTAGACCGCGAAACCTGTTCCGTTGAGTTCGTATCGTCGATTAGAGTCAGGATATGTATATAGTTTGTTATTTTTAGAGATCGAAAAATTTGGCGTTAAAAAGGTTAGGGTGGTTCGAGGTAAAAATAGCCTACCGGGGCAACAGTCTCAGAATGCGACGAAACTAGTGTCGTTGGGATCGTATCGAAAAGTTATTGTCAGTATTCGCAGTTTCAAGTTGATTCGATTTATCCGGTGATCGTGAAAAAATTAAACGCGTGTTTATTTCTGGTTTTATAAAGGAAATTTTTCCAAACGACCTCGGATTTCGATGAAACTTGTCCCATTGGATTCAGAATACCTTTTTACACCAGGATTAGTTTTTTTATCAGTAAACAGAAATCACATGAAGTAGAATTTGTATGTTACTTTACGCCCAAGTTTCATTGGAATACTTATATAATATTTCCTACCCTAAGCATTTCTACAGCCTACCTAGCACAAGGAAGTGCATCTGTTCCTTTCACATCTACCATCTATTCACTCTCTTCAATATAACACACCGTACTTTTGCCTATGCTACGTTTGAACAGACAACACAAATACATCCTAAGTGTTGTCTACGTTTTTCACCACATACATCAGCAGCCTATATTTTATTTACCAAACCAACCTAATGTCAAGCCGCAGACCTATGGTTACCCTATGTTACGTGATAGCCAAAGTGTCTGGGTTTTAAATACTGGCCATTTCTTCGACTTTGTCCTCTTGTTTTACTGTAACCAATTTGGCAACTCAAACAAATATCAATGGACAGAAACGATTAAATCTCTCCTCTTTTAATCCCGAAATCTGTTCATCAAAACTGAATCGAGTAATACCAATCTTCGAGAGCTACTCAAGCTCTAGCCAACTGACGGTCGAGATCGAATTCCACCCATCAATGAAGCCGGAATCTGATCATCAAGGCGCGGGGTTTATGGGTCTCGTTCAGGCTGAAGAGGGCACCGTAGGTGATGGGATTTTGGGTAGTGGATGGTGACGGGATCGCGAGTGGAAGAGAAATCTCCGATGGGTCTCAGATGGACGGAAATTTGTGGCGTTGCGTTACTGGAGTGAGGCCGTATGGGTTCTGAAAGGTGGAAGTAAGCACCGAAGAGCAGACAACGTAAATAAAAGGATCGGCCACGGTTCTTAAATGAAAATGAAATTGGGTACTGAAGGAAATACGAGAGGAAGAGCAGCGTTTGCATCATCTGATTTTCTTGGCCTAAGTATAACTAATTTGCACTAATTATTTAGCTAATTTTGAGGATAGTTACATTAACTTCAAATCCTAAGTAACGTATTTCTTTGGTAACAGGATGGAGGCGCAATCCTGGTGCGTACAAGAGGGACCAAACCGATGCGATAAAGTGTCAGCCGCTGTTTGATTAACTAAACAATAATTAGATTAATTTAGAAATAAATTGTTTAATTAAAACTCTTATATTTTAAAAAAAAATGTAAAATTTATACAGGAAACTTAGAGAGCTGCTGTAACGAACAAAGGAAGAAGATAGGCCGGCGCTCTATTTCTCTCTAACGGTGAAATCAGTGAACCAATAAAGTAATTTAGTTTTGCTGAACTAATTAATAATTGTTTAGTTTTAAATAAAATCATTAAACTAAAATGTTTATAATTCGTTCATGCATTATCAGAATTTGACCAAAACAGAGATGTTGGAACCATACCGATGAAATCAACGTTATAGAACTAATCTGAACAAAGCTGGATATAGTGGAAATTTATAGTTGAATTAAACGACTATTTAATTTAACTGTAACCAACCAGTTCAACGACAATCAAATCAAGGTGAGTTAAACTCACTCAGTTATTTTCCCATTTATATTTTGTATAAATTGGGTTTTTATTTGTGTGCTCTGCTTGCCAATGATTAACTGTTTGCTAGTTATCTACTTATCTGTTGATTTAACTAATGAAATTAAACCGTGTTTAATTTCAGTGAAATACCAAATCGTTATTTTTAACGATTGGTTCCAATAAAGGTAACTCACCTTGGTTGGTCACGTTTATTTGTAAACATGTTTAAATGGTTGAATTGTTTGAATTGCTTATGGTTGATGTTAAATGGTCGTTATTTAATTTATCAGTTAAACAAAACTGAACCGTCTGATTTGAGAAAAACCATTTGAATACAGGGAAGAACAGGTTGGAGGGATCCAACCGGATTCCTCAAATATATTATTTATTTCATATTTTCACATAGGAACGGTCCTGTTTGGTTGAATGATTTGGTTATTGATTTGGACTGGGAATTCAACCTGTGTTGTGTTTAAACCAATGAGCGGTATTGGTTGAGTATTTAGCAGTGTATGGCCTATAAAATCAATCGTGTTATAAATATTGATTCACCGTCAGGTGAACCGATAAAGATGAGGTTATAAAATTTATTATATAACTGGAGTTGGATTTTGAATATATTATTTTGAATAAAAATTATAATAGGGAATTAAATAAATATTTTATTTATTTAAGACTTTGATTGTTATTAAATTATTTTATAAAGTAAATGCTGACGTTAATCAGGTTTACGAGTATGAGAACAAGTAATGAATCGAAGGATTAAACTTTGATAATTGTTTTGTAAAGAAAACAATTAATGGGATTATTTAAATTAATTATATTTTTAATTAATTTAAAGTGAGGATTAATTGGAATCGATTAACGAGATAATCGATTTTTGAGTTAATTAAATCGATCGTTTGAATTGGAATTTGATTATCAAAATTGATGTGTTTTGATTTGAATAGTTTAATAAATATTGTTTAAATCCAAACAAGGTTTTAAAAAAAAGGATTTACCGTTGAATTTTGTTATTAAAGAAATTAACTACTGATGTAGTTAATGATTGAAATAAATTATTATTTTAATTAATAATATTTTAGACAATTACTTTTCAAAAGTAATTGAAGTGAAATGAAATCAAAGGAGATTGGAAATAAGCGAATCTGGTTAAAGAACTGGGTTACAGAGTTGTATAACCAAATCCCATAGTTAAATGGAATTTGTTGAGACTAGAATGAAATATTGATTTTGATTACAACTTATGTTTATCGGAGGATAAGAATGTTGTTGATCAAGGTCTGAGAGGTAATTGAAATACCCCAACTTGAACAACATCGGGATTATCTGAAGATAGTATTAGTTGGTAATCGTAAGAGACGTTAGTGGATATGTTTTGAAAATCTAAACAGCGATTTTAGCACTGTTGTTATAATATATGTTTTGTAAATCTAATATAGCGATTGTAGCGCTTTTGCTATAGTAAATGGGTTGTAAACCTAAACAGCGATTATAGCGCTGTTGTTTTGTAAATCTAAATAGTAATTATAATGCTATTGTTATAACATATGTGCTATAAATTTCTTTGTTAAAACTAGTGGATTTCCGAATTTAAAAGATGATTGGAAGGAAGATTTAAGTGGGAAATTGAATATAGTTATTCGAGCTAGAGGAAGCCAAACATAGTTATTCAAGATGAGTTGCCATTTCATACGACTGCTAGCGTAATTCGCAGGGCTGCAGATAGCCTACGGCGGTCGGATGTTTCCTAAGGGAATCATGCGTAACCATTGTGATCGCTGCGATCTAGAGTCAAGCGAATGGAGTTAAGTCAAATATTAGTTAATCGATTAGAGTTAAATCAAAAATTAGAGTTATTCAAATATCATATTTTTGAATATTAAAGGAGTTAGAAGTTTTAATTTAACAAAAGTAAATCAGTTTAATTAAAGGCCAAGTGATGCTGAATACTGAACCAGTGAACTCATTGGAGTGTCATGTTTGAAAACACTGAGTATTTTGATAGTTAAAACACCGACTATCAAATTTGTCCAATACGATTGTTGGTATGGAAAGTCCGGGATCGAATTTATATTCGAAAACCATTCCGTCCAATAAATACGTGAAGATATCAGAAGATGATCGAGATGGAGCATTGAAGACCGTGGCTTTTCATACACGGAAGAACCACTAATATTATCGGCCTGGCAAGTAGAGATAAGCTGTGATTCTGTCGTGGTTGAAATCCATGGGTTGCAAGGACTTCTCGCTACCGATCCGTGGGGTGATTCCTATATGGATGCGGTAGGAGAGTGCCTTCGGTTCATCCTGTTCCTGGATGACGTGTATGGACGAATGTCTGACAGAGTATTTCCAAAGGATCACGTACGTTGATTTCTTCAAACATGCTATAGTTGTTGGCGGAGAATTGCCGCTCTCTTAGCTTCCAGCTAGAGTATTTTTGGGGTCGTCAATTAGTGATATCTGATGGATCTGATGATGTGGCATCCAAAGTGAATGACGACCAGATGTTCAGAAGTTAATTCTGGCCTCAAGCCTCATCAACCGGGAAATGACAAAAATCGGGCAGGCAGCATGGCTATGTGGGTCGCTCCCATTAGGGTGTAGAATCACCTATCTAGAGGAAGTCCTATTTGTTTCTTAAATCTATGTTTCGATGCTGTCCCTTGTCGCGAGACGGTTGCTGATCCCAACCGTCGGTGATATACATTCGATACTCTCAAGCGAAATGAGGGGTCGGTCATGTGAGGGCCGGGTTGCAAGAAGTTCTTGTTGAACCCAGTGTATTCGTCTCTAGAGATACACTATCGGAAGGTGGACCCATACCTTGTCAAGTCGGAATCCAATCTCCAATAAGCGCCCGCGGTTTTGATTGTATACTATATATGTGGAGCGTGAGATGCAAGTGTTCCACTAGATTGTTATTTACTTGTATTTAGACATTATTATAATATCAGACAAGATATTGATTTCAAATTGTTTTGGGTTATCGTAAGGTAAAAACCGTCCGTGTTTATGTGTGGATTTGGTCTTACGATTATCCTTTTCTTTTGAAAAGATTTTAGAACTTTGAAATCATGATTGGATGATTCACCCTTATTACTGTGCGAGTTTATCTCACTCTGGTTCACCAGACTGACCCGGTGTTTTGTAAATGCTCGGGTTAGGCCGGGTTGTACAGGTTCAGGTTATCGACTGCTATGAAGAGACGAGCTGGAAGAGTCCAGACGTATGATATTACTACTATTCCGCTGTGTGTTGTATATGGGAACAGGCTATTATAACTGTCCCATGGTATGATGTACTCTGATACTGTAAGTATTTTCAAAGCTCTCAATAAAGATATATTCCTGTATTATATTTTGTTCCGCTGCGATGTGAGATTCTGTGTGGTGTCGCTTTCTTCTTCTTCTTCTATTCAATATTTCTACCTTATCTATTCTCACCCTCTAACTTCTTTCTATTAATGATCTGGAATGTTCGATGTCTGAATGGTCAACATGATAGCTTGATGTTGATTTTCGGAGTCGAAAATCCCGGTTCGTTACAGTTTCAAGCCCCGAGAATGAATTCGAACCGAGGAGGGTTTTTGGAGCAAGGTCACTGAAATGCTCGTTTCAAAGGGCAGAACTGTTGGGCGAATTCTCAGGCTCTACAGAAAGTCACCACGGTGGATTTAGAGAGCGCTCCGACCCCTCGATCTCGGCTTTCGAACTGGCGAACGCGAGTATAGGAATTTCCAGACCAACGCACGCTTCGAAAGCCCGAGCGGTTTGGCATCTACCCATATTTTGGAGAAATTTACAATGGAGGTTTCCTAGCCGCTTCAAACCGTAGATACCAGCTTCCGAATTTGCGAAGCCAAGCGTAGGGATTTCTCGATCGACGTGCTTTTCGGAGGCCCGACGGTTCCATACCCTCGAATGGGAGTATAGGAATTTCTGTAACAACGCGCGTTTCCGAGGCCCGAACGGATGGACACCTGTCCAAACCAGATAGAACTTACTATAGAGGCTTTCGTTGCGCTCGGAACCTTCGATCTTGTCTTTTGAATTGGTGAAGCCAACCGCAGGGATTTCCCGATCGATGCGCGTTTCGGAGGCCTGAACGGTTCCGGATCGCAACCGACCGAACTACAAAAACGATCGATTCCCCACCGTGGGTTGGGTGGGTGGGGCGGGAGGTGTGTTCAAGGCCCGAGAATGAATTCGAACTGAGGAGGGGTTTTTGGAGCAAGGTCACTGAAATTCTCGTTTCAAAGGGCAGAACTGTTGGGCGATTTCTCAGGCTCTACAGAAAGTCACCACGGTGGCTTTAGAGAGCGCTCCAATCCCTCGATCTCGACTTTCGAACTGGCGAAAGCCAGTATAGGAATTTCCAGACCAACGCACGCTTCGAAGGCCCGGGCGGTTTGGCATCTACCCATATTACGGAGAAATTTACAATGGAGGTTTCCTAGCCGCTTCAAACCGTAGATACCAGTTTCCGAATTTGCGAAGCCAAGCGTAGGGATTTCTCGATCGACGTGCGTTTCGGATGCCCGACGGTTCCATACCCTCGAATGGGAGTATAGGAATTTCAGTAACAACGCGCGTTTCGGAGGCCCGAACGGATGGACACCTGTCCAAACCAGATAGAACTTACTATGGAGGCTTTCGTTGCACTCGGAACCTTCGATCTTGTCTTTTGAATTGGTGAAGCCAACCCCAGGGATTTCCAGATCGACGCGCGTTTCGGAGGCCTGAACGGTTCCGGATCGCAACCGACCGAACTAGAAAAACGATCGACTACCCACCGTGGGTTGGGTGGGTGGGGCGGGTGGTGTGTTCAAGGCCCGAGAATGAATTCGAACCGAGGAGGGGTTTTCCATAGATACTAGTTTCCGAATTTGCGAAGCCAAGCGTAGGGATTTCTCGATCGACGTGCTTTTCGGAGGCCCGATGGTTCCGTACCCTCGAATGGGAGTATAGGAATTTCTATAACAACGCGCGTTTCGGAGGCCCGAACGGATGGACACCTGTCCAAACCAGATAGAACTTACTATGGAGGCTTTCGTTGCGCTCGGAACCTTCGATCTTGTCTTTTGAATTGGCGGAGCCAAGCGCAGGGATTTCCCGATCGATCCGCATTTCGGAGGCCTGAACGGTTCCGGATCGCAACCGACCGAACTACAAAAACGATCGATTCCCCACCGTGCGTTGGGTGGGTGGGGCGGGTGGTGTGTTCAAGGCCCGAGAATGAATTCGAACCGAGGAGTGTTTTTGGAGCAAGGTCACTGAAATGCTCGTTTCAAAGGGCAGAACTGTTGGGCGATTTCTCTGGCTCTGCAGAAGGTCACCACGGTGGCTTTAGAGAGCGCCCAGACCCCTGGATCTCGGCTTTCGAACTGGCGAATGCAAGTATAGGAATTTCAAGACCAACGTACGCTTCGAAGGCTCGGGAGATTTGGCATCTACCCATATTACGGAGAAATTTACAATGGAGGTTTCCTAGCAGCTTCAAACCGTAGATACCAGCTTCCAAATTTGCGAAGCCAAGCGTAGGGATTTCTCAATGGATGTGCTTTTCGGAGGCCCGACGGTTCCGTACCCTCGAATGGGATTATAGGAATTTCTGTAACAACGCGCGTTTTATAGGCCCGAACGAATGGACACCTGTCCAAACCAGATAGAACTTACTATGGAGGCTTTCGTTGCGCTCGGAACCTTAGATCTTGTCTTTTGAATTGGCTAAGTCAAGCGCAGGGATTTCCCGATCGATTCGCGTTTCGGAGGCCTGAACGATTCCGGATCGCAACCGACCGAACTACGAAAACGATCTATTCCCCACCGTGGGTTGGGTGGGTTGGGTGGGAGGTGTGTTCAAGGCCCGAGAATGAATTCGAACTGAGGAGGGGTTTTCGGAGCAAGGTCACTGAAATTCTCGTTTCAAAGGGCAGAACTGTTGGGCGATTTCTCAGGCTCTATAAAAAGTCACCACGGTGGCTTTAGAGAGCGCTCCGATCCCTCGATCTCGGCTTTCGAACTGGCGAACGCCAGTATAGGAAGTTCCAGACCAACGCACGCTTCGAAGGCCCGGGCGGTTTGGCATCTACCCATATTACGGAGAAATTTACAATGGAGGTTTCCTAGCCGCTTCAAACCGTAGATACAAGCTTCCGAATTTGCGAAGCCAAGCGTAGGGATTTCTCGATCGACGTGCGTTTCGGATGCCCGACGGTTCCATACCCTCGAATGGGAGTATAGGAATTTCAGTAACAACGCGCGTTTCGGAGGCCCGAACGGATGGACACCTGTCCAAACCAGATAGAACTTACTATGGAGGCTTTCGTTGCACTCGGAACCTTCGATCTTGTCTTTTGAATTGGTGAAGCCAACCCCAGGGATTTCCGGATCGATGCGCGTTTCGGAGGCCTGAACGGTTCCGGATCGCAACCGACCGAACTAGAAAAACGATCGACTACCCACCGTGGGTTGGGTGGGTGGGGCGGGTGGTGTGTTCAAGGCCCGAGAATGAATTCGAACCGAGGAGGGTTTTTGGAGCAAGGTCACTGAAATGCTCGTTTCAAAGGGCAGAACTGTTGGGCGATTTCTCTGGCTCTGCAGAAGGTCACCACGGTGGCTTTAGAGAGCGCCCCGACCCCTGGATCTCGGCTTTCGAACTGGCGAATGCAAGTATAGGAATTTCAAGACCAACGCACGCTTCGAAGGCTCGGGCGATTTGGCATCTACCCATATTACGGAGAAATTTACAATGGAGGTTTCCTAGCTGCTTCAAACCGTAGATACCAGCTTCCGAATTTGCGAAGCCAAGCGTAAGGATTTCTCAATCGATGTGCTTTTCGGAGGCACGACGGTTCCGTACCCTCGAATGGGAGTATAGGAATTTCTGTAACAACGCGCGTTTTATAGGCCCGAACGGATGGACACCTGTCCAAACCAGATAGAACTTACTTTGGAGGCTTTCGTTGCGCTCGGAACCTTCGATCTTGTCTTTTGAATTGGCGAAGCCAAGCGCAGGGATTTCCCGATCGATTCGCATTTCGGAGGCCTGAACGATTCCGTATCGCAACCGACCGAACTACAAAAACGATCGATTCCCCACCGTGCGTTGGGTGGGTGGGGCGGGTGGTGTGTTCAAGACCCGAGAATGAATTCGAACCCAGGAGGGTTTTTGGAGCAAGGTCAATGAAATGCTCGTTTCAAAGGGCAGAACTGTTGGGCGATTTCTCAGGCTCTGCAGAAAGTCACCACGGTGGCTTTAGAGAGCGCTCCGACCCCTCGATCTCGGCTTTCGAACTGGCGAACGCGAGTATAGGAATTTCTAGACCAACGCTCGCTTCGAAGGCCCGGGCGGTTTGGCATCTACCTATATTTCAGAGAAATTTACAATGGAGGTTTCCTAGCCGCTTCAAACCGTAGATACCAGCTTCCAAATTTGCGAAGCCAAGCGTACGGATTTCTCGATCGACGAGCTTTTCGGAGGCCCGGCGGTTCCGTACCCTCGAATGGGATTATAGGAATTTCTGTAACAACGCTCGTTTCGGAGGCCCGAACGGATGGACACCTGTCCAAACCAGATAGAACTTACTATGGAGGCTTTCGGTGTGCTCAGAACCTTCGATCTTTTCTTTTGAACTGGCGAAGCCAAGCGCTGGGATTTCCCGATCGATCCGCGTTTCGGAGGCCTGAATGGTTCCGGATCGCCACCGACCGAAATACAAAAACGATCGATTCCCCACCGTGCGTTGGGTAGGTGGGGTGGGTGGTGTTTCAAGCCCCGAGAATGAATTCGAACCGAGGAGGGTTTTCGGAGCAAGGTCACTGAAATGGTCGTTTCAAAGGGCAGAACTGTTGGTCGATTTCTCAGGCTCTACAAAAAGTCACCACGGTGGATTTAGAGAGCGCTCCGACCCCTCGATCTCGGCTTTCGAACTGGCGAACGCGAGTATAGGAATTTCCAGACCAACGCACGCTTCGAAGGCCCGGGCGGTTTGGTATCTACCCATATTTCGGAGAAATTTATAATGGAGGTTTCCTAGCCGCTTCAAACCGTAGATACCAGCTTCCGAATTTGGGAAGCCAAGCGTAGGGATTTCTCGATCGACATGCTTTTCGGAGGCCCGACGGTTCCATACCCTCGAATGGGAGTATAGGAATTTCTGTAACAACGCGCGTTTCCGAGGCCCGAACGGATAGACACCTGCCCAAACCATATAGAACTTACTATGGAGGCTTTCGTAGCACTCGGAACCTTCGATCTTGTCTTTTGAATTGGTGAAGCCAACCGCAGGGATTTCCCGATCGATGCGCGTTTCGGAGGCCTGAACGGTTCCGGATCGCAACCGATCGAACTACAAAAATGATCGATTCCCCACCGTGGGTTGGGTGGGTGGGGTGGGAGGTGTGTTCCAGGCCCGAGAATGAATTCGAACTGAGGAGGGGTTTTTGGAGCAAGGTCACTGAAATTCTCGTTTCAAAGGGCATAATTGTTGGGCGATTTCTCAGGCTCTACAGAAAGTCACCACGGTGGCTTTAGAGAGCGCTCCGATCCCTCGATCTCGGCTTTCGAACTGGCGAACGCCGGTATAGGAATTTCCAGACCAACGCACGCTTCGAAGGCCCGGGCGGTTTGGCATCTACCCATATTACGGAGAATTTTACAATGGAGGTTTCCTAGCCGCTTCAATCCGTAGATACCAGCTTCCGAATTTGCGAAGCCAAGCGTAGGGATTTCTCGATCGACGTGCGTTTCGGAGGCCCGACGGTTCCATACCCTCGAATGGGAGTATAGGAATTTCAGTAACAACGCGCGTTTCGGAGGCCCGAACGGATGGACACCTGTCCAAACCAGATAGAACTTACTATGGAGGCTTTCGTTGTGCTCGGAACCTTCGTTCTTGTCTTTTGAATTGGCGGAGCCAAGCGCAGGGATTTCTCGATCGATCCGCGTTTCGGAGGCCTGAACAGTTCCGGATCGCAACCGACCGAACTACAAAAACGATCGATTCCCCACCGTGTGTTGGGTGGGTGGGGCGGGTGGCGTGTTCAAGGCCCGAGAATGAATTCGAACCGAGGAGGGTTTTTGGAGCAAGGTCACTGAAATGCTCGTTTCAAAGCGCAGAACTGTTGGGCGATTTCTCTGGCTCTGCAGAAGGTCACCACGGTGGCTTTAGAGAGCGCCCCGACCCCTGGATCTCGGCTTTCGAACTGGCGAATGCAAGTATAGGAATTTCAAGACCAACGCACACTTTGAAGGCTCGGGCGATTTGGCATCTACCCATACTACGGAGAAATTTACAATGGAGGTTTCCTAGCAGCTTCAAACCGTAGATACCAGCTTCCGAATTTGCGAAGCCAAGCGTAGGGATTTCTCAATCGATGTGCTTTTCGGAGGCCCGACGGTTCCGCACCCTCGAATGGGAGTATAGGAATTTCTGTAACAACGCGCGTTTTATAGGCCCGAACGGATGGACACCTGTCCAAACCATATAGAACTTACTATGGAGGCTTTCGTTGCGCTCGTAACCTTCAATCTTGTCTTTTGAATTGGCGAAGCCAAGCGCAGGGATTTCTCGATCGATTCGCATTTCGAAGGCCTGAACGATTCCGTATCGCAACCGACCGAACTACAAAAACGATCGATTCCCCACCGTGCGTTGGGTGGGTGGGGCGGGTGGTGTGTTCAAGACCCGAGAATGAATTCGAACCCAGGAGGGTTTTTGGAGCAAGGGCACTGAAATGCTCGTTTCAAAGGGCAGAACTGTTGGGCGATTTCTCAGGCTCTGCAGAAAGTCACCACGGTGGCTTTAGAGAGCGCTCCGACCCCTCGATCTCGGCTTTCGAACTGGCGAACGCGAGTATAGGAATTTCTAAAACAACGCTCGCTTCGATGGCCCGGGCAGTTTGGCATCTACCTATATTTCAGAGAAATTTACAATGGAGGTTTCCTAGCCGCTTCAAACCATAGATACCAGCTTCCAAATTTGCGAAGCCAAGCGTAGGGATTTCTCGATCAACGTGCTTTTCGGAGGCCCGACGGTTCCGTACCCTCGAATGGGAGTATAGGAATTTCTATAACAACGCGCGTTTCGGAGGCCCGAACTGATGGACACCTGTCCAAACCAGATAGAACTTACTATGGAGGCTTTCGGTGTGCTCGGAACCTTCGATCTTGTCTTTGGAACTGGTGAAGCCAAGCGCTGGGATTTCTCGATCGATCCGCGTTTCGGAGGCCTGAACGGTTCCGGATCGCCACTGACCGAAATACAAAAACGATCGATTCCCCAACGTGCGTTGGGTGGGTGGGTTGGGTGGTGTTTCAAGCCCCGAGAATGAATTCGAACCGAGGAGGGTTTTTGGAGCAAGGTCACTGAAATGCTCGTTTCAAAGGGCAGAACTGTTGGTCGATTTCTCAGGCTCTACAGAAAGTCACCACGGTGGATTTAGAGAGCGCTCCGACCCCTCGATCTCGGCTTTCGAACTGGCGAACGCGAGTATAGGAATTTCCAGACCAACGCACGCTTCGAAGGCCCGGGCGGTTTGGCATCTACCCATATTTCGGAGAAATTTACAATGGAGGTTTCCAAGCCGCTTCAAACCGTAGATACCAGCTTCCAAATTTGCGAAGCCAAGCGTAGGGATTTCTCGATCGACGTGCTTTTCGGAGGCCCGACGGTTCCATACCCTCGAATGGGAGTATAGGAATTTCTGTAACAACGCGCGTTTCCGAGGCCCGAACGGATGGACACCTGTCCAAACCAGATAGAACTTACTATGGAGGCTTTCGTTGCACTCGGAACCTTCGATCTTGTCTTTTGAATTGGTGAAGCCAACCGCAGGGATTTCCCGATCGATGCGCGTTTCGGAGGCCTGAACGGTTCCGGATCTCAACCGACCGAACTACAAAAACGATCGATTCCCCTCCGTGGGTTGGGTGGGTGGGGCGGGAGATGTGTTCAAGGCCCGAGAATGAATTCGAACTGAGGAGGGGTTTTTGGAGCAAGGTCACTGAAATTCTCGTTTCAAAGGGCAGAACTGTTGGGCGATTTCTCAGGCTCTACAGAAAGTCACCACGGTGGCTTTAGAGAGCGCTCCGATCCCTCGATCTCGGCTTTCGAACTGGCGAACGCCAGTATAGGAATTTCCAGACCAACGCACGCTTCGAAAGCCAGAGCGGTTTGGCATCTACCCATATTACGGAGAAATTTACAATGGAGGTTTCCTAGCCGCTTCAAACCGTAGATACCAGCTTCCGAATTTGCGAAGCCAAGCGTAGGGATTTCTCGATCGACGTGCGTTTCGGAGGCCCGATGGTTCCATACCCTCGAATGGGAGTATAGGAATTTCAGTAACAACGCGCGTTTCGGAGGCCCGAACGGATGGACACCTGTCCAAACCAGATAGAACTTACTATGGAGGCTTTCGTTGCGCTCGGAACCTTCGTTCTTGTCTTTTGAATTGGCGGAGCCAAGCGCAGGGATTTCCCGATCGATCCGCGTTTCGGAGGCCTGAACAGTTCCGGATCGCAACCGACCGAACTACAAAAACGATCGATTCCCCACCGTGTGTTGGGTGGGTGGGGCGGGTGGTGTGTTCAAGGCCCGAGAATGAATTCGAACCGAGGAGGGTTTTTGGAGCAAGGTCACTGAAATGCTCGTTTCAAAGGGCAGAACTGTTGGGCGATTTCTCTGGCTCTGCAGAAGGTCACCGCGGTGGCTTTAGAGAGTGCCCCGACCCCTGGATCTCGGCTTTCGAACTGGCGAATGCAAGTATAGGAATTTCAAGACCAACGCACGCTTCGAAGGCACGGGCGATTTGGCATCTACCCATATTACGGAGAAATTTACAATGGAGGTTTCCTAGCAGCTTCAAACCGTAGATACCAGCTTCCGAATTTGCGAAGCCAAGCGTAGGGATTTCTCAATCGATGTGCTTTTCGGAGGCCCGACGGTTCCGTACCCTCAAATGGGAGTATAGGAATTACTGTAACAACGCGCGTTTTATAGGCCTGAACGGATGGTCACCAGTCCAAACCAGATAGAACTTACTATGGAGGCTTTCGTTGCGCTCGGAACCTTCGATCTTGTCTTTAGAATTGGCGAAGCCAAGCGCATGGATTTCCCGATCGATTCGCGTTTCGGAGTCCTGAACGATTCCGCATCGCAACCGACCGAACTACAAAAACGATCGATTCCCCACCGTGCGTTGGGTGGGTGGGGCGGGTGGTGTGTTCATGACCCGAGAATGAATTCGAACCCAGGAGGGTTTTTGGAGCAAGGTCACTGAAATGCTCGTTTCAAAGGGCAGAACAGTTGGGCGATTTCTCAGGCTCTGCAGAAAGTCACCACGGTGGCTTTACAGAGCGCTTCGACCCCTCGATCTCGGCTTTCGAACTGGCGAACGCGAGTATAGGAATTTCTAGACCAACGCTCGCTTCGAAGGCCCGGGCGGTTTGGCATCTACCTATATTTCAGAGAAATTTACAATGGAGGTTTCCTAGACGCTTCAAACCGTAGATACCAGCTTCCAAATTTGCGAAGCCAAGCGTAGGGATTTCTCGATCGACGTGCTTTTCGGAGGCCCAACGTTTCCGTACCCTCGAATGGGATTATAGGAATTTCTGTAACAACGCGCGTTTCGGAGGCCCGAACGGATGGACACCTGTCCAAACCAGATAGAACTTACTATGGAGGCTTTCGGTGTGCTCGGAACCTTCGATCTTGTCTTTTGAACTGGCGAAGCCAAGCGCTTGGATTTCCCTATCGATCCGCGTTTCGGAGGCCTGAACGGTTCCGGATCGCCACCGACCGAAATCCAAAATCGATCGATTCCCCACCGTGCGTTGGGTGGGTGGGGTGGGTGGTGTTTCAAGCCCCGAGAATGAATTCGAACCGAGGAGGGTTTTTGGAGCAAGGTCACTGAAATGCTCGTTTCAAAGGGCAGAACTGTTGGTCGATTTCTCAGGCTCTACAGAAAGTCACCACGGTGGATTTAGAGAGCGCTCCGACCCCTCGATCTCGGCTTTCGAACTGGCGAACGCGAGTATAGGAATTTCCAGACCAACGCACGCTTCGAAGGCCCGGGCGGTTTGGCATCTACCCATATTTCGGAGAAATTTACAATGGAGGTTTCCTAGCCGCTTCAAACCGTAGATACCAGCTTACGAATTTGCGAAGCCAAGCGTAGGGATTTCTCGATCGACGTGCTTTTCAGAGGCCCGACGGTTCCATACCCTCGAATGGGAGTATAGGAATTTCTGTAACAACGCGCGTTTCCGAGGCCCGAACGGATGGACACCTGTCCAAACCAGATAGAACTTACTATGGAGGCTTTCGTTGCGCTCGGAACCTTCGATCTTGTCTTTTGAATTGGTGAAGCCAACCGCAGGGATTTCCCGATCGATGCGCGTTTCGGAGGCCTGAACGGTTCCGGATCGCAACCGACCGAACTACAAAAACGATCGATTCCCCACCGTGGGTTGGGTGGGTGGGGCGGGAGGTGTGTTCAAGGCCCGAGAATGAATTCGAACTGAGGAGGGGTTTTTGGAGCAAGGTCACTGAAATTCTCGTTTCAAAGGGCAGAACTGTTGGGCGATTTCTCAGGCTCTACAGAAAGTCACCACGGTGGTTTTAGAGAGCGCTCCGATCCCTCGATCTCGGCTTTCGAACTGGCGAACGCCAGTATAGGAATTTCCAGACCAACGCACGCTTCGAAGGCCCGGGCGGTTTGGCATCTACCCATATTACGGAGAAATTTACAATGGAGGTTTCCAAGCCGCTTCAAACCGTAGATACCAGCTTACGAATTTGCGAAGCCAAGCATAGGGATTTCTCGATCGACGTGCGTTTCGGAGGCCCGACGGTTCCATACCCTCGAATGGGAGTATAGGAATTTCAGTAACAACGCGCGTTTCGGAGGCCCCAACGGATGGACACCTGTCCAAACCAGATAGAACTTACTATGGAGGCTTTCGTTGCACTCGGAACCTTCGATCTTGTCTTTTGAATTGGTGAAGCCAACCCCAGGGATTTCCAGATCGATGCGCGTTTCGGAGGCCTGAACGGTTCCGGATCGCAACCGACCGAACTAGAAAAACGATCGACTACTCACCGTGGGTTGGGTGGGTGGGGCAGGTTGTGTGTTCAAGGCCCGAGAATGAATTCGAACTGAGGAAGGGTTTTTCGTAGATACTAGCTTCCGAATTTGCGAAGCCAAGCGTAGGGATTTCTCGATCGACGTGCTTTTCGGAGGCCCGACGGTTCCGTACCCTCGAATGGGAGTATAGGAATTTCTGTAACAACGCGCGTTTCGGAGGCCCGAACGGATGGACACCTGTCCAAACCAGATAGAACTTACTATGGAGGCTTTCGTTGCGCTCGGAACCTTCGATCTTGTCTTTTGAATTGGCAGAGTCAGGCGCAGGTATTTCCCGATCGATCCGCGTGTCGGAGGCCTGAACGGTTCCGGATCGCAACCGACTGAACTATGAAAACGATCGATTCCCCACCGTGCGTCGGGTGGGTGGGGCAGGTGGTGTGTTCAAGGCCCGAGAATGAATTCGAACCGGGGAGGGTTTTTGGAGCAAGGTCACTGATATGCTCGTTTCAAAGGGCAGAACTGTTGGGCGATTTCTCTGGCTCTGCAGAAGGTCAACACGGTGGCTTTAGAGAGCGCCCCGACCCCTGGATCTCGGCTTTCGAACTGGCGAATGCAAGTATAGGAATTTCAAGACCAACGCACGCTTCGAAGGCTCGGGCGATTTGGCATCTACCCATATTACGGAGAAATTTACAATGGAGGTTTCCTAGCAGCTTCAAACCATACATACCAGCTTCCGAATTTGCGAAGCCAAGCGTAGGGATTTCTCAATCGATGTGCTTTTCGGAGGCCCGACGGTTCCGTACCCTCGAATGGGAGTATAGGAATTTCTGTAACAACGCGCGTTTTATAGGCCCGAACGGATGGACACCTGTCCAAACCAGATAGAACTTACTATGGAGGCTTTCGTTGCGCTCGGAACCTTTGATCTTGTCTTTTGAATTGGCGAAGCCAAGCGCAGGGATTTCCCGATCGATTCGCGTTTCGGAGGCCTGAATGATTCCGTATCGCAACCGACCGAACTACAAAAACGATCGATTCCCCATCGTGCGTTGGGTGGGTGGGGCGGTTGGTGTGTTCAAGACCCGAGAATGAATTCGAACCTAGGAGTGTTTTTGGAGCAAGGTCACTGAAATGCTCGTTTCAAAGGGCAGAACTGTTGGGCGATTTCTCAGGCTCTGCAGAAAGTCACCACGGTGGCTTTAGAGAGCGCTCCGACTCCTCGATCTCGGCTTTCGAACTGGCGAACGCGAGTATAGGAATTTCTAGACCCACGCTCGCTTCGAAGGCCCGGGCGGTTTGGCATCTACCTATATTTCAGAGAAATTTACAATGGAGGTTTCCTAGCCGCTTCAAACCGTAGATACCAGGTTCCAATTTTGCGAAGCCAAGCGTAGGGATTTCTCGATCGACGTGCTTTTCGGAGGCCCGACGGTTCCGTACGCTCGAATGGGAGTATAGGAATTTCTGTAACAACGCGCGTTTCGGAGGCCCGAACGGATGGACACCGGTCCAAACCAGATAAAACTTACTATGGAGGCTTTCGGTGTGCTCGGAACCTTCGATCTTGTCTTTTGAACTGGCAAAGCCAAGCGCTGGGATTTCCCGATCGATCCGCGTTTCGGAGGCCTGAACGGTTCCGGACCGCCACCGACCGAAATACAAAAACGATCGATTCCCCACCGTGCATTGGGTGGGTGGGGTGGGTGGTGTTTCAAGCCCCGAGAATGAATTCGAACCGAGGAGGGTTTTTGGAGCAAGGTCACTGAAATGCTCGTTTCAAAGGGCAGAACTGTTGGTCGATTTCTCAGGCTCTACAGAAAGTCACCACGGTGGATTTAGAGAGTGCTCCGACCCCTCGATCTCGGCTTTCGAACTGGCGAACGTGAGTATAGGAATTTCCAGACCAACGCACGCTTCGAAGGCCCGGGCGGTTTGGCATCTACCCATATTTCGGAGAAATTTACAATGGAGGTTTCCTAGCCGCTTCAAACCGTAGATACCAGCTTCCGAATTTGCGAAGCCAAGCGTAGGGATTTCTCGATCGACGTGCTTTTCGGAGGCCCGACGGTTCCATACCCTCGAATGGGAGTATAGATATTTCTGTAACAACGCGCGTTTCCGAGGCCCGAACGGAATGACACCTGTCCAAACCAGATAGAACTTACTATGGAGGCTTTCGTTGCGCTCGGAACCTTCGATCTTGTCTTTTGAATTGGTGAAGCCAACCGCAGGGATTTCTCGATCGATGCGCATTTCGGAGGCCTGAACGGTTCCGGATCGCAACCGACCGAACTACAAAAAGGATCGATTCCCCACCGTGGGTTGGGTGGGTGGGGCGGGAGGTGTGTTCAAGGCCCGAGAATGAATTCGAACTGAGGAGGGGTTTTTGGAGCAAGGTCACTGAAATTCTCGTTTCAAAGGGCAGAACTGTTGGGCGATTTCTCAGGCTCTACAGAAAGTCACCACGGTGGCTTTAGAGAGCGCTCCGATCCCTCGATCTCGGCTTTCGAACTGGCGAACGCCAGTATAGGAATTTCCAGACCAACGCACGCTTCGAAGGCCTGGGCGGTTTGGCATCTACCCATATTACGGAGAAATTTACAATGGAGGTTTCCTAGCCGCTTCAAACCGTAGATACCAGCTTCCGAATTTGCGAAGCCAAGCATAGGGATTTCTCGATCGACGTGCGTTTCGGAGGCCCGACGTTTCCATACCCTCGAATGGGAGTATAGGAATTTCTGTAACAACGCGCGTTTCGGAGGGCCGAACGGATGGACACCTGTCCAAACCAGATAGAACTTACTATGGAGGCTTTCGTTGCGCTCGGAACCTTCGATCTTGTCTCTTGAATTGGCGGAGCCAAGCGCAGGGATTTCCCGATCGATCCGCGTTTCGGAGGCCTGAACGGTTCCGGATCGCAACCGACCGAACTACAAAAACGATCGATTCCCCACCCGGCGTTGGGTGGGTGGGGTGGGTGGTGTGTTCAAGGCCCGAGAATGAATTCGAACCGAGGAGGGATTTTGGAGCAAGGTCACTGAAATGCTCGTTTCAAAGGGAAGAACTGTTGGGCGATTTCTCTGGCTCTGCAGAAGGTCACCACGGTGGCTTTAGAGAGCGCCCCGACCCCTGGATCTCGGCTTTCGAACTGGCGAATGCAAGTATAGGAATTTCAAGACCAACGCACGCTTCGAAGGCACGGGCGATTTGGCATCTACCCATATTACGGAGAAATTTACAATGGAGGTTTCCTAGCAGCTTCAAACCGTAGATACCAGCTTCCGAATTTGCGAAGCCAAGCGTAGGGATTTCTCAATTGATGTGCTTTTCGGAGGCCCGACGGTTCCGTACCCTCGAATGGGAGTATAGGAATTACTGTAACAACGCGCGTTTTATAGGCCTGAACGGATGGACACCTGTCTAAACCAGATAGAACTTACTATGGAGGCTTTCGTTGCGCTCGGAACCATCGATCTTGTCTTTTGAATTGGCGAAGCCAAGCGCATGGATTTCCCGATCGATTCGCGTTTCGGAGGCCTGAACGATTCCGTATCGCAACCGACCGAACTACAAAAACGATCGATTCCCCACCGTGCGTTGGGTGGGTGGGGCGGGTGGTGTGTTCACGACCCGAGAATGAATTCGAACCCAGGAGGGTTTTTGGAGCAAGGTCACTGAAATGCTCGTTTCAAAGGGCAGAACTGTTGTGCGATTTCTCAGGCTCTGCAGAAAGACACCACGGTGGCTTTACAGAGCGCTTCGACCCCTCGATCTCGGCTTTCGAACTGGCGAACGCGAGTATAGGAATTTCTAGACCAACGCTCGCTTCGAAGGCCCGGGCGGTTTGGCATCTACCTATATTTCAGAGAAATTTACAATGGAGGTTTCCTAGCCGCTTCAAACCGTAGATACCAGCTTCCAAATTTGCGAAGCCAAGCGTAGGGATTTCTCGATCGACGTGCTTTTCGGAGGCCCAACGTTTCCGTACCCTCGAATGGGATTATAGGAATTTCTGTAACAACGCACGTTTCGGAGGCCCGAACGGATGGACACCTGTCCAAACCAGATAGAACTTACTATGGAGGCTTTCGGTGTGCTCGGAACCTTCGATCTTGTCTTTTGAACTGGCGAAGCCAAGCGCTTGGATTTCCCTATCGATCCGCGTTTCGGAGGCCTGAACGGTTCCGGATCGCCACCGACCGTAATCCAAAATCGATCGATTCCCCACCGTGCGTTGGGTGGGTGGGGTGGGTGGTGTTTCAAGCCCCGAGAATGAATTCGAACCGAGGAGGGTTTTTGGAGCAAGGTCACTGAAATGCTCGTTTCAAAGGGCAGAACTGTTGGTCGATTTCTCAGGCTCTACAGAAAGTCACCACGGTGGATTTAGAGAGCGCTCCGACCCCTCGATCTCGGCTTTCGAACTGGCGAACGCGAGTATAGGAATTTCCAGACCAACGCACGCTTCGAAGGCCCGGGCGGTTTGGCATCTACCCATATTTCGGAGAAATTTACAATGGAGGTTTCCTACCCGCTTCAAACCGTAGATACCAGCTTCCGAATTTGCGAAGCCAAGCGTAGGGATTTCTCGATCGACGTGCTTTTCGGAGGCCCGACGGTTCCATACCCTCGAATGGGAGTATAGGAATTTCTGTAACAACGCGCGTTTCCGAGGCCCGAACGGATGGACACCTGTCCAAACCAGATAGAACTTACTATGGAGGCTTTCGTTGCGCTCGGAACCTTCGATCTTGTCTTTCGAATTGGTGAAGCCAACCGCAGGGATTTCCCGATCGATGCGCGTTTCGGAGGCCTGAACGGTTCCGGATCGCAACCGACCGAACTACAAAAACGATCGATTCCCCACCGTAGGTTGGGTGGGTGGGGCGGGAGGTGTGTTCAAGGCCCGAGAATGAATTCGAACTGAGGAGGGGTTTTTGGAGCAAGGTCACTGAAATTCTCGTTTCAAAGGGCAGAACTGTTGGACGATTTCTCAGGCTCTACAGAAAGTCACCACGGTGGTTTTAGAGAGCGCTCCGATCCCTCGATCTCGGCTTTCGAACTGGCGAACGCCAGTATAGGAATTTCCAGACCAACGCACGCTTCGAAGGCCCGGGCGGTTTGGCATCTACCCATATTACGGAGAAATTTACAATGGAGGTTTCCTAGCCGCTTCAAACCGTAGATACCAGCTTCCGAATTTGCGAAGCCAAGCATAGGGATTTCTCGATCGACGTGCGTTTCAGAGGCCCGACGGTTCCATACCCTCGAATGGGAGTATAGGAATTTCAGTAACAACGGGCGTTTCGGAGGCCCCAACGGATGGACACCTGTCCAAACCAGATAGAACTTACTATGGAGGCTTTCGTTGCACTCGGAACCTTCGATCTTGTCTTTTGAATTGGTGAAGCCAACCCCAGGGATTTCCAGATCGATGCGCGTTTCGGAGGCCTGAACGGTTCCGGATCGCAACCGACCGAACTAGAAAAACGATCGACTACTCACCGTGGGTTGGGTGGGTGGGGCAGGTTGTGTGTTCAATGCCCGAGAATGAATTCGAACTGAGGAAGAGTTTTTGGTAGATACTAGCTTCCGAATTTGCGAAGCCAAGCGTAGGGATTTCTCGATCGACGTGCTTTTCGGAGGCCCGACGGTTCCGTACCCTCGAATGGGAGTATAGGAATTTCTGTAACAACGCGCGTTTCGGAGGCCCGAACGGATGGACACCTGTCCAAACCAGATAGAACTTACTATGGAGTCTTTCGTTGCGCTCGGAACCTTCGATCTTGTCTTTTGAATTGGCGGAGCCAAGCGCAGGGATTTCCCGATCGATCCGCGTTTCGGAGGCCTGAACGGTTCCGGATCGCAACCGACTGAACTACAAAAACGATCGATTCCCCACCGTGCGTCGGGTGGGTGGGGCAGGGGGTGTGTTCAAGGCCCGAGAATGAATTCGAACCGGGGAGGGTTTTTGGAGCAAGGTCACTGATATGCTCGTTTCAAAGGGCAGAACTGTTGGGCGATTTCTCTGGCTCTGCAGAAGGTCAACACGGTGGCTTTAGAGAGCGCCCCGACCCCTGGATCTCGGCTTTCGAACTGGCGAATGCAAGTATAGGAATTTCAAGACCAACGCACGCTTCGAAGGCTCGGGCGATTTGGCATCTACCCATATTACGGAGAAATTTACAATGGAGGTTTCCTAGCAGCTTCAAACCGTACATACCAGCTTCCGAATTTGCGAAGCCAAGCGTAGGGATTTCTCAATCGATGTGCTTTTCGGAGGCCCGACGGTTCCGTACCCTCGAATGGGAGTATAGGAATTTCTGTAACAACGCGCGTTTTATAGGCCCGAACGGATGGACACCTGTCCAAACCAGATAGAACTTACTATGGAGGCTTTCGTTGCGCTCGGAACCTTTGATCTTGTCTTTTGAATTGGCGAAGCCAAGCGCAGGGATTTCCCGATCGATTCGCGTTTCGGAGGCCTGAATGATTCCGTATCGCAACCGACCGAACTACAAAAACGATCGATTCCCCATCGTGCGTTGGGTGGGTGGGGCGGTTGGTGTGTTCAAGACCCGAGAATGAATTCGAACCTAGGAGTGTTTTTGGAGCAAGGTCACTGAAATGCTCGTTTCAAAGGGCAGAAATGTTGGGCGATTTCTCAGGCTCTGCAGAAAGTCACCACGGTGGCTTTAGAGAGCGCTCCGACCCCTCGATCTCGGCTTTCGAACCGGCGAACGCGAGTATAGGAATTTCTAGACCCACGCTCGTTTCGAAGGCCCGGGCGGTTTGGCATCTACCTATATTTCAGAGAAATTTACAATGGATGTTTCCTAGCCGCTTCAAACCGTAGATACCAGCTTCCAAATTTGCGAAGCCAAGCGTATTGATTTCTCGATCGACGTGCTTTTCGGAGGCCCGACGGTTCCGTACCCTCGAATGGGAGTATAGGAATTTCTGTAACAACGCGCGTTTCGGAGGCCCGAACGGATGGACACCGGTCCAAACCAGATAAAACTTACTATGGAGGCTTTCGGTGTGCTCGGAACCTTCGATCTTGTCTTTTGAACTGGCAAAGCCAAGCGCTGGGATTTCCCGATCGATCCGCGTTTCGGAGGCCTGAACGGTTCCGGATCGCCACCGACCGAAATACAAAAACGATCGATTCCCCACCGTGCATTGGGTGGGTGGGGTGGGTGGTGTTTCAAGCCCCGAGAATGAATTCGAACCGAGGAGGGTTTTTGGAGCAAGGTCACTGAAATGCTCGTTTCAAAGGGCAGAACTGTTGGTCGATTTCTCAGGCTCTACAGAAAGTCACCACGGTGGATTTAGAGAGTGCTCCGACCCCTCGATCTCGGCTTTCGAACTGGCGAACGTGAGTATAGGAATTTCCAGACCAACGCACGCTTCGAAGGCCCGGGCGGTTTGGCATCTACCCATATTTCGGAGAAATTTACAATGGAGGTTTCCTAGCCGCTTCAAACCGTAGATACCAGCTTCCGAATTTGCGAAGCCAAGCGTAGGGATTTCTCGATCGACGTGCTTTTCGGAGGCCCGACGGTTCCATACCCTCGAATGGGAGTATAGATATTTCTGTAACAACGCGCGTTTCCGAGGCCCGAACGGAATGACACCTGTCCAAACCAGATAGAACTTACTATGGAGGCTTTCGTTGCGCTCGGAACCTTCGATCTTGTCTTTTGAATTGGTGAAGCCAACCGCAGGGATTTCCCGATCGATGCGCGTTTCGGAGGCCTGAACGGTTCCGGATCGCAACCGACCGAACTACAAAAACGATCGATTCCCCACCGTGGGTTGGGTGGGTGGGGCGGGAGGTGTGTTCAAGGCCGAGAATGAATTCGAACTGAGGAGGGGTTTTTGGAGCAAGGTCACTGAAATTCTCGTTTCAAAGGGCAGAACTGTTGGGCGATTTCTCAGGCTCTACAGAAAGTCACCACGGTGGCTTTAGAGAGCGCTCCGATCCCTCAATCTCGGCTTTCGAACTGGCGAACGCCAGTATAGGAATTTCCAGACCAACGCACGCTTCGAAGGCCTGGGCGGTTTGGCATCTACCCATATTACGGAGAAATTTACAATGGAGGTTTCCTAGCCGCTTCAAACCGTAGATACCAGCTTCCGAATTTGCGAAGCCAAGCATAGGGATTTCTCGACCGACGTGCATTTCGGAGGCCCGACGGTTCCATACCCTCGAATGGGAGTATAGGAATTTCAGTAACAAACGCGCGTTTCGGAGGCCCGAATGGATGGACCCCTGTCCAAACCAGATAGAACTTACTATGGAGGCTTTCGTTGCACTCGGAACCTTCGATCTTGTCTTTTGAATTGGTGAAGCCAACCCCAGGGATTTCCAGATCGATGCGCGTTTCGGAGGCCTGAACGGTTCCGGATCGCAACCGACCGAACTAGAAAAACGATCGACTACCCACGGTGGGTTGGGTGGGTGGGGCGGGCGGTGTGTTCACGGCCCGAGAATGAATTCGAACTGAGGAGGTTTTTTTCGTAGATACTAGCTTTCGAATTTGCGAAGCCAAGCGTAGGTATTTCTCGATCGACGTGCTTTTCGGAGGCCCGACGGTTCCGTACCCTCGAATGGGAGTATAGGAATTTCTGTAACAACGCTCGTTTCGGAGGCCCGAACGGATGGACACCTTTCCAAACCAGATAGAACTTACTATGGAGGCTTTCGTTGCGCCCGGAACCTTCGATCTTGTCTTTTGAATTGGCGGAGCCAAGCGCAGGGATTTCCCGATCGATCCGCTTTTCGGAGGCATGAACGGTTCCGGATCGCAACCGACCAAACTACAAAAACGATCGATTCCCCACCGTGCGTTGGGTGGGTGGGGCGGGTGGTGTGTTCAAGGCCCGAGAATGAATTCGAACCGAGGAGGGTTTTTGGAGCAAGGTCACTGAAATGCTCGTTTCAAAGGGCAGAACTGTTGGGCGATTTCTCTGGCTCTGCAGAAGGTCACCACAGTGGCATTAGAGAGCGCCCCGACCCCTGGATCTCGGCTTTCGAACTGGCGAATGCAAGTATAGGAATTTCAAGACCAACGCACGCTTCGAAGGCCTGGGCGATTTGGCATCTACCCATATTACGGAGAAATTTACAATGGAGGTTTCCGAGTAGCTTCAAACCGTAGATACCAGCTTCCGAATTTGCGAAGCCAAGCGTAGGGATTTCTCAATCGATGTGCTTTTCGGAGGCCCGACGGTTCCGTACCCTCGAATGGGAGTATAGGAATTTCTGTAACAACGCGCGTTTTATAGGCCCGAACGGATGGACACTTGTCCAAACCAGGTCGAACTTACTATGGAGGCTTTTGTTGCGCTCGGAACCTTCGATCTTGTCTTTTGAATTGGCGAAGCCAAGCGCAGGGATTTCCCGATCGATCCGCGTTTCAGAGGCCTGAACGATTCCGGATCGCAACCGACCGAACTACAAAATCGATCGATTCCCCACCGTGCGTTGGGTGGGTGGGGCGGGTGGTGTGTTCAAGGCCCGAGAATGAATTCGAACCCAGGCGGGTTTTTTGAGCAAGGTCACTGAAATGCTCGTTTCAAAGGGCAGAACTGTTGGGCGATTTCTCAAGCTCTGCAGAAAGTCACCACGGTGGCTTTAGAGAGCGCTCCGACCCCTCGATCTCGGCTTTCGAACTGGCGAACGCGAGTATAGGAATTTCTAGACCAACGCTCGCTTCGAAGGCCCGGGCGGTTTGGCATCTACCTATATTTCAGAGAAATTTAGAATGGAGGTTTCCTAGCCGCTTCAAACCGTAGATACCAGCTTCCAAATTTGCGAAGCCAAGCGTAGGGATTTCTCGATCGACGTGCTTTTCGGAGGCCCGACGGTTCCGTACCCTCGAATGGGAGTATAGGAATTTCTGTAACAACGCGCGTTTCGGAGGCCCGAACGGATGGACACCTGTCCAAACCAGACAGAACTTACTATGGAGGCTTTCGGTGTGCTCGGAACCTTCGATCTTGTCTTTTGAACTGGCGAAGCCAAGTGCTGGGATTTCCCGATCGATCCGCGTTTCGGAGGCCTGAACGGTTCCGGATCGCCACCGACCGCAATACAAAAACGATCGATTCCCCACCGTGCGTTGGGTGGGTGGGGTGGGTGGTGTTTCAAGCCCCGAGAATGAATTCGAACCGAGGAGGGTTTTTGGAGCAAGGTCACTGAAATGCTCGTTTCAAAGGGCAGAACTGTTGGGCGAATTCTCAGGCTCTACAGAAAGTCACCACGGTGGATTTAGAGAGCGCTCCGACCCCTCGATCTCGGCTTTCGAACTGGCGAACGCGAGTATAGGAATTTCCAGACCAACGCACGCTTCGAAGGCCCGGGCGGTTTGGCATCTACCCATATTTCGGAGAAATTTACAATGGAGATTTCCTAGCCGCTTCAAACTGTAGATACCAGCTTCCGAATTTGTGAAGCCAAGCGTAGGGATTTCTCGATCGACGTGCTTTTCGGAGGCCCGACGGTTCCATACCCTCGAATGGGAGTATAGGAATTTCTGTAACAACGCGCGTTTCCGAGGCCCGAACGGATGGACACCTGTCCAAACCAGATAGAACTTACTATGGAGGCTTTCGTTGCACTCGGAACCTTCGATCTTGTCTTTTGAATTGGTGAAGCCAACCACAGGGATTTCCCGATCGATGCGCGTTTCGGAGGCCTGAACGGTTCCGGATCGCAACCGACCGAACTACAAAAACGATCAATTCCCCACCGTGGGCTGGGTGGGTGGGGCGGGAGGTGTGTTCAAGGCCCGAGAATGAATTTGAACTGAGGAGGGGTTTTTGGAGCATGGTCACTGAAATTCTCGTTTCAAAGGGCAGAACTGTTGATCGATTTCTCAGGCTCTACAGAAAGTCACCACGGTGGCTTTAGAGAGCGCTCCGATCCCTCGATCTCGGCTTTCGAACTGGCGAACGCCAGTATAAGAATTTCCAGACCAACGCACGCTTCGAAGGCCCGGGCGGTTTGGCATCTACCCATAATACGGAGAAATTTACAATGGAGGTTTCCTAACCGCTTCAAACCGTAGATACCAGCTTCCGAATTTGCGAAGCCAAGCGTAGGGATTTCTCGATCGACTTGCGTTTCGGAGGCCCGACGGTTCCATACCCTCGAATGGGAGTATAGGAATTTTAGTAACAACGCGCGTTTCGGAGGCCCGAACGGATGGACACCTGTCCAAACCAGATAGAACTTACTATGGAGGCTTTCGTTGCGCTCGGAACCTTCGATCTTGTCTTTTGAATTGGTGAAGCCAACCGCAGGGATTTCCCGAACGATGCGCGTTCCGGAGGCCTGAACGGTTCCGGATCGCAACTACCGAACTAGAAAAACGTTCGACTACCCACCGTGGGTTGGGTGGGTGGGGCGGGTGGTGTGTTCAAGGCCCGAGAATGAATTCAAACTGAGGAGGGGTTTTCCGTAGATACTAGCTTCCGAATTTGCGAAGCCAAGCGTATGGATTTCTCGATCGACGTGCTTTTCGGAGGCCCGACGATTCCGTACCCTCGAATGGGAGTATAGGAATTTCTGTAACAACGCGCGTTTCGTAGGCCCGAACAGATGGACACCTGTCCAAACAAGATAGAACTTACTATGGAGGCTTTCGTTGCGCTCGGAACCTTCGATCTTGTCTTTTGAATTGGCGGAGCCAGCCGCAAGGATTTCCTGATCGATCCGTGTTTCAGAGGCCTGAACGGTTCAGGATCGCAACCGACCGAACTACAAAAACGATCGATTCCCCACCGTGCGTTGGGTGGGTGGGGCGGGTGGTGTGTTCAAGGCCCGAGAATGAATTCGAACCGAGGAGGGTTTTTGGAGCAAGGTCACTGAAATGCTCGTTTCAAAGGGCAGAACTGTTGGGCGATTTCTCTGGCTCTGCAGAAGGTCACCACGGTGGCTTTAGACAGCGCCCCGACCCCTGGATCTCGGCTTTAGAACTGGCGAATGCAAGTATAGGAATTTCATGACCAACGCACGCTTCAAAGGCCCGGGCGATTTGGCATCTACCCATATTACGGAGAAATTTACAATGGAGGTTTCCTAGCAGCTTCAAACCGTACATACCAGCTTCCGAATTTGCGAAGCCAAGCGTAGGGATTTCTCAATCGATGTGCTTTTCGGAGGCCCGACGGTTCCGTACCCTCGAATGGGAGTATAGGAATTTCTGTAACAACGCGCGTTTTATAGGCCCCAACGGATGGACAACTGTCCAAACCAGATAGAACTTACTATGGAGGATTTCGTTGCGCTCGGAACCTTCGATCTTGTCTTTTGAATTGGCGAAGCCAAGCGCAGGGATTTCCCGATCGATCCATGTTTCGGAGGCCTGAACGATTCTGGATCGCAACCGACTGATCTACAAAAAAGATCGATTCCCCACCGTGCGTTGCGTAGGTGGGGCGGGTGGTGTGTTCAAGGCCCGAGAATGAATTCGAACCCATGAGGGTTTTTGGAGCAAGGTCACTGAAATGCTCGTTTCAAAGGGCAGAACTGTTGGGCGATTTCTCAGGCTCTGCAGAAAGTCACCACGGTGGCTTTAGAGAACGCTCCGATCCCTCGATCTCGGCTTTCGAACTGGCGAACGCCAGTATAGGAATTTCCTGACCAACGCACGCTTCGAAGGCCTGGGCGGTTTGGCATCTACCCATATTACGGAGAAATTTACAATGGAGGTTTCCTAGCCGCTTCAAACCATAGATACCAGCTTCCGAATTTGCGAAGCCAAGCATAGGGATTTCTCGATCGACGTGCGTTTCGGAGGCCCGACGGTTCCATTCCCTCGAATGGGAGTATAGGAATTTCAGTAACAACGCGCGTTTCGGAGGCCCGAACGGATGGACACCTGTCCAAACCAGATAGAACTTACAATGGAGGCTTTCGTTGCACTCGGAACCTTCGATCTTGTCTTTTGAATTGGTGAAGCCAACCCCAGGGATTTCCAGATCGATGCGCGTTTCGGAGGCCTGAACGTTTCCGGATAGCAACCGACCGAACTAGAAAAACGATCGACTACCCACGGTGGGTTGGGTGGGTGGGGCGGGTGGTGTGTTCAAGGCCCGAGAATGAATTCGAACTGAGGAGGGGTTTTTCGTAGATACTAGCTTCCGAATTTGCGAAGCCAAGCGTAGGGATTTCTCGATCGACGTGCTTTTCGGAGGCCCGACGGTTCCGTACCCTCGAATGGGAGTATAGGAATTTCTGTAACAACGCGCGTTTCGGAGGCCCGAACGGATGGACACCTGTCCAAACCAGATAGAACTTACTATGGAGGCTTTCGTTGCGCTCGGAACCTTCGATCTTGTCTTTTGAATTGGCGGAGCCAAGCGCAAGGATTTCCCGATCGATCCACGTTTCGAAGGCCTGAACGGTTCCGGGTCGCAACCGACCGAACTACAAAAACGATCGATTCCCCACCGTGCGTTGGGTGGGTGGGGCGGGTGGTGTGTTCAAGGCCCGAGAATGAATTCGAACAGAGGAGGGTTTTTGGAGCAAGGTCACTGAAATGCTCGTTTCAAAGGGCAGAACTGTTGGGCGATTTCTCTGGCTCTAGAGAAGGTCACCACGGTGGCATTAGAGAGCGCCCCGACCCCTGGATCCCGGCTTTCGAACCGGCGAATGCAAGTATAGGAATTTCAAGACCAACGCACGCTTCGAAGGCCCGGGCGATTTGGCATCTACCCATATTACGGAGAAATTTACAATGGAGGTTTCCGAGCAGCTTCAAACCGTAGATACCAGCTTCCGAATTTGCGAAGCCAAGCGTAGGGATTTCTCAATTGATGTGCTTTTCGGAGGCCCGACGGTTCCGTACCCTCGAATGGGAGTATAGGAATTTCTGTAACAACGCGCGTTTTATAGGCCCGAACGGATGGACACTTGTCCAAACCAGATAGAACTTACTATGGAGGCTTTTGTTGCGCTCAGAACCTTCGATCTTGTCTTTTGAATTGGCGAAGCCAAGCGCAGGGATTTCCCGATCGATCCGCGTTTCGGAGGCCTGAACGATTCCGAATCGCAACCGACCGAACTACAAAAACGATCGATTCCCCACCGTGCGTTGGGTGGGTGGGGCGGGTGGTGTGTTCAAGGCCCGAGAATGAATTCGAACCCAGGAGGGTTTTTGGAGCAAGGTCACTAAAATGCTCGTTTCAAAGGGCAGAACTGTTGGGCGATTTCTCAGGCTCTGCAGAAAGTCACCACGGTGGCTTTAGAGAGCGCTCCGACCCCTCGATCTCGGCTTTCGAACTGGCGAACGCGAGTATAGGAATTTCTAGACCAACGCTCGCTTCGAAGGCCCGGGCGGTTTGGCATCTACCTATATTTCAGAGAAATTTACAATGGAGGTTTCCTAGCCGCTTCAAACCGTAGATACCAGCTTCCAAATTTGCGAATCCAAGCGTAGGGATTTCTCGATCGACGTGCTTTTCGGAGGCCCGACGGTTCCGTACCCTCGAATGGGAGTATAGGAATTTCTGTAACAACACGCGTTTCGGAGGCCCGAACGGATGGACACCTGTCCAAACCGGATAGAACTTACTATGGAGGCTTTCGTTGCGCTCGGAACCTTCGATCTTGTCTTTTGAATTGGTGAAGCCAACCGCAGGGATTTCCCGAACGATGCGCGTTCCGGAGGCCTGAACGGTTCCGGATCGCAACTACCGAACTAGAAAAACGTTCGACTACCCACCGTGGGTTGGGTGGGTGGGGCGGGTGGTGTGTTCAAGGCCCGAGAATGAATTCAAACTGAGGAGGGGTTTTCCGTAGATACTAGCTTCCGAATTTGCGAAGCCAAGCGTATGGATTTCTCGATCGACGTGCTTTTCGGAGGCCCGACGGTTCCGTACCCTCGAATGGGAGTATAGGAATTTCTGTAACAACGCGCGTTTCGGAGGCCCGAACAGATGGACACCTGTCCAAACCAGATAGAACTTACTATGGAGGCTTTCGTTGCGCTCTGAACCTTCGATCTTGTCTTTTGAATTGGCGGAGCCAGCCGCAAGGATTTCCTGATCGATCCGTGTTTCAGAGGCCTGAACGGTTCCGGATCGCAACCGACCGAACTACAAAAACGATCGATTCCCCACCGTGCGTTGGGTGGGTGGGGCGGGTGGTGTGTTCAAGGCCCGACAATGAATTCGAACCGAGGAGGGTTTTTGGAGCAAGGTCACTGAAATGCTCGTTTCAAAGGGCAGAACTGTTGGGCGATTTCTCTGGCTCTGCAGAAGGTCACCACGGTGGCTTTAGACAGCGCCCCGACCCCTGGATCTCGGCTTTAGAACTGGCGAATGCAAGTATAGGAATTTCATGACCAACGCACGCTTCAAAGGCCCGGGCGATTTGGCATCTACCCATATTACGGAGAAATTTACAATGGAGGTTTCCTAGCAGCTTCAAACCGTAGATACCAGCTTCCGAATTTGCGAAGCCAAGCGTAGGGATTTCTCAATCGATGTGCTTTTCGGAGGCCCGACGGTTCCGTACCCTCGAATGGGAGTATAGGAATTTCTGTAACAACGCGCGTTTTATAGGCCCGAACGGATGGACAACTGTCCAAACCAGATAGAACTTACTATGGAGGATTTCGTTGCGCTCGGAACCTTCGATCTTGTCTTTTGAATTGGCGAAGCCAAGCGCAGGGATTTCCCGATCGATCCATGTTTCGGAGGCCTGAACGATTCTGGATCGCAACCGACTGATCTACAAAAAAGATCGATTCCCCACCGTGCGTTGCGTAGGTGGGGCGGGTGGTGTGTTCAAGGCCCGAGAATGAATTCGAACCCATGAGGGTTTTTGGAGCAAGGTCACTGAAATGCTCGTTTCAAAGGGCAGAACTGTTGGGCGATTTCTCAGGCTCTGCAGAAAGTCACCACGGTGGCTTTAGAGAACGCTCCGATCCCTCGATCTCGGCTTTCGAACTGGCGAACGCCAGTATAGGAATTTCCTGACCAACGCACGCTTCGAAGGCCTGGGCGGTTTGGCATCTACCCATATTACGGAGAAATTTACAATGGAGGTTTCCTAGCCGCTTCAAACCATAGATACCAGCTTCCGAATTTGCGAAGCCAAGCATAGGGATTTCTCGATCGACGTGCGTTTCGGAGGCCCGACGGTTCCATACCCTCGAATGGGAGTATAGGAATTTCAGTAACAACGCGCGTTTCGGAGGCCCGAACGGATGGACACCTGTCCAAACCAGATAGAACTTACTATGGAGGCTTTCGTTGCACTCGGAACCTTCGATCTTGTCTTTTGAATTGGTGAAGCCAACCCCAGGGATTTCCAGATCGATGCGCGTTTCGGAGGCCTGAACATTTCCGGATAGCAACCGACCGAACTAAAAAAACGATCGACTACCCACGGTGGGTTGGGTGGGTGATGCGGGTGGTGTGTTCAAGGCCCGAGAATGAATTCGAACTGAGGAGGGGTTTTTCGTAGATACTAGCTTCCGAATTTGCGAAGCCAAGCGTAGGGATTTCTCGATCGACGTGCTTTTCGGAGGCCCGACGGTTCCGTACCCTCGAATGGGAGTATAGGAATTTCTGTAACAACGCGCGTTTCGGAGGCCCGAACGGATGGACACCTGTCCAAACCAGATAGAACTTACTATGGAGGCTTTCGTTGCGCTCGGAACCTTCGATCTTGTCTTTTGAATTGGCGGAGCCAAGCGCAAGGATTTCCCGATCGATCCACGTTTCGAAGGCCTGAACGGTTCCGGGTCGCAACCGACCGAACTACAAAAACGATCGATTCCCCACCGTGCGTTGGGTGGGTGGGGCGGGTGGTGTGTTCAAGGCCCGAGAATGAATTCGAACAGAGGAGGGTTTTTGGAGCAAGGTCACTGAAATGCTCGTTTCAAAGGGCAGAACTGTTGGGCGATTTCTCTGGCTCTAGAGAAGGTCACCACGGTGGCATTAGAGAGCGCCCCGACCCCTGGATCCCGGCTTTCGAACCGGCGAATGCAAGTATAGGAATTTCAAGACCAACGCACGCTTCGAAGTCCCGGGCGATTTGGCATCTACCCATATTACGGAGAAATTTACAATGGAGGTTTCCGAGCAGCTTCAAACCGTAGATACCAGCTTCCGAATTTGCGAAGCCAAGCGTAGGGATTTCTCAATTGATGTGCTTTTCGGAGGCCCGACGGTTCCGTACCCTCGAATGGGAGTATAGGAATTTCTGTAACAACGCGCGTTTTATAGGCCCGAACGGATGGACACTTGTCCAAACCAGATAGAACTTACTATGGAGGCTTTTGTTGCGCTCGGAACCTTCGATCTTGTCTTTTGAATTGGCGAAGCCAAGCGCAGGGATTTCCCGATCGATCCGCGTTTCGGAGGCCTGAACGATTCCGGATCGCAACCGACCGAACTACAAAAACGATCGATTCCCCACCGTGCGTTGGGTGGGTGGGGCGGGTGGTGTGTTCAAGGCCCGAGAATGAATTCGAACCCAGGAGGGTTTTTGGAGCAAGGTCACTGAAATGCTCGTTTCAAAGGGCAGAACTGTTGGGCGATTTCTCAGGCTCTGCAGAAAGTCACCACGGTGGCTTTAGAGAGCGCTCCGACCCCTCGATCTCGGCTTTCGAACTGGCGAACGCGAGTATAGGAATTTCTAGACCAACGCTCGCTTCGAAGGCCCGGGCGGTTTGGCATCTACCTATATTTCAGAGAAATTTACAATGGAGGTTTCCTAGCCGCTTCAAACCGTAGATACCAGCTTTCAAATTTGCGAATCCAAGCGTAGGGATTTCTCGATCGACGTGCTTTTCGGAGGCCCGACGGTTCCGTACCCTCGAATGGGAGTATAGGAATTTCTGTAACAACACGCGTTTCGGAGGCCCGAACGGATGGACACCTGTCCAAACCGGATAGAACTTACTATGGAGGCTTTCAGTGTGCTCGGAACCTTTGATCTTGTCTTTTGAACTGGCGAAGCCAAGTGCTGGGATTTCCCGATCGATCCGCGTTTCAGAGGCCTGAACGGTTCCGGATCGCCACCGACCGCAATACAAAAACGATCGATTCCCCACCGTGCGTTGGGTGGGTGGGGTGGGTGGTGTTTCAAGCCCCGAGAATGAATTCGAACCGAGGAGGGTTTTTGGAGCAAGGTCACTGAAATGCTCGTTTCAAAGGGCAGAACTGTTGGGCGAATTCTCAGGCTCTACAGAAAGTCACCATGGTGGATTTAGAGAGCGCTCCGACCCCTCGATCTCGGCTTTCTAACTGGTGAACGCGAGTATAGGAATTTCCAGACCAACGCATGCTTCGAAGGCCAGGGCGGTTTGGCATCTACCCATATTTCGGAGAAATTTACAATGGAGGTTTCCTAGCCGCTTCAAACTGTAGATACCAGCTTTCGAATTTGCGAAGCCAAGCGTAGGGATTTCTCGATCGACGTGCTTTTCGAAGGCCCGACGGTTCCATACCCTCGAATGGGAGTATAGGAATTTCTGTAACAACGCGCGTTTCCGAGGCCCGAACGGATGGACACCTGTCCAAACCAGATAGAACTTACTATAGAGGCTTTCGTTGCGCTCGGAACCTTCGGTCTTGTCTTTTGAATTGGTGAAGCCAACCGCAGGGATTTCCCGATCGATGCGCGTTTCGGAGGCCTGAACGGTTCCGGATCGCAACCGACCGAACTACAAAAACGATCGATTCCCCACCGTGGGTTGGGTGGGTGGGGCGGGAGGTGTGTTCAAGGCCCGAGAATGAATTCGAACTGAGGAGGGGTTTTCGGAGCAAGGTCACTGAAATTCTTGTTTCAAAGGCAGAACTGTTGATCGATTTCTCAGGCTCTACAGAAAGTCACCACGGTGGCTTTAGAGAGCGCTCCGATCCCTCGATCTCGGCTTTCGAACTGGCGAACGCCAGTATAGGAATTTCCAGACCAACGCACGCTTCGAAGGCCCGGGCGGTTTGGCATCTACCCATATTACGGAGAAATTTACAATGGAGGTTTCCTAACCGCTTCAAACCGTAGATACCAGCTTCCTAATTTGCGAAGCCAAGAGTAGGGATTTCCCGATCGACTTGCGTTTCGGAGGCCCGACGGTTCCATACCCTCGAATGGGATTATAGGAATTTCAGTAACAACGCGCGTTTCGGAGGCCCGAACGGATGGACACCTGTCCAAACCAGATAGAACTTACTATGGAGGCTTTCGTTGCGCTCGGAACCTTCGATCTAGTCTTTTGAATTGGTGATGCCAACCGCAGGGATTTCCCGATCGATGCGCGTTTCGGAGGCCTGAACGGTTCCGGATCGCAACTGACCGAACTAGAAAAACGTTCGACTACCCACCGTGGGTTGGGTAGGTAGGGCGGGTGGTGTGTTCAATGCCAGAGAATGAATTCAAACTGAGGAGGGGTTTTTCGTAGATACTAGCTTCCGAATTTGCGAAGCCAAGCGTAGGGATTTCTCGATCGACGTGCTTTTCGGAGGTCCGACGGTTCCGTACCCTCGAATGGGAGTATAGGAATTTCTGTAACAAAGCGCGTTTCGGAGGCCCGAACAGATGGACACCTGTCCAAGCCAGATAGAACTTACTATGGAGGCTTTCGTTGTGCTCGGAACCTTCAATCTTGTCTTTTGAATTGGCGGAGCCAGGCGCAGGGATTTCCCGATCGATCCGTGTTTCAGAGGCCTGAACGGTTCCGGATCGCAACCGACCGAACTACAAAAACGATCGATTCCCCACCGTGCGTTGGGTGGGTGGGGCGGGTGGTGTGTTCAAGGCCCGAGAATGAATTCGAACCGAGGAGGGTTTTTGGATCAAGGTCACTGAAATGCTCGTTTCAAAGGGCAGAACTGTTGGGCGATTTCTCTGGCTCTGCAGAAGGTCACCACGGTGGCTTTAGACAGCGCCCCGACCCCTGGATCTCGGCTTTCGAACTGGCGAATGCAAGTATAGGAATTTCAAGACCAACGCACGCTTCAAAGGCCCGGGCGATTTGGCATCTACCCATATTACGGAGAAATTTACAATGGAGGTTTTCTAGCAGCTTCAAACCGTAGATACCAGCTTTCGAATTTGCGAAGCCAAGCGTAAGGATTTCTCAATCGATGTGCTTTTCGGAGGCCCGACGGTTCCGTACCCTCGAATGGGAGTATAGGAATTTCTGTAACAACGCGCGTTTTATAGGCCCGAACGGATGGACAACTGTCCAAACCAGATAGAATTTACTATGGAGGATTTCGTTGCGCTCGGAACCTTCGATCTTGTCTTTTAAATTGGCGAAGCCAAGCGCAGGGATTTCCTGATCGATCCGTGTTTCGGAGGCCTGAACGATTCTGGATCGCAACCGACTGAACTACAAAAACGATCGATTCCCCACCGTGCGTTGGGTGGGTGGGGCGGGTGGTCTGTTCAAGGCCCGAGAATGAATTCGAACCCATGAGGGTTTTTGGAGCAAGGTCACTGAAATGCTCGTTTCAAAGGGTAGAACTGTTGGGCGATTTCTCAGGCTCTGCAGAAAGTCACCACGGTGGCTTTAGAGAGCGCTCCGATCCCTCGATCTCGGCTTTCGTACTGGCGAACCCAATATAGGAATTTCCAGACCAACGCACGCTTCGAAGGCCCGGGCGGTTTGGCATCTACCCATATTACAGAGAAATTTACAATGGAGGTTTCCTAGCCGCTTCAAACCGTAGATACCATCTTCCGAGTTTGCGAAACCAAGCGTAGGGATTTCTCGATCGACGTGCTTTTCGGAGGCCCGACGGTTCCGTACCCTCGAATGGGAGTATAGGAATTTCTGTAACAACGCGCGTTTCGGAGGCCCGAACGGATGGACACCTGTCCAAACCAGATATAACTTACTATGGAGGCTTTCGGTGTGCTCGGAAACTTCGATCTTGTCTTTTGAACTGGCGAAGCCAAGCGCTGGGATTTCCGGATCGATCCGCGTTTCGGAGGCCTGAACGGTTCCGGATCGCCACCGACCGAAATACAAAAACGATCGATTCCCCACCGTGCGTTGGGTGGGTGGGGTGGGTGGTGTTTCAAGCCCCGAGAATGAATTCGAACCGAGGAGGGTTTTTGAAGCAAGGTCACTGAAATGCTCGTTTCAAAAGGCAGAACTGTTGGGCGATTTCTCAGGCTCTACAGAAAGTCACCACGGTGGATTTAGAGAGCGCTCCGACCCCTCGATCTCGGTTTTCGAACTGGCGAACGCGAGTATAGGAATTTCCAGACCAACACACGCTTCGAAGGCCCGGGCGGTTTGGCATCTACCCATATTTTGGAGAAATTTACAATGGAGGTTTCCTAGCCGCTTCAAACCGTAGATACCAGCTTCCGAATTTGCGAAGCCAAGCGTAGGGATTTCTCGATCGACGTGCTTTTCGGAGGCCCGACGGTTCCATACCCTCGAATGGGAGTATAGGAATTTCTGTAACAACGCGCGTTTCGGAGGCCCGAACGGATGGACACCTGTCCAAACCAGATAGAACTTACTATGGAGGCTTTCGGTGCGCTTGGAACCTTCGATCTTGTCTTTTTAACTGGCGAAGCCAAGCGCTGGGATTTCCCGATCGATCCGCGTTTCGGAGGCCTGAACGGTTCCAGATCGCAACCGAACGGAATACAAAAACGATTGATTCCTCACCGTGCGTTGGGTGGGTGGGAATAGTGGTGTGTTCAAGGCCCGAGAATGAATTCGAACCGAGGAGGGTTTTTGGAGCAAGGTCACTGAAATGCTCGTTTCAAAGGGCAGAACTGTTGGGCGATTTCTCTGGCTCTGCAGAAGGTCACCACGGTGGCTTTAGACAGCGCCCCGACCCCTGGATCTCGGCTTTCGAACTGGCGAATGTAAGTATAGGAATTTCAAGACCAACGCACGCTTCAAAGGCCCGGGCGATTTGGCATCTACCCATATAACGGAGAAATTTACAATGGAGGTTTCCTAGCAGCTTCAAACCGTAGATACCAGCTTCCGAATTTGCGAAGCCAAGCGTAGGGATTTCTCAATCGATGTGCTTTTCGGAGGCCCGACGGTTCCGTACCCTCGAATGGGAGTATAGGAATTTCTGTAACAACGCGCGTTTTATAGGCCCGAACGGATGGACAACTGTCCAAACCAGATAGAACTTACTATGGAGGATTTCGTTGCGCTCGGAACCTTCGATCTTGTCTTTTGAATTGGCGAAGCCAAGCGCAGGGATTTCCTGATCGATCCGTGTTTCGGAGGCCTGAACGATTCTGGATCGCAACCGACTGAACTGCAAAAACGATCGATTCCCCACCGTGCGTTGGGTGGGTAGGGCGGGTGGTCTGTTCAAGGCCCGAGAATGAATTCGAACCCATGAGGGTTTTTGGAGCAAGGTCACTGAAATGCTCGTTTCAAGGGGCAGAACTGTTGGGCGATTTCTCAGGCTCTGCAGAAAGTCACCACGGTGGCTTTAGAGAGCGCTCCGATCCCTCGATCTCGGCTTTCGTACTGGCGAACCCAATATTGGAATTTCCAGACCAACGCACGCTTCGAAGGCCCGGGCGGTTTGGCATCTACCCATATTACAGAGAAATTTACAATGTAGGTTTCCTAGCCGCTTCAAACCGTAGATACCATCTTCCGAGTTTGCGAAACCAAGCGTAGGGATTTCTCGATCGACGTGCTTTTCGGAGGCCCGACGGTTCCGTACCCTCGAATGGGAGTATAGGAATTTCTGTAACAATGCGCGTTTCGGAGGCCCGAACGGATGGACACCTGTCCAAACCAGATAGAACTTACTATGGAGGCTTTCGGTGTGCTCGGAACCTTCGATCTTGTCTTTTGAACTGGCGAAGCCAAGCGCTGGGATTTCCCGATCGATCCGCGTTTCGGAGGCCTGAACGGTTCCGGATCGCCACCAACCGAAATACAAAAACGATCGATTCCCCACCGTGCGTTGGGTGGGTGGGGTGGGTGGTGTCTCAAGCCCCGAGAATGAATTCGAACCGAGGAGGGTTTTTGGAGCAAGGTCACTGAAATGCTCGTTTCAAAAGGCAGAACTGTTGGGCGATTTCTCAGGCTCTACAGAAAGTCACCACGGTGGATTTAGAGAGCGCTCCGACCCCTCGATCTCGGCTTTCGAACTGGCGAACCCGAGTAAAGGAATTTCCAGACCAACACACGCTTCGAAGGCCCGGGCGGTTTGGCATCTACCCATATTTTGGAGAAATTTACAATGGAGGTTTCCTAGCCGCTTCAAACCGTAGATACCAGCTTCCGAATTTGCGAAGCCAACCGTAGGGATTTCTCGATCGACGTGCTTTTCGGAGGCCCGACGGTTCCATACCCTCGAATGGGAGTATAGGAATTTCTGTAACAACGCGCGTTTCGGAGGCCCGAACGGATGGACACCTGTCCAAACCAGATAGAACTTACTATGGAGGCTTTCGGTGCGCTCGGAACCTTCGATCTTGTCTTTTTAACTGGCGAAGCCAAGCGCTGGGATTTCCCGATCGATCCGCGTTTCGGAGGCCTGAACGGTTCCAGATCGCAACCGAACGGAATACAAAATCGATTGATTCCTCACCGTGCGTTGGGTGGGTGGGAATAGTGGTGTGTTCAAGGCCCGAGAATGAATTCGAACTGAGGAGGGTTTTTGGAGCAAGGACACTGAAATGCTCGTTTCAAAGGGCAGAACTGTTGGGCGATTTCTCAGACTCTACAGAAAGTCACCACGGTGGATTTAGAGAGCGCTCCGACGCCTCGATCTCGGCTTTCGAACTGGCGAACGCGAGTATAGGAATTTCCAGACCAACGCATGCTTCGAAGGCCCGGGCGGTTTGGCATCTACCCATATTTCGGAGAAATTTACAACGAGGTTTCCTAGCCGCTTCAAACCTAGAAACCTGCTTCCGAATTTGTGAAGCCAAGCGTAGGGATTTCACGATCGACGTGCTTTTCGGAGGCCCAACGGTTCCGTACCCTCGAATGTGAGTATAGGAATTTCTGTAACAATGCGCGTTTCGGAGGCCCGAATGGATGGACACCTGTCCAAACCAGATAGAACTTACAATGGAGGCATTCGGTGCGCTCGGATCCTTCGATCTTGTCTTTTGAACTGGCGAAGCCAAGCGCTGGGATTTCCCGATCGATCCGCGTTTCGGAGGCCTTAACGGTTCCGGATCGCAACCGACCGAATTACAAAAACGATCAATTCCCCACTGTGCGTTGGGTGGGTGGGAAGAGTGGTGTGTTCAAGGCCCGAGAATGAATTCGAACCGAGGAGGGTTTTTGGAGCAAGGTCACTTAAATGCTTGTTTCAAAGGTCAGAACTGTTGGGCGATTTCTCAGGCTTTACAGAAAGTCACCACGGTGGATTTAGAGAGCGCTCCGACCCCTCGATCTAAGCTTTCGAACTGGCGAACGCGAGTATAGGAATTTCCAGACCAACGCATGCTTCGAAGGCCCGGGCGGTTTGGCATCTACCCATATTTCGGAGAAATTTACAATGGAGGTTTCCTAGCCGCTTCAAACCGTAGATACCAGCTTCCGAATTTGCGTAGCCATGCGTAGGGATTTCTCGATCGACGTGCTTATCGGAGGCCCGACGGTTCCATACCCTCGAATGGGAGTATAGGAATTTCCGTAACAACGCGCTTTTTGGAGGCCCGAATGGATGGACACCTGTCCAAACCAGATAGAACTTACTATGGAGGCTTTCGGTGCGCTCGGAACATTCGATCTTGTCTTTTGAACTGGCGAAGCCAAGCGCTGGGATTTTCCGATCGATCCGCGTTTCAGAGGCTTGAATGGTCCCGGATCACAACCGACTGAAATACAAAAACGATCGATTCCCCAACGTGCGTTGGGTGGGTGGGGCGGGTGGTGTTTCAAGGCCCGAGAATGAATTCGAACCGAGGAGGGTTTTTGGAGCAAGGTCACTGAAATGCTCGTTTCAAAGGCCAGAACTATTGGGCGATTTCTCAGGCTCTACAGAAAGTCACCACGGTGGATTTAAGGGGCGCTCCGACCCCTCGATCTCGGCTTTCGAACTGGCGAACGCGAGTATAGGAATTTCCAGACCAACGCACGCTTCGAAGGCCCTGGCGGTTTGGCATCTACCCATATTTCGGAGAAATTTACAATGGAGGTTTCCTAGCCGCTTCAAACCGTAGATACCAGCTTCTGAATTTGCGAAGCCAAGCGTAGGGATTTCTCGATCGACGTGCTTTTTGGAGGCCCGACGGTTCCGTACCCTCGAATGGGAGTATAAGAATTTCTGTAACAACGCGCGTTTCGGAGGCTCGAACGGATGAACACCTGTCCAAACCAGATAGAACTTACCATGGAGGCTTTCGGTGCGCTCGGAACCTTCGATCTTGTCTTTTGAACTGGCGAAGCCAAGCGCTGGAATTTCCAGATCGATCCGCGTTTTGGAGGCCTGAACGGTTCCGTATCGCAACCGACCGAAATACAAAAACGATCGATTACCCACCGTGCGTTGGATGGGTGGGCCGGGTGGTGTTTCAAGGCCCGAGAATGAATTCGAACCGAGGATGGTTTTTGGAGCAAGGTCACTGAAATGCTCGTTTCAAAGGGCAGAACTGTTGGGCGATTTCTCAGGCTCTACAGAAAGTCGCCTCCGTGGATTTAGAGAGCGCTCCGACCCCTCGATCTCGGCTTTCGAACTGGCGAACGTGAGTATAGGAATTTCTAGACCGACGCATGCTTCGAAGGCCCGGGCGGTTTGGCATTTACCCATATTTCGGAGAAATTTACAATGGAGGTTTCCTAGCCGCTTCAAACCGTAGATACCAGCTTCCGAATTTGCGAAGCCAAGCGTAGGGATTTCTCGATCGATGTGCTTTTCGGAGGCCCGACGGTTCCGTACCCTCGAATGGGAGTATAGGAATTTCTGTAACAACGCGCGTTTCGGAGGCCCGAACGGATGGAAACCTGTCCAAACCAGATAGAACTTACTATGGAGGCTTTCGGTGCGCTCGGAACCTTCGATCTTGTCTTTTGAACTGGAGAAGCCAAGCGCTGGGATTTCCCGATCGATCCGCGTTTCGGAGGCCTGAACGGTTCCGGATCGCAACCGACCGAAATACAAAAACGATCGATTCCCCACTGTGCGTTGGGTGGGTGGGAAGATTGGTTTGTTCAAGGCCCGAGAATGAATTCGAACCGCGGAGGGTTTTTGGAGCAAGGTCACTGAAATGCTCGTTTCAAAGGGCAGAACAGCTGGACGATTTCTCAGGCTCTGCAGAAAGTCACCACGGTGGCTTTAGAGAGCTCTCCGACGCCTCGATCTCGGCTTTCGAACTGGCGAACGCGAGTATAGGAATTTCCTGACCAACGCACGCTTCGAAGGCCCGGGCGGTTTGGCATCTACCCGTATTACAGGGAAATTTACTCTGGAGGTTTCCTAGCCGCTTCAAACCGTAGATACCAGCTTCCGAATTTGCGAAGCCAAGCGTAGGGATTTATCGATCGACGTGCGTTTCGGAGGCCCGATGGTTCCGTACCCTCGAATGGGAGTATATGAATTTCTGTAACAACGCACGTTTCGGAGGCCCGAATGGATGGACACCTGTCCAAACTAGATAGAACTTACTATGGAGGCTTTCGTTGCGCTCGGAACCTTTGATCTTGTCTTTTGAATTGGTGAAGCCAACCGCAGGGATTTCCCGATCGATGCGCGTTTCGGTGGCCTGAACGGTTCCGGATCGCAACCAACCGAACTAGAAAAACGATCGACTCCCCACCGTGGGTTGGGTGGGTGGGGCGGGAGGTGTGTTCAAGGCCCGAGAATGAATTCGAACTGAGGAGGGGTTTTTGGAGCAAGGTCACTGAAATGCTCGTTTCAAAGGGCAGAACTGTTGGGCGATTTCTCAGGCTCTGCAGAAAGTCACCACGGTGGCTTTAGAGAGCGCTCCGATCCCTTGATCTCGGCTTTCGAACTGGCGAACGCCCGTTTAGGAATTTCCAGACCAACGCACGCTTCGAAGGCCCGGGCGGTTTGGCATCTACCCATATTACGGAGAAATTCACAATGGAGGTTTCCTAGCCGCTTCAAACCGTAGATACCAGCTTCCGAATTTGCGAAGCCAAGCATAGGGATTTCTCGATCAACGTGCTTTTCGGAGGCCCGACGGTTCCGTATCCTTGAATGAGAGTATAGGAATTTCTGTAACAACGCGCGTTTCGGAGGCCCGAACGGATGGACACCTGTCCAAACCAGATAGAACTTACATTGGAGGCTTTCATTGCGCTCGAGACCTTCGATCCGTGTTTCGGAGGCCTGAACGGTTCCGGATCGCAACCGACCGAAGTACAAAAACGATCGATTCCCCACCGTGCGTTGGGTGGGTGGGGCGGGTGGTGTGTTCAAGGCCCGAGAATGAATTCGAACCGAGGAGGGTTTTTGGAGCAAGGTCACTGAAATGCTCATTGTAAAGGGCAGAACTGTTGGGCGATTTCTCAGGCTCTGCAGATGGTCACCACGGTGGCTTTAGAGAGCGCCCTGACCCCTCGATCTTGGCTTTCGAACTGGCGAATGCGAGTATAGGAATTTCCAGACCAACGCACGCTTCGAAGGACCGGGCGGTTTGGCATCTACCCATATTACGGAGAAATTTACAATAGAGGTTTCCTACCAGCTTCAACCGTAGATACCAGCTTCCGAATTTGCGAAGCCAAGCGTAGCGATTTCTCGATCGATGTGCTTTTCGGAGGCCCGACGGTTCCGTACCCTCGAATGGGAGTATAGGAATTTCTGTAACAACGTGCGTTTCAGAGGCCCGAACTGATGGACACCTGTCCAAACCAGATAGAACTTACTATGGAGGCTTTCGTTGCGCTCGGAACCTTTGAACTTGTCTTTTGAATTGGCGAAGCCAAGCGTAGGGATTTCCTGATCGATCCGCGTTACGGAGGCCTGAACGGTTCCGGATCGCAACCGACCGAACTACAAGAACGATCGATTCCCCACCGTGCGTTGGGTGGGTGGGGAGCGTGGTGTGTTCAAGGCCCGAGAATGAATTCGAACCGAGGAGGGTTTTTGTAGCAAGGTCACAGAAATGCTCGTTTCAAAGTGCAGAACTGTTGGGCGATTTCTCAGGCTCTACAGAAAGTCGCCTCCGTGGATTTAGAGAGCGCTCCGACCCCTCGATCTCGGCTTTCGAACTGGCGAACGCGAGTATAGGAATTTCTAGACCGACGCATGCTTCGAAGGCCCGGGCGGTTTGGCATCTACCCATATTTCGGAGAAATTTACAATGGAGGTTTCCTAGCCGCTTCAAACCGTAGATACCAACTTCCGAATTTGCGAAGCCAAGCGTAGGGATTTCTCGAACGATGTGCTTTTCGGAGGCCCGACGGTTCCATACCCTCGAATGGGAGTATAGGAATTTCTGTAACAACGCGCGTTTCGGAGGCCCGAACGGATGGACACCTGTCCAAACCAGATAGAACTTACTATGGAGGCTTTCGGTGCGCTCGGAACCTTCGATCTTGTCTTTTGAACTGGAGAAGCCAAGCGCTGGGATTTCCCGATCGATCCGCGTTTCAGAGGCCTGAACGGTTCCGGATCGCAACCGACCGAAATACAAAAACGATCGATTCCCCACTGTGCGTTGGGTGGGTGGGAAGATTGGTTTGTTCAAGGCCCGAGAATGAATTCGAACCGCGGAGGGTTTTTGGAGCAAGGTCACTGAAATGCTCGTTTCAAAGGGCAGAACAGCTGGACGATTTCTCAGGCTCTGCAGAAAGTCACCACGGTGGCTTTAGAGAGCTCTCCGACGCCTCGATCTCGGCTTTCGAACTGGCGAACGTGAGTATAGGAATTTCCTGACCAACGCACGCTTCGAAGGCCCGGGCGGTTTGGCATCTACCCGTAATACAGGGAAATTTACTCTGGAGGTTTCCAAGCCGCTTCAAACCGTAGATACCAGCTTCCGAATTTGCGAAGCCAAGCGTAGGGATTTATCGATCGATGTGCGTTTCGGAGGCCCGATGGTTCCGTACCCTCGAATGGGAGTATATGAATTTCTGTAACAACGCACGTTTCGGAGGCCCGAATGGATGGACACCTGTCCAAACTAGATAGAACTTACTATGGAGGCTTTCGTTGCGCTCGGAACCTTTGATCTTGTTTTTTGAATTGGTGAAGCCAACCGCAGGGATTTCCCGATCGATGCGCGTTTCGGTGGCCTGAACGGTTCCGGATCGCAACCAACCGAACTAGAAAAACGATCGACTCCCCACCGTGGGTTGGGTGGGTGGGGCGGGAGGTGTGTTCAAGGCCCGAGAATGAATTCGAACTGAGGAGGGGTTTTTGGAGCAAGGTCACTGAAATGCTCGTTTCAAAGGGCAGAACTGTTGGGCGATTTCTCAGGCTCTGCAGAAAGTCACCACGGTGGCTTTAGAGAGCGCTCCGATCCCTTGATCTCGGCTTTCGAACTGGCGAACGCCCGTTTAGGAATTTCCAGACCAACGCACGCTTCGAAGGCCCGGGCGGTTTGGCATCTACCCATATTACGGAGAAATTCACAATGGAGGTTTCCTAGCCGCTTCAAACCGTAGAAACCAGCTTCCGAATTTGCGAAGCCAAGCATAGGGATTTCTCGATCAACGTGCTTTTCGGAGGCCCGACGGTTCCGTATCCTTGAATGAGAGTATAGGAATTTCTGTAACAACGCGCGTTTCGGAGGCCCGAACGGATGGACACCTGTCCAAACCAGATAGAACTTACATTGGAGGCTTTCATTGCGCTCGAGACCTTCGATCCGTGTTTCGGAGGCCTGAACGGTTCCGGATCGCAACCGACCGAAGTACAAAAACGATCGATTCCCCACCGTGCGTTGGGTGGGTGGGGCGGGTGGTGTGTTCAAGGCCCGAGAATGAATTCGAACCGAGGAGGGTTTTTGGAGCAAGGTCACTGAAATGCTCATTGCAAAGGGCAGAACTGTTGGGCGATTTCTCAGGCTCTGCAGATGGTCACCACGGTGGCTTTAGAGAGCGCCCTGACCCCTCGATCTTGGCTTTCGAACTGGCGAATGCGAGTATAGGAATTTCCAGACCAACGCACGCTTCGAAGGACCGGGCGGTTTGGCATCTACCCATATTACGGAGAAATTTACAATAGAGGTTTCCTACCAGCTTCAACCGTAGATACCAGCTTCCGAATTTGCGAAGCCAAGCGTAGCGATTTCTCGATCGATGTGCTTTTCGGAGGCCCGACGGTTCCGTACCCTCGAATGGGAGTATAGGAATTTCTGTAACAACGTGCGTTTCAGAGGCCCGAACTGATGGACACCTGTCCAAACCAGATAGAACTTACTATGGAGGCTTTCGTTGCGCTCGGAACCTTCGAACTTGTCTTTTGAATTGGCGAAGCCAAGCGTAGGGATTTCCTGATCGATCCGCGTTTCGGAGGCCTGAACGGTTCCGGATCGCAACCGACCGAACTACAAGAACGATCGATTCCCCACCGTGCGTTGGGTGGGTGGGGAGCGTGGTGTGTTCAAGGCCCGAGAATGAATTCGAACCGAGGAGGGTTTTTGTAGCAAGGTCACAGAAATGCTCGTTTCAAAGTGCAGAACTGTTGGGCGATTTCTTAGGATCTGTAGAAATTCACAACGGTGGCTTTAGAGAGCGCTCCGACCCCTCGATCTCGGCTTTCGAACTGGCGAACGCGAGTATAGGAATTTCCAGACCAACGCACGCTTCGAAGGCCCGGGCGGTTTGGCATCTACCCATATTTCGTAGAAATTTACAATGGAGGTTTCCTAGCCGCTTCAAACCGTAGATAGCAGCTTCCGAATTTGCGAAGCCAAGCGTAGGGATTTCTCGATCGACGTGCATTTCGGAGGGCCGATGGTTCCGTACGCACGAATGGGAGTATAGGAATTTCTGTAACAACGCGCGTTTCGGAGGCCCGAATGGATGGACACCTGTCCAAACCAGATAGAACTTACTATGGAGGCTTTCGGTGCGCTTGGAACCTTCGATCTTTTCTTTTGAATTGGCGAAGCCAAGCGCTGGGATTTTCCGATCGATCCGCGTTTCGGAGGCCTGAATGATTCCGGATCGCAACCGACCGAAATACAAAAACGATCGATTCCCCACCGTTCGTTGGGTTGGTGGGGCGGGTGTTGTGTTCAAGGCCCGAGAATGAATTCGAACCGAGTAGGGTTTTTCGAGCAAGGTCACTGAAATGCTCGTTTCAAAGGGCAGAACTGTTGGGCGATTTCTCAGGCTCTGCAGAAAGTCACCACGGTGGATTTGGAGAGCGCTCCGACCCCTCGATCTCGGCTTTCGAACTGGCCAACGCGAGTATAGGAATTTCCAGACCAACGCACGCTTCGAAGGCCCAGGCGGTTTGGCATCTACACATATTTCGGAGAAAATTATAATGGAGGTTTCCAAGCAGCTTCAAACCGTAGATACCAGCTTCCGAATTTGCGAAGCCAAGCGTAGGGATTTCTCGATCGACGTGCGTTTCGGAGGCCCGACGGTTCCGTACCCTCGAATGGGAGTATAGGAATTTCTGTAACAACGCGCGTTTCGTAGGCCCGAACGGATGGACACATGTCCAAATCGGATAGAACTTACTATGGAGGCTTTCGTTGCGCTCGGAACCTTCGATCTTGTCTTTTGAATTGGTGAAGCCAACCGTCGGGATTTCCCGATCGATGCGCGTTTTGGAGGCCTGAACGGTTCCAGATCGCAACCGACCGAACTAGGAAAACGATCGACTCCCCACCGTGGGTTGGGTGTGTGGGGCGGGAGGTGTGTTCAAGGCCTGAGAATGAATTCGAACTGAGGAGGGGTTTTTGGATCAAGGTCACTGAAATGCTCGTTTCAAAGGGCAGAACTGTTGGGCGATTTCTCAGGCTCTGCAGAAAGTCACCACGGTGGCTTTGGAGAGCGCTCCGTTCCCTCGATCTCGGCTTTCGAACTGGAGAACGCCAGTATAGGAATTTCCAGACCAACGTACGCTTCGAAGGCCCGGGCGGTTTGGATCTACCCATATTACGGAGAAATTTACAATGGAGGTTTCCTAGCCGCTTCAAACCGTAGATACCAGCTTCCGAATTTGCGAAGCCAAGCGTAAGGATTTCTCAATCGACGTGCTTTTCTGAGGCCCGACGGTTCTGTACCCTCGAATGGGAGTATAGGAATTTCTGTAACAACGCGCGTTTCGGAGGCCAGAACGGATGGACACCTGTCCAAACTAGATATAACTTACTATGGAGGCTTTCGTTGCGCTCGGAACCTTCGATCTTGTCTTTTGAATTGGCGGAGCCAAGCGCAGGGATTTCCCGATCAATCCGCGTTTCGGAGTCATGAACGGTACCGAATCGCAACCGACCGAAGTACAAAAACGATCGATTCCCCACCGTACGTTGGGTGGGTGGGGCGGGTGGTGTGTTCAAGGCCCGAGAATGAATTCGAACGGAGGAGGGATTTTGGAGCAAGGTCAGTGAAATGCTCGTTTCAAAGGGCAGAACTGTTGGGCGATTTCTCACGCTCTGCAGAAAGTCACCATGGTGGCTTTAGAGAGCGCCCCGACCCTTCGATCTTGGCTTTCGAACTGGCGAACGCGAGTATAGGAATTTCCAGACCAACGCACTCTTCGAAGGCCCGGGCGGTTTGGCATCTACCTGTATTACGAAGAAATTTACAATGGAGGTTTCCTAGCAGCTTCAAACCGTAGATACCAGCTTCCAAATTTGCGAAGCCAAGCGTAGGGATTTCTCTATCGACGTGCTTTTCGGAGGCCCGACGGTTCTGTACCCTCGAATGGGAGTATAGGAATTTCTGTAACAACGCGCGTTTCAGAGACCCGAACGGATGGACACCTATCCAAACCAGATAGAACTTACTATGGAGGCTTTCGTTGCGCTCAGAACCTTCGATCTTGTGTTTTGAATTGGCGAAGCCAAGCGTAGGGATTTCCCGATCGATCCGCGTTTCGCAGGCCTGAACGGTTCCGGATCGCAACTGACCGAACTACAAAAACGGCCGATTTCCCACCATGCGTTGGGTGGGTGGGGCGGGAGGTGTGTTCAAGGCCCGAGAATGAATTCGAACCGAGGAGGGTTTTTGGAGAAAGTCACTAAAATGCTCATTTCAAAGGGCAGAACTGTTGGGCGATTTCTCAGGCTCTGCAGAAAGTCACCACAGTGGCTTTAGAGAGCGCTCCGACCCCTCGATCTCGGCTTTTGAACTGGCGAACGCGAGTATAGGAATTTCCAAACCAACGCACGCTTCGAAGGCCCGGGCGGTTTGGCATCTACCCGTATTTCGGAGAAATTTACAATGGAGGTTTCCTAGCCGCTTCAAACTGTAGATACCAGCTTCCGAATTTGCGAAGCCGAGCGTACGCATTTCTCGATCGACGTGCTTTTTGGAGGCCTGACGGTTCCGTACCCTCGAACGAGAGTATAGGAATTTCTGTAACAACGCGCATTTCGGAGGCCCGAACGGATGGACACCTGTCCAAACCAGATAGAACTTACTATGTAGGCTTTCATTGCGCTCGGAACCTTCGGTCTTGTCTTTTGAATTGGCGGAGCCAAGCGCAGGGATTTCCCGATCGATCCGCGTTTCGGAGGCCTGAACGGTTCCGGATCGCAACCGACCGAACTACAAAAATGATCGATTCCCCACCGTGCGTTGGGTGGGTGGGGCAAGTGGTGTGTTCAAGGCCCGAGAATGAGCTCGAACCAAGGAGGGTTTTTGGAGCAAGGTCACTGAAATGCTCGTTTCAAAGGGCAGAACTGTTGGGCGATTTCTCAGGTTCTGTAGAAAGTCACCACGGTGGCTTTAGAGAGCTCCCCGACCCCTCGATCTCGGCTTTCCAACTGGCGAACGTGAGTATAGGAATTTCCAGACCAACGCATGCTTCGAAGGCCCGGGCGGTTTGGCATATACCCATATTACGGAGAAATTTACAATGGAGGTTTCCTAGCAGCTTCAAACCGTAGATACCAGCTTCCGATTTTGCGAAGCCAAGCGTAGGGATTTCTCGATCGACGTGCGTTTCGGAGGCCCGACGGTTCCGTACCATCGAATGGGAGTATAGGAATTTCTGTAACAACGCGCGTTTCAGAGGCCCGACGGTTCCGTACCATCGAATGGGAGTATAGGAATTTCTGTAACAACGCGCGTTTCGGAGGCCCGAACGGATGGACACCTGTCCAAACCAGATAGAACTTACTATGGAGGCTTTCGTTGCGCTCGGAACCTTCGATCTTGTCTTTTGAATTGGTGAAGCCAACCGCCGGGATTTCCCGATCGATGCGCGTTTCGGAGGCCTGACCGGTTCCGGATTGCAACCGACCTAACTAGAAAAACAATCGACTCCCCACCGTGGGTTGGGTGTGTGGGGCGGGAGGTGTGTTCAAGGCCCGGGAATGAATTCGAATTGAGGAGGGGTTTTTGGAGTAAGGACACTGAAATGCTCGTTTCAAAGGGCAGAACTGTTGGGCGATTTCTCAGGCTCTGTAGAAAGTCACCACGGTGGGTTTAAAGAGCGCTTCGTTCTCTCGATCTCGGCTTTCGAACTGGCGAACGCCAGTATAGGAATTTCCAGATCAACGCACGCTTCGAAGGCCCGGGTGGTTTGGCATCTACCCATATTACGGAGAAATTTACAAAGGAGGTTTCCTAGCCACTTCAAACCGTAGATACCAGCTTCCGAATTTGCGAAGCCAAGCATAGGGATTTCTTGATCGAGGTGCTTTTCTGAGGCCCGACGGTTCTGTACCCTCGAATGGGAGTATAGGAATTTCTGTAACAACGCGCGTTTCGGAGGCCAAAACGGATGGACACCTGTCCAAACTAGATATAACTTACTATGGAGGCTTTCGTTGCGCTCGGAACCTTCGATCTTGTCTTTTGAATTGACGGAGCCAAGCGCAGGGATTTCCCGATCGATCTGCGTTTCGGAGTCCTGAACGGTACCGAATCGCAACCGACCGAAGTACAAAAACGATAGATTCCCCACCATGCGTTGGGTGGCTGGGGCGGGTGGTGTGTTTAAGGCCCGAGAATGAATTCGAACCGAGGAGGGTTTTTGGAGCAAGGTCAGTGAAATGCTCGTTTCAAAGGGCAGAACTGTTGGGCGATTTCTCACGCTCTGCAGAAAGTCACCACGGTGGCTTTAGAGAGCGCCCCGACCTTTCGATCTCGGCTTTCGAACTGGCGAACGCGAGTATAGGAATTTCCAGACCAACGCACTCTTCGAAGGCCCGGGCGGTTTGGCATCTACCCGTATTACGGAGAAATTTACAATGGAGGTTTCCTAGAAGCTTCAAACCGTAGATACCAGCTTCCAAATTTGCGAAGCCAAGCGTAGGGATTTCTCTATCGACGTGCTTTTCGGAGGCCCGACGGTTCCGTACCCTCGAATGGGAGTATAGGAATTTCTGTAACAACGCGCGTTTCAGAGGCCCGAACGGATGGACACCTATCCAAACCAGATAGAACTTACTATGGAGGCTTTCATTGCGCTCGGAACCTTCGATCTTGTCTTTTGAATTGGCGAAGCCAAGCGCAGGGATTTCCCGATCGATGCGCGTTTTGGAGGCCTGAACGGTGGGTTGGGTGTGTGGGGCGGGAGGTGTGTTCAAGGCCTGAGAATGAATTCGAACTGAGGAGGGGTTTTTGGATCAAGGACACTGAAATGCTGGTTTCAAAGGGCAGAACTATTGGGCGATTTCTCAGGCTCTGCAGAAAGTCACCACGGTGGCTTTGGAGAGCGCTCCGTTCCCTCGATCTCGGCTTTCGAACTGGCGAACGCCAGTATAGGAATTTCCAGACCAACGTACGCTTTGAAGGCCCGGGCGGTTTGGCATCTACCCATATTACGGAGAAATTTACAATGGAGGTTTTCTAGCCGCTTCAAACCGTAGATACCAGCTTCCGAATTTGCGAAGCCAAGCGTAGGGATTTCTCGATCGACGTGCTTTTCTGAGGCCCGACGGTTCTGTACCCTCGAATTGGAGTATAGGAATTTCTGTAACAACGCGTGTTTCGGAGGCCAGAACGGATGGACACCTGTCCAAACTAGATATAACTTACTATGGAGGCTTTCGTTGCGCTTGGAACCTTCGATCTTGTCTTTTGAATTGGCGGAGCCAAGCGTAGGGATTTCCCGATCAATCCGCGTTTCGGAGTCATGAACGGTACCGAATCGCAACCGACCGAAGTACAAAAACGATCGATTCCCCACCGTACGTTGGGTGGGTGGGGCGGGTGGTGTGTTCAAGGCCCGAGAATGAATTCGAACCGAGGAGGGATTTTGGAGCAAGGTCAGTGAAATGCTCGTTTCAAAGGGCAGAACTGTTGGGCGATTTCTCACGCTCTGCAGAAAGTCACCACGGTGGCTTTAGGGAGCGCCCCGACCATTCGATCTCGGCTTTCGAACTGGCGAACGCGAGTATAGGAATTTCCAGACCAACGCACTCTTCGAAGGCCCGGGCGGTTTGGCATCTACCTGTATTACGAAGAAATTTACAATGGAGGTTTCCTAGCAGCTTCAAACCGTAGATACCAGCTTCCAAATTTGCGAAGCCAAGCATAGGGATTTCTCTATCGACGTGCTTTTCGGAGGCCCGACGGTTCCGTACCCTCGAATGGGAGTATAGGAATTTCTGTAACAACGCGCGTTTCAGAGACCCGAACGGATGGACACCTATCCAAACCAGATAGAACTTACTATGGAGGCTTTGGTTGCGCTCAGAACCTTCGATCTTGTGTTTTGAATTGGCGAAGCCAAGCGTAGGGATTTCCCGATCGATCCACGTTTCGGAGGCCTGAACGGTTCCGGATCGCAACTGACCGAACTACAAAAACGGCCGATTTCCCACCATGCGTTGGGTGGGTGGGGCGGGTGGTGTGTTCAAGGCCCGAGAATGAATTCGAACTGAGGAGGGTTTTTGGAGCAAGGTCACTAAAATGCTCATTTCAAAGGGCAGAACTGTTGGGCGATTTCTCAGGCTCTGCAGAAAGTCACCACAGTGGCTTTAGAGAGCGCTCCGACCCCTCGATCTCGGCTTTCGAACTGGCGAACGAGAGTATAGGAATTTCCAAACCAACGCACGCTTCGAAGGCCCAGGCGGTTTGGCATCTACCCGTATTTCGGAGAAATTTACAATGGAGGTTTCCTAGCCGCTTCAAACCGTAGATACCAGCTTCCGAATTTGCGAAGCCGAGCGTACAGATTTCTCGATCGACGTGCTTTTCGGAGGCCTGACGGTTCCGTACCCTCGAACGAGAGTATAGGAATTTCTGTAACAACGCGCATTTCGGAGGCCCGAACGGATGGACACCTGTCCAAACCAGATAGAACTTACTATGTAGGCTTTCATTGCGCTCGGAACCTTCGGTCTAGTCTTTTGAATTGGCGGAGCCAAGCGCAGGGATTTCCTGATCGATCCGCGTTTCGAGGCCTGAACGGTTCCGGATCGCAACCGACCGAACTACAAAAATGATCGATTCCCCACCATGCGTTGGGTGGGTGGGGCTGGTGGTGTGTTCAAGGCCCGAGAATGAGCTCGAACCAAGGAGGGTTTTTGGAGCAAGGTCACTGAAATGCTCGTTTCAAAGGGCAGAACTGTTGGGCGATTTCTCAGGCTCTGCAGAAAGTCACCACGGTGGCTTTAGAGAGCTCCCCGACCCCTCAATCTCGGCTTTCGAACTGGCGAACGCGAGTATAGGAATTTCCAGACCAACGCATGCTTCGAAGGCCCGGGCGGTTTGGCATATACCCATATTACGGAGAAATTTTCAATGGAGGTTTCCTAGCAGCTTCAAACCGTAGATACCAGCTTCCGAATTTGCGTAGCCAAGCGTAGAGATTTCTCGATCGACGTGCGTTTCGGAGGCCCGACGGTTCCGTACCATCGAATGGGATTATAGGAATTTCTGTAACAACGCGCGTTTCAGAGGCCCGAACGGATGGACACATGTCCAAACCAGATAGAACTTACTATGGAGGCTTTTGTTGCGCTCGGATCCTTCGATCTTGTCTTTTGAATTGGTGAAGCCAACCGCCGGGATTTCCCGATCGATGCGCGTTTCGGAGGCCTGAACGGTTCCGGATTGCAACCGACCGAACTAGAAAAACAATCGACTCCCCACCGTGGGTTGGGTGTGTGGGGCGGGAGGTGTGTTCAAGGCCCGGGAATGAATTCAAACTGAGGAGGGGTTTTTGGAGCAAGGTCACTGAAATGCTCGTTTCAAAGGGCAGAACTGTTGGGCGATTTCTCAGGCTCTGTAGAAAGTCACCACGGTGGCTTTAAAGAGCGCTTCGTTCTCTCGATCTCGGCTTTCGAACTGGCGAACGCCAGTATAGGAATTTCCAGACCAACGCACGCTTCGAAGGCTCGGGCGGTTTGGCATCTACCCATATTACGGAGAAATTTACAATGGAGGTTTCCTAGCCGCTTCAAACCGTAGATACCAGCTTCCGAATTTGCGAAGCCAAGCATAGGGATTTCTTGATCGAGGTGCTTTTCTGAGGCCCGACGGTTCTGTACCCTCGAATGGGAGTATAGGAATTTCTGTAACAACGCGCGTTTCGGAGGCCAAAATGGATGGACACCTGTCCAAACTAGATATAACTTACTATGGAGGCTTTCGTTGCGCTGGGAACATTCGATCTTGTCTTTTGAATTGGCGGAGCCAAGCGTAGGGATTTCCCGATCTATCCGCGTTTCGGAGTCCTGAACGGTACCGAATCGCAACCGACCGAAGTACAAAAACGATCGATTCCCCACCGTGCGTTGGGTGGCTGGGGCGGGTGGTGTGTTCAAGGCCCGAGAATGAATTTGAACCGAGGAGGGTTTTTGGAGCAAGGTCAGTGAAATGCTCGTTTCAAAGGGCAGAACTGTTGGGCGATTTCTCACGCTCTGCAGAAAGTCACCACGGTGGCTTTAGGGAGCGCCCCGACCATTCGATCTCGGCTTTCGAACTGGCGAACGCGAGTATAGGAATTTCCAGACCAACGCAGTCTTCGAAGGCCCGGGCGGTTTGGCATCTACCCGTATTACGGAGAAATTTACAATGGAGGTTTCCTAGCAGCTTCAAACCGTAGATACCAGCTTCCAAATTTGCGAAGCCAAGCGTAGGGATTTCTCTATCGACGTGCTTTTCGGAGGCCCGACGGTTCCGTTCCCTCGAATGGGAGTATAGGAATTTCTGTAACAACGCGCGTTTCAGAGGCCCGAACGGATGGACACCTATCCAAACCAGATAGAAGTTACTATGGAGGCTTTCGTTGCGCTCGGAACCTTCGATCTTGTCTTTTGAATTGGCGAAGCCAAGCGCAGGGATTTCCCGATCGATCCGCGTTTCGGAGGCCTGAACGGTTCCGGATCGCAACTGACCGAACTACAAAAACGGTCGATTTCCCACCGTGCGTTGGGTGGGTGGGGCGGGTGGTGTGTTCAAGGCCCGAGAATGAATTCGAACCGAGGAGGGTTTTTGGAGCAAGGTCACTAAAATGCTCATTTCAAAGGGCAAAACTGTTGGGCGATTTCTCAGGCTCTGCAGAAAGTCACCACAGTGGCTTTAGAGAGCGCTCCGACCCCTCGATCTCGGCTTTCGACATAGCGAACGCGAGTATAGGAATTTCCAAACCAACGCACACTTCGAAGGCCCGGGCGGTTTGGCATCTACCCATATTTCGGAGAAATTTACAATGGAGGTTTCCTAGCCGCTTCAAACCGTAGATACCAGCTTCCGAATTTGCGAAGCCGAGCGTACGGATTTCTCGATCGACGTGCTTTTCGGAGGCCCGACGGTTCCGTACCCTCGAACGAGAGTATAGGAATTTCTGTAACAACGCGCATTTCGGAGGCCCGAACGGATGGACCCCTGTCCAAACTAGATAGAACTTACTATGTAGGCTTTCATTGCGCTCGGAACCCTCGGTCTTGTCTTTTGAATTGGCTGAGCCAAGCGCTGGGATTTCCCGATCGATCCGCGTTTCGGAGGCCTGAACGGTTCCGTATCGCAACCGACCGAACTACAAAAACGATCGATTCCCCACCGTGCGTTGGGTGGGTGGGGTTGGTGGTGTGTTCAAGGCCCGAGAATGAGCTCGAACCAAGGAGGGTTTTTGGAGCAAGGTCACTAAAATGCTCGTTTCAAAGGGAAGAACTATTGGGCGATTCCTCAGGCTCTGCAGAAAGTCACCACGGTGGCTTTAGAGAGCACCCCGACCCCTCGATCTCGGCTTTCGAAATGGCGAACGCGAGTATAGGAATTTCCAGACCAACGCACGCTTCGAAGGCCCGGGCGGTTTGGCATATACCCATATTACGGAGAAATTTACAATGGATGTTTCCTAGAAGCTTCAAACCGTAGATACCAGCTTCCGAATTTGCGAAGCCAAGCGTAGGGATTTCTCGATCGACGTGCGTTTCGGAGGCCCGACGGTTCCGTACCCTCGAATGGGAGTATAGGAATTTCCGTAACAACGCGCGTTTCGGAGGCTCGAACGGATGGACACCTGTCCAAACCAGATAGAACTTACTATGGAGGCTTTCGTTGCGCTCGGAACCTTCGATCTTGTCTTTTGAATTGGTGAAGCCAACCGCCGGGATTTCCCGATCGATGCGCGTTTCGTATGCCTGAACGGTTCCGGATTGCAACCGACCAAACTAGAAAAACAATCGACTCCCCACCGTGGGATGGGTGTGTGGGGCGGAAGGTGTGTTCAAGGCCCGGGAATGAATTCGAACCGAGGAGGGGTTTTTGGAGCAAGGTCACTGATATGCTCGTTTCAAAGGGCAGAACTGTTGGGCGATTTCTCAGGCTCTGTAGAAATTCACCACGGTGGCTTTAAAGAGCGCTTCGTTCCCTCGATCTCGGCTTTCGAACTGGCGAACGCCGGTAAAGGAATTTCCAGACCAACGCACGCTTCGAAGGCCCGGGCGGTTTGGCATCTACCCATATTACGGAGAAATTTACAATGGACGTTTCCTAGCCGCTTCAAACCATAGATACCAGCTTCCGAATTTGCGAAGCCAAGCGTAGGGATTTCTCGATCGACGTGCTTTTCTGAGGCTCGACGGTTCTGTACCCTCGAATGGGAGTATAGGAATTTCTGTAACAACGCGCGTTTCGGAGGCCAGAACGGATGGACACCTGCCCAAACTAGATAGAACTTACTATGGAGGCTTTCGTTGCGCTTGGAACCTTCGATCTTGTCTTTTGAATTGGCGGAGCCAAGTGCAGGGATTTCCCGATCGATCCGCATTTCCGAGGCCTGAACGGTTCCGGGTCGCAACCGACCGAACTACAAAAACGATAGATTCCCCACTGTGCGTTGGGTGGGTGGGGCGGGTGGTGCGTTCAAGGCCCAAGAATGAATTTGAACCGAGGAGGGTTTTTGGAGCAAGGTCACTGAAATGCTCGTTTCAAAGGGCAAAACTGCTGGGCGATTTCTCAGGCTCTGCAGAAAGTCACCACGGTGGCTTTAGAGAGCTCTCCGATCCTTCGATCTCGGCTTTCGAACTGGCAAACGCCAATACAGCAATTTCCAGACCAACGCACGCTTCGAAGGCCCGGGAAGTTTGGCATCTACCCATATTACGAAGAAATTTACAATGGAGGTTTCCTAGCCGCTTTAAACCGTAGATACCAGCTTCCGAATTTGCGAAGCCAAGCGTAGGGTTTTCTCGATCGACGTGCTTTTCGGAGCCCGGCGGTTCCGTATCCTCGAATGGGAGTATAGGAATTTCTGCAACAACGTGCGTTTCGGAGGCCCGAATGGATGGACACCTGTCCAAACCAGATAGAACTTACTATGGAGGCTTTCGTTGCGCTTGGAACCTTCGATCTTGTCTTTTGAATTGGCGGAGCCAAGAGCAGGGATTTCCCGATCGATCCGCATTTCCGAGGCCTGAACGGTTCCGCATCGCAACCGACCGAACTACAAAAACGATCGATTCCCCACCGTGCGTTGGGTGGGTGGGGCGGGTGGTGTCTTCAAGGCCCGAGAATGAATTCGAACCGAGGAGGGTTTTTGGAGCAAGGTCACTGAAATTCTCGTTTCAAAGGGCAGAACTGTTGGGCGATTTCTCATGCTCTGCAGAAAGTCACCACGGTGGCTTTAGAGAGCGCCCCGACCCCTCAATCTCGGCTTTCGAACTGGCGAACGCGAGTATAGTAATTCCCAGACCAACGCACGCTTCGAAGGCCCGGGCGGTTTGGCATCTACCCATATTACGGAGAAATATACAATGGAGGTTTCCTAGCAGCTTCAAACCGTAGATACCAGCTTCCGAATTTGCGAAGCCAAGCGTAGGGATTTCTCGATCGACGTGCTTTTCGGAGGCCCGACGGTTCCGTACCCTCGAATGGGAGTTTAGGAATTTCTGTAACAACGCGCGTTTCAGAGGCCCGAACGGATGGACACCTGTCCAAACCAGATAGAACTTAATATGGAGGCTTTCTTTGCGCTCGGAACCTTCGATCTTGTCTTTTGAGCTGGCGAAGCCAAGCGCAGGGATTTCCCGATCGATCCGCGTTTCGGAGGCCTGATCGGTTCCGGATCGCAACTGACCGGAATACAAAAACGATCGAATCCCCTACCGTGCGTTGGGTGGGTGGGGCGGTTGGTGTGTTCAAGGCCCGAGAATGAATTCGAACCGAGGAGGGTTTTTGGAGCAAGGTCATTGAAATACTCGTTTCAAAGGGTAGAACTATTAGGCGATTTCTCAGGCTCTACAGAAAGTCACCACGGTGGCTTTAGAGAGCGCTCCGACCCCTCGATCTCGGATTTCGAACTGGCGAACGCGAGTATAGGAATTTCCAGACAAACGCACGCTTCGAAGGCCCGGGCGGTTTGGCATCTACCAATATTTCGGAGAAATTTAGAATGGAGGTTTCCTAGCCGCTTCAAACCGTTGATACCAGCTTCTGAATTTGCGAAGCCAAGCGTAGGGATTTCTCGATCGACGTGCTTTTCGGAGGCCCGACGGTTCCATACCCTCGATTGGGAGTATAGGAATTTCTGTAACAACGCGCGTTTCGGAGGCCCGAACGGATGGACACCTGTCCAAACCAGATAGAACTTCCTACGGAGGCTTTCGGTGCGCTCGGAACCTTCGATCTTGTCTTTTGAACTGGCCAAGCCAAGCGCAGGGATTTCCCGATCGACCCGCGTTTCGGAGGCCTGAACGGTTCCGGATCGCAACCGACCGGAATACAAAAACGATCGAATCCCCCACCGTGCATTGGGTGTGTGGGGCGGGTGGTGTGTTCAAGGCCCGAGAATGAATTCGAACCGAGGAGGGTTTTTGGAGCAAGGTCACTGAAATGCTCGTTTCAAAGGGCAGAACTGTTCGGCGATTTCTCAGGCTCTGCAGAAAGTCACCACGGTGGCTTTAGAGAGCGCTCCGACCACTCGATCTCGGCTTTTGAACTGGCGAACGCAAGTATAGGAATTTCCACACCAACGCACGCTTCGATGGCCCGGGCGGTTTGGCATCTACGCATATTACGGGGAAATTTATTCTGGAGGTTTCATAGCCGCTTCAAACTGTAGATACCAGCTTCAAAATTTGCGAAGCCAAGCTTAGGGATTTCTCGATCGACGTGCGTTTCGGAGGCCCGACGGTTCCGTACCCTCGAATGGGAGTATAGGAATTTCTGTAAAAACGCGCGTTTCGGAGGCCCGAACGGATGGACACCTGTCCAAACCAGATAGAACTTACTATGGAGGCTTTCATTGCGCTCGGAACCTTCGATCTTGTCTTTTGAATTGGTGAAGCCAACCACAGGGATTTCCCGATCGATGCACGTTTGGGAGGCCTGAACGGTTCCGGATCGCAACCGACCGAACTAGAAAAACGATCGACTCCCCACCGTGGGTTGGGTGGGTGGGGCGGGAGGTGTGTTCAAGGCACGAGAATGAATTTGAACTGAGGAGGGGTTTTTGGAGCAAGGTCACTGAAATGCTCGTTACAAAGGGCAGAACTGTTGGGCGATTTCTCAGGCTCTGCAGAAAGTCACCATGGTGGCTTTAGAGAGCGCTCCGATCCCTCGATCTCGGCTTTCGAACTGGCGAACGCCAGTATAGGAATTTCCAGACCAACGCACGCTTCGAAGGCCCGGGCGGTTTGGCAGCTACCCATATTACGGAGAAATTTACAATGGAGGTTTCCTAGCCACTTCAAACCGTAGATACCAGCTTCCGAATTTGCAAAGCCAAGCGTAGGGATTTCTCGATCGACGTGCTTTTCGGAGGCCTGCCGGTTCCGTACCCTCGAATAAGAGTATAGGAATTTCTGTAACGACGCGCGTTACGGAGGCCCGAACGGATGGACACCTGTCCAAACTAGATAGAACTTACTATGGAGGCTATCGTTGCGCTCGGAACCTTCGATCTTGTCTTTTGAATTGGCGGAGCCAAGCGTAGGGATTTCTCGATCGATCTGCGTTTCAGAGGCCTAAATGGTTCCGGATCGCAACCGACCGAACTTCAAAAAGATCGATTCCCCCCGTGCGTTGGGTGGGTGGGGCTGGTGGTTTGTTCAAGGCCCGAGAATGAATTCGAACCGAGGAGGGTTTCTGGAGCAAGGTCACTGAAATGCTCGTTTCAAAGGGCAGAAATGTTGGGCGATTTCTCGGGCTCTGCACAAAGTCACCATGGTGGCTTTAGAGAGCGCCTCAACCCCTCGATCTTGGCTTTCAAACTGGCGAACGCGAGTATAGGAATTTCCAGACCAAAGCACGCTTCGAAGGCCCGGGCGGTTTGGCATCTACCCATATTACGGAGAAATTTACGATGGAGGTTTCCTAGGTGCTTCATACCGAAGATACCAGCTTCCGAATTTGCGAAGTCAAGCGTAGGGATTTCTCGATCGACGTGCTTTTCGGAGGCCCGACGGTTCCGTACCCTAGAATGGGAGTATAGGAATTTCTGTAACAACGCGCGTTTCAGAGGCCCGAACGGATGGACACCTGCCCAAACAAGATAGAACTTACTATGGAGGCTTTCTTTGCACTCGGAACCTTCGATCTTGTCTTTTGAACTTGCGAAGCCAAGCGCAGGGATTTCCCGATCGATCCGCGTTTCGGAGGCCTGAACGGTTCCGGATCGCAACCGGCCGAACTACAAAAACGAACGATTCCCCACCGCGCGTTGGGTGGGTGGGGCGGGTGGTGTGTTTAAGTCCCGAGAATGAATTCGAACCGAGGAGGGTTTTTGGAGCAAGGTCACTGAAATGCTCGTTTCAAAGGGTAGAACTGTTAGGCGATTTCTCAGGCTCTACATAAAGTCACCACTGTGGCTTTAGAGAGCGCTACGACCACACGATCTCGGCTTTCGAACTGGCGAACGCGAGTATAGGAATTTCCAGACCAACGCACGCTTCGAAGGCCTAGGCGGTTTGGCATCTACCAATATTTCGGAGAAATTTACAATGGAGGTTTCCTAGCCGCTTCAAACCGTAGATACCAGCTTCCGAATTTGCGAAGCCAAGCGTAAGGATTTCTCGATCGACGTGCTTTTCGGAGGCCCGACGGTTCCGTACCCTCGAATGGGAGTATAGGAATTTCTGTAACAACACGCGTTTCGGAGGCCCGGACGGATGGACACCTGTCCAAACCAGATAGAACTTACGATGGAGGCTTTCGGTGCGCTCGGAAGCTTCGATCTTGTCTTTTGAATTGGCGAAGCCAAGCGTAGGGATTTCCCGATCGATCCGCGTTTCGGAGGCCTGAACGGTTCTGGATCGCAACCGACCGGAATACAAAAACGGTCGATTCCCCACCGCGCGTTGGGTGGGTGGGGCGGGTGGTGTGTTCAAGGCCCGAGAATGAATTCGAACCGAGGAGGGTTTTTGGAGCAAGGTCACTGAAATGCTCGTTTCAAATGGCAGAACTGTTCGGCGATTTCTCAGGCTCTGCAGAAAGTCACCACGGTGGCTTTAGAGAGCGCTCCGACCACTCGATCTCGTCTTTTGAACTGGCGAACGCAAGTATAGGAATTTCCACACCAACGCACGCTTCGAAGGCCCGGGTGTTTGGCATCTACGCATATTACGGGGAAATTTACTCTGGAGGTTTCCTAGCCGCTTCAAACCGTAGATACCAGCTTCAAAATTTGCGAAGCCAAGCTTAGGGATTTCACGATCGACGTGCGTTTCGGAGGCCCGACGGTTCCGTACCCTCGAATGGTAGTATAGGAATTTCTGTAACAACGCGCGTTTCGGAGGCCCGAACGAATGGACAACTGTCCAAACCAGATAGAACTTACTATGGAGGCTTTCATTGCGCTCGGAACCTTCGATCTTGTCTTTTGAATTGGTGAAGCCAACAACAGGGATTTCCCGATCGATGCACGTTTCGGAGGCCTGAACGGTTCCGGATCGCAACCGACCGAACTAGAAAAACGATCGACTCCCCACCGTGGGTTGGGTGGGTGGGGCGGGAGGTGTGTTCAAGGCACGAGAATGAATTTGAACTGAGGAGGAGTTTTTGGAGCAAGGTCACTGAAATGCTCACTACAAAGGGCAGAACTATTGGGCGATTTCTCAGGCTCTGCAGAAAGTCACCATGGTGGCTTTAGAGAGCGCTTCGATCCCTCGATCTCGGCTTTCGAACTGGCGAACGCCAGTATAGGAATTTCCAAACCAACGCACGCTTCGAAGGCCCGGGCGGTTTGGCATCTACCCATATTACGGAGAAATTTACAGTGGAGGTTTCCTAGCCACTTCAAACCGTAGATACCAGCTTCCGAATTAGCAAAGCCAAGCATAGGGATTTCTCGATCGACGTGCTTTTCGGAGGCCTGACGGTTCCGTACCCTCGAATGGGAGTATAGGAATTTCTGTAACGACGCGCGTTACGGAGGCCCGAACGGATGGACACCTGTCCAAACTAGATAGAACTTACTATGGAGGCTATCGTTGCGCTCGGAACCTTCGATCTTGTCTTTTGAATTGGCGGAGCCAAGCGTAGGGATTTCTCGATCGATCTGCGTTTCGGAGGCCTAAATGGTTCCGGATCGCAACCGACCGAACTTCAAAAACGATCGATTCCCCACCGTGCGTTGGGTGGGTGGGGCTGGTGGTTTGTTCAAGGCCCGAGAATGAATTCGAACCGAGAAGGGTTTTTGGAGCAAGGTCACTGAAATGCTCGTTTCAAAGGGCAGAACTGTTGGGCGATTTCTCGGGCTCTGCACAAAGTCACCATGGTGGCTTTAGAGAGCGCCCCAACCCCTCGATCTCGGCTTTCGAACTGGCGAACGCGAGTATAGGAATTTCCAGACCAAAGCACGCTCCGAAGGCCCGGGCGGTTTGGCATCTACCCATATTACAGAGAAATTTACGATGGAGGTTTCCTAGGCGCTTCATACCGAAGATACCAGCTTCCGAATTTGCGAAGCCAAACGTAGGGATTTCTCGATCGACGTGCTTTTCGGAGGCTCGAAGGTTCCGTACCCTCGAATGGGAGTATAGGAATTTCTGTAACAACGCCCGATGGAACCTTCGATCTTGTCTTTTGAATTGGCGAAGCTGAGTGCAGGGATTTCCCGATCAATGCGCGTTTCGGAGGCCCGAACGGTCCTGGATCGCAACTGACTGAACTAGAAAAACAACCGCCTCCCCAATGTAGGTCGGGTGGGTGGGGCGGGTGGTGTGTTCAAGGCCGGAGAATGAACTCGAACTGAGGAAGGGATTTTGGAGCTTGGCCTTTGAAATGCTCGTTTCAAAGAGAAGAATTGTTGGGTGATTTCCCAGGCTCTGTAGAAAGTCACCACGGTGGTTTTCGAGAGCGCTTTGAACCCTCGATATCGACTTTCGAACTAGCGAATGAGAGTACAGGAATTTCCAGATCAACGCACGCTTCGAAGGCCCGGGCGTTTTGGCGTCTACCCATATTACGGAGAAATTTGCTGTGGAGGTTTCCTAGCCTCTCCAAACCATAGAACTTAGCTTCCAAATTTGAAAAGCCAAGCATAGGGATTTCTCGATCGATGCACGTTCCGGAGGCCCGAACAGTCCCGTATCGCAACCGACCGAACTACAAAAACGATCGACTCCCCATCATCGGGTGGATGTGGGGGGGTACGGGTGGTGTGTTCAAGGCCCGAAACTTGGTATTAAGTTGCTATGGTAGGTTCCGGAGCGCCCCGTACCCTCAATGTCGACTTTTGAAATGGCGAATGCGACTATAGGAATTTCTATAACGACGCGCGTTTCAGAGGCCCGAATGGATGGACAACTGTCTAAACCCGATAAAACTTACAATGGTGGCTTTCATTACGCTCGGAACCTTCGAACTTGTCTTTTGAATTGGTGAAGCTGAGTGTAGTGATTTCTCGATCGATGAGCGCTTCGGAGGCCCAAAAGTTCCCGGATCGCAACCGACCGAACTTCAAAAATGATCGCTTCCCACAGTAGGTTGGGTGGGTGGGGCGGATGGGTTGTTCAAGGCCCGAGAATGAATTCGAACTTAGGAGTGGTTTTCGGTGCTAGGTCACTGAAATTCTCGTTTCAAAGGGCAGAACTGTTGGGCGATTTCCCAGGCTATGCAGAAAGTCAAACAGTAGCATTCGAGAGCGCTCCGATCCCTCGATCTTGGCTTTCGAACAAGCGAACGCGAGTATAGGAATTACTAGATCAACTCACGCTTTGAAGGCCTGGGAAGTTTGGCATCTACCCATATTACGGCGAAATTTACTATGGAGGTTTCGTAGCCGCTCCCAAACATAGATCTCAACTTTCAAATTATTGAAGCAAGCGTATGGATTTCTCGATCGACGTGCGTTTCGGAGGCCTAACAAGTCCGTACCACGGTCGGGCCAAGGGAATAAAGATCGGCTGTCGAAACTTGGTATTAAGTTGCTATGGTAGATTCCGTGACGCTCCGACCCCTCGATCTCGGCTTTCGAACTGGCGAATGCAAGTATTGGAATTTCCGTAACAAAGCACGTTTCGGAGGCCCAAACGAACAGACAACTATCTAGACCCGATAAAACTTACTATGGTGGCTTTCATTGCACTCGGAACACTAGATCTTTTCTTTTGAAATGGTAAAGCCAAGTGCAGGGATTTCCTGATCGACGTGCGTTCCGAAGGCCCGAACAGTCCTGGATCGCAACTGACTGAACTAGAAAAATGATCGACTCCCCACCGTAGGTTGGGTGGGTGGGGCGGGTGGTGTGTTCAAGGCCCGAGAATGAATTCGAACTGAGGAGGGGTTTTTGGAGCTAGGTCACTGAAATGCTCATATCAAAGAACAGAACTGTTGCGCGATTTCCCTGGCTCTATAGAAAGTCACTACGGTGGCTTTCGAGAGTGCTCCGAACCCTCGATCTCGACGTTCGAACTAGCGAACGCGAGTATAGGAATTACCTGATCAACTCACGCTTCGAAGGCCCGGGTAGTTTGGCATCTACCTATATTACAGAGAAATTTACTATGGAGGTTTCCTAGTCACTCCAAACCATAGATCTCAGCTTCCGAATTTACGTAGCCAAGCATATGGATTTCTCGATCGACGTGTGCTTCGAAGGCCCGATGGTTTCGTAATGCGGTCGAGCCGACGGGAATAACGATCGGCTGCCGAAACTTGGTATTAAGATGATATGGTAGGTTTGGGGTGCCCCGTACCCTCGATGTCAGCTTTTGAACTGGCGAATTCGAGTATAGGCATTTCCATAACGACGCGCGTTTCGGAGAACCGAACGGATAGACAGTTGTCTAAATCCGATAGAACTTACTATGGTGTCTTTCATTGCACTCGGAACCTTCGATCCATCTTTCGAATTGGTGAAGCCGAGTGTAGGGATTTCCCGATCGATGCACATTTCGGAGGCCCGAACGGTCCCTGATCGCAACCGACCGAACTAGAAAAATGATCAACTACCCACCGTGGGTTGGATAGGTGGGGCAGTTGGTGTGTTCAAGGCCCGAGAATGAATTCGAACCGAGGAGGGGTTTTTGGAGCAAGGTTACTGAAATTCTCGTTTCAAAGGGTAGAACTATTGGGCGATTTTCCAGGCTCTGCAGAAAGTCACACGGTGCCTTTCAAGAGCGCTCCGTACCGTCGATCGCGGCTTTCAAACTAGCGAACGCGTGTTTAAGAATTACCAAATCAACTCACGCTTCGAAGGCCTGGGCGTTTTCGCGTCTACCTATATTATGGAGAAATTTACTATGGAGGTTTCCTATCCACTCCAAACCATAGATCTCAACTTTCAAATTTGTGAAGCCAAGCATAGGGATTTCTTGATCGATGCGTGTTTCGGAGGCCCGACGTTTCCGTAACACTGTCGGGCCAACGGGAATAACAACCGGCTGCCGAAACTCGGTATTAAGTTGATATGGTCGGTTTCGGGATGCTCCGAACCCTCGATCTCGGCTTTTAAACTGGCAAATGCGAGTATTGGAATTTCCGTAACAACGCACTTTTCAGAGGCCCGAATGAATGGACAGCTGTCTAAACCCGATAGAACGTACTTTGGTGGCTTTCGTTGCACTCAGAACTTGGGGTCTTGTCTTTTGAATTGGCGAAGCTTAGTGCAGGGATTTCCCGATCGATGCGCGTTTCGGAGGCCCGAACGATCCCGGATCTCTACCGACCGAACTAGAAAAACGATCGCATCCCCACCGTATGTTAGGTGGATGGGGAGTTTGGTGTGTTCAAGCCCCGAGAATGAATTCGAACTGAGGAGGGATATTTGGAGTTAAGTCACTGAAATTCTAGTTTCAAAGGGCAGAACTGTTGGGCGATTTCCTAGGCACTGCAGAAAGTCACACGGTGACTTTCGAGAGCAATCCGAACCCTCGATCTCGGCTTTCAAACCGGCGAACGCGAGTATAGGAATTACCAGATCAACTCATGGTTCGAAGGCGCTGGCGGTTTGGCCTCTACCCATATTACGGACAAATTTAATATGGAGGTTTCCTAGCCACTCCAAACCATAGATCTCAAATTTCGAATTTGTGAAGCCATGCGTAGGGATTTCTCAATCGACGTGCGTTTCTGAGGCCCGATGGTTCCATACCACGGTCTTGCCAAAAGAATAACGACCTGCTGCCGAAATTCGGTATTAAGTTGCTTTGGCAGGTTCCGGGATGCTCCTAACACTCGATCTCGGCTTTCGAACTGGCGAATGCAAATATTGGAATTTCTGTAACAATGCACTTTTCGGAGGCCCGAATGAATGGACAGCTGTCTAAACCCGATAGAACTTACTATGGTGGCTTTCGTTACGCTCGTAACCCGTGGTCTTGTCTTTTAAATTGGCGAAGCCGAGTGCAGGGATTTCCCGGTCGACGTGCGTTTCGGAGGCCCGAACGCAACCGAACAAACTGGAAAAATGATCGACTCCCCTCCATGGGTTCGGTGCGTGGGATGGGTGGTGTGTTCAAGGCCCGAGAATGAATTCGAACTGATGAGCTTTTTTGGAGCTAGGTCATTGAAATGTTCATTCCAAAGAGTAGAACTGTTGGGCGATTTCCCAGGCTCTGCAAAAAGTCACCACGGTGGTTTTCTAGAGCGCTTCGAAACCTCGATCTCGACTTTCGAACTGGCGAAAGTGAGTATTGGAATTTCCAGATCAACACATGCTTCGAATGCCCGGACGTTTTGGCATCTACCCATATTAAGGAGAAATTTGCTGTGGAGGTTTCCTAGCCGCTCCAAACCATAGATCTTAGCTTCCAAATTTGCGAAGCCAAGCGTAGGGATTTCACGATCGTCATGCGTTTTGGTGGCCCAACGGTTTCGTAATGCGATTGGGCAACGGGAATAACGATCGGCTGCCGAAACTTGGTATTAAGTTTCTATGGTAGGGTCTGGGGTGCTCCGTACCCTTGATGTCGGCTTTCGAACTAGCGAATGCGAGTACAGGGATTTCGGTAACGACGCGCGTTTCGGAGATCCGAACGGATAGGCGGCTGTCTAAACCCGATAGAACTTACGATGGTGGATTTCGTTGCGCTCGGAACCTTCGATCTTGTCTTTTGAATTGGCGAAGCCGAGTGCAGGGATTTCCCAATCGATGCGCGTTTCGGAGGCCCGAACGGTCCCGGATCGCAATCGACCGAACTAGAAAAACGATCGACTCCCCACCATAGGTTAGGTGGCGGGTGGCGTGTTCAAGGCCCGGTAATCAATTCGAACCGAGGAGGGGTTTCTAGAGCTAAATCACTGAAATGCTCGTTTCAAAGGGCAGAACTATTAAGCATTTTCCCTGGCTCTGCAGAAAGTCACCATGGTGGCTTTTGAGAGCACTGCGAACCCTCGATCTCGGCTTTTGAACAGGCTAACGCGAGTATAGGAATTACCAGATCAACTTATGCTACGAGGCTCGAGCGGTTTGGCGTCTACCTATATTATGGAGAAATTTACTATAGAGGTTTCCTAGCCGCTCCAGACCATCGATCTCAACTTCTGAATTTGCGAAGCCCAGCATAGGGATTTCGCGATCGGGCCAAGGGGAATAACGATCGGCTGCCGAAACTTGGTATTAAGTTGCTATGGTAGGTTCTGGCATGCTCCGTACCCTCAATGTCGGCTTTTGAAATGGCGAATGCGACTATAGGAATTTCTGTAACGACGCGCGTTTCAGAGGCCCGAACGGATGGATATCTGTCTAAACCTGATAAAACTTACTACGACGGCTTTCATTACGCTCGGAACCTTCGATCTTGTCTTTTGAATTGGAGAAGCTAAGTGTAGGGATTTCCCGATCGACGCGCGTTTCGGAGGCCCGAAAGGTCTCCGATCGCAACCGACCGAACTAGAAAAACGATCGCCTCCCCACCGTAGGTTGGGTGGGTGGGGCGGGTGGTGTGTTCAAGGCACAAGAACGAATTTGAACTGAGGAGGGGTTTTTGGAGCTAGGTCTTTGAAATGCTCATTTCAAAGATCAGAAATGTTGGGCGATTTCCCAAGCTCTGCAGAAAGTCACCACGGTGGCTTTCGAGAGCGCTTCGAACCCTCGATCTCGACATCCGAACAGGCGAAAGAGAGTATTGGAATTTCCAGACCAACGCACGCTTCGAAGGCCCATGCGTTATGGCATCTACCTATATTACGGAAAAATTTGTTGGGGAGGTTTCCTAGGCGCTCCAGACCATAGATCTTAGCTTTTTAATTTGCAAAGCCAAGCGTAGGGATTTCTCGATCGACGTGCGTTTCGGGGGCCCGTTGGTTTCGTAACGCGATTGGGCCAGTGGGAATAACGATCGGCTGCTGAAACTTGGTATTAAGTAGCTATGGTAGGTTCTGGGGTGCTCCGTACCATTGATGTCGGCTTTCGAACTGGCGGATCTGAGTATAAAAATTTGCGTAACGATACGCATTTCGAAGACTCGAACGGATGGACAGCTGTCTAAACCCGATAGAACTTACTATGGTGGCTTTCGTTGCGCTCGGAACTTTTGATCTTGTTTTTTGAATTGGCAAATCCGAGTGCAAGGATTTCCTGATCGATGCGCATTACGGAGGCCCGAATAGTCCTTGTCGCAACCGACCGAACTAGAAAACGGTCGACTCCCCAACATAGGTTGGGCGGGGGAGGGGGGCGGGTGGTGTTTTCAAGGCCCGAGAATGAATTCGAACAGAGTAGGGGATTTTTGAGATAGATCACTAAAATGCTCGTTTCAATGGGCAGAACTGTAGGACGTTTTCCCAAGCTCTGTAGAAAGTCACCATGGTGGCTTTCGAGAGCACTCCGAACCCTCGATCTCGGCTTTCGAACAGGCGAACGTGAGTATAGGAATTACCAGATCAACTCATGCTTCCAAGGCCCGTGCAGTTTGGCGCCTACCCATATTACAGAGAAATTTACTATGGAGGTTTCCTAGCCGCTCCAAACCAAAGATCTCAACTTTCGAATTTGCGAAGTCAAGTGTTGGGATTTCTCGATCGACGTGCATTTCGGAGGCCTGAGGGTACTGTACCACGGTCAGGCGAAGGGAATAAAGATCGGCTGCCGAAACTTGGTATTAGGTTCCTACGGTAGGTTTCGGGACACTCCGAACCCTTAATCTCGACTTTCGAACTGGCGAATGTGACTATAGGAGTTTCTGTAACGAGCACGTTTCAATGGCTCGAACGGATGGAAAGCTGTCTAGACCCGATAAAACTTACTATGGTGGCTTTCATTGCGCTCGGAACCTTCGATCTTGACTTTGAATTGGCGAAGCAGTGTGTAGGAATTTCCCGATCGATGCGCGTTTAGAGGCCCGAATAGTCCCAGATCGCAACCGACCGAACTAGAAAAATGTTCGACTCCCCACCATCGGTTGGATGTGGGGGGGAAGGGTGGTGTTTTCAAGGCCCGAGAATGAATTCGAACGGAGTGGTGTTTATAGAGCAAGGTCACTGAAATGCTCGTTTCAAAGGGCAGAACTATTGGGCGATTTCTCAGGCTCTGCAGAAAGTCACCACTGTGGCTTTCGAGAGTGGTTCATACCCTCGATCTCGGCTTTCGAACAGGCGAACGCGAGTATAGGAATTACCAAATCAACTCATGCTTCGAAGGCTCGAGCAGTTTGGCATCTACCTATAATACGGAGAAATTTACTATGGAGGTTTCCTAGCCGCTCCAAACAATAGCTCAACTTCCTAATTTGCGAACAAAACGTAGGGATTTCTCGATCGATGTGCATTTCAGAGGCTTGATGGTTTCGTACCGCGGTCGGGCCAATGGGAATAGCGATCGGCAGCCTAAACTTGGTATTAACTTGCTATGGTAGGCTCTGGGGTGCTCCGTACCCTCGATGTCGTCTTTCGAACTGGAGAATGCGAGTATAGAAATTTCTTTAACGACGTGCATTTTAGACTCCCGAACGGATGGACAGCTGTCTAAACCTGATAGAACTTACTATGGTGGCTTTCATCGCGCTCAGAACCTTCGACCTTGTCTTTTGAATTGGCGAAGCTTAGTGTAGGGATCTTCCGATCGATGCGTGTTTCGGAGGCCCGAACGGTCTCGGATCGCAACCGACCGAACTAGAAAAACAACCATATCCCCATCATGGGTTTGGTGGGTGGGGCGGGTGGTGTGTTCAAGGCCCGAGAATGAATTCAAACTGAGGAGGGGTTTTTGGAGCTAGGTCACTGAAATTCTCATTTTAAAGGGTAGAACTGTTGGACGATTTCCCATGTTCTGTAGAAAGTCACATGATGGCTTTCAAGAGCGCTGTGAACACTCGATCTCGGCTTTTGAACTGGCGAATGCGAGTATAGTAATTACCAGATCAACTCATGCTTCGAAGGCCCGGGCGGTTTGGCATCTACCTATATTACGGAGAAGTTTACTATCGAGGTTTACTAGCCGCTCCAAACCATAGATCTCAACTTCTGAATTTGCAGAGCCAAGCATAGGGATTTCTCGATCGACGTGCGTTCTGGAGGACCGAAGGTTCCGTACCACGGTCAGACCAACGGGAATAACGATCGGCTTCCAAAACTCGGTATTAAGTTGCTATGGTAGGTTCCGGGATGCTCTGAACCATCAATCTCGGCTTTCGAACTAGTGAATGCGAGAATTGGTATTTCCGTAACAACGCACGTTTCGAAGGCCCGAACGAATGGACAGTTGTCTAAATCCGGTAGAACTTACTATGGTGGCTTTCGTTGCGCTCGGAACCCGCATCTTGTCTTTTGAATTGGCGAAGCCGAGTGTAGGGATTTTCCGATCGACGTGCGTTTCGGAAGCCCGAACGGTCCACGATCGCAACCGATCGAACAAAAACAACGATCGACTCTCCACCGTGGGTTGGGTGGGTGGTATGTTCAAGGCCCGAGAATGAATTCGAACTGAGGAGGCGTTTTTGGAGGTAGGTCACTAAAATGCTCGTTTCAAAGAGCAGAACTGTTGGGCGATTTCCCAGGCTCTGTAGAAAGTCACCATGGTGGCTTTCTAGAGCTCTTCGAACCCTCGATCTCGACTTTCGAACTGGAGAAAGCGAGTATTGGAATCTCCCGATCAATGCACGATTCGAAGGCATAGGCGTTTTGGCGTCTACCCATACTATGGAGAAATTTGCTGTGGAGGTTTCCTAGCCGCTCCAAACCATAGGTCTTAGCTTCGGAATTTGTGAAGCCAAGCGTTGGAATTTCTCGATCGACGTGCTTTTCGGAGGCCCGACAGTTTCGTAACGCGGTTGGGCGAACAAGAATAACGATCGGCTGTCGAAACTTGGTATTAAGTTGCTATGGTAGGTTCTGGGGTGCTCCGTAAGCTCGATGTTGGCTTTCGAACTGGCGAATGTGAGTATAGGAATTTCCGTAATGACGCGCATTTCGAAGACCCGAACGGATGGATAGCTGTTTAAACCCGATAGAACTTACTATGATGGATTTCGTTGCGCTCGGAACCTTCGAACTTGTCTTTTGAACTTGCAAAGCCGAGTGCTGGGATTTCCCGATTGATGCGCGTTTCAGAGACCCGAACAGTCTCGGATCGCAACCGACTGAACTAGAAAAACGATCGACTCCCCATCGTAGGTTGGGTGGGGGGGTGTGTTCAAGGCCCGAGAATAAATTCGAACTGAGGAGGAGTTTTTGGAGCTAGATACTGAAATGCTTGTTTCAAAGGGCAGAACTGTTGGGCGTTTTCCCAGGCTCTGCAGAAAGTCAGCACGGTGGCTTTCGAGAGCACTCCGAACCCTCGATCTCGGCTTTCGAACAAGCGAACGCGAGCATAAGAATTACCAGATCAACTCATGCTTCGAAGGCCCGGGCTGTTTGGCGTCTACCAATATTATGGAGAAATTTACTATGTAGGTTTCCTAGCCGCTTCAAACCATAGATCTCAACTTCCGAATTTGCGAATTCATGCGTAGGGATTTCTCGATCGACGTGCGTTCCGGAGGACCAACGGTTTCGTACCACAGTCGGGCCAATAGGAATAACGATCGGCTTTCGAACTGGCGAATGTGAGTATAAGAATTTCTGTGACGACGCGCGCATCAGGGGCTCGAACGGATGGACAGCCATCTAAACTCGATAAAACTTACTATGGCGGCTTTCATTGTGCTCGGAAACTACGATATTGTCTTTTGAATTGGCGAAGCTTAGTGCAGGGATTTCCCGATCGATGCCTGTTTCTGAGGCCCGAACGGTCCAGTACCGCAACCGACCGAACTAGAAAAACGATCGCCACCCCACCGTATGTTGGGCCGACGGGGTGGGTGGTGTGTTCAAGGCCCGAGAATGAATTCGAATGGAGGAGGTGTTTTGGGAGCTAGGTCACAAAAATTATCGTTTCAAAGGGCAGAACTTTTGGGTGATTTCCCAGGCTCTGTAGAATGTCACACGGTGGCTTTCGAGAGTGCTCTGAACCCTCGATATCGGCTTTCGAACTAGCGAATGCGAGTATAGGAATTACCAGATGAACTCGCACTTCGAAAGCCCAAGCGGTTTGGTATCTACCTATATTACGGAGAAATTTACGATGGAGGTTTCCTAGCTACTCCAAACCATAGATCTCAACTTTTAAATTTGCGAAGCCAAGCATAGGGATCTCTCGATCGACGTGCATTTCGAAGGCCCGAAGGTTCTGTACCATGGTCGGGCCAAAGGAATAATGATCGGCTGCCGAAACTCGGTATTAAGTTGCTATGGTACGTTCCGGGACGCTCCGAACCCACGATCTCGGGTTTCGAACTGGAGAATGCGAGTATTGGAATTTCCGCAACAACAGACGTTTCGGAGGCCCGAACGAATGGACAGCTGTCTAAACCCGATATAACTTACTATGGTGGTTTTCGTTGCGCTCGGAACCCTCTATTTTGTCTTTTGAATTGGCGAAGTCGAGTGCGGGGTTTTGCCGATCGACGTGCATTTCGGAGTCCCGAACGGTCCCGGATCACAACTGACCGAACTAGAAAAACGATTGACTCCCCACCTCGGGTTGGGAGGGTGGGGTGGGTGGTGTGTTCAAGGCCAGAGAATGAATTCAAAATGAGTAGGGGTTTTTGGAGCTAGGTCACTGAAACGCTCGTTTCAAAGAGCAGAACTGTTGGGCGATTTCCTAGGCTCTGCAGAAAGTCACCACGGTGGCTTTCGAGAGCACTTGAAACCCATGATCTCGACTTTCGAACTGGCGAACGCGAGTATTGGAATTTCCATATCAACGCATGCTTCGAATGCCCGGGGTGTTTGGCATCTACCCATACTACGGAGAAATTTGCTATGGTGGTTTCCTAGCCGCTCCAAACCATAGATCTCAACAACCGAATTTGCGAAGCCAAGCGTAGGGATTTATCGATCGACGTGCGTTTCGGAGGCCCAACGGTTTCGTAGCACGGTCAGGCAAACGGGAATAACGATCAGCTGCCGAAACTTGGTATTTAGTTGATATGGTAGGTTCCATGGTGCTCTGTACCCTCAATGTCGGCTTTCGAACTAGCGAATGCGAGTATAGGAATTTTCATGACGACCCGCATTTCGGAGGCCCGAACGGATGGACAACTTTCTAAACCTGATAGAACATACTATGGTGGCTTTTGTTGCGCTCAGAACATTTGATCTTGTCTTTTGAATTGGGAAAGCCGAGTGCAGGGATTTCCCAATCGATGCACGTTTCGGAGGCCCGAATCGTCTCGGATCACAACCGACCGAACTAGAAAAACGATCGACTCCCCACCATAAGTTGGGTGGGGGGATTGGTGGTTTGTTCAAGGCCCGAGAACGAATTCAAACTGAGAGGGTTATTTGGAGCTAGGTCACTAAAATGCTCGTTTCAAGGGGCAGAACTATTGGGCGATTTCCCAGGCTCTGTAAAAAGTCACCACGATGGCTTCTTAGAGCGGTTCGAACCCTCGATCTCGGCTTTCGAACAGGAAAACGCGAGTATAGGAATTACCAGATCAGCTCATGCTTTGATGGCCCGAGCGGTTTGGCATCTACCCATATTATGGAGAAATTTACTATGGAGGTTTCCTAGCCGCTCCAAACCACAGATCTCAACTTCCGAATTTGCAAAGCCAAGCTTAGGGATTTCTCGATCGACGTGCATTTCAGAGGCTCGATGGTTTCGTACCATGGTCGGGCCAACGGGAATAACGATCAGCCGCCGAAACTTGGTATTAAGTTGCTGTTGTAGGTTCCGGGGTGCTCTGTACCCTATATGTGGCTTTCGGACTGGCGAATGCTAGTATAGGAATTTCTGTAACGATGCGAGTTTAAGAGGCCCGAACGGATGGACAGCTGTCTATACCCGATAAAACTTACTATGGTGGCTTTTGTTGCACTCAGAACCTTCGATTTTGTCTTTTGAATTGGCGAAGCTTAGTGTTGGGATTTCCCAATCGATGCGCGTTTCGGAGGCCCGAATGATCCAGGATCGCAACCGACCGAACTAGAAAAACAATCGCATCCCCACCGCAGGTTGGGTGGGTGGGGCGGGTGGTGTTTTCAAGGCCGGAGAATGAATTAGAATTGAGTAGTGATTTTTGGAGCTAGGTCACTGAAATTCTCGTTTCAAAGGGCAGAATGTTGGACGATTTCCCAAGCTCTGTAGAAAGTCGCACGATGGCTTTCGAGAGCGCTCCGAACACTCAGTCTCGGCTTTCGAACTAGCGCATGCGAGTATAGTAATTACCAGATCAACTCACGCTTCGAAGGCCCGGGCGGTTTGGCGTCTGCCCATATTACGGAGAAATTTACTATGGAGGTTTCCTAGCCGCTCCAAACCATAGATCTCAAATTTTGAATTTGCGAAGCCAAGCGTAGGGATTTCTCGATTGATGTGCATTTCGGAGGTCCCACTGTTCCATACCATGGCCGAGCCAATGGGAATAATGATCGGCTGCCGAAACTCCGTATTAAGTTGCTACGTTAGGTTCCAGGATGCTCCAAACCTTCGATCTCGGCTTTTGAATTGGCGAATGCGAGTATTGGAATTTCCGTAACAACGCACGTTTCGGTGGCCTAAACGGATAGACAGCTATCTAAACCCGATAGAACTTACTATGGTGGCTTTTGTTGCACTCGGAACCCTCGATATTGTCTTTTGAATTGGCGAAGCCTGGTGCAGGGATTCCCCGATCGACGTGCGTTTCAGAGGCCCGAAAGGTCCTAGATTGCAACCGACCAAACTAGAAAAATGATAGGCTCCCTACTATGGGTTGGGTGGGATGGGCAGGTGGCGCGTTCAAGGCTCGAGAATGAATTCGAAATCAGGAGGGATTTTCTGAGCTAGTTCACTGAAATGCTCATTTCAAAGGCCAGAACTGTTGGGCGATTTTCCTGGCTCTGCAGAAAGTCACCACGGTGGCTTTCGAGAGCGCTTCGAAACCTCGATCTCGACTTTCGAACAGGTGAACGCGAGTACTGGAATTTCTATATCAACACACGCTTCGAAGGCCCGAGCGGTTTGGTGTCTACCCATATTACCGAGAAATTAGCTGTGGAGGTTTCCTAGCCGCTCCAAACCATAGATCTCAGCTTCCAAATTTGCGAAACCAAGCGTAGGGATTTCTCGGTCAAAGTGAGTTTTTGAGGCCCGACAGTTTCGTACCGCGGTCGGGCCAATGGGAATAACGATCGACTACCGAAACTTGGTATTAAGTTTCTACGGTAGGTTCCAGGGTGCTCCGTACCCTCAATGTCGGCTTTCGAACTAGCTAATGTGAATATAAGAATTTCCATAGGGACGCCCGTTTCGGAGGCACGAACGGGTGGCCAGCTATCTAAACCCGATAGAACTTACTATGGTGGCTTTCGCTACGCTCGGAACCTTCGATCTTGTCTTTTGAACAAGCGAAGCCGAGCGTAGGGACTTCCCGATCGATTCGTGTTTCAGAGGCCAAAACGGTCCCGGATCGCAACTGACTGAACTAGAAAAATGATCGACTTCCCATCGTAGGTAGGGTGGGTGGGGCGGGTGGTGTGTTCAAGGCCCGATAATGAATTCGAACCTAGGAGGGATTTTTGGAGCTAGGTCACTGAAATTCTCGTTTCAAAGAGCAGAACTGTTGGGCGATTTCACAGGCTTAGCAGAAAGTCACTACGGTGGCCTTCGAGAGCGCTCCGAACCTTCGATCTCGGCTTTCGAACTGGTGAAGGCAAGTATAGGAATTTTCGGATATACTCACGCTTTGAAGGCCCGGGGGGTTTGGCATCTACCCGTATTACGAAAATTTTTACTATGGAGGTTTCCTAGCCACTCCAAACCATAGATCTCAACTTCCGAATTTGTGAAGCCAAGCGTACGGATTTCTCGATCGATGAGCGTTTCGAAGGCCCGACGGTTCCGTACCACGGTCAGGCCCACGGGAATAACGATCGACTCCCGAAACTCGGTACTAAGTTGCTATGGTAGGTTCTGTGATGCTCCGAACCCTCGATCTCATCTTTCGAACTGGCGAAGGCGAGTATTGGAATTTCCTTGACAATGCACGTTTCGGAGGCCCGAACGGATGGAACACTGTCTAAACCCGATAAAACTAACTACAGTGGCTTTCTTTGCGCTCGGAACCCTCGATCTAGTCTTTCCAATTGGCGAAGCCGGGTGTGGTTATTTCCCGATCGACGTGCAATTCGAAGGCCCAAACTGTCCTAGATCGCAACCGACCGAACTTGAAAAATGATCGACTCCCCACCCCGGGTTGTGTGGGTGGTGCGGTGGTGTGTTCAAGGCCCGAGAATAAATTGGAACGAAGGAAGGGTTTTTGGAGCTAGGTCACTGAATTGATCATTTCAGAGGGTAGAACTGTTGGGCGATTTCCAAGGCTCTGCCGAAAGTCACCACGGTGGCTTTTGAGATCACTTCGAACCCTCGAACTCGACTTTCGAACTGGCGAACGTGAGTCGAATTTCCGTAGCAACGCACGCTTCGAAGGCCCAGGCGGTTTGGCGTCTACCCATATTACGGAGAAATTTGCTGTGGAGGTTTCCTAGCTGCACCAAGCCATAGATATCAGCTTCCGAATTTGCGAAGCAAAGCATAGGTATTTCTCGATCGACGTGCGTTTCGGAGGTTCGATGGTTTCGTACCACGGTCGGGCCAACGGAAATAACGATCGGCCGCAGAAGCTCGGTATTAAGCTGCTGTGGTAGGTTTCTGGACGCTTTGTACACTCGATGTCCGCTTTCGAACTGGCAAATGCGATTATAGGAATTTCCGTAACGATGTGAGTTTCGGAGACCCTAACGGATGGACAACTGTCTAAACCCAATAGTACTTACTATGTTGGCTTTCGTTGCACTCGGAACCTTCGATCTTGGCTTTTGTATAGGCGAAGCCGAGTGCTGGGATTTCCCGATCGATGTGCATTTCGGAGGCCCGAACACAGCCGGATCGTAAACGACTGAACTAGAAAAATGATCGGCTCACCACGTTCGGTTGGGGGAGGGGCGGCGGGTGGTGTGTTTCTAGGCCCGAGAATGAATTCGAACTGAGGAGGGATTTTTAGGGCTAGGTCACTGAAATGCTCGTTTCAAAGGGAAGAACTGTTGGGCTATTTCCTAGGCTTTGCGGAAAGTCACCACGGTGGATATCGAGAGCGCTCCGAACCCTCGATCTCGAATTTCGAAATGGTGAACGCGGGTATAGGAATTACCAGATCATCTCACGCTTCGAATGCCCAGGCGGTGTGGCGTCTACCCATATTACGGAAAAAATTAATATGGAGGTTTCCTCGCCACTCCAAACCATAGATCTCAACTTCCGAATTTGCGAAGCCATGCATAGGGATTTCTCGATTGACGTGCGCTTCAGAGCGCTGATGGTTTCGTACAGCGGTCGGGCCAATGGGAATAATGATCGGCTGCCGAAACTTGGTATTAAGTTGCTATGGAAGGTTCCGGGGTGCTCCGTACCCTCGATGTCGGCTTTTGAACTGGCGAATGCAATTATAGGAATTTCTGTAACGACACGTGTTTCAGTGGCCCGAATGAACGGACAGTTGTCTAAACCCGATATAACTTACTATGGTGGCTTTCGTTGCGCTCGGAACACTCGATCTTGTCTTTTGAATTGACGCAGCCGAGTGCAGGGATTGCCCGATCGATGCATGCTTCGGAGGCTAGAACGATCCCGGGTCACAACCGACCGAACTAGAAAACTTACACCTCCCCACCGTAGGTTGGGCGGGTGGGTCGGGTGGTATGTTCAAGGCCCGAGAATGAATTCGAACTGAGAAGGGGATTTTGGAGCTAGGTCACTGAAATTCTTGTTTCAAAGGGTAGAACTATTGGGTGATGTTTGCTCCAAATTTGGAACTGCGTAATCACGAAATAAGCGGATAAAAAACAAGTAAGAACAAAAAAAAAATTAAAGTGGTTCGATTCAATATGAATCGACGTCCATTCTAATCAATTCTCATTATGATATTCAAGCATACAACTTATGAATTTTCCCTCATTACAATCATTTCTCTCTTCTAACTCTCTTTATGATCTAACCTCTCTTAAATTTGGTGAGGAGTTGATGGAGTCTCTAGCTTAATACTGATAGAAGTATGAAACTTCAATCTATTATGTGCTTTGACCCTTCTCCATGATTTTGTAAGAGTTTTGCATTAAATCCGTATTTAGAGTGGATTAGATAAAATATGAGATTCCTTGGATGACGTTGGAGTGATTCATCTTGTAGCTTGAATGAGATTGAAGGTGCTTAGATTCAATTGTAGAGAGCTCTTATGATAACTGACTTGGATTCGATCTTCATGAAGTTAGAAAAGTTTTGTTGAATCTATAGAAGCAATTAGAGAAGTTGTAGTTGAGCTTTGAATTTGACGGAGTCTCCTCCTTGGAATGAATTTTCGGTCCCCCTCTTAAATGAATTGTGAGGGGTATTTATAGGTGACTTTAGCCCAGGTGGCAATTCTGTAATTATGCAGAAATCGACATGACTCAACTTGCCATGACTTCATCTCGACATGACTCCATTTAGACATGGTGAGATGCGGCATGACTTTCGGTGGAACTTCAATAAATAGGGTGTATAATTATTCCACACAACATAAATGTGATGTGCCATAAACAAGAATTACGCCATGAAGCTCCTGTTGTTTGCTTTATATGACATGAATATATATGATGCCTTATGTCGCAATAATTAACTTAGACCATTCAACACTAACGTCTTCATGTACTTGTGTGGATTATGGGATGATTGGCATGTTAGTTACAACGACATGATTTTTGTGTCGCGACTTAGACCTGGCAACGACATGAGGAGATGCGAGTTAACTATTTTCGTTGATGCAACATTGTTGCAATGGCGGTTCTAACAAAACGACTTGCATGAATTAACGATATGGTCCATATACTTTACAGCTGGCCGCCCATAATTACCACATGCAGCTCCCGCAATCAAGACCTTCTGGCATTCATTTATCCACGTCCAGCAACATGTTTTCTCAAATATACAATGCAGCTTGACTGAATCGGCATGATCACATAAAAATGACGACATGAAGAACCAGCTTTCTTTTCACGACATGACTAAGCTCCTTTTTTTGGCCTGCTATATCATACAATATCTTGGTTAAGAGGAAGGGTCCGAATGAGCTATGTCTCCATATTACAGTGCCATACTTTCACATGTATTGCCACGTGGCTTGTCCTTATTTGCCAACATTAAGTAACATTGTGTGTTGTAATCCTTTCACAAGATGGAGCCCTTACGATATGGGAAGAGTTAGTCGCGGCATAAGTGTATTAGCAGTATAAGTCATGTCGCAACGATGACTTAGTTAGAGCGGCCCTATTTGTCCGATATGGTTTGGCATAAGTTTCAAGTCATGTTTAATGACTTAGAGTCATGTCGCGGGAACGACTTATCTGATCTTGACGAATTTAATGAGTACGGTACGGACCATGTCGCGGTGAAGGATTTCCTACTAAGTCGCATGGCCAACTTTGAGTTATGTCGTGTGTCATCGTTTGTGAATACTTCTGTAACGAACTGGGATTTTCGACTCCGAAAATCAACATCAAACTACTGTGTTGACCATTCAGACATCGAACATTCCTGATCATTAATAGAAAGAAGTTAGAGGATGAGAATAGATAAGGTAGAAATATTGAATAGAAGAAGAAGAAGAACACCACACAGAGTCTCACATCGCAGCGGAACAAAATATAATACAGAAATAAATCTTTATTGAGAGCTTTGAAAATACTTACAGTATCAGAGTACATCATACCATGGGACAGTTATAATAGCCTGTTCCCATATGTAACACACAACGGAATAGTAGAAATATCATACGTCTGTACTCTTCCAGCTCGTCTCTTCATAGCAGTCGCTAACCTGAACCTGTACACTCCGGGCTAACCCGAGCATTTACAAAACACCGGGTCAGTCTGGTGAACCAGAGTGAGATAAACTCGCACAGTAATAAGGGTGAACCATCCAATCATGATTTAAAGTTCAAAACCTTTTCAAAGAAAAGGATAATCGTAAGACCAAATCCACACATAAACACGGACGGTTTTTACCTTACGATAACCCAAAACAGTTTTGAAACCAATATCTTGTTCTGATATTATAATAATGTCTAAATACAAGTAAATATCAATTTAGTGGAACGCTTGCATCTCACGCTCCACATATATAGTATACAATCAAAACCGCAGGCGCTTATTGGATATTGGATTCCGACCTTGACAAGGTATGGGACCACCTGCCGATAGTGTATCTCTAGAGACGAATACACTGGGTTCAACAAGAACATCTTGCAACCCGGCCCTCACATGACCGACCCCTCATTTCGCTTGAGAGTATCGAATGTATATCACTGACGGTTGGGATCAGCAACCGTCTCCCGACAAGGGACAGCATCGAAACATAGATTTAAGAAACAAATAGGACTTCCTCTAGATAGGTGATTATACACCCTAATGGGAGCGACCCACATTGCTATGCTGCCTGCCCGATTTTTGTCATTTCCCAGTTGATGAGGCTTGAGGCTAGAATTTACCTTTGAACATCTGGTCGTCATTCACTTTGAATGCCACATCGTCAGATCCGTCAGATATCACTAATTGACGTCCACAAAAATACTCTAGCTGGAAGCTAAGAGAACGGCAAATCTCCGCCAACAACTATCGCATGTTTGAAAAAATCAACGTACGTGACCCTTTGGAAATACTCTGTCAGACACTCGTCCATACACGTCACCCAGGAACAGGATGAACCGAAGGCACTCTCCTACCGCATCCAATATAGGAATCACCCCATGGATCAGTAGCGAGTAGTCCTTGCAACCCGTAGATTCCAACCACGACAGAATCACAGTTTATCTCTGCTTGCCAGGCAGAGAATATTAGTGGTTCTTCCGTTTGTGAAAACCCATGGTCTTCACAGCAGCATCTCGATCATCTTCTGATATCTCCACGTATTTTGTTGGTCGGAATGGTTTTCGAATTTAAATTCGATCCCGGTCTTCCCATACCAACAATCGCATTGGACAGATTTGATAGTCGGTGATTTAACTATCAAAATAAACAATGTTTCAAACATGACACTCCAATGAGTTCACTGGTTCAGTATTCAGCATCACTTAGCCCCTAACAAAAACTGATTTACTTTTGTTAAATTAAAAACTTCTAATTCTTTAATTGTTCAAAAAAATATGATATTTGAATAACTCTAATTCAATTAACTAACATTCGACTTACTCTATTCGCTCGACTCTAGATCGCAGCGATCACAATGGTTACGCCTGATTCCCTCAGGAAACATCCGACCGCCGTAGGCTATCTGCAGCCCTGCGAATTACGCTAGCAGTCGTATGAAATGGCAACTCAGCCGAATAATTTTGTTTGGCTAATTCTATCTCGAATAACTATATTCAATTTCCCACTTAATTCTTCCTTCAAATCTTCTTTTAAATTCGGAAGTCCATTAGTTTTAACAAAGAAATTTATAGCACATATGTTATAACAATAGCGTCATAATTACTATTTAGATTTACAAAACAACAGCGCTATAATCGCTGTTTAGGTTTACAACCCATTTACTATAGCAAAAGCGCTACTATCGCTATATTAGATTTACAAAACATATATTATAACAACAGCGCTAAAATCGCTGTTTAGATTTTCAAAACATATCCACTATCGTCTCTTACGATTACCAACTAATACTATCTTCAGATAATCCCGATGTTGTTCGAGTTGGGGTATTTTAATTACCTCTCAGACCTTGATCAACAACGTTCTTATCCTCCGATAAACATAAGTTGTAATCAAAATCAATATTTCATTCTAGTCTCAAACAAATTCCATTTAACTATTGGATTTGGTTAAACAACCCTATAACTCAGTTCTTTACCCAGATTCGCTTATTTCCAATCTCCTTTCAAAATTATTCGACCATTTCTCCATTTTGAAATCTCATTTAAAATTCTCCTTTTTACTTGATCTTGTTTTCAAGTAACGTTAAATAAAATTAACGCCTTAACACATTAAACCTCATTTACACGACCCTTGTTTATATAAACCCTTTACCTTAATTCACATAATTAAACAACACTTAAATTTAAGTTATCGTCTTCGCTTGAAATCCTCTTTTTAACATCATTATAAACATCTTAGCTTTAAATATAAAACCCGCTCATAGATTACTTTCACAATCCAATTTGGATTACACTTCTCTTCGATTACTTTTCAAAAGTAGTCTTCTAAATTCTTATTAAAACAATAATTTTCTTTACTCATTAACTACTTCAGTAGTTAATTTCTTTATTTACTAAGATAAATAGAAAATCCGTTTTAAAGATCTTATTTAAAGTTAAAACAATATTCTTCAACTATTTCATTTCGCAATTTCGAAACAAACTAATCTGATATTCGATTTCAGCTTAAATGGTCAATTTTGTCAAGTCAAAATTCGATTATCTCGTAAACTAATTCCAATTAACCTTCACTTTAAATTAATTAAAAATATAATTAATTTAAATTATTTCCATTAATTGTTTTCTTTTCAAAACAATTATCAAAGTTTAACCATTCGATTCATTCTCTATTCTCATTCTTCGTAAATCTGATTAAAATCAGAATTTACTTTATAGAATAATTTACTAACAAATCAAATCTTAAATAAATAAAACATTTATTTAATTCTCTTTAATAACTTTTGTTCAGAATAATACATTTTTTTCCAAAACCTAACTCCAGTTATAAAGTAAATTTTATAACTTCAACTCTATCGATTCACCTGACGGTGAATCACTGTCTATAACCCGATTGATTTTAAAGGCCATACTCTGCCAAACACTTAACCAATATCACCTATTGGTTCAAACCAAACAGATGTTGAATATTCAATTAATAATCAACCATCAAATCAATCACACAAACAGATCAGTTCATATATGATAATATGAAAATAAATAATACATTTGAGGGATCCGGTTGGGTCCCTCCAACCTGTTCTTCCCTGTATTCAAATGGTTATCTCAAATCAGACCATTCAGTTTTGTTTAACTGATAACACTAAATAACAACCATTCAACATCAACCACAAGCAATTCAAACAATTCAACCATTTAAACACGTTTATAAATAAACGTGACCAACCAAGGTGAGTCACCTTTATTGGAACCAATCGTTAAAAGTAACGATTTGGTATTTCACTGAAATTAAACACAGTTTAATTTCATCGGTTAAATCAACAGATAAGCAGATAACTAGCAAAACAGTCAACCATTGGCGAGCAGAGCACACAAAATAAAAATACCCAATTTATATAAAATATAAAAAGGGTAACTGAGTGAGTTTAACTCACTTTGATTTGTTCGTTGAATGGTTCAGATACAGTTAAATTAAATAGTTGTTTAATTTAACTGCAAATTCTTGTTGTCCCTATTCCAATCCTTGTCAGTTTCCAAAATACAGAGTCCGTCTGTACCATTTTGATGTCTCTGGTCTGGTCAAATTCTGGTAATATAGTCGAAAGATATTCACCTTTCACATATTAACATTATTTAATAAAATAAATTCTTGGTTATAATTCAAATAACGTTAATTACTTTTTAAAAGGGTATGCAGCTTGATTAACACTTTGAGGCTTCGTTCCCGTTTTCCCCCGATAGTGTTTCCTCAATTTCTACATCATCCAGTCCCTGAGTCATGCACACAAGTTATAGGATTTCAAATTCATTAATTAGTTAAACAATAAATCTCCTTAAAAGTTAATTAAATTTAACTATATATTTAGTAAAAACCCATTTACATTACTTAATCAAAACCCAGACCAAACTGTTCCTTCTTCTTGCGGCTCCTCCTTCTATTCCTGATTACAAATGTATTAACATTAGGTCATATTTTATAAACATTGTCTTAATTAGAATAGCTATTACTTAGTTAACCATAGTTAAAAACATAATTAAATATTTACGTTTTTGGGTTATAAGGCCATTTGCTTCCTTCACATCGGCTTTGCCTTCGTTGTAAAAACAATCGTCCTTCATCTTCCAATGCCTGCACCAATTTACGCTTTCTGTTATTTATTTTAACCAACTTTTAAATCACTAATTACATTTGTGGGCAAACGGTAACCGGTTTCTTCACTCCAATGATCAGTCGCTCCTCATTTCATCCAATCTGCGTAAGTCCATCATTTAGGTCAATATTCTTTTACTTGAAAATAATTAGTTGGTTAACTAACTAAATAAGGTATTAACGCAATACAGTTAGAAGAGTTTGAGGCCGACTTTCCATCTTTATCGTTCCAGGATTTCTCGTTTGAACCAAACCCACCCTGTAGCCTTCGCTTCCACCTTCAGGAACTCACCACACACCGATCCACTCCATCGTTGCTACCCGCTCCTCAGGCCACCGGAGAACGATCCTCCACCACCCTCGCTCCCGCCTTGACCCAATCCCCCTTTGCCCCAAGTGACACACATCCCTAAGCTTTCCTCCGCCTACAACGACCCATAAACTTTGCCCCGTCTCGAGCGAAATTCCTACCACATCGGGCCTCGAATTCAGATCACAGCCATTGGATATAAAGGGCTTGACTAGATGAAGATTATTACTGTGGGCACTATTTCGGTTTGATGAAAGAATAGGACTGTTTTTATCTAAAGGGATTTGACGAAAATAAAACTGCTTATATATGGTTCAACGCCTTGGTCATTACGGTATCAGTAGTTTGTGGCGCAAGGTATTGCTGGTAGGTCTGCGTGTGACTTAGCTAGCTGTGGCACATCACAGCTGTTTGAAAAGAAGTTCACATGACTTGTCGGCTGAAATTTTAAAAAGGCTATGAATGAACAGTTGAGGGTAGGCATTAGTATATGGTTAAATTTTAGTACGTAGACGTATTTGATGTGAAAAAACATGGGTCAGCAAGCTGAGTTCTCTTCTGAGTCTACATGTACTTCAGTGTACAGAGTGGACAATAAAAATAAAATATTATTCATTAAACTTCAACACGAAGTAACACGCGGAAACTACCACTAACGATTGCTGTCTACTGATAAAAAGGATGTTCTTGATGTAAAAAGATGTTCCAGACCCAATGAGACTAGTTTCGTCAAAATCCGAGGTCGTATAAAAAATTTTCCTTTATAAAACCAGAAATGAACACGCATTTTATTTTTTCACGATCACCAGCTAAATCAAATTAACATGAAACCTTGATATCTTGCAATAACTTTTCGATACGAACCCAACGGCACTAGTTCCTTCGCATTCTGAGACTGTTTGCCCGATAGGTTGTTTTTACCCCGAACCGCCCTACCCTTTTTAACGCCAAATTCCTCGATCTCTAAAAATAACAAACTATATACCTATCCTGACTCTAATCGACGATACGAACTCAACGGAACTGGTTTCGCGATCTAATTCGATCGTCTGCTCAAATTACACTCAAATATCTCTTTATTAATTTAATTACGCGTTATAGAAAATGAACGGGCGTTTATGGCTACCGTGGTCACATACGACATCGGTTTTCCACGCCATTCACCACCGTTCAATAATTTAACGTTACGGTCCCAATGAAACTGATTTCGTCGAAATCTGAGTCCGTTTGCAAAACGGCTATTTTAATGGCCTATATTATTTTAATAACGATTTTCCATAGCGACTATTTCAAAATTTGAGTTAGCCATAACTATCAAACTATAACACGAAATCTGGATTTTTCTCTTTCATATGAAAACTATCGTCAACACGCTCCCAGCGTTTCTTGTTTCACAGAAATCCGACTTATATCGAACTCTGTATTCTCAGTTGAAGTTCAAAACTCGAATTTACGAACTGCAGCGCTATTTCGAGCTCGTTTTATATTATATTAATTATATAATGTTCAAACTTCGTTTAATTAACGAATTAGATATTATAAACTCTTTAATATCCAAATATAATATTTAAAATAATAAATTAACTTAAATATTTGACGGCCAAAAATGCGGGTCGTTACATTCTTCCCCCCTTAAAATAATTTCGTCCTCGAAATTGCTAAAGTAAGAAAGAACGTTATAAACCCATTTGTTTCCAAATTTTATTTTAAATTAAAAACCAATTCAATACCGTATATAAATATTTTCAAAAATATTGAAAATTTTCTAACACCTTAAATTTCAGAAAAATTTCGCCAGCACCTCCTCTGTACGGCTCAATCGGTACAACTCCAACTCGCCATTCTAGGCCTTCTCCAATCCAAAAGAAAATGAAACAGCCAAGCGGCTTGCCAAATAGGCTCATAAATCACCAAACCCATATAAAATAAACGTGTACCTTTTTGTCGGGCATATCACTATATCTTTCCCATCTGCCACCCTGTCAGCATATACAAATGCATTCCCAAACAAAATTCCAATTTTATCTTCAAAACCAGATCATTCACGCGTCCAAGCCAGATCCCATTCTTAATTCAATTTCCATCCATTATCAATTCCAACACTTAACTTACCAGTCCAACACCATTTCATATTCCTATCTCCCAATTCCAAATCTGATTCCACTTGATATATTATATCCCGATTCAATTTCTAGTTAATTGGTTTCAATTCAATTCATATTTGCTTTCACAAATTCGATTTAATCTTGTTCTTGTCCAAACACTTTCCCTGGGAGTTTTTAAACAGTTCAGTTCTTTCAGAAATCAAACATTTCTTTCCAGGATTCAAAACAACTTGTTTTTTCTCAAAGCAGGTCAAAACAAGATTTTTGGTAGTAATCCGTCACTTAGAACTCGAAAATGAACACCGATAATGGCGCGCACATCATCGGAATCTATTTTCCAGCTATTGAAGTGAGTTCAATACTATATCACTTTCAAAACCATTTCTAAACACTTCCATTTTGAAATCAGTTCAAAATATCCTTTGCAAGGCTTGTAAAACAATTTAAAAACCTCCCAGGATTTTAAAATTATCATATATTAAGTCCAATTCCATTTTCAACCACTTGTCCAAATTTCCAAAGTTTTAATTTCAATTCTGATTTAAATTCAGATTTAACTCCGCTGATTTTCCTATATTTCACTTATATGAATTCTGATTGGTTATATATAACCATTTCACATTTTATAATTTTATTGGATTATAATCACAACCAACCCATCCAATATATTATAATTCCAATATATATATTTTCTCTATATCAAAATATACTTTAGATAAAATTATTTCATTTACCCTCTTTCAAAACATATCGTGACGACCCATCGTATTCGAGTGTTTATAAACCCCTATCGGTACAGTGGATCAAACCGATCGACCAGAATTCATAAACAACTCAAACAAATAAATCTCCACAATATAAAACAATTTTTTATAAAATCTACAAATACGTTCACTCATATATATACACTCAAACTCAATCTAGGGTATTACTAACGCAAACTCTACTGAGTCACGCCATAGAGCCAAGGTAATTACTTAACCTTCAGCTCTGATACCACTGTAACGAACTGGGATTTTCGACTCCGAAAATCAACATCAAACTACTGTGTTGACCATTCAGACATCGAACATTCCAGATCATTAATAGAAAGAAGTTAGAGGATGAGAATAGATAAGGTAGAAATATTGAATAGAAGAAGAAGAAGAACACCACACAGAGTCTCACATCGCAGCGGAACAAAATATAATACAGAAATAAATCTTTATTGAGAGCTTTGAAAATACTTACAGTATCAGAGTACATCATACCATGGGACAGTTATAATAGCCTGTTCCCATATACAACACACAACGGAATAGTAGAAATATCATACGTCTGGACTCTTCCAGCTCGTCTCTTCATAGCAGTCGCTAACCTGAACCTGTACACTCCGGGCTAACCCGAGCATTTACAAAACACCGGGTCAGTCTGGTGAACCAGAGTGAGATAAACTCGCACAGTAATAAGGGTGAACCATCCAATCATGATTTAAAGTTCAAAACCTTTTCAAAGAAAAGGATAATCGTAAGACCAAATCCACACATAAACACGGACGGTTTTTACCTTACGATAACCCAAAACAGTTTTGAAACCAATATCTTGTTCTGATATTATAATAATGTCTAAATACAAGTAAATATCAATTTAGTGGAACGCTTGCATCTCACGCTCCACATATATAGTATACAATCAAAACCGCAGGCGCTTATTGGATATTGGATTCCGACCTAGACAAGGTATGGGACCACCTGCCGATAGTGTATCTCTAGAGACGAATACACTGGGTTCAACAAGAACATCTTGCAACCCGGCCCTCACATGACCGACCCCTCATTTCGCTTGAGAGTATCGAATGTATATCACCGACGGTTGGGATCAGCAACCGTCTCCCGACAAGGGACAACATCGAAACATAGATTTAAGAAACAAATAGGACTTCCTCTAGATAGGTGATTATACACCCTAATGGGAGCGACCCACATAGCCATGCTGCCTTCCCGATTTTTGTCATTTCCCAGTTGATGAGGCTTGAGGCTAGAATTTACCTTTGAACATCTGGTCGTCATTCACTTTGAATGCCACATCGTCAGATCCGTCAGATATCACTAATTGACGTCCACAAAAATACTCTAGCTGGAAGCTAAGAGAACGGCAAATCTCCGCCAACAACTATCGAATGTTTGAAGAAATCAACGTACGTGACCCTTTGGAAATACTCTGTCAGACACTCGTCCATACACGTCACCCAGGAACAGGATGAACCGAAGGCACTCTCCTACCGCATCCAATATAGGAATCACCCCATGGATCAGTAGCGAGTAGTCCTTGCAACCCGTAGATTCCAACCACGACAGAATCACAGTTTATCTCTGCTTGCCAGGCAGAGAATATTAGTGGTTCTTCCGTTTGTGAAAACCCACGGTCTTCACAGCACCATCTCGATCATCTTCTGATATCTCCATGTATTTTGTTGGTCGGAATGGTTTTCGAATATAAATTCGATCCCGGTCTTCCCATACCAACAATCGCATTGGACAGATTTGATAGTCGGTGATTTAACTATCAAAATAAACAGTGTTTCAAACATGACACTCCAATGAGTTCACTGGTTCAGTATTCAGCATCACTTAGCCCCTAACAAAAACTGATTTACTTTTGTTAAATTAAAAACTTCTAATTCTTTAATTGTTCAAAAAAATATGATATTTGAATAACTCTAATTCAATTAACTAACATTCGACTTACTCTATTCGCTCGACTCTAGATTGCAGCGATCACAATGGTTACGCCTGATTCCCTCAGCAAACATCTGACCGCCGTAGGCTATCTGCAGCCCTGCGAATTACGCTAGCAGTCGTATGAAATGGCAACTCAGCCGAATAATTTTGTTTGGCTAATTCTATCTCGAATAACTATATTCAATTTCCCACTTAATTCTTCGTTCAAATCTTCTTTTAAATTCGGAAGTCCATTAGTTTTAACAAAGAAATTTATAGCATATATGTTATAACAATAGCGTCATAATTACTATTTAGATTTACAAAACAACAGCGCTATGATCGCTGTTTAGGTTAACAACCCATTTACTATAGCAAAAGCGCTACTATCGCTATATTAGATTTACAAAACATATATTATAACAACAGCGCTAAAATCGCTGTTTAGATTTTCAAAACATATCCACTATCGTCTCTTACGATTACCAACTAATACTATCTTCAGATAATCCCGATGTTGTTCGAGTTGGGGTATTTTAATTACCTCTCAGACCTTGATCAACAACGTTCTTATCCTCCGATAAACATAAGTTGTAATCAAAATCAATATTTCATTCTAGTCTCAAACAAATTCCATTTAACTATTGGATTTGGTTAAACAACCCTATAACTCAGTTCTTTACCCAGATTCGCTTATTTCCAATCTCCTTTCAAAATTATTCGACCATTTCTCCATTTTGAAATCTCATTTAAAATTCTCCTTTTTACTTGATCTTGTTTTCAAGTAACGTTAAATAAAATTAATGCCTTAACACATTAAACCTCATTTACACGACCCTGGTTTATATAAACCCTTTACCTTAATTCACATAATTAAACAACACTTAAATTTAAGTTGTCGTCTTCGCTTGAAATCCTCTTTTTGACATCATTATAAACATCTTAGCTTTAAATATAAAACCCGCTCATAGATTCCTTTCACAATCCAATTTGGATTACACTTCTCTTCGATTACTTTTCAAAAGTAGTCTTCTAAATTCTTATTAAAACAATAATTTTCTTTACTCATTAACTACTTCAGTAGTTAATTTCTTTATTTACTAAGATAAATAGAAAATCCTTTTTAAAGATCTTATTTAAAGTTAAAACAATATTCTTCAACTATTTCATTTCGCAATTTCGAAACAAACTAATTTGATATTCGATTTCAGCTTAGATGGTCAATTTTGTCAAGTCAAAATTCGATTATCTCGTAAACTAATTCCAATTAACCTTCACTTTAAATTAATTAAAAATATAATTAATTTAAATTATTTCCATTAATTGTTTTCTTTTCAAAACAATTATCAAAGTTTAACCATTCGATTCATTCTCTATTCTCATTCTTCGTAAATCTGATTAACATCAGAATTTACTTTATAGAATAATTTACTAACAAATCAAATCTTAAATAAATAAAACATTTATTTAATTCTCTTTAATAACTTTTGTTCAGAATAATACATTTTTTTCCAAAACCTAACTCCAGTTATAAAGTAAATTTTATAACTTCAACTCTATCGATTCACCTGACGGTGAATCACTGTCTATAACCCGATTGATTTTAAAGGCCATACTCTGCCAAACACTTAACCAATATCACCTATTGGTTCAAACCAAACAGATGTTGAATATTCAATTAATAATCAACCATCAAATCAATCACACAAACAGATCAGTTCATATATGATAATATGAAAATAAATAATACATTTGAGGGATCCGGTTGGGTCCCTCCAACCTGTTCTTCCCTGTAATCAAATGGTTATCTCAAATCAGACCATTCAGTTTTGTTTAACTGATAACACTAAATAACAACCATTCAACATCAACCACAAGCAATTCAAACAATTCAACCATTTAAACACGTTTATAAATAAATGTGACCAACCAAGGTGAGTCACCTTTATTGGAACCAATCGTTAAAAGTAACGATTTGGTATTTCACTGAAATTAAACACAGTTTAATTTCATCGGTTAAATCAACAGATAAGCAGATAACTAGCAAAACAGTCAACCATTGGCAAGCAGAGCACACAAAATAAAAATACCAAATTTATATAAAATATAAAAAGGGTAACTGAGTGAGTTTAACTCACTTTGATTTGTTCGTTGAATGGTTCAGATATAGTTAAATTAAACAGTTGTTTAATTTAACTGCAAACTCTTGTTTTCCCTATTCCAATCCTAGTCAGTTTCCAAAATACAGAGTCCGTCTGTATCGTCTTGACGTCTCTGGTCTGGTCAAATTCTGGTAATATAGTCGAACGATATTCACCTTTCACATATTAACATTATTTAATAAAATAAATTCTTGGTTATAATTCAAATAACGTTAATTACTTTTTAAAAGGGTATGCAGCTTGATTAACACTTTGAGGCTTCGTTCCCGTTTTCCCCCGATAGTGTCTCCTCAATTTCTACATCATCCAGTCCCTGAGTCATGCACACAAGTTATAGGATTTCAAATTCATTAATTAGTTAAACAATAAATCTCCTTAAAAGTTAATTAAATTTAACTATATATTTAGTAAAAACCCATTTACATTACTTAATCAAAACCCAGACCAAACTGTTCCTTCTTCTTGCGGCTCCTCCTTCTATTCCTGATTACAAACGTATTAACATTAGGTCATATTTTATAAACATTGTCTTAATTATTATAGCTATTACTTAGTTAACCATAGTTAAAAACATAATTAAATATTTACGTTTTTGGGTTAAAAGGCCATTTCCTTCCTTCACATCGGCTTTGCCTTCGTTGTAAAAACAGTCGTCCTTCATCTTCCAATGCCTGCACCAATTTACGCTTTCTGTTATTTATTTTAACCAACTTTTAAATCACTAATTACATTTGTGGGCAAACGGTAACCGGTTTCTTCACTCCAATGATCAGTCGCTCCTCATTTCATCCAATCTGCGTAAGTCCATCATTTAGGTCAATATTCTTTTACTTGAAAATAATTAGTTGGTTAACTAACTAAATAAGGTATTAACGCAATACAGTTAGAAGAGTTTGAGGCCGACTTTCCATCTTTATCATTCCAGAATTTCTCGTTTGAACCAAACCCACCCTGTAGCCTTCGCTTCAACCTTCAGGAACTCACCACACACCGATCCACTCCATCGTTGCTACCCGCTCCTCAGGCCACCGGAGAACGATCCTCCACCACCCTCGCTCCCGCCTTGACCCAATCCCCCTTTGCCCCAAGTGACACACATCCCTAAGCTTTCCTCCGCCTACAACGACCCATAAACTCTGCCCCGTCTCGAGCGAAATTCCTACCACATCGGGCCTCGAATTCAGATCACAGCCATTGGATATAAAGGGCTTGACAAGATGAAGATTATTACTGTGGGCACTATTTCGGTTTGATGAAAGAATAGGACTGTTTTTATCTAAAGGGATTTGACGAAAATAAAACTGCTTATATATGGTTCAACGCCTTGGTCATTACGGTATCAGTAGTTTGTGGCGCAAGGTATTGCTGGTAGGTCTGCGTGTGACTTAGCTTGCTGTGGCACATCACAGCTATTTGAAAAGAAGTTCACATGACTTGTCGGCTGAAATTTTAAAAAGGCTATGAATGAACAGTTGAGGGTAGGCATTAGTATATGGTTAAATTTTAGTACGTAGACGTATTTGATGTGAAAAAACATAGGCCAGCAAGCTGAGTTCTCTTCTGAGTCTGCATGTACTTCAGTGTACAGAGTGGACAATAAAAATAAAATATTATTCATTAAACTTCAACACGAAGTAACACGCGGAAACTACCACTAACGATTGCTGTCTACTGATAAAAAGGATGTTCTTAATATAAAAAGGTGTTCCAGACCCAATGAGACTAGTTTCGTCAAAATCCGAGGTCGTATGAAAATTTTTCCTTTATAAAACCAGAAATGAACACGCATTTTATTTTTTCACGATCACCAGATAAATCAAATTAACATGAAACCTTGATATCTTGCAATAACTTTTCGATACGAACCCAACGGCACTAGTTTCGTCGCATTCTGAGACTGTTTGCCCGATAGGTTGTTTTTACCCCGAACCGCCCTACCCTTTTTAAAGCCAAATTCCGCGATCTCTAAAAATAACAAACTATATACCTATCCTGACTCTAGTCGACGATACGAACTCAACGGAACTGGTTTCGCGGTCTAATTCGATCGTCTGCTCAAATTACACTCAAATATCTCTTTATTAATTTAATTACGCGTTATAGAAAATGAACGGGCGTTTATGGCTACCGTGGTCACATACGACATCGGTTTTCCACGCCATTCACCACCGTTCAATAATTTAACGTTACGGTCCCAATGAAACTGATTTCGTCGAAATCTGAGTCCGTTTGCAAAACGGCTATTTTAATGGCCTATATTATTTTAATAACGATTTTCCATAACGACTATTTCAAAATTTGAGTTAGCCATAACTATCAAACTATAACACGAAATCTGGATTTTTCTCTTTCATATGAAAACTATCGTCAACACGCTCCCAGCGTTTCTTGTTTCACAGAAATCCGACTTATATCGAACTTTGTATTCTCAGTTGATGTTCAAAACTCGAATTTACGAACTGCAGCGCTATTTCGAGCTCGTTTTATATTATATAAATTATATAACGTTCAAACTTCGTTTAATTAACGAAATAGATATTATAAACTCTTTAATATCCCAAATATAATATTTAAAATAATAAATTAACTTAAATATTTGACGGCCAAAAATGTGGGTCGTTACAACTTCTTAGTTCTGGACTGTGTTCTAAGAACAGGGTTAATATTTGCCCCTCGAAGCTTGTATTTTTTGCTTGCGAGAAATGCGGGCTTCAAAATTAATATTACTGCTGGTATATTCTGCATTGGGATCCGGTTATAGCTTTTTGTTTGCTATGGTAAATCGTGCTATAAACCTCGTGATACTTGCTCTGTAATAAAAACAAGTATCTGCATGATTGTGGACTTATACTTTGTCATTGATCGCCCACAACAATAACAGATTAGTTTAATCATTAAGAAAGTGATTTATAGCGAATTTATTTTTGAACTGAATGAATTATCTGCACAGAATTATTCTACTCAGCGGTTCATAACTCACTGAACATTGTTTGTACAAATACGATATTCGAATTCGATTTTGCATTAAAAAATCAAATAATCGACTAAGCCGACTGCAGACTTTGAATGCTATTATTTTAATGACTTATATGATGGTGTATGATATTTCATATTTGAGAAATACGTATCTGTGACTATCTTTTGTTTCCCTTTGGGGAATCTTTGTTTATCTGTGCCCCAGCTCTGAAGGTCGTCACTACTCTTCATTATGCGAAGAATTTTTTTTCTATAGATCAATTTTTGTTTGCTTTGTTGATCGGTTTTGGCATTGAAGATTCTGCTGAATGCCCCGTGTTTTAGTGATGTCTTTTTAGTCCAACGTCTTGTCTTTTTCTTTTGATTGAATCAACATGATAGATTTCATTGAATGTTGTTGAATTCTCCTATAGAGAGGATTTTTGGTTGTCGCAAGGTTTCGCCATGCGAACTCCTGCGAGGTCTGGGTGAGGGTTGCATTGCTCCGCGCTTACAAACTCCTATGCTTCGTCTTGCTTTAGCAATCTCCCACGCTTTGTTTCGCACATATGGATTCCCGCTAAACATTGGGTTAAGGCTTCATTGCTCCGCGCTTACGAACTCTCTCACTTCATCTTGCTTTAGCAAGCTCCCGCACTTCGTTTCGCGCCTACGGATTCCCGTGAACCACTCGGTTAAGGCTACATCGCTCCACGCTTACGAACTCCGACGCTTCGTCTTGCTTTAGCAAGCGCACGCGCATCGTTTCGCGCCTACGGATTCCCGCAAACTATTGGATTAAGGCCGCATCGCTCCGTGCTTACGAACTCCCATGCTTCGTCTTGATTTAGCAAGCTCCCGCGCTTCCTTTCGCGCATACGGATTCCCGCAACCTTTGGGGGATGAGGTTTTGAATCCGTGACAGCTTGTTGCTCTATTCGTCATTTGATTCGTTGGGACTTCGTTGATCAACCGTTGAGTTGGTACTATCGGAGTTGCCTCATTTCGTCGGATCTTGAGGAAGCAAACGCCTAAGGATCATCTTTACGCAAATTTTCATATATATTTTGTAAGTCAGAGATTCACACAAGCAGGCAACATTTCATTCATAGTACTTTTGTTCTGTGCAATGCACGTAAACCATTATAGACTTTTTTCAAAAAAGTAAAACATAGTAAAAAGTAAAGTAATGTAGAGAGGCGATAGTGATCGCTTATTCCGGGTCTCGAATATTAGATCATCATCAACGATCGTTAGTTGATTATCAGCCTTGGAATGATCTGAGTAGAAGCTACGCTGCTTGGACCAGACTGATCATTTGATGCCCCTTGCCCCTACGGAGCCATAGAAGGATTTGCATCTTGGGATTTCTTGACAAATTGTTGCAGACGGTTCTTCCTAATCAACTCTTCAATTAATGATTTCAGGTGCATGCATTCGTTGGTGCTGTGGCCTGGCTGATTATGATACCGACAGAACTTCCCGGATTTAATCAGATGGTCATTCATTTTTATTGCCCGACGCTTAGGGTAATCTTCTGCGTCCTTTGTGGCAAGGTAGAGGTTTCAGGTGTGTCATTCGGAGGAGTTAACTCAGACGAGTCAGGAAGGCGAAACTTGTTATTTGCTTTGTTGTCATTCATGTCATTTGCTCGCTTCTTCCCCTGAATATTCTTTTGATCGCACTGAGTAGCAGCATTTTTGGGAGCCTCAAGAAGTTGGTTACCACCGATTATCCGAAGAGGTATAGGATTGTCGTCCACTCTCATGTACTCTTCCGCCTTCTTATAGAACTTGTCAAGCGTAGTCGGTTCCTTCGTCTTTATCCATCTTCTGTATTCGCTTGTTTTGTCTATAGCATCGAGTAAAGCCATAAGAATTATGTGTGGCTCTGGTTTCCTTACTTCAGACAAGGCAACATTGAATCGACTAAGGAAGGCTTTGACAGTTTCCCCTGGATTCTGTTTCTTTGCTGAATGTGTTATAGCATCCTTGGCTTTAGTAGCGTACAGGAGGAATTGTTCCTTGAACTTTTTGGTCAGGTCAGAGAACCGATCGATTGATTTGGGTGGTAGCTTTGTGAACCATAATGATGCAGCACCTTCTAAGTAGAGTGGAAAGTATGTGCATCTCATCTCATCGGTTGCTTTAGCTGCGCTCATATGCCACGCGTACCTGAATCGGAAGTAGTTCGGATCAACGAGACCGTTGTACGGAGGCAAAGTCGGAGGATTGAACTTCTTCGGACATTCTGCTTCAAGGATTCTTTCGGTGAATAGAGTCCTATCGGGAGAGAAGTCCCATTCTCTTTTGTCATCTTGGCGAGCTTGATTCTTTTTCATGGCTCGTTCTATCATATCCGAGATGTATTCTTCAGTATTATGATGATCTATAAAGCTGAGCTCTTTACCCAATGTTCGTCTGGGCATATGATCTTGATTAGACAGCTTAGGCCCTTTGCCTTCTCCACGAAAAGGTGCCCCCGTGACAAGATCAATGACCTTTCGAGCATTTGCTTCGAAATGGTCCTTAGCTTTTGATCTCAAATTCTTGATGTTAGCTTCGTCCCTATCACTTGCCAATCATAATCGTCTTCCATATTGTCGTTGTGGTTATGATTGGAAGTGGGCGATTTATCATTTTCCTCGAGATCCACATGCACCTTTGAAGGAGCTGGATTTGATCGAGCATTAAGAATGGCGTCTAGTTTCTCCATCATCATTTTATTAGAGGCATCCACTCGGTTGTTGATGTTAGCAATAGCGACTTTTAATTCACTTCTAGTCACACCAGCTCGACTTATCGTGTTTTAACCAACATCGAAACGGTTAGTGAGCGGTATTTCTTCATGAATAACATCGTCGGCTTCTACCATGATTTTGCTAGTGGTCTTCTTCGATTTGCTCATAATTTCGGAGAAGCGTGCAGTTTAGAGCTTTATTGCAAGGATCTCAACTTTGGGAGAGTGCGAGAAGAGGTAGGAGATGCGAGCACGACCCCATGGTAGGAGCCAAATGTTTGCTTCAAATTTGGGATGAAACATCAAAGATTTAAAAGTTACACTTCACTAATTCGGTAAGAATATGGAACCGCGTAATCACAAAATAAACGGATAAAAAACAAGTAAGAACACAAAGAAATTTTTATAGTGGTTCAATTCAAAATGAATCTACGTCCACTTCTAATCAAATCTAATTATGATATTCAAGCTTACAACTTATGTATTTCGGAGGCTCGACGGTTCCATACCACGGTCGCGCTAACGGTAATAACGATCGACTACCGAAACTCGGTATTATGTTGCTATGGTAGGTTCCGTGATGCTCCGAACACTCGATCTCGTCTTTCGAACTGGCGAATGCGAATGTTGGAATTTCCGTAACAACGCATGTTTCGGAGGCCCGAACGGATGGACAGCTGTCAAGACCCGATAGATCGTACTTTGGTGGCTTTTGTTGCGCTCGGAACCCTTGATCTTGCCTTACGAATTGGCAAAGCCGAGTGCAGGGATTTCCTGATTGACGTGCGTTTCGGAGGCCCGAACGATCCTAGATCGCAACCGACCAAACTAGAAAAATGACCGACTCCCTACCCTATGTTGGATGGGTGGTGCGGTTGGTGTGTCCAAGGCCTGAGAATGAATTCGAACTGAGGAGGGGTTTTTGGAGCTAGGTCAGTCAAATTCTTGTTTCAAAGGGCAGAACTGTTGGGCGATTTCCCAGGCTCTGTCAAAAGTCACCACGGTGGCTTCCGAAAGCGCTTCGAACCATCGTTCTCAACTTTCGAACTGGCGAACGCGAGTATTGGAATTTCCAGATCAACGCACGCTTCGAGGGCCAGGGCGGTTTGGCGTCCACCCATATTGTGGAGAAATTTGCTATGGAGGTTTCCAAGCCGCTCCAAACCGTAGATCTCAACTTCCGAATTTGCAAAGCCAAGCGTAAGGATTTCTCGATCGACATGCGTTACGGAGTCCAGACGGTTTCATCCGTGGTCTGGCCAATGGGAATAACGATCGGCTGCCAAAACTTGGTATTAAGTTGCTATGGTAGGTTCCGGGGTGCTCCGTACCCTCGATGTCGGCTTTCGAACTGGCGAACAGGATTACAGGAATTTTCGTAACGACGCGCGTTTTAGAGACCCGAATGGATGGACAGCCGTCTAAACTGATAGAACTTACAAAAATGGCTTTAGTTCCGCTCGGAACCTTCGAACTTGTCTTTTGAATTGGCGAAGCCGAGCGCAGGGATTTCCTGATCGATGCGCGTTTCAGAGGCTCGAACAGTCGCAGATCACAACTGACCGAACTGGAAAAACGATCGACTCCCCACCCTAGGTTAAGGGGCGAAAAGTGTGTTCAAAGCCCGAGATTGAATTCAAACTGAGAAGGTGTTTAGGGAGCTAGGTCGATGAAATGCTCGTTTCAAAGGGGAGAACTGTTTGGCGATTCTCCAGTCTCTGCAGAAAGCTTCCACAGTGGCTTTCAATAGCACTACAAACCCTCGATCTCGGATTTCGAACTAGCGAACCTGAGTATAGGAATTACCAGATCAACTCACGCTTCGAAGGCCGGGGCGGTTTGGCGTCTACCCATATTACAGAGAAATTTACTATGGAGGTTTCCTAGCCGCTGCAAACCGTAGATCTCAACTTCCGAATTTGCGAAGCCAAGCGTAAGGATTTTCGATTGACATGCGTTTTAGAGGCCCGACGGTTTCGTATCGTGGTCGGGCCAACGGGAATAATGATTGGCTGCTAAAACATGGTATTAATTTGCTATAGTAGGTTCTAGGGTGCTCCGTAACCTCGATGTCGGCTTTCGAACTGGCAAATGCCAGTATAGGAATTTCTATAACGACGCGCGTTTCAGAGGCCCGGATGAATGGATAGCTATCTAAACCCGATAGAACTTACTATTGTGGCTATCGTTGCGCTCGGAACCTTCAGTCTTGTCTTTTGAATTGGCGAAGCCGAATGCAGGGATTTCCCGATCGATGCGCGTTTCGGAGGCCCGAACGGTCCCGAATCGCAACCGACCAACTAGAAAAATGATCGCTTCCCCACCGTAGGTTGGGTGGGTGGGGCGAATGGTGTGTTCAAGGCCCGCGAATGAATTCGAACTGAGGAGGGGTTTTTTGAGCTAGGTCACTAAAATGCTCGTTTCAAGCGGCAGAAATGTTGGGCGATTTCCCAGGCTCTGCAGAAAGTCACCACGGTGACTTTCGAGAGCGCTCCGAACCCTCGATCTCGGCTTTAGAACTGGCGAATACATGTATAGGAATTTCCAGATTAACTCACGCTTGGAAGGACCGCACGGTTTGTTGTTTACCCATATTACGGAAAAATTTACTATGGAGGTTTCCAAGCCGCTCCAAACCATAGATCTCAACTTCCGAATTTGCAAAGCCAAGCTTAGGGGTTTTTGGATCGACGTGCGTTTCGGAGGCCAGACGGTTCCGTACTGCGGTTGGGCCAGCGGGAATAACGATCGGCTGGCGAAACTCGATATCAAGTTGCTATGGTAGGTTCCGGGATGTTCCGTACCCTCGATCTCGGCTTTCAAACTAGCAAATGAGAGTGTATAAATTTCCGTAATGATGCGCGATTCGGAGGCCCGAACGGGTGGACAGCTGTCTAAACCCGATAGAACTTAGTATGGTGGCTTTCGTTGCATTTGGAACTTTCGACCTTGTCTTTTGAATTGGCGAAGCCGAGTGTAGGTATTTCCCGATTGACGCGCGTTTCGTAGGCCCGAATGGTCCCGGATCACAACCGACCGAAAAAGAATAACGATCGACACCACACCGTGGGTTGGGTGGGTGGGGGAAGGTGTTGTGTTAAAGGCCCGAGCCTGAATTCGAACTAAGGAGGGGTTTTTGGAGCTAAGTCACTGAAATGCTCGTTTCAAAGGGAAGAACTATTGGGCAATGTCCCAGGCTCTGCAGAAAGTCACCACTGTGGCTTTCAAGAGCGCTCTGAACCATCGGCTTTCGAACTGGAAAACACGAGTATAGGAATTTCCTGATCTAGCATGCTTCGATGGCTCGGGTGGTTTGGCGTCTACCTATATTATGGAGAAATTTGTTGTGGATGTCCCATACCCGCTCAGAACCATAAATCTTAGCTTCCGAATTTGGAAAACCAAGCGTAGGGATTTCTCGATGGACGTGCATTTCGGAGGCCTGACGGTTCCGTACTGCGATTGGGCCAACGGGAGTAACGATCGGCTGTCGAAACTCGGTATTAAGTTACTATGGTAGGTTCCGGGGCGCTCCGTACCCACGATCTCGGATTTCGAACTGACGAATGCCTATATAGGAATTTCCGTAACAACACATGTTTCGGAGGCTGGAACAGATGGACAGCTATATAAACCCGATAGAACTTACTATGATGGCTTTCGTCGCGCTCGGAACCCTCGATCTTGTCTTTCGAATTGGCATGGCCGAGTGTAGGGATTTCACGATTGATGCGCGTTTCGGAGGCCCGAATGATCCGTAATCGCAACCGACAGAACAAGAAAAACAATTGACTCCCCACCGTGGGTTGGGTGGGTGGGGTGGGTGGTGTGTTCAAGGCCCGAGATTGAATTCGAACTGAGGAGGTGTTTTTGGAGCAAGGTCACCGAAATGCTCGTTTCAAAGGGAATAGCTGCTGGGAAATTTCCTAGGCGCTGTAAAAAGTCACCACGGTGACTTTCGAGAGCGCTGCGAACCCTCGATCTCGACTTTCAAACTCGTGAACATGAGTATTCGAATTTTCATATCAACGCTCCCTTCGAAGGCCCGGTCGGTTTAACGTCTAAGCATATTACGGAGAAATTTGCTATGGAGGTTTTCTTGCCACTCCAAACCATAGATCTCAACTTCCGAATTTTCGAAGCCAAGCTTAGGGATTTATCGATCTACGTGCGTTTCGGAGGCCCGACAGTTCCGTACCTCGGTCGAACCAACGGGAATAACGTTCGGCTGCCGAAACCTGGTATTAAGTTGCTATGGTTGATTTTGGGACGATCCGAACCGTCCATCACGGCTTTCGAAATGGCGAATGCGAGTATAGGAATTCCCGGAACAACGCACGTTATGGAGGCCTGAATTGACGGACAGCTGTATAAACAGATAGAACTTACAATATTGGCTTTCAACGTGCTCGGAACCCTTAATATTGTCTTTTGAATTGGCGAAGCCGAGTGCAGGGATTTCCCGATCGACGCGCGATTCGGAGGCCCGAACGGATGGACAACTGTCTAAACCCGATAGAACTTACTATGGTAGCTTTCATTATACTCACAACCTTCGACCTTGTCTTTTGAATTGGCAAAGCCGAGTGCAGGGATTTCCCGATCGACGCACGTTTCGGAGGCCCGAATGGTCCCGGATCACAACCGACCGAACTAGAAAAACGATCGAATCCCTACTATGGGTTGGTTGGGTGGGCAGGGTGTTGTGTTCAAAGATCGAGACTGAATTCGTACTGAGGAGCGGTTTTTGGAGCTAGGTCACCGAAATGCTCATTTAAAAGGGAAGAACTGTTGGGCGATGTCCCAGGCTCTGCAGAAAGTCACCACTATTGCTTTCGAGAGCGCTTTGAACCCTCGATCTCGTCTTTCGAACTGGCGAACATGAGTATAGGAATTTCCAGATCAACGCATGCTTCGAAGGCTCGGGCGGTTTGGCGACTACCTATATTATGGAGAAATTTTCTGTGGAGGTTTCCTAGCTTCTCCAAACCATAGATCTCAGCTTCCGAATTTGCAAAGCCAAGCGTAGGGATTTCTCGATGGACGTGTGTTTCGAAAGCCCGACGGTGCCGTACCGCGGTCGGGCCAACGGGAATAATGATCGGCTGTCGAAACTCGGTATTAATTTGCTAATGTAGGTTTCGGGGCGCGCTGTACCCTCGATCTCAGCTTTCGAACTAGCGAATGCCAGTATAGGAATTTCCCTAACAACGTACGTTTCAGAGGCCAGAATGGATGGACAACTGTCTAAACCCGATAGAACTTACTATGGTAGCTTTTGTCGTGCTCGGAACCGTCAATCTTGTCTATGAATTAGCGTGGCCGATTGTGGGGATTTCCCAATTGACGCGCGTTTCCAAGGCCCGAACGATCCCTGATCGCAACCGACCGAACTAGAAAAATGATCGACTCCCCACCGTGGGTTAGGTGGGTGGGGCAGGTGTTGTGTTAAAGGCCCGAGAATGAATTCGTACTGAGGAGGGGTTTTTGGAGCTTGGTCACCGAAATGCTCGATTCAAAGGGCAGAACTGTTGGGCGATTTCCCAGGCTGTGCAGAAAGTCACCACGATGACTTTTGAGAGTGCTGCGAACCCTCGATCTCGACTTTCGAACTGGTGAATGCGAGTGTTGGAATTTCCAGATCAACGCACGGTTCGAAGGCCCATGCGGTTTGGCTTCTAACCATATTATGGAGAAATTTACTATTGAGGTTTCCTAGGCGCTCCAAACCATAGATCTCAACTTTCGAATTTGCAAAGCCAAGCGTAGTGATTTCTCGACCGATGTGCATTTCGGAGGCCCGATGGTTTCGTACTGCGATCGGACCAACAAGAATAACGATTGGCTTCCGAAACTTGGTAATAAGTTGCTATGGTAGGTTTTGGAATGCTCCGAACCGTCAATCTCGGCTTTCAAACTGGCAAATGCGAGTATAGGAAATTCCGTAACAACGCACGTTTCGGAGGCCCGAACAGATGGACGGCTGTCTAAACCCGATAGAATTTACAATGTTGGCTTTTGACGCGCTCGAAACCCTCGATATTTTCTTTTGAACGGGCGAAGCCGAGTGCAGGGATTTCCCGATTGACGCATGTTTCGGTGGCCCGAACGGTCCTAGATCGCAACCGACCGATCTATAAAAACGATCGACTCCCCATCGTGGGTTGGGCGGGTGGGGCGGGTGGTGTGTTCCCGGCCTAAGAATGAATTCGAACTGAGGAGTGATTTTTGGAGCTAGGTCACTGAAATGCTCGTTCCAAAGGGCAGAACTGTTGGGCGATTTCCCAGACTCTGTAGAAATTCACCAAAATGGCTTCTGAATTCGCTCTGAACCGTCGATCTGGTCTTTCGAACTGGCAAATGCAGGTATTAGAATTTCTAGATCAAAGTACGCTTCGAAGGCCTGGGCAGTTTGGCGTCTACCATATTATGGAGAAATTTACTGTGGAGGTTTCATAGTCGCTCCAGACACTAGATCTCAGCTTCCGAATTTGCGAAGCCAAGCGTAGGGATTTCTCGATCGACGTGCATTTCGAAGGCCCAACGGTTTCGTACCGCGATCGAGTCAATAGGAATAATGATCGGCTGCCGAAACTCGGTATTATGTTGCTATGGTCGGTTCCGGGGCATTCCTTACCCTCGATCTCGGCTTTCAAATTGGCAAATGCGAGTGTAGGAATTTCCGTAACGACGCGCGATTCGGAGGCCTGAATGATGGACAGCTGTCTAAACCCGATAGAACATACTATGATGGCTTTCTTTGCACTTGGAACTTTAAACCTTATCTTTTGAATTGGAGAAGCCGAGTGCAGGGATTCCCCGATCGACGCGCGTTTCCTAGGCCCGAACGGTCCCGGATCGCAACCGACCGAACAACAAAAATGATCGACTTCCCACTGTGGGTTAATTCGGTAGGGGAGGGTGTTGTGTTAAAGGCCCGAGACTGAATTCGAACTGAGGAGGGGTTTTTGGAGCAAGGTCACTGAAATTCTCGTTTCAAAGGGAAGAACTATTGGGCGTTGTCCCAGGCTCTGCAGAATGTCACCCCGGTGGCTTTCGAGAGCACTATAAACCCTCGTTCTCGTCTTTCAAATTGATGGACACGAGTATAGGAATTTCCTGATCAACGCATGCTTCGTAGGCTCGGGCGGTTTGGCGTATACCTATATTATGGGGAAATCTGTTGAGGAGGTTTCATACCCGCTCCAAACCATAGATCTTAGCTTCCGAATTTGGAAAGCCAAGCGTTGGGATTTCTCGATGGATATGCATTTCGGATGCCCGATCGTTCCGTACCACGGTCGGGCCAAGGGGAGTAACGATCGGCTGCCGAAACTCGGTGTTAAGTTATTAGGGTACCCTCGATCTCGGCTTTCGAACTAGCAAATGCCTATATAGAAATTTCTGTAATAACACACGTTTCGGAGGCTGGAACAGATGGACAGCTATTTAAACCTGATAGAACTTACTATAGTGGCTTTCGTCGCGCTCGGTACCCTCGTTTGTCTTTTGAATTGGCGTGGCTGAGTGTAGGGATTTCCCGACTGACATGCGTTTCGGAGGCCCGAACGATCCCTGGTCGCAACCGACCAAACTAGAAAAACAATTGACTCCCCACCGTGGGTTGTGTGGGTGGGATGGGTGATGTGTTCAAGGCCCGAGAATGAATTCGAACTGAGGAGGGGTTTTTGGAGCTAGGTCACTGAAATGCTCGTATCAAAGGGCAGAACTATTGGGAAATTTCTCAGGCGCTGTAGAAAGTGACCACAGTGACTTTCGAGAGCGCTGCGAACCCTCGATCTCGACTTTCGAACTGGTGAACTTGAGTATTGAAATTTCCAGATCAACACTCGCTTCGAAGGCCCGGTCGGTTTAGCTTCTACACATATTACGGAGAAATTTACTATGGAGGTTTCCTAGCCACTCCAAACCATAGATCTCAACTTTAAATTCTGCGAAGCCAAGCATAGGGATTTCTCGATGGTCGTGCGTTTCAAAGGCCCGACGGTTCCGTACTGCGGTCGGACCAACGAGAATAACGATCGGCTACCGAAACTTGGAATTAATTTGCTATGGTTGGTTTTGGGACACTCCGAACCGTCCATCTCGGCTTTCGAACTGGCGAATGCGAGTATAGGAATTCCCGTAACAACGCATGTTTCGGAGGCTCGAATTGATGGACAGCTGTCTAAACCGATAGAACTTACAATGTTGGCTTTCAACATGCTCGGAACCCTCGATATTGTCTTTTGAATTGGCGAAGTCGAGTGCAGGGATTTCCCGATCGACGCATAATTCGGAGGCCCGAATGGTGGACAGCTGTTTAAACCCGTTAGATCTTACAATGGTGGCTTTCATTGCACTCAGAACCTTCGACCTTGCCTTTTGAATTGGCGAAGCCGAGTGCAGGAATTTCCCGATCGACGCGCGTTTTTGAGGCCCAAACGGTCCCGGATCGCAACCGACCGAACTTGAAAAACGATTGAATCCCCACTGTGGGTTGGTTGGGTGGGGAGGGTGTTGTGTTCGAAGCCCGAGATTGAATTCGTACTGAGGAGGGGTTTTTGGAGCTAGGTCACTGAAATGCTCGTTTCAAAGTGAAGAATTGTTGGGCGATGTCCCAGGCTCGGCAGAAAGTCACCACTATGGCTTCCGAGAGCGCTATGTACCATTGATCTCGGCTTTCAAACTGGTGAACATGAGTATAAGAATTTCCAGATCAACGCATGCTTCGAGGGCTCGGGCGGTTTGGCGCCTAACTATATTACAGAAAAATTTGCGGTGGAGGACTCCTAGCTTCTCTAAACCATAGATCTCAGCTTCCGAATTTGCAAAGCCAACCATAGTGATTTCTCGATGGATGTGCGTTTCGAAAGCCCGACGGTTCCGTACCACGGTCGGGCCAACGGGAATAACGATCAGCTGTCGAAACTCGGTATTAAGTTTCTATTGTAGGTTCCGGGGCGCTCTGCACCCTCTATCTCGGCTTTCGAAATAGCGAATGCCAGTATAGGAATTTCCATAACAACGGACGGTTCGGAGGCCGGAACGGATGGACAACTCTCTAAACCCGATAGAACTTACTATGGTTGCTTTTGTCGCGCTCGGAACCCTCAATCTTGTCTTTTGAATTGGCGTGGCCGAGTGTGGTGATTTCCCAATTGACGCGCGTTTCGAAGGCCCGAACGATCCCTGATCACAGCCGACATAACTAGAAAAACGATCGACTCCCCTCCGTGGGTTGGGTGGGTAGGGCGGGTGGTGTGTTCAAGGCCCGAGAATGAATTCGTACCGAGAAGGGGTTTTCAGAGCTAGGTCACTGAAATGCTCGTTTCAAAGGGCAGAACTGTTGGGCGATTTCCCAGGCATGCAGAAAGTCACCATGGTGACTTTCGAGGGTGCTGCGAACCCTCGATCTCGACTTTCGAACTGGTGCACGCGTGTATTGGAATTTCTAGATCAACGCTCGCTTCGACGGCTCGGGCGGTTTGGCATCTACCCATATTATGGAGAAATTTACTATGGAGGTTTCGTAGCTGCTCCAAACCATAGATCTCAACTTCCGAATTTCTGAAGCCAAGCATAGGGATATCTCGATCGACGTGTGTTTCGGAGGCCCGATGTTTCCGTACCGCGGTCGGACCAACAGGAATAACGATCGGCTGCCGAAACATGGTAATAAATTGCTATGGTAGGTTTTGGGACGCTCCGAACTGTTGATCTCGGCTTTCGAACTACCGAATACGAGTATAGTAATTTCCGTAACAACGCACGTTTCGGAGGCCCAAATGGATGGACAGCTGTCTAAACTTGATAGAACATACAATGTTGGCTTCCGATGCGCTCGGAACCGTCGATATTGTCCTTTGAATTGGCGAAGCCGAGTGCAGGGATTTCTCGATCGACGAACGTTTCGGAGGCCCGAACGGTCCTGGATCGCAACCGACCAAACTAGAAAAATGATCGACTCCCCACTGTGGGTTTGGTGGGTGGGGCGGGTGGTGTGTTCTTGTTCCGAGAATGAATTCTAGCTGAGGAGTGATTTTTGGAGCTAGGTCACTGAAATGCACGTTTCAAAGGGCAGAACTGTTGGGCGATTTCCCAGGCTTGCAGAAAGTCACCACGGTGACTTTCGAGAGCGCTGCGAACCCTTGATCTCGACTTTCGAACTGTTGCACGCGTGTATTGGAATTTCCAGATCAACGCTCGCTTCGAAGGCCCAGGCAGTTTGGCATCAACCCATATTATGGAGAAATTTACTATGGAGGTTTCGTAGCTACTCCAAACCATAGATCTCAACTTCCGAATTTCTGAAGCCAAGCATAGGGATTTCTCGATCGATGTGCGTTTCTGAGGCCCGATGGTTCCGTACCGCGGTCGGACCAACAAGAATAACGATCGGCTGCCGAAACATGGTAATAAGTTGCTATGGTAGGTTTTGGGACGTTCCGAACTGTTGATCTCGGCTTTCGAACTGTCGAATACGAGTATAATAATTTCCATAACAACGCACGTTTCGGAGGCCCGAATGGATGGACAACTGTCTAAACTTGATAGAACTTACAATGTTGGCTTTTGACGCGCTCGGAACCCTCGATATTGCCTTTTGAATTGGCGAAGCCGTGTGCAGGGATTTCCCGATCGACGCACGTTTCGAAGGACCGAATGGTCCTGGATCGCAACTGGACAAACTAGAAAAACGATCGACACCGCACCATGTGTTGGGTGGGTGGGGCGGGTGGTGTGTTCCAGTTCCGAGAATGAATTCTAACTGAGGAGTGATTTTTATAGCTAGGCCACTTAAATGCTCGTTTGAAAGGGAAGAACTGTTGGGTGATTTCCCAGGCTCTGCAGAAAGTGACTACAGTGGCTTTCGAGAGCACTCCGAGCCCTCGATCTGGACGTTCGAACTGGCAAATGTGAGTATTAGAATTTCTAGAACAACGCACGCTTCGCAGGCCTCGGCGGTCTGGCGTCTACCATATTTCTGAGAAATTTACTGTGGAGGTATCCTACCCGCTCCAAACACTAGATCTCAGCTACCGAATTTACGAAGCCAAGCGTAGCGATTTCTCGATCGACGTGCATTTGGGAGGCCCAACGGTTTCGTAACGCGGTCGGGTCAACGGTAATAACGATCGGCGGCCGAAACATGGTACTATGTTGCTATGGCCGGTTCTGGGGCGTTCTGTACCCTCGCCCTCGGCTTTCGAACTGGCGAATGCGAGTTTAGAAACATCCGTAACGATGTGAGATCCGGTGGCCCGAATGGATGGACAGCTGTCTAAACCCGATAGAACTTACTATGTTGCCTATCTTTGCACTTGGAACCTTCGACCTTGTATATTGAATTGGCGAAGCCAAGTGCAAGGATTTCCCGATCGACGCGCGTTTCAGTGGCCCGAACGGTCCCAGATTGCAACCGACCGAACTAGAAAAACGATTTACTCCCCTCCGAGGGTTATTTGGGTGGGGGAGGGTGCTATGTTAAAGGACCGAGACTGAATTCGAACTGAGGAGGGATTTTTGGAGCTATGTCACTGAAATGCTCGTTTCAAAGGGCAGAACTGTTGGGCGACTTCCCAGGCTCTGCAGAACGTCACCACGGTGTCTTTCGAGAGCGCTACGAACCCTCGATTTCGACTTTCGAATTGGTTAACACGAGTATTGGAATTTCCAGATCAACGCAGGCTTCGTAGGCTGGGCGGTTTGGCGTCTACCCATATTATGGAGAAATTTACTATGGAGGTTTCCTAGCCGCCCCAAACCACAGATCTCAACTTCCAAATTTGCGATGCCAAGCATAGGGATTTCTCGATCGACGTGTGTTTTGGAGGCCCGAAAGTTCCGTACCACTGTTGGACCAACGGGAATAACGATCGGCTACCGAAACTTGGTATTAAGTTGCTATGGTTGGTTTTGGGACGCTCCGAACCGTCGATCTCGGCTTTCAAATTGGCGAATGCGAGTATAGGAATTCCCGTAGCAACGCATGTTTCGGAGGCCCGAATGGATGGACAGTTGGCTAAACCGAATAAACTTACAATGTTGGCTTTCAACGCGCTCGGAACCCTCGATATTTTCTTTTGAATTGGCGAAGCCGAGTGCAGGGATTTCCCGATCGACGCGCGATTCGGAGGCCCGAACGGATGGATAGTTGTCTAAACCTAATAGAACTTACTATGGTGGCTTTCGTTGCACTCAAAACCTTTGACTTTGTCTTTTCAAATGGCGAAGCCGAGTGCAGGGATTTCCCGATCGACACGCGTTTCGGAGGCCCGAACGAGCCTGCATCGCAACCGACTGAACTAGAAAAACGATCGACTCCTCATTGTGGGTTTGTTGGGTAGGGAGGGTTTTGTTCAAACCCCGAGACTGAATTTGAACTGAGGAGGGTTTTTTGGAGCTAGTTCGTTGAAATGCTCGTTTCAAAGGGAAGAACTGTTGGGCGATTTCCCAGGCTCTGTAGAAAGTCACCATTATGGCTTTTGAGAGCGTTTGAACACTCGATCTCGGCTTTCGAACTGGCGAACACGAGTATTGGAATTTCTAGAACAACACATGCTTTGATGGCTCGGGCGGTTTGGCACCTACCTATATTAAGGAGAAATTTGCTGTGGAGGTTTCTTAGCCGCTCCAAACCATAGATCTCAGCTTCCGATTTTGCAAAGCCAAGCATAGGGATTTCTCGTTGGACGTGCATTATGAAAGCCCGATGGTTCCAAACCGCAGTCGGGCAAACGAGAATAACGATCGACTGCAAAAACTCGGTATTAAGTTGCTACGGTAGGTTCGGGGGCGCTCCGTACCCTCGATCTCGGCTTTCGAACTATCGAATGCCAATATAGGAATTTCCGTAACAACGCACGTTTCGGAGGCCAGAACGAATGGACAGCTGTCTAAACCCGATAGAACTTACTATGGTGGATTTCGTCGCGCTCGGAACCCTCGATCTTGTCTCTTTAATTGGCGTGGCCGAGTGTAGGGATTTCCCGATTGAGGCGCGTTTCAGAGGCCCGAACGATCCCTGATCGCAACCGACCGAACTAGAAAAATGATCGACTCCCCACCGTAGGTTGGGCGGGTGGGGCAGGTGGTGTGTTTACGGCCCGAGAATGAATTCGAACTGAGGAGGGGTTTTTGGAGCTAGGTCACTGGAATGTTCGTTTCAAACGGCAGAACTGTTGGGCGATTTCCCAGGCTCTGCATAAAGTCACCACAATGACTTTTGAGAGCGCTACGAGCCCTCGATCTCGACTTTCGAACTAGTGAATGTGAGTATTGGAATTTCCAGATCAATGCGCGCTTTGAAGGCCCGGGCAGTTTGGTGTCTACCTATATTATGGAGAAATTTATTATGCAGGTTTCCTAGCCACTCCAAACCATAGATCTCAACTTCCGAATTCGCAAAGCCAAGCGTAGGGATTTTTTGATCGATGTCCATTTCGAAGGCCCGATGGTTCCATACTGCGGTCGGACCAACAGGAATAACGATCGGCTGCCGAAACTTGGTAATAAGTTGTTATGGTAGGTTTTGGGATGCTCCAAACCGTCGATCTCAGCTTTCGAACTAGCGAATGCGAGTATAGAAATTTCCGTATCAATGCACGTTTCGGAGGCCCGAATGAATGGGCAGCTGTCTAAACCCGATACAACTTACAATGTTGGCTTTCGATGCGCTAGGAACCATCGATATTGCCTTTTGAATTGGCGAAGCCGAGTGCAGGGATTTCCCGATCGACGCACGTTTCGGAGGCGCGAACGTTCCAGTATCGCAACCGACCGAACTAGAAAAACGATCGATTCCCCACCGTGGGTTGGGTGGGTGGGGCAGGTGGTGTGTTCCAGGCCAGACAATGAATTTGAACAGAGTAGTGGCTTTTGGAGCTAGGTCACTGAAATGCTCGTTTCAAAGGGCAGAACTGTTGGGCGATTTCCCAGGTTCTGCAGAAAGTCACCACGGTGAATTTCGAGAGCGATGCAAACCCTCAATCTCGACTTTCGAACTGGTGAATGCGGGTATAGGAATTTCCAGATCAACGCACGCTTCAAAGGCCCAGGCGGTTTGGTGTCTACCCAGATTATGGAAAGATTTACTATGGAGGTTTACTTGCCGCTCCAAACCATAGATCTCAAGTTCCGAATTACCAAAGCCAAGCGTAGGGATTTCTTGATCGACGTGCGTTTCAGAGGCCCGATGGTTCCGTATCGCGGTCGGACCAACAGGAATAATGATCGACTGCCGAAACTAGGTAATAAGTTACTATGGTAGGTTTTGGGATGCTCTGAAACGTCGATCTCGGCTTTCGAACTGTTGAATGCGAGAATAGGAATTTCTGTATCAACGCACGTTTCGGAGGCCCGAATGGATGGATAGTCGTGTAAACCTGATAGAACTTACGATGTCGGCTTTGGACGCACTCGAAACCCTCGATATTGTCTTTTGAATTGGCGAAGCCGAGTTTAGGGATTTCCTGATCGACGAACGTTTTGGAGGCCTGAACGGTCCTGTATCGCAACCACCGAACTAGAAAAACGATCGACTCCCCACTGTGGGTTGGGTGGGCGGGGCAGGTGGTGTGTTCCAAGCCCGAGAATGAATTCGATCAGAGGAGTTGTTTTTGGAGCTAATTCACTAAAATTCTCGTTTGAAAGGGCAGAACTGTTGGGCAATTTCCTAGGATCTACAGAAAGTCGCCGCATTGGCTTTCGAGAGTGCTCTGAACCCTCGATCTGTACATTCCAACTGGCAAATACGAGTAGTAGAATTTCTAGACCAACTCACACTTTGAAGGCCTGGGCATTCTGGCATGTACCATATTACGGAGAAATTTACTGTGGAGGTTTCCTTGCCACTCCAAACACTAGATCTCAACTTCCGAATTTGCAAATCAAGCGTAGCGATTTCTCGATAGACGTGCGTTTCGGAGGCCCAACGGTTTCGTAACGCGGTCGGGTCAACGAGAATAACGATCGACTGTCGAAACTCGATATTATGTTGGTATGATCGGATTCGGGGTGCTCCGTATCCTTTATCTCGGCTTTCGAACTGGCGAATGCGAGTTTAGGAATTTTCATAACGACGCGCGATTCGGTGGCCCGAACGGATGGACAGCTGTCTAAACCCGATAGAGCTTACAATGGTGGCTTTCGTTGCACTTGGGACCTTCGACCCTGTCTTTTGAATTGGCGAAGCCGAGTGCAGGGATTTCCCGATCGACGCGAGTTTCAGAGTCCCGAACGGTCCTAGATCGCAACCGACCGAACTAGAAAAACGATCGACTCCCCACCGTAAGTTGGTTGGGTGGGGGAGGGTGTTGTGTTAAAGGCCCGAGACTGAATTCGAACTAAGGAGGGGTTTTTGGAGCTAGGTCACTGAAATGCTCGTTTCAAAGGGCAGAACCGTTGGGCAATTTCCCGGGCTCTGCAGAAAGTCACCACGGTGACTTTCGAGAGTGCTACGAACCGTCGATCTCGACTTTCGAACTGGTGAACGCGAGTATCAGAATTTCCAGATAAACGCACGCTTCGTAGGCTTGGGCGATTTAGCGTCAACCCATATTACGGAGAAATTTACTATGGAAGTTTCCTAGTTGCTCTAAACCATAGATCTTAGCTTCCGAATTTGCAAAGCCAAGCGTAGAGATTTCTCGATCGACGTGCGTTTCGAAGGCCCGATGGTTCCGTACCGCGGTCGGACAAATAGGGAGAACGATCGGCAGCCGAAACTTGGTATTAAGTTCCTATGGTTGGTTTTGGGATGCTCCGAGCCTTCGATCTCGGCGCTCAAACTGGCAAATGCAAGAATAGGAAATTCCGTATCAACGCACGTTTTGGAGGCCCGAATTGATGGACAACTGTCTAAACGTGATTGAACTTACAATGTTGGCTTTTGACGCGCTCGAAACCCACGATATTGTCTTTTGAATTGGCGAAGCCGAGTGCAGGGATATCCCGATCGAAGCACGTTTCGAAGGCCTGACCGGTCCTGGATCGCAATCGACCGAACTAGAAAAATGATCAACTCCCAACTATGTGTCAGTTGGGTGGGGCAGGTGGTGTGTTCAAGGCCCAAGAATGAATTCGAACTGAGGTGAAATTTTTGGAGCTGGGTCACTGAAATGCCCGTTTTCAAAGGGCAGAACTGTTGGGCGATTTCCCAGGCTCTGCAGAAAGTCACCACGGTGAATTTCGAGAGTGATGCGAACCCTAGATCTCGACTTTCGAACTGGTGAACGCGAGTATTGGAATTCCCTGATCAACGCACGCTTCGAAGGCCCGGGCGGTTTGGTGTCTACCCATATTGTGGAGAAATTTACTATGAAGGTTTCCTATCCGCTCCAAACCATAAATAACAACTTCTGAATTTGTGAAGCCAAGCGTATGGATTTCTCGATCGATGTGCATTTTGGAGGCCCGATGATTCCGTACCGTGGTCAGACCAACAGGAATAACGATCGGCTGACGAAACTTGGTAATAAGTTGCTATGGTAGGTTTTGGGATTCTCCGAACCATCGATCTCGGCTATCGAACAAGCGAATGCGAGAATAGGAATTTCCATATCAACGCACGTTACGGAGCCCCGAATGGATGGACAGCCGTCTAAACCAGATAGAACTTACAATGTTGGCTTTTGACGCACTCAGAACCCTCAATATTGTCTTTTGAATTAGCGAAGCGGAGTGTAGGGATTTCCCGATCGACGCATGTTTCGGAGGCCCGATCTGTCTTGGATCGCAATAGACCGAACTAGAAAAACGATCGATTCCCCACTGTGGGAGGTTTGGCATCTACCATATTACGGAGAAATTTACTATGGAGGTTTCCTAGCCGCTCCAAACACTATATCTCAGCTTCTGAATTTGTGAAGCCGAGCATAGGGATTTCTCGATTGACGTCCATTTCGGAAGCCCAACGGTTTCGTACTGCGGTCGGGTCAATGGGAATAACGATCGGTTGTCGAAACTCAGTATTATGTTGCTATGGTTGGTTTCGAGGCGCTCCGTACCTTCGATCTCGGCTTTCTAACTGGCGAATGCGAGTTTAGGAATTTCCGTAACGAAGCGCGATTCGGTGGCGCGAACGGATGGACAGCTGTCTAAACCCGATAGAACTTACTATGGTGGCTTTCGTTGCACGAGGAATCTTCGACCTTGCCTTTTGAATTGGCGAAGCCGAGTGCAGGGATTTCCCGATCAACGCGCGTTTCGGAGGCCTAAACGTTCCCGGATCGCAACCGATCGAACTAGAAAAATCATCGACTCCCCAACGTGGGTGGGTTGGGTGGGGGAGGGTGTTGTGTTAAAGGCCCGAGACTGAATTCGAACTGAGGAGGAGCTTTTGGAGCTTGGTCACTGAAATGCTCGTTTCAAAGGGAACAACTGTTGGGTGATGTCCCTGGCTCTACAGAAAGTCACCACGGTGGCTATCGAGAGCGTCTGAACCCTCAATCCCGGCTTTCGAACTGGTGAACACGAGTATAGGAATTTCTAGATCAACGCATGCTTTGAAGGCTCGGGCGGTTTGGCGTCTACCTATATTACGGAGAAATTTTCTGTGGAGGTTTCCTGGCCGCTCCAAACCATAGATCTTAGCTTCCGAATTTGGAAAGCCAAGCGTAGGGATTTCTCTATGGATGTGCATTTCGGAGTCCTACAGTGCCGTGCCGCGGTCGGGCCGACGGGATATCGATCGGCTGCCGAAACTCGGTACTAAGTTGCTATGGTAGGTTCCGAAGCGATCCGTACCCTCGATCTCGGCTTTCGAACTAGCGAATGCCTATACAGGAATTTCCGTAACCACGCACGTTTCGGCGGCCAGAACGGATGGACAGCTGTCTAAACCCGATAGAATTTACTGTGGTGGCTTTCGACGTGCTGGGTACCCTCGATCTTGTCTTTTGAACTGGCGTGGCTGAGTGTAGGGATTTCCCGATTGATGCACATTTCGAGGGCCTGAATGATCCCTGATCGCAAACTGACTGAACTAGAAAAACGATCGACTCCCCACCGTGGGTTGGGTGGGTGGGGCGGGTGGTGTGTTCAAGGCCCGAGAATGAATTCGAACTGAGGAGAGGTTTTTGGAGCTAGGTCACTGAAATGCTCGTTTGAAAGGGCAGAACTGTTGGGCGATATCAAAGGCTCTACAGAAAGTCACCACGGTGAATTTAGAGAGCGCTGCGAACCCTCGATCTCGACTTTCAAACAGGTGAACGCGAGTATTGGAATTTCCATATCAACGCACGCTTCGAAAACCCAGGCGGTTTAGCGTCAACCCATATAACGGAGATATTTACTATGGAGGTTTCCTAGCCGCTCCAAACCCAAGATCTTAACTTCCGAATTTGTGAAGCCAGACGTAGGGATTTCTCGATCGACATGCGTTTCGGTGGCCCGACGGTTCCTTACGACGGTCGGACCAACGGGAATAAATATCGGTTGCCGAAACTTGGTATTAAGTTGCTATAGTTGGTTTTGGGATGCTCCGAACCGTCGATCTCGGCTTTCGAATTGACGAATGGGAGTATAGGAATTTCAGTAACAACGCACGTTTCGGAGGCCCGAATGGATGGACAGTTGTCTAAACCCGATAGAACTTACAATGTTGGCTTTCAACGCGCTCAGAACCCTCAATATTGTCTTTTGAATTGGTGAAGCCGAGGGCATGGATTTTCCGATCGACGCTCGTTTCGGAGGCCCGAACGGTTCCGGATCGCAACCGACCGAACTTGAAAAACAATCGACTCCCCACCATGGGTTGAGTGGGCTGGGCGGGTGGTGTGTTCCAGGCCCGAGAATGAATTCGAACTGAAGAGTGGTTTTTGGAGCTATGTCACTGAAATGCTCGTTTCAAAGGGCAGAACTATTGGGCGATTTCCCAGGCTCTGCAGAAAGTCACCACAGTGCCTTTCAAGAGTGCTCCGAACCCTCGATCTCAACTTTCGAACTGGGAAATGCGAATATTAAAATTTCCGGACTAATGCATGCTTCGAAGGCCTGGCCAGTTTGGCGTCAACCATACTACGGAGAAATTTGCTGTGGAGGTTTCCTAGCCGCTCCAAACAGTAGATCCCATCTTTCGAATTTGCGAAGCCAAGCGTAGGGTTTCTCGATCGTCATGCGTATCGGAGGCCCAACGGTTTCGTACTGCGGTCGGGTCAACGGGAATAACGGTCGACTACCGAAACTCAGTATTAATTTGCTATGGTAGGTTCTAGGGTGCTCTGTACCCTCGATCTCAGCTTTTGAACTAGCGAATGCGAGTATAGGAATTTCCACAACGACGCACGATTCAGATGCCCAAATGGACGGACAGCTGTCTAAATAGATAGAACTTACTATGTTGGCTTTCATTGCACTCGGAACCTTCGACCTTGTCTTTTGATTTGGCGAAGCCGAGTGCAGCGATTTCCCGATCGACGCGCGTTTCGGAGGCCCGAACGGTCCCCGATCGCAACCGACCGAACTAGAAAAATGATCGACTCCCCACCGTGGGTTGGTTGGGTGGGGTTGTTGTGTTAAAGGCCCGAGAATGAATTCGAACTGAGGTGTTTTTGCAGCGAGGTCACTGAAATGCTTGTTTCAAAGGGAAGAACTGTTGGGTGATGTCCCAGGCTCTGCAGAAAGTCACTATGGTGGCTTTCGAGAGCATTCTGAAACCTCAATCTCGGCTTTTGAACCAGCGAACATCAGTATATGAATTTCCGAATCAACGCATGCTTCAAAGGCTCGGGCGGTTTGGCGTCTACCTATATTACGGAGAAATTTACTGTGGAGGTTTCCTGGCCGCCCCAGACAATAGATCTCAGCTTCCAAATTTGTAAAGCCAATCGTTGGGATTTCTCAATGGATGTGCGTTTCGGAGGCCCGATGGTTCCATACTGCTGACGGGTCAACAGGAATAATGATCGGCTGCTGAAACTCGGTATTAAGATGCTATGGTAGGTTCTGGGGCGCTCCGTACCCTCGATCTCGGCTTTCGAACTAGCGAATGCCTATATAGTAATTTCCGTAACAACGCACGTCTCGGAGGCCGGAACGGATGGACAGCTGTCTAAACCCGATAGAACTTACTATGGTGACTTTCGTCGTGCTCAAAACCCTCGATCTTGTCTTTTGAATTGACGTGGTCGAGTGTAGGGATTTTCCGATCGATGCGCGTTTCGGAGGCCCGAACGATCCTTGATTACAACCGACCGAACTAGAAAAACGATCGACTCCCCACTGTGGGTTGGGTGGTTGGGGCGGGTGTTATGTTCAAGGCTCGAGAATGAATTCGAACTGAGGAGTTTTTGGAGCTAGATCACTGAAATGCTCGTTTCAAAGGGCAAAACTGTTGGGCGATTTCCCAGGCTCTGCAGAAAGTCACAACGGTGGCTTTCGAGAGCGTTGCGAACCCGTAATCTCGACTTTCGAACTGGTGAACGCGAGTATTGGGATTTCCGAATCAATGTACGCTTCGAAGGTCTGACGGTTTGGCGTTTACCCATATTACGGAGAAATTTACTATGGAGGTTTCAAGCTGCTCCAAACCATAGATCTCAACTTCCGAATCCAATCATAGGGATTTCTCGATCGACGTGAGTTTTGGAGGCCCGACGGTTCCGTACCGCGGTTGGGCCAACAGGAATGACGATCGGCTACCGAAACTCGGTGTTAAGTTGCTATGGTAGGTTTCGGGATGCTCCGAACTCTCGATCTCGGCTTTCGAACTGGAAAATGCGAGTATAGGAATTTACGTAACAGTGCACGTTTCGGAGGCCCGAACGGATGGATAGGTGTCTAAACCGGATAGAACATACTACGGTAGCTTTCACTATGCTCGAAACCTTCGATCTTGTCTTTTGAATTGGCGAAGCCGAGTGTAGGGATTTCCAGATCGACGTGCGTTTCGGAGGCCCAAACGGTCCCGGTTCGCAACCGACCGAACTAGAAAAACGATAGACTTCACATCGTGGGTTGGTTGGGTGGGGCAGGTGGTGTGTTCGAGTCCCAAGAATGAATTCAAACTGAGGAGGGGTTTTTGGAGCTAGGCCACTGAAATGCGCATTTCAAAGGGCAGAATTGTTGGGCAATCTCCCAGGCTCTGCAGAAATTCGCCACAGTGGCTTTCAAGAGTGCTCTGAACCCTCGATCTCAACTTTTGAACTGGCAAATGCGAGTATTAAAATTTCCAGATCAGCGCATGCTTCGAAGGCCTGGGCGGTTTAGCGTCAACCATAGTACGGAGAAATTTGCTGTGGAGGTTTCCTAGTCGCTCCAAGCACTAGATCCCAGCTTCCGAATTTGCGAAGCCAAGCGTAGGGATTTCTCGATCGTCATGCATTTTGGAGGCCCAACGGTTTTGTACCCAGTCGGGACAACGGGAATAACGATCGGCTGCTGAAACTCGGTATTAATTTGCTATGGTAGGTTCTAGGGTGCTCCGTTTCCTCGATCTCAGCTTTCGAACTGGCGAATGCGAGTATAGGAATTTCCATAATGACACGTGATTCAAATGCCCAAATGGATCGACAGTTGTCTAAACCCGATAGAACATACTATGGTGGCTTTCATTGCACTCGGAACCTTCGACCTTGTCTTTTGAATTGGCGAAGCCAAGCACAGGGATTTCCCGATCGACGTGCGTTTCGGAGGCCCGAACGGTCCCAGATCGCAACCGATCGAGCTAGAAAAATATCGACTCCCCACCGTGGGTTGGTTGGGTGGGGGTGTTGTGTTAAAGAACCGAGAATGAATTCGAACTGAGGAGGGGTGTTTGGAGCTAGATCGCTGAAATGCTCGTTTCAAAGGAAAGAACTGTTGGGCGATGTCCCAGGCTCTGCAGAAAGTCACCACGGTGGCTTTCGAGAGCGCTCTGAACCCTTGATCTCGGCTTTCGAACTGGTGAACACGTGTATAGGAATTTCCAGATCAATGCATGCTTCGAAGGCTCGGGTGGTTTGGCGTCTACATATATTACGGAGAAATTTGCTGTGGAGGCTTCCTAGCTGCTCCAAACCATAGATCTTAGCTTCCGAATTTGGAAAGCCAAGCGTAGAGATTTCTCTATGGATGTGCGTTTCGGAGGCCGACGGTTCCGTGTCACGGTCGGGCCAACGGGAATAACGATCGACTACCGAAACTTGGTATTAAGTTTCTATGGTTGGTTTTGGGATGCTTTGAACAGTCGATCTCGGGTTTTGAACTAACGAATGTGAGCATAGGAATTTCAGTAACAACGCACATTTCAGAGGCCCGAATGGATGGACAGCTGTCTAAACCCGATAGAACTTACAATGTTGGCTTTCAACGTGCTCAGAACCCCGATATTGTCTTTTGAATTGGTGAAGCCGGGGACAGGGATTTTCTGATCGACGCTCGTTTCGGAGGCCCAAACGGTGCCGGATCGCAACCGACCGAACTAGAAAACGACCGACTCCCCACCATGGGTTCAGTGGGTGGTGCTGATGGTGTATTCCAGGCCCGAGAATGAATTCGAACCAAGGAGTGGTTTTTGGAGCTAGGTCACTGAAATGCTCGTTTCAAAGGGCAGAACTGTTCGGCGATTTCCCAGGCTCTGCAGAAAGTCACCACAGTGGCTTTCAAGAGTGCTCCGAACCCTCGATCTCGACTTTCGAACTGGCAAATGCGAATATTAAAATTTCCAGATCAATGCATGCTTCGAAGGCCTTGGCGGTTTGCCGTCAACCATACTACGGAGAAATTTGCTGTGGAGGTTTCCTAGCTGCTTGAAACAGTAGATCCCAGCTTCCGAATTTGCGAAGCCAAGCGTAGGGATTTCTCGATCGTCATGCGTATCGGAGGGCCAACGGTTTCGTACCGCAGTCGGGTCAATGGGAATAACGGTCGGCTGTCGAAACTCGGTATTAATTTGCTATGGTAGGTTATAGGGTGCTCCGTACCCTCGATCTCAGCTTCCGAACTAGCGAATGCGATTATAGAAATTACCCTAACGACGCGCGATTCGGATGCCCAAATGGATGGACAGCTGTCTAAACCCGATAGAACTTACTATGGTGTCTTTCATTGCACGTGGAACCTTCGACCTTGTCTTTTGAATTGGCGAAGCCGAGTACAGGGATTTCCCGATCGACGCGCGTTTCGCAGGCCCGAATGGTCCCGGATCGCAACCAACCGAACTAGAAAAATAATCGAATCCCCACCTTGGGTTGGTTGGGTGGGGGTGTTGTGTTAAAGGCCCGAGACTGAATTCAAACTGAGGAGGGGATTTTGGAGCTAGGTCACTGAAATGATCGTTTCAAAGGGAAGAACTGTTGGGCGATGTCTCAGGCTCTGCAGAAAGTCACCACGGTGGCTTTCGAGAGCACTCTGAACCCTCGATATCGGCTTTCGAACTGGCGAACCCGTGTATATGAATTTCCAGATCAACGCATGCTTTGAAGGCTCGGGCGGTTTGGCGTCTACCTATATTACGGAGAAATTTTCTGTGGAGGTTTCCTGGCCACTCCAAATCATAGATCTCAGCTTCCAAATTTGTTAAGCCAATCGTTTGGATTTCTCAATGGATGTGCGTTTCGGAGCCCCGACGGTTCAATACCGTTGTCGGGCCATCATGAATAACGATCAGCTGCTGAAACTCGGTACTAAGTTGCTATGGTAGGTTCTGGGGCGCTCCGTACCCTCGATCTCGGCTTTCGAACTAGCGGATGCCTATGTAGGAATTTCCGTAACAACGCACGTCTCTGAGGCCGGAACGGATGGACACCTGTTTAAACCCGATAGAACTTACTATGACGGCTTTCGTCATGCCCGGAACCCTCGATCTTGTCTTTTGAATTGACGTGGCCGAGTGTAGGGATTTTCCGACCGATGCGCGTTTCTGAGGCCGAAACGATCCTTGATCGCAACCGACCGAACTAGAAAAATGATCGACTCCCCACCGTGGGTTGGGTGGGTGGGGCGGGTGTTGTGTTCAAGGCCCGAGAATGAATTCGAACTGAGGAGGGTTTTTGGGAGCTAGGTCACTGAAATGCTCGTTTCAAAGGGCAGAACCGTTGGGCGATTTCCCAGGCTCTGCAGAAAGTCACAACGGTGGCTTTCGAGAGCGTTGTGAACCCTCAATCTCGACTTTTGAACTGGTGAACGCGAGTATTGGGATTTCCAGATCAATGCAAGCTTCGAAGGTCTGGCGGTTTGGCGCTTACCCATATTACAAAGAAATTTACTATGGAGGTTTCAAGCCGCTCCAAACCATAGATCTCAACTTCTGAATCCAATCATAGGGATTTCTCAATCGACATGAGTTTTGGAGGCCCGACGGTTCCGTACCACGGTTGGGCCAACGGGAGTAACGATTGGCTACCGAAACTCGGTGTTATGTTGCTATGGTAGGTTTCGGGATGCTCTGAACTCTCGATCTCGGCTTTCGAACTAGAAAATACGAGTATAGGAATTTCCATAATAATGCGCGTTTAGGAGGCCCGAACGGATGCACAGGTGTCTAAACCGGATAGAAGATACTATGGTTGCTTTCGCTATGCTCGAAACCTTCGATCTTGTAATTTGAATTGGCGAAGCCGTGTGTAGGGATTTCTAGATCGATGCCCGTTTCGGAGGCCCAAACGGTCCCGGTTCGCAATCGACCGAACTAGAAAAAAGGATCGACTTCACATTGTGGGTTGGTAGGGTGGGGACGGTGGTGTGTTTGAGTCCCGAGAATGAATTCGAACTGAGGAGCAGTTTTTGGAGCTAGGCCACTGAAATGCGCTTTCAAAGGGCAGAACTGTCGGCGATTTCTCAGGCTCTGCAGAAAGTCACCACAGTGGCTTTCAAGAGTGCTCTGAAACCTCGATCTCAACTTTCAATCTGGCTAATGCGAGTATTAAAATTTCCAGATCAACGCATTCTTTGAAGGCCGGGCGGTTTGGCGTCGACCATATTACGGAGAAATTTTTTGTGGATGATTCCTAGCCACTCCAAACACTAGATTCCAGCTTCCTAATTTGCTAAACCAAGCGTAGGGATTTCTTGATCGTCGTGCATTTCGGAGGCCCAACGGTTTTGTACCCGGTCGAGTAAACGGGAATAACGATCGGCTGCTGAAACTCGGTATGAATTTGCTATGGTAGGTTCTGAGGTGCTCCGTACCCTCGATCTCAGCTTTCGAACTGGCGAATGCGGGTATAGGAATTTCCATAATGACACGCGATTCGGATGCCCAAATGGATGGACAACTGTCTAAACCCGATAGAACTTACTATGGTGGCTTTCGTTGCGCTCGGAACCTTCGACCTCTCTTTTGAATTGGCGAAGCCGAGGGCAGGGATTTCCCGATCGACGCGCGTTTCAGAGGCCCGAACGGTCCCGGATCGCAACCGACCAAACTAGAAAAATGTTCGACTGCCTATCGTGGGTTGGTTGTGTGGGGGTGTTGTGTTAAAGAACCGAGACTGTATTTGAACCGAGGAGGTGTTTTTGGAGCTAGGTCACTGAAATGCTCGTTTCAAAGGAAAGAATGGTCGGGCGATGTCCCAGGCTCTGCAGAAAGTCACCACGGTGGCTTTCGAGAGCGCTCTGAACCCTCTATCTCGGCTTTCGAACTGGTGAACACGAGTATAGGAATTTCCAGATCAACACATGCTTCGAAGGCTCGGTCGGTTTGGCGTCTACCTATATCACGGGGAAATTTGCTGTGGAGGTTTCCTAGCCGCTCCAAACCATAGATCTTAGCTTCCGAATTTGAAAAGCCAAGCATAGGGATTTCTCCATGAATGTGCGTTTCGGACGCTGACAGTTCCGTGCCACGGTCGGGCCAACGGGAATAACGATCGGCTGCCGAAACTCGATATTAAGTTGCTATGGTAGGTTCGGAGGCGTTCTGTACCCTCGATCTCGGCTTTTGAACTAGTGAATGCCTATACAGGAATTTCCGTAACAACGCACGTTTCGGAGGCCGGAATGGATGGACAGGTGTCTAAACTCGAAAGAACTTACTACGATTGCTTTCGTCGCGCTCGGAACCCTCGATCTTATCTTTTGAATTGGCATGGCTGAGTGTAGGGAATTCCCGATTGATGCACGTTTCGAGGTCCCGAACGATCCTTGATTACAAACCGACCGAACTAGTAAAACGATCGACTCCCCACCGTGGGTTGGGTAGGTGGGGCGGGTGGTGTGTTCAAGGCCCGAGAATGAATTCGAACTGAGGGGGGGTTTTTGGACCTGGGTCACTGAAATGCTCTTTTGAATGGGTAGAACTGTTGGGCGATTTCCCAGCCTCTACAGAAAGTCACCACAGTGAATTTAGAGAGCGTTCCGAACCCTCGATCTCGACTTTCGAACAGGTGAACGCGAGTGTAGAAATTTCCGTATCAACGCACGCTTCGAAGGCACGGGCGGTTTGGCGTCTACCCATATAACGGAGATATTTACCATGGAGGTTTCCTAGCCGCTCCAACCCATAGATCTCAACTTCCGAATTTGCGAAGCTAGACTTAGGGATTTCTCGATCGACGTGCGTTTCGGAGGCCCGACGGTTCCATACCTCAGTCAGACCAACGGAAATAACGATCGGCTGCCGAAGATTGGTATAAAGTTGCTGTGGTTGGTTTTGGGACGCTCAGAACCGTCGATCTCGGCTTTTGAACTGATGAATGTGAGTATAGGAATTTCAGTAACAACGCATGTTTCGGAGACCCGAATGGATGGACAACTGTCTAAACCTGATAAAACTTTTAATGTTGGCTTTCAATGCTCTCAGAACCCTCAATATTGTCTTTTGAATTGGTGAAGCCGAGGGTAGGGATTTTCCGATCGACGCTCGTTTAGGAGGCCCGAACGGTCCCGGATCTCAACCGACCGAACTAGAAAAACGATCGACTCCCCTCCATGGGTTGAGTGGGTGGGGGCGGGTGGTGTGTTCCAGGCCCGAGAATGAATTCGAACTGAGGAGTGGTTTTTGGAGCGAGGTTACTGAAATGCTCGTTTCGAAGGGCAGAACAGTTGGGCGATTTCCCAGGCTCTGCGGAAAGTCACCACAGGGGCTTTTAAGAGTGCTACGAACCCTCGATCTCGACTTTCGAACAGGAAAATGCGAATATTAAAATTTCCAGATCAATGCATGCTTCGAAGGCCTGAGAGGTTTGGCGTCAACCATACTACGGAGAAATTTGTTGTGGAGGTTTCCTAGCCGCTCCAAACAGTAGATCCCAGCTTCCGAATTTGCAAAGCCAAGCGTAAGGATTTCTCGATCGTCATGTGTTTCGGAGGCCCAACAGTTTTGTACCGCGGTCGGTTCAACGGGAATAACGGTCGACTGCCGAAACTCGGTATTAATTTGCTATGGTAGGTTCTAGGGGGCTCCGTACCCTCGATCTCAGCTTTCGAACTAGCGAATGCGAATATAGGAATTTCCAAAACGACGCGCGATTCGGATACCCAAATGGATGGACAACTGTCTAAACCCGATAGAACTTACTATGGTGGCTTTCGTTGCACTCGGTTAGAATTGGCGAAGCCGAGTGCAGGGATTTCCCGATCGACGCACGTTTTGGAGGCCCAAACGGTCCCGGATCGCAACCGACCGAACTAGAAAAATGATCGACTCCCCATCGTAGGTTGGTTGGGTGAGGGTGTTGTGTTAAAGGGCCGAGAATGAATTCGAACTGAGGAGGGGTTTTTGGAGCTAGGTCACTGAAATGTTCGTTTCAAAGGGAAGAACTGTCGGGCGATGTCCCAGGCTCTGCAGAAAGTCACCACGATGGCTTTCGAGAGCACTCTGAACCCTCAATCTCGGCTTTCGAACTGGCGAACATGAGCATATGAATTTCCAGATGAACGCATGCTTCGAAGGCTCGGGCGGTTTGGCGTCTACCTATATTACGGATAAATTTTCTGTGGAGGTGACCTGGCCCTCCAAGCCATAATCTCAGCTTCCAAATTTTTAAAGCCAATCGTTGGGATTTCTCTATGGATGTGGTTTCGGAGGCCCGATGGTTCCATACTGCTGTCGGGCCAACAGGAATAACGATCGGTTGCCGAAACTCGGTATTAAGTTGCTATGGTAGTTTCCGGGGCGCTCCGTACCCTCGATCTCGACTTTCGAACTAGCGAATGCCTATATAGGAATTTCCGTAACAACGCACGTCTCGGAGGCCGGAACGGATGGACAACTGTCAAAACTCGATAGAACGTACTATGGTAGCTTTCGTCGTGCTTGGACCCCTCGATCTTGTCTTTTGAATTGATGTGGCCGAGTGTAGGGATTTTCCGATCAATGAGCGTTTCGGAGGCCCGAACGATCCTTGATCGCAACCGACCGAACTAGAAAAATGATCGACTCCCCACCATGGGTGGGTGGATGGGGCGGGTGTTGTGCTCAAAGCCCGAGAATGAATTCGAACCGAGGAGGGGTTTTGGAGCTAGGTCACTGAAATGGTCGTTTCAAAGGGCAGAACTGTTAGGCGATTTCCCATGCTCTGCAGAAAGTCACAACGGTGGCATTCGAGAGCGTTGCGAACCCACGATCTCGACTTTCGAACTGGTGAACGCGAGTATTGGGATTTCCAAATCAATTCCCGCTTCAAAGGTCTCTCGGTTTGGTGTTTACCCATATTATGGAGAAATTTACTATGGAGGTTTCAAGCCGTTCCAAACCATAGATCTCAACTTCTGAATCCAATCATAGGGATTTCTCGATCGACGTAGGTTTTGGAGGCCCGACGGTTCCGTACCGCGGTTCGGCCAATGGAATAACGATCGGCTGCCGAAACTCGTTGTAATGTTGCTATGTTAGGTTTCGGGATGCTCCGAACTCTCGATCTCAGCTTTCGAACTAGAAAATGCGATTATAGGAATTTCCGTAACAATGCGCGTTTCGGAGGCCCGAACGGATGGACCGGTGTCTACACCGGATAAAACATAATGTATTTACTTTCGCTATGCTCAAAACCTTCGATCTTGTCTTTTGAATTGGCGAAGCCGAGTGCAGGGATTTCCAGATCGACGTGCGTTTCGGAGACCCAAACGGTTACAATTTGCAACCGACCGAACAAGAAAAACGACCGACTTCACATTGTGGGTTAGTTGAGTGGGGTGGGTGGTGTGTTTGATTCCCGAGAATGAATTCGAACTGAGGGGGGTTTTTGGAGCTAGGCCACTGAAATGAGCATTTCAAAGGGCAGAACTGTTGGGCGATTTCCCAGGCTCTACAGAAAGTCACCACAGTGGCTTTCAAGAGTTTTCTGAACCCTCGATCTCAACTTTCGAACTGGAAAATGCGAGTATCAAAATTTCCAGATCAACGCATGCTTTGAAGGCCTGGGCGGTTTGGCGTCAACCATATTACGGAGAAATTTGCTGTGGAGGTTTCCTGGCCGCTCCAAACACTATATCCTAGCTTCCGAATTTGTGAAGCCAAGCGTAGGGATTTATCGATCGTCGTGCGTTCGGAGGCCCAACGGTTTTGTACCCGGTCGGGTCAACGGGAATAACGATCGGCTGCTGAAACTCGGTATTAATTTGCTATGATAGGTTCTGGGGTGCTCCGTACCCTCTACCTCAGCTTTCGAACTGGTGAATGCGAGTATAGGAATTTCCATAATGACATGCGATTCGGATGCCCAAATGGATGGGCAGCTCTCTAAACCCGATAGAACTTACTATGGTGGCTTTTATTGCACTCGGAAACTTCGACCTTGTCTTTTGAAATGACGAAGCTGAGCGCAGGGATTTCCCGATCGACGCGCGTTTCGGAGGCCCGAACGGACCCGGATCGCAACCAACCGAACAAGAAAAATGATCGACTCCCCACCGTGGGTTGTTTGGGTGGGGGGGTGTTGTGTTAAAGAACCGAGACTGAATTCGAACTAAGGAGGGGTTTTTGGAGCAAGGTCACTGAAATGCTCGTTTCAAAGGAAAGAACTGTTTGGCGATGTCCAGGATCTGCAGATAGTCACCACGGTGGCTTTCGAGAGCGCTCTGAACCCTCAATCTCAGCTTTCGAACTGGCGAACACGAGTATATGAATTTCCAGATCAACGCATGCTTCGACGGCTCGGGCGCTTTGGCATCTACCTATATTATGGAGAAATTTGCGGTGGAGGTTTCCTGGTCGCTCCAAACCATAGATATTAGCTTCCAAATTTGTAAAGCCAAGCGTTGGGATTTCTCAATGGATGTTAGTTTCGGAGGCCCGGCGGTACCGCTGTTGGGCCAACAAGAATAACGATCGGCTGCCGAAACTCGGTATTAAGTTGCTATGGTAGGTTCCGGGGCGCTACGTACCCTCGATCTCGGCTTTTGAACTGGCGAATGCCTATATAGGAATTTCCGTAACAACGCACGTTTCGGAGGCTGGAACGGATGGACAACTGTCTAAACCAGATAGAACTTACTATGGTGGCTTTCGTTGCGCTCAAAACCCTCGATCTTGTCTTTTGAATTGGCATTTCCGAGTGTAGGGATTTTCCGAAGGATGTGCATTTCGGAGGCCGGAACAATCCTTGATCGCAACCGACCGAACTTGAAAAACGATCGACTCCCCACCACGGGTTGGGTGGGTGGGGTGGGTGTTATGTTCAAGGCCCGAGAATGAATTTGAGCTGAGGAGGGGTTTTTGGAGCTAGGTCACTGAAATGCTCATTTCAAAGGGTAGAACTGTTGGGCAATTTCCAAGGCTCTGCAGAAAGTCACCACAGTGGCTTTCGAGAGTGCTCTGAACCCTCGATCTCGACTTTCGAACTGGCAAATGCGAGTATCAAATTTTCCAGATTAACGCATGCTTCGAAGGCCTGGGCGATTTGGCGTCTACCATATTACGGAGAAATTTACTGTGGAGGTTTCCTAGCCGCTCCAAACACTTAATCTTAGCCTCCAAATTTGTGAAGTCGAGCGTAGGAATTTCTCGATCGACGTGTGTTTCGGAGGCCCAACGGTTTCGTACCGCGGTCGGGTCAGCGGGAATAAAGATCGGCTGTCGAAACTCGGTATTAATTGATATGGTAGGTTCTGGGGGGCTCCGTATCCTCGATCTTGGCATTCGAACTGGCGAATGCCAGTTTAGGAATTTCCATAACGACGCGCGATTCGGAGCCCCGAACGGTTGGACAGCTGTCTAAACCCGATAGAACTTACTATGGTGGCTTTCATTGCCCTCGGAACATTCGTCCTTGTCTTTTGAATTGGCGAAGATGAGTACAGGGATTTCCGGATCGACGTTCTTTTCGGAGGCCCAAACTATCCCGGATAGCAACCGAACGAACTGGAAAAACGATCGACTCCCCATCGTGGGTTGGTTGGGTGGGGGAGGGTGTTGTGTTAAAGGCCCGAGACTGAATTCGAACTGAGAAGGGGTTTTGGAGCTAGGTCACTGAAATGCTCGTTTCAAAGGGAAGAACTGTTGGGCAATGTCTCAGGCTCTGCAGAAAGTCACCACGGTGGCTTTCGAGAGCGCTCTGAACCTTCGATCTCGGCTTTTAAACTGGCGAACAAGAGTATTGGAATTTTCAGATCAACGCATGCTTCGAAGGCTCGGGCGGTTTGGCGTCTACCTATATTACGAAGAAATTTGCTGTGGAGGTTTCATTGCCGCTCCAAACCATAGATCTCAGCTTCCGAATTTGTAAAGCCAAGCATAGGGATTTCTCGGTGGATGTGCGTTTCGGAGGCCCGACGGTTCCGTACCACGGTCGGGCCAACAGGAATAACGATCGACTACCGAAACTTGGTATTAAGTTGCTATGGTAGGTTCCGGGGCGCTCCGTACCCTCGATCTTGGCTTTCGAACTAGTGAATGCCTATATAGGATTTTCTGTAACAACGCACGTTTCGGAGGCCGGAACCGATGGACAGCTGTCTAAACCCGATAGAACTTACTATGGTGGCTTTCTTCGCGCTCAGAATCCTTGATCTTGTCTTTTGAATTGGCATGGCAGAGTGTAGGGATGTCCCTTGATGCGCGTTTCGGAGGCTCGAACGATCCTTGATCGCAACCGACCGAACTAGAAAAACGATTGACTCCCCACCGTGGGTTGGGTAGGTGAGGCGGGTGGTGTGTTCAAAGCCCGAGAATGAATTCAAACCGAGGAGGGGCTTTTAGATCTAGGTCGCTGAAATGCTCGTTTCAAAGGGAAGAACTGTTGGGTGATTTCCAAGGCTCTGCGGAAAGTCACCACGGTGGCTTTCGAGAGCGCTTCGAACCCTCGATCTCGACTGTCGAACTGGTGAACGTGAGTATTGGAATTTCAAGATCAATGCATGCTTCGAAGGCCCTATGTTTAGGCATCTACCCATATTACGAAGAAATTTACTATGGAGGTTTCAAGCTGCTCCAAACCACAGATCTCAACTTCCGAATTTGCGAAGCCAATCATAGGGATTTCTCGATCTACATGCATTTTTTAGGCCCGACGGTTCCATACCACGATCGAACAAACGGGAATAACGATCGTCTGTCTGTACTCGTGTTAAGCTGCTATGGTAGGTTTTGGGATGCTCCGAACTCTCGATCTTGGCTTTCGAACTAGCGAACGCGAGTATTGGAATTTCTAGATCAACGCACACATCGACAGCCCGGGCAGTTAGGCGTCTACCCATATTATGGAGAAATTTGCTATGGATGTTTCCTAGCCCCTCCAAACCATAGATCTCAACTACCAAATTTTCAATGCCAAGCGTAAGGATTTCTCGATTGACGTACATTTCGGAGGCCCGACGGTTTCGTACCGCGGTCGGGCCAACGGGAATAACGATCGGCTGCCGAAACTTGGTATTAAGTTGTTATGGTAGGTTGCGGGGTGCTCCTCGATCTCAGCTTTCGAACTAACAAATGTGAGTATAGAAATTTCCGTAACCACGCGCGTTTCAGAAGCCCAATCGGATGTACATCTGTCTAAACCCGATAGAACTTACTATGGTGGCTTTTATTGCGCTTAGAACCTTCATTCTTGTCTTTTGAATTGGCAAAACCGAGTGCAGGGATTTCCCGATCGATCCGTGATCCAGAGGCTTGAACGGTCCGAGATCGCATCCAACCGATCTAGAAAAACGATCAACTCACCACTGTAGGTTTGGTAGGTGGGGCAGGTGGTGTATTCAAGGCCTGAAAATGAATTCGAACTGAGGGCGGGTTTTTAGAGCAAGATCACTAAAATGCTCGTTTCAAAGGGTAAAACTGCTGGGCGATTTCCCAGGCTCTGCAGAAAGTCATCACAGTGTCTTTCGAGAGCGCTCTGAACCCTCGATCTCAGCTTTCGAACTGGCGAACGCGAGTATAGGAATTACCATATCAACTCATGCTTCGAAGGCCTAGGCGGTTTTGAGTCTACCCATATTACGAAGAAATTTTCTATGGAGGTTTTCTAGCCGCTACAAACCATAGATCTCAACTTCCGTATTTGTGAAGCCAAGCATAGGGATTTCTCAATTGACGTGCATTTCGGAGGCCCGATGGTTCCGTACCACAGTCGGGCCAACAAGAGTAAAGATCGGCTGCCGAAACTCGGTATTAAGTTGCTATGGCAGGTTCCGGGATGCCCCGAACCCTCAATCTCGGCTTTCGAACTGGCGACTGCGAGTATTGGAATTTTTGTAATAACGCACGGGCCCGAACGGATGGACAGCTCTCTAAACCAGATAGAACTTACTATGGTGGCTTTTGTTGCGCTCGAAACCCTCGATCTTTTCTTTTGAATTGGCGAAGCTGAGTGCTAGGATTTCCCGATCGACGTGCATTTCGGAGGCCCGAACGGTCCCGGATCGCAACCAACCGAACTAGAAAAACAATCGACTCCCTGCCGTGTATTAGGTGGGTGGGGCGGGTGGTGTGTTCAAGGTCCAAGCATGAATTCGAACTGAGGAGGGGTTTTTCAAGCAAGGTCTTTGAAATGCTCATTTCAAAGGGCAGAACTGTTGGGCGATTTCCCAGGCTCTGCAGAAAGTCACCACAGTGGCTTTCAAGAGTGCTCCGAATCCTCGACCTCGGCTTTCGAACTGGCGGACGCGAGTATAAGAATTACCAGATCAACGCACGCTTCGAAGACCCGGGCGGTTTGGCATCTACCCATATTACGGAGAAATTTACTATGGACTTTTCCTAGCCGCTCCAAACCATAGATCTCAACTTCCTCATTTGCGAAGCCAAGTGTACGGATTTCTCGATCTATGTGCGTTTCGAAGGCCTGATCGTTCCGTACCGCGGTCGGGCCAACGGGAATAACGATCGGCTGTCGAAACTCGGTATTAAGCTACTATGGTAGGTTCTGAGATGCTCCGAACCATCGATCTCGGCTTTCGCACTGGCGAATGCGATTATAGAAATTTCCGTAACAACGCATGTTTCGGAGGCCCGAACGGATGGACAGCTGTCTAAACCCGAAAAAACTTACTATGGCGGCTTTCGTCGTGCTCAGAACCATCGATCATGTCTTTTGAATTGGCCAAGCCGAGTGCTGGGATTTCCCGATCGATGCGCGTTTCGGAGGCCTGAACGGTCCCGGATCGCAACTGACCGAACTAGAAAAATGTTCGACTCTCCACCGTGGGGTGGTTAGGTGGGGCTGGTGGTGTGTTCAAGTCCCGAGAATGAATTCGAACTGAGGATGGGTTTTCGGAGCTAGGTCGCTAAAATGCTCATTTCAAAGGGAAGAACTTTTGGGCGATTTCCCAGGCTCAGCAGAAAGTCACCACGGTGGCTTTTGAAAGCGCTCTGAGCCCTCAATCTCGACTTTCGAACTAGCGAACGCGAGTATAGGAATTTCTAGATCAATGCATTCTTCGATGGCCCGGGCGGTTTGGCGTCTACCTATATTACGAAGAAATTTACCATGGAGGTTTCCTAGCTGCTCCAAACCATAGATCTCAGATTCCGAATTTGCAAAGCCAAGCGTAGGGATTTTTCGATCGATGTGCGTTTCGGAGGCCCGATGGTTCCATACCGCGGTCGGGCCAACGGTGTAACAACCCGTATTTTCAATAACCTGTAATAACATAAATTGAGGCAGAATTTAATTCTAAAATGGGAATCAAGGGAAACGGGCTATGCCATTGCGTTCGTCTCGGAAAAATACGCGAAATAGAGTCCGAGTTTTCGAAAATCGGAGTCCGTATGACCAAGATATGGCCTCGCGAAGTTTCACGAAAATTCCCAAATTAAAGTATACTTAATTAAGTGAAATGGGTTGTGTAGATATATATATATATATATTGATATATATATATATATAATTGAAAATTTAATAAATAAATATGCAAAAATGCTCAAAACAGCGAATTGGGAGAGGGGAATAACCGAACCGGCCGATTTTTGAAGTCGACCCGAGCCCGCTGGGTCGACTAGGGGTTAATCCAGGGTGTTTGGCTGTCAACCCGTGGGCCGATTCGCTCAAGTGCAGATTTTGCATTTGAATGGTTCTCATGGTCCATCTTTAATCTAAAGGCCCTAGATGGTTCCTACACTTGACTTCTTCCCCAAGACATGCTTTGATGGCTTGGATTGAATCTAGGGTTAATCCTATGGCCTAAAACACTTGCCTAATCTATAAATAAGACCCTAACCTACCCTAATTCATTCATAATTAAACCTAGTGACTAAACTATGGCAAAATGCTAGCTCTCATGGCCTCCACTAATTTTATGAAGAGGGTTGCATACTAATCACTCTCTAATCAACTTCTAATCCCTTCTTAGCATCTTAATCTTCTTCATTTGGTGTTCAAAGTTGCTAGTTGTGAGTTTCTATCACTTTGATGATCTTTTGGTAAACTAATTAGATGAGATGTGATGAGATTTATGGTTTTGTATGTGGGTTAATGAGCTTTGAATCATATGATATGATGTTAGCATTAATCTTATGTTTATGCATGTTGAGTATGTAAGCTTATGCAAGTTTAATATGATGTATGTTATGTTTGCATGATGCTAAATATGCAAGTTGTGGGCTATGTAATCATATGCATGTTATGCAAGTTCATGGTAATATGCTATGCAAGTTACATGTATGTAAATATGCAAGTTACATGTTTGTTAATATGCAAGTTACATGTATGTAAATATGCAAGTTACATGTTTGTTAATATGCAAGTTACATGTTTGTTAATATGCAAGTTACATGTATGTAAATATGCAAGTTACATGTTTCTTTATATGCAAGTTACATGTTTGTTAATATGCGAGTTACATGTATGTAAATATGCAAGTTACATGTTTATTAATATGCAAGTTCATGATGACACATTATGCAAGTCTATAAGCTAATATGCAAGTTTGTTATGCAAAATGAATATGTAAGTTATGTGACATATTATATGCAAGTTATGTGACATGTTATGCAAGTTCATATGCAAGTTATGTGTTTGTTAATATGCAAGATGGCACCTTTGAAACATGTTCATTCATATGCAAGTTGACACCTTTTATATGTGTTATATCATGAACGAAATTACGTGGGAACGATGGGGTAATTAAATGCATAAGTTAATAAGATTGTGTGAAATTAATATAATTATGCATAACACAAAATAAATAAACATAGTATGGGAATTTGCCTATTTGGTTAGGTGTACCCATACTATGTGTTGGGAATTTACCTATTGAGTTAGGTCTACCCCATGGGAATTTACCTATTAAGTTAGGTCTACCCATGTTAAGAAAACTTGATTAATTAGGGATAATTAATATAAAATTATGAGGGTGATTAATTAGGTGTAATTAATTGACTAAGACACGAGGTTGGACTCAGTTGTAGCGTAAAACTGCCCGGACCCAACCGGCTTAACCAGTTGCTACAAATGTTAGCCCAATGTGAGAGGTCTTAGGCACAAACTAAATACGTAATTAATGTAAAGACACGAGGTTAGACTCTGTTATGACATAAGGCTGCCCGGACCCAACCGGCTTAACCAGCGGTCATAAAAGACAGTCTAATGTGAGAGGTCTTTACAAAGGTTACGTTCTTAATTAATTAATTAAGAAACACTTAACCATATTAGCATGTAGAGGGACATGAGGGGTTAAGTGGGTGCCTCGGGTGGCATGAGAAAATCTAGTGGTTGCCTTGGGTGGCAATAGAAAATACGATTAGAATACTTAACCAAAATGGAACATGTAATTAAAACATGATTAAAGGGTTAAGTGGGATATACTAGAAAAAGGGACAAGCTTAGGTGGGTAGCTTGTGGAGGCCCATTTCAACCAGTAACCCATACGTATCTTTGTGGGCTCGACCCATGTCGAGGACGGGACACGCATACTGGGCTTGACTGTAAGAGGCAAACGGGTTAGCGGTGGCAACGCAAGTCCAACGGGCTTCATATGCGTGAGTGGGCCCGGGCTGGTAGGTAAGCCGTTGTTGCATCGAGTAGATATAAGCCGTGCACCTTTAGTTCCATCAGGTTGCCACATTGGGGAATGATACATCCCACGGTGGGGCCAGCACGGGTATCTACGTTAGGGAGCCGATCGAATGGGAAGTAGTGTGTACACCTAGTGGATTGTAGGGCCCCGTGGCGCCTACTTGGTCACCTAGGGGTACGCAGGTACTAATTAGTAAATTTTATAAGTCCTTGGGTGGGATCAACCTTTAAGTTAGGAACGACTGGTGTGGTGCAGTTTAGTAATTTACCTTAGGGAGGGTAGATGCGTCTTTATCCTTTATCTTCGTTTAGTTGACTGCTTAGGGTAGCCATTCATCCCTATATGTTACCGTATATCAGTTTATGTCTTCTCTGGTTACTTTAACGATTGTATTGTTAAAGTTATAGGACTCGCTCAGACTTATGTCTGACCCTGTTGTTTTTATCTTTTTTCCCAACCCTCAGGTCCTACGGTGGATCCTAGCAGTAGTGGAGCTTGATCGGATTGCTGTTCCAGTCTTTAGGAGCTTGGATAGATGTAAAGCTCCAGTTATCCAATTATCTTTTCTTTTGTTTGGCTATTGTATGAGAGTGGGATTATGTACTTCTTTATTTTGATGGATATTGTACTTGACCTTTATTGTGGTTTTATGATGTAACCAGACATGTTTTACTTCCGCTGTTATGAGATGATGTTTTAAAATTTCAAGTACTATTTATATCTGTCTTGTTGTAATTTTTCTGTTCTATATTCACTAAAATACTCCACCAATGCTATGGCATTCCCTTAGTGAGTGATCATAGCGGGAGTGGGGTGTTACACGTGGTATCAGAGCTTAAGGTTACCAGAACAGATAAAATTTTTGAGAAAAACTACTTTCTAAGAGTATTTTCGAAGAAAGGATTTTTAAAAGCATGTCTTCTAAGAGAAAAAGTTTTTGAAAAAGAAAAGCATAATCCCCAATAGCCATATCTTTATCTTTCGGAGTCTCCTTTTCGAATCTTTCCTCTTTCGTTTCAGCATGGCTGAAGATCTTAACATCCCGGAGGGTTTAGTTATACCACTATGGTATAGGAGGTTGCAAGAGGCTAGGGCCGCGGCTGCGGGTCCGGCCAATGCTACTACACCAGAGACAACCGCTCCTCCTCCTCAGCCTAGAGTGGATAATTTTGCTAAGGTTTGCAAGGAGTTCAAGGCTATAGGAGGAAAACCTTTTCTTGGTTCAGAGACTTTCGTAGAGGCTAGAGATTGGCTTAAGGAAGTGGAAGAGTTGCTAGATATCTTTGAAGTGGAAGAGGGAAAGAAAGTCAAGTTGGCGGCTTGGTTAATGAAGGGAGAGGCCTCATTCTGGTGGGAGGTCACTAATGGAGAACGCCCTGTTGACTCTTGGGCAGATTTTAAGCAAAGGTTTGGGGCTAAGTTTCTCTCAAGGGCGGAAGAGAATCTGTTTATGGAGAAGTTCTTGAATTTGAAGCAAGGGAATCTCACGGTGAAAGAATATGTCAACAAATTCAATCAATTAGCAAGGTTTGGCATAGAGTTGGTGAATACACCGGAGAAGAAGGCTTTGAGGTTCGTTAGAGGCTTGAACGAACCATTGCAAGGAATAGCTATGACTCACATTCCTATGGGGGCCACTTTTGAGAAGCTTGTCTACATGGCACTTATGCATGAGGATGATAAGAATTCTAAGGCACCAGAGAAAAAGGGGGATCAGAAGAAACCGCAACAGCAACAACAAGGCAAGGGCGGAAAAGGCAATGGTGACAAAAAGAAGACGAAGAAGAAGTGCTTCAATTGTGGAACACCAGGACACCTTAGTAAGGATTGTCGCAAAAAGAAGAAAACCGGTTGCTTTCATTGTGGTGAAGCAGGGCATCTTGTGAAAAACTGCCCAAAGAAGGGGCAGAAGACGGGGTCTACCTCAGGAGGCCAGGTGCAAGCTCTTATAGCACCACCTCAGTCAGGGGGGCAAGTTCAGGTTCTCTCAGTTCCACCGATTCAGCAGAGAGGTAGAACTATTTCCGTTGAAAGTCTGGTTTTTCTGTTTGATCATCCAGTTCGTACTTTGTTTGACTCTGGCGCATCGCATTCTTTTATCTCATCATCGTTAGTTGAGTCACTGCACTTAGACACCAGTCTAGTTGATGATCCCTTGGTTGTCTCAAACCCAATTGGGGGCTCCATATATCTGTCTATGATATGTTTGGGTTTGAAGATTTCTATACTTAGCGTTGAGTTTAGATGTGATGCTTTTGTATTGGGCTTCACGGGCTATGGGTTGATCTTGGGCATGGACTGGTTATCCAGTAATGGTGCCGTTCTTGATTGCGAAAGGAGAGTTGTCAGGCTCATGACCCGCTTGGGTAACACTCTCGAGATCTCTTGCAATCCCATGGAATCTGTTTTGCTAAGTTATCTTGAATCGCTCGATGCTTCGGTCGAGAGTTTGTGTTCTGTCAGAGTAGTCCGGGAATATCCGGATGTGTTTGAAGAAGTAAAGGGTTTGCCTCCGAAGCGGGAGATAGATTTCCGAATTTATTTGGTGGATAATGCCAAACCAGTGTCTTTGCCAGTACGCCACATGGCTCCTCGTGAGAGAAGAGAACTTCATAAGCAAGTAGGGGAGTTGCTTGAGAAGGGGTTCATAAGGCGAAGTATATCGGAGTGGGGAGCTCCAGTAGTGTTTGCCACGAAGGCGGATGGGTCCCTCAGACTTTGTGTGGATTATAGAGAACTTAATAAGCTCACGAAGAAGAATAGACACCCATTACCGAGGATAGATGATCTCTTTGATCAGTTGGTTGGCGCGTCAGTATTTTCGCAGATGGACTTAGCTACAGGGTTTCATCAGTTAAGAGTGGCGGAGGACAGTATAGAGAAGACTGCTTTCCGGACTCCGGATGGTTTTTATGAGTGGCTAGTGATGCCATTTGGGTTGACAAACGCCCCCGCATACTTTGTTGATCTCATGAGTAGAGTGTTCAGAGAGTATCTGAATAAGTTTGTAGTAGTTTTTGTGGATGACATCTTGGTCTTTTCCAAGAATGAAGAAGAGCATGCCTTACATCTCAAGGAAGTGTTGGAGACTCTTCGAGCGCATAGTCTTAAAGCTAAATTCTCTAAATGCCATTTTTGGAGAAGAGAAGTGCGATTCTTAGGGCATGTGGTCTCTAAGGAAGGGATAGCTGTGGATCCCGCAAAGATAGTATCTATCCAGGATTGGAAAGTTCCTAGAAATGCTACCGAGGTAAGAAGTTTCTTGGGGTTGGCAGGATATTATAGGAAGTTCATCAAAGACTTCGCGAAGACATCAGCCCCATTAACCCGCTTGACGAAAAAGAATCTGGTTTTCTCGTGGGATGTAGATTGTGATGATGCTTTCCGACGGTTAAAGAGAGCTTTGACCACCGCTCCAGTTTTAGTGCTCCCGGATGGGAGTAAGCCGTTTGTTGTTTATACCGATGCTTGTGGAACAGGATTAGGCGCAGTCTTGATGCAGGAGGGAAGGGTAATAGCCTATGGAGGGAGACAATTGAGAGTGCATGAGAAGAATTACCCTACCCATGATCTAGAGTTGGCCGCGATTGTTTTCGCACTTAAGTCTTGGCGCCATTATCTTCTTGGTGAGAGATTCGAGTTGTTCACCGACCATAAATCATTGAAGTACTTATTCTCTCAGAAGGATTTAAACTTAAGACAGCAAAGGTGGATGGAGTTCTTAGCATCCTATGATTTCGAGATAGCGTATACCCCTGGTAAGGGTAACGTGGTGGCAGACGCCTTGAGTAGAAAAAGGCTATCTTTGAGTCCATTGTTCGTGGAACGACGAAGCTTGGAGTTTCTTTCTTTGTTTGACTTCAGACCTTCTGTTGATTTTGTACCTGGTTTGTTGGCATCCTTGGAGGTTAGACCTACTCTTTTGAGACGGATTGGCGAGGCTCAGCGAGACGACCCACAGTTGGTTGTGTTGGTAGAGAAGCTTATAAGAGGGGAGTCGTCCAGCCATTTGGGTAGATACACCATAGATGATAAGGGATGGTTGCATAGAGACGGTAGACTTTGTGTACCGCAAGATGAGGGTTTGAAGAAGGCTATTTTGGATGATGCACATCGTTCAAGAATGACTATTCATCCCGGTGGAGACAAAATGTACCAAGACATGAAGAGAGTTTTCTTCTGGGCCGGTATGAAGAAAGATGTGGCCGAGTATGTGGCTAGATGCTTAGTGTGCCAACAAGTTAAAGTGGAGCAAAGGAAACCCGGTGGGTTGCTACACCCATTGGAAGTTCCACAGTGGAAGTGGGATAGTGTCTCGATGGATTTCATCGACGGGTTACCGAGATCGAGGAAGGGCAATACGGGAATTTGGGTTGTGGTAGACAGACTTACCAAGAGTGCCCATTTTATACCCGTAAAGAGTAAGAGGACCGCTCCATGGCTTGCTTCAGTCTATGTAAGAGAGATTGTTAGATTGCATGGCATACCATCCAGCATTGTGAGTGATCGAGATCCTATTTTCACTAGTGAGTTTTGGAGAAGTTTGCAAGAGGCGGTAGGGACTCAGTTGTGTTTGAGCACCGCATATCATCCTCAGACGGACGGTCAGACCGAGAGGGTGAACCGTATCTTAGAAGATCTTTTGAGGCTTTGTATCTTGGATTTTGGAGGTACATGGGAAGAACATCTTCCTTTGGTGGAGTTCGCATATAATAACAGCTTTCAGTCCAGTATTGGTATGGCTCCTTTCGAAGCTCTTTATGGAAGGCCTTGTCGATCTCCTACATGTTGGTGGGAATCTACGGATAAGATCTTGCTTGGGCCGGATATGGTTAGAGAGACTTCAGAGAAGATTGATTTAATTCGAAAAAGGATGAAAGCAGCGCAAGATAGACAGAAATCTTATGCGGATCGGAGAAGGACGGATCTTGAGTTTGAGGTTGGGGACATGGTTTTTGTCAAAGTATCTCCATTGAGAAATGTTGTTCGCTTTGGGTCCGTAGGGAAGTTAGCACCGAGATTTGTTGGGCCGTTTCCTATTAAGGAAAGGATTGGACGGATGGCATATAGGGTGGAGTTGCCCGACAGACTTAGTGGTGTTCATGATGTATTCCATGTATCACATTTGAGGAAGTGCTTACATGAGACCGCGGAGGTGGTAGAGCCGAGCTTGCTTAGAGATGTAGAGGTAGAGCGTGATGCGACGATTCGACGAGCTCCTACTCGCATCCTTGGGTCAGAAACTAGGAAGTTGAGGAACAGAGAAGTTCAGCTAGTTAAAGTGCAATGGGGAGATGACGAAAGCAATGCTACTTGGGAGACGGAAGCAAAGATGCGTTCTTTGTATCCATTTCTTTTTGAGAGTATGTCTTTTAACTTCTCCTTTATTGCTTGTCTAGTACTTATCTTATCTTTAGTATATCCTCTCGCTAATACCTATGACCTTTAGATAGGGTAAAACCTATGGTTGAAACATGTGTTTGAAACATGTTATGGTTGATGGATGCATATGGATGCAATTGTTTGCTAGTGGTTGCTCGTGGATGCATATACACACACATTAGGCACTAGATCGGCTCAGTCACTTCATGTTGCATATTGCATAAATGGATGTGGTAGTTAGATTGATGGATGTATCATGGCTGTGTTATCATATGGATGATGCATTTTTGTGTATGGTTGTGCACGCATGTAGAAATTTGTATGTGTCAATAGGGTTTCGCATACATATTGGATGCATGGCACTATCATGGTTTGCATTAAGGAGGTTTACTGTATCAGTAACCGCCTGATTTTTGCATTAGGTAAGTACATATACACACACTTTTGCATATATCCATCCAGCATTTAGAATCTTGTAAGGACAATGATTGCTCGTGGATGATGCTTTGAGTAGATGGATGATTGGATGGTAGGATACGTTCTTCCTAACTTGAAGATTTCGGGGACGAAATCCTTTAAGGAGGGGAGAATGTAACAACCCGTATTTTCAATAACCTGTAATAACATAAATTGAGGCAGAATTTAATTCTAAAATGGGAATCAAGGGAAACGGGCTATGCCATTGCGTTCGTCTCGGAAAAATACGCGAAATAGAGTCCGAGTTTTCGAAAATCGGAGTCCGTATGACCAAGATATGGCCTCGCGAAGTTTCACGAAAATTCCCAAATTAAAGTATACTTAATTAAGTGAAATGGGTTGTGTAGATATATATATATATATATATATATTGATATATATATATATATATAATTGAAAATTTAATAAATAAATATGCAAAAATGCTCAAAACAGCGAATTGGGAGAGGGGAATAACCGAACCGGCCGATTTTTGAAGTCGACCCGAGCCCGCTGGGTCGACTAGGGGTTAATCCAGGGTGTTTGGCTGTCAACCCGTGGGCCGATTCGCTCAAGTGCAGATTTTGCATTTGAATGGTTCTCATGGTCCATCTTTAATCTAAAGGCCCTAGATGGTTCCTACACTTGACTTCTTCCCCAAGACATGCTTTGATGGCTTGGATTGAATCTAGGGTTAATCCTATGGCCTAAAACACTTGCCTAATCTATAAATAAGACCCTAACCTACCCTAATTCATTCATAATTAAACCTAGTGACTAAACTATGGCAAAATGCTAGCTCTCATGGCCTCCACTAATTTTATGAAGAGGGTTGCATACTAATCACTCTCTAATCAACTTCTAATCCCTTCTTAGCATCTTAATCTTCTTCATTTGGTGTTCAAAGTTGCTAGTTGTGAGTTTCTATCACTTTGATGATCTTTTGGTAAACTAATTAGATGAGATGTGATGAGATTTATGGTTTTGTATGTGGGTTAATGAGCTTTGAATCATATGATATGATGTTAGCATTAATCTTATGTTTATGCATGTTGAGTATGTAAGCTTATGCAAGTTTAATATGATGTATGTTATGTTTGCATGATGCTAAATATGCAAGTTGTGGGCTATGTAATCATATGCATGTTATGCAAGTTCATGGTAATATGCTATGCAAGTTACATGTATGTAAATATGCAAGTTACATGTTTGTTAATATGCAAGTTACATGTATGTAAATATGCAAGTTACATGTTTGTTAATATGCAAGTTACATGTTTGTTAATATGCAAGTTACATGTATGTAAATATGCAAGTTACATGTTTCTTTATATGCAAGTTACATGTTTGTTAATATGCGAGTTACATGTATGTAAATATGCAAGTTACATGTTTATTAATATGCAAGTTCATGATGACACATTATGCAAGTCTATAAGCTAATATGCAAGTTTGTTATGCAAAATGAATATGTAAGTTATGTGACATATTATATGCAAGTTATGTGACATGTTATGCAAGTTCATATGCAAGTTATGTGTTTGTTAATATGCAAGATGGCACCTTTGAAACATGTTCATTCATATGCAAGTTGACACCTTTTATATGTGTTATATCATGAACGAAATTACGTGGGAACGATGGGGTAATTAAATGCATAAGTTAATAAGATTGTGTGAAATTAATATAATTATGCATAACACAAAATAAATAAACATAGTATGGGAATTTGCCTATTTGGTTAGGTGTACCCATACTATGTGTTGGGAATTTACCTATTGAGTTAGGTCTACCCCATGGGAATTTACCTATTAAGTTAGGTCTACCCATGTTAAGAAAACTTGATTAATTAGGGATAATTAATATAAAATTATGAGGGTGATTAATTAGGTGTAATTAATTGACTAAGACACGAGGTTGGACTCAGTTGTAGCGTAAAACTGCCCGGACCCAACCGGCTTAACCAGTTGCTACAAATGTTAGCCCAATGTGAGAGGTCTTAGGCACAAACTAAATACGTAATTAATGTAAAGACACGAGGTTAGACTCTGTTATGACATAAGGCTGCCCGGACCCAACCGGCTTAACCAGCGGTCATAAAAGACAGTCTAATGTGAGAGGTCTTTACAAAGGTTACGTTCTTAATTAATTAATTAAGAAACACTTAACCATATTAGCATGTAGAGGGACATGAGGGGTTAAGTGGGTGCCTCGGGTGGCATGAGAAAATCTAGTGGTTGCCTTGGGTGGCAATAGAAAATACGATTAGAATACTTAACCAAAATGGAACATGTAATTAAAACATGATTAAAGGGTTAAGTGGGATATACTAGAAAAAGGGACAAGCTTAGGTGGGTAGCTTGTGGAGGCCCATTTCAACCAGTAACCCATACGTATCTTTGTGGGCTCGACCCATGTCGAGGACGGGACACGCATACTGGGCTTGACTGTAAGAGGCAAACGGGTTAGCGGTGGCAACGCAAGTCCAACGGGCTTCATATGCGTGAGTGGGCCCGGGCTGGTAGGTAAGCCGTTGTTGCATCGAGTAGATATAAGCCGTGCACCTTTAGTTCCATCAGGTTGCCACATTGGGGAATGATACATCCCACGGTGGGGCCAGCACGGGTATCTACGTTAGGGAGCCGATCGAATGGGAAGTAGTGTGTACACCTAGTGGATTGTAGGGCCCCGTGGCGCCTACTTGGTCACCTAGGGGTACGCAGGTACTAATTAGTAAATTTTATAAGTCCTTGGGTGGGATCAACCTTTAAGTTAGGAACGACTGGTGTGGTGCAGTTTAGTAATTTACCTTAGGGAGGGTAGATGCGTCTTTATCCTTTATCTTCGTTTAGTTGACTGCTTAGGGTAGCCATTCATCCCTATATGTTACCGTATATCAGTTTATGTCTTCTCTGGTTACTTTAACGATTGTATTGTTAAAGTTATAGGACTCGCTCAGACTTATGTCTGACCCTGTTGTTTTTATCTTTTTTCCCAACCCTCAGGTCCTACGGTGGATCCTAGCAGTAGTGGAGCTTGATCGGATTGCTGTTCCAGTCTTTAGGAGCTTGGATAGATGTAAAGCTCCAGTTATCCAGTTATCTTTTCTTTTGTTTGGCTATTGTATGAGAGTGGGATTATGTACTTCTTTATTTTGATGGATATTGTACTTGACCTTTATTGTGGTTTTATGATGTAACCAGACATGTTTTACTTCCGCTGTTATGAGATGATGTTTTAAAATTTCAAGTACTATTTATATCTGTCTTGTTGTAATTTTTCTGTTCTATATTCACTAAAATACTCCACCAATGCTATGGCATTCCCTTAGTGAGTGATCATAGCGGGAGTGGGGTGTTACAAACGGGAAAAACTATCGGCTGCCAAAACTCGGTATTAAGTTGCTATGGTACGTTTCGGGGCGCTCCGTACCCTCGATGTCGGTTTTCGAACTGCCGAATGCGAGTATAGGAATTCCCATAACAACACGCGTTTCGGAGGGCCGAACGGTTGGACAGCTGTCTAGACCCGATAGAACTTACTATGGAGGCTTTCGTTGTGCTTGGAACCTTCGATATTATCTGTTGAATTGGCGAAGCCGACTGCAGGGATTTCTCGATCAACGCGCATTTCGGAGGCCGAACCGTCCCCGATCACAAATGACCGAACTTGAAAAATGATCGACTTCCCAACATAAGTTGGTTGGGTGGGACGGGTGGTGCGTTCAAGGCCCGAGAATGAATTCGAATAGAGGAGGGGGTATTGGAGCTAGGTCACCGAAATGCTCGTTTCAAAGGGAAGAACTGTTGGGCAATTCCCCAGGCTCTGCAGAAAGTCACCATTGTGGCTTTCGAGAGCACTCCGAACCCTCGATCTCAGCTTTTGAACTGCCGAACGCAAGTATAGGAATTTCTAGATCAACACACGCTTCGAAGGCCCAGGCGGTCTGGAGTTCACCCATATTACGAACAAATTTACTATGGAGGTTTCCTAGCCACTACAAACCATAGATCTCAACTTCCGAATTAGCAAAGTATTTCTCGATCGACGCGCCTTTCGGAGGCCCGACGTTCCGTACAACGGATGGACCAACGCGAATAATGATCGGTTGCCGAAACTCGTTATTAAGTTGCTATGGTAGGTTTTGGGATGCTCTGAACTGTCGAACTCGGCTTTCGAACTGGCGAATGCGAGTATGGGAATTTCCGTAACAACGCAAGTTTCGGAGACCCGAATGGATGGACAGCTGTGCAAACCCGATAGAAGTTACTATGGTGGCTTTCGACGCGCTTGGAACCCTCGATCTTAACTTTTGAACTGGCGAAACTGAGTGTAGGGATTTCCCGATCGACGCGTGTTTTAGAGGCTCGAACGGTCCCATATCGCAAACTTTCGAACTAGAAAAACGATCAACTCCCCACCGTGGGTTGGGTGTGTGGGGCGAGTGGTGTGGTCCAGGTCCGAGAATGAATTCTAACTAATGAGTGGCTTTTGGAGCTAGGTCCCTGAAATGCTCATTTCAAAGGGGAGGAATGTTGGGCGATTTCCCAAACTCTGCGGAAAGTCACCATTGTGGGTTTCGAGAGCACTCCGAACCCTCGATCTCAGCTTTTGAACTGGCGAACGCGAGTATATTAATTTCCAGATCAACGCTCGCTTCGAAGGCTCGAGCGGTTTGGCGTTTACCCATATTACGGAGAAATTTACTATGGAGGTTTCCAAGCCGCTCCAAACCATAGATCTCAACTTTGCGAAGCTATGCATAGGGATTTCTTGATCGACTGGCATTTCAGAGGCCCGATGGTTCCGTACCGTGGTTGGACCAATGGGAATAACGATCGGCTACCGAAACTTGGTATTAAGTTGCTATGGTAGGTTTTAGGACGCTCCGAACTGTCGAACTCGGCTTTCGAACTGGCGAATGCGAATATGGGAATTTCCGTAACATCACATGTTTCGGAGGCCCGAATAGATGGACAGTTGTCAAAACCGGATAGAATATACTATGGTGGCTTTCGACGCGCTCGGAAGCCTCGATCTTGTCTTTTGAACTGGTGAAGCCGAGTGCAGGGATTTCCCGATCGACGCGTGTTTCGGAGGCCCAAACCTTCCCGGATCGCAACGGACCGAACTAGAAAAACGATCAACTCCCCACCGTGAGTTGGGTGGTTGGGGCGGATGGTGTGTTCCAGGCCCGAAATAAGGAGTGGTTTTTGGAGCTAGGTCAGTGAAATGCTCATTTCAAAGGGTAGAACTGTTGGGCAATTTCCTAGGCTCTGAAGATTGTCACCACAGTGTCTTTCGAGAGTGCTCTGAACCCTCGATCTCGACTTTCGAAATGGCAAATGCGAGTATTAAAATTTCCAGACAAACGCATGCTTCGAAGGCCTGGGCGATTTAGCATCTACCATATTACAGAGAAATTTACTGTGGAGGTTTCCTAGCCACTCCAAACACTTGATCTTAGCCTCCGAATTTGTGAAGCCAAGCGTAGGGATTTCTCGATCGATGTGCATTTCCGAGGCCCAATGGTTTCGTACCGTAGTCGGGTCAACGGGAACAAAGATCGGCTGCCGTAACTCGGTATTAAGTTGCTTTGGTAGGTTCCGGGGAGCTCCGTACCCTCGATCTTGGCTTTCAAACTGGTGAATGCGAGTATAGGAATTTCCATAACGACGCGCGATTCGGAGGCCCGGACGGATGGACAACTATCTAAACCCGGTAGAACTTACTATGGTGGTTTTCATTGCACTCGAAACCTTCGACCTTGTCATTTTAATTGGCGAAGTCTAGTGCAGGGATTTCCCGATCGACTTGCGTTTCGAAGGCCCGAACGGTCCCGGATCGCAACCGACCGAACTAGAAAAACGATCGACTCCCCATCGTGGGTTGGTTGGGAGGGGGAGGGTGTTGTGTTAAAGGACCGAGACAGAATTCAAACTGAGGAGGGGTTTTTCGAGCTAGGTCACCAAAATGCTCGTTTCAAAGGGAAGAACTGTTGGCCGATGTCCCAGGCTCTTTAGAAAGTCACCACGGTCGCTTTCCAGAGCGCTCTGAACCCTCAATCTCAGCTTTTGATCTGGCGAACATGAGTATATGAATTTCTAGATCAACGCATGCTTCGAAGGCTCGGGCGGTTTGGCGTCTAACTATATTACGGAGAAATTTGCTGTGGAGGTTTCCTAGCTGCTCCAAATCATTGATCTCAGCTTCCAAATTTGTAAACCCAAGCATAGGAATTTCTCGATGGATGTGAGTTTCGGAGCCCCGACGGCTCCGTACCGCTGTCGGGCTAACAGGAATAACGATCGACTGTCGAAACTCGGTATTAAGTTGCTATGGTATGTTCCGGGGAGCTCCGTACCCTCGATCTCGGCTTTCGAACTAGCGAAAACTTATATAGGAATTTCTGTAACAACGCACGTTTCGGTGGCCGGAACGGATGGACAGTTGTCTAAACCCGATAGAACTTACTATGGTGGCATTCATCGCGCTTGGAACCCTCGATCTTGTCTTTTGAATTGGCATGGCCGAGTTTAGGGATTTCCCGATCGATGCGCATTTCGGAGGCCCGAACGATCCTTGATCGCAACCGACCGAACTAGAAAAATGATCAAATCCTCACCGTGGGTTGGGTGGGTGGGGTGGGCGGTGTGTTCAAGGCCCGAGAATGAATTCGAACTGAGGAGGGGCTTTTGGAGCTAGGTCACTGAAATGCTCGTTTCAAAGGGCAGAACTGTTGGGTGATTTCCCAAGCTCTGTAGAAAGTCACCACGGTGGCTTTCGATAGCGCTGCGAACCCTCGATCTCGACGTTCGAACTGGAGAATGCGAGTATTGGAATTTCCAGATCAACGCATGCTTCGAAGGCCCTACGGTATTACGTCTACCGATATTAGGGAGAAATTTACTATGGAGGTTTCAAGCTGCTTCAAACCGTAGATCTCAAATTCCGAATTTGCGAAGCCAATCATCGGGATTTCTCGACCGACGTGGATTTTTGAGGCCCGACGGTTCCATTCCACGGTCGGGCCAACGGGAATAACTATCGGCTGCCAAAATTCGTGTTAAGTTGCTATGGTAGGTTTCGGGATGCTCTGAACTCTCGATCTCGACTTTCGAACTGGCGAATGCGATTATAGGAATTACCCTAACAATGCACGTTTCGGAGGCCCAAATGGATGGGCAGCTGTCTAAATCAGATAGAACATACTATGGTTGCTTTCGCTGCGCTCGAAACCTTCGATCTTGTCTTTTGAATTGGCGAAGCCGAGTGCAGGAATTTCCCGATCAACACGCTTTTCGGAGGCCCGAACGGTCCCAGTTCGCAACTGACCGAACTAGAAAAACGATCTACTCCCCACCGTGGGTTGGTTGGGTGGGGCAGGTGGTGTGTTCATGTCCCGAGAATGAATTCGAACTGAGGAGGGGTTTTTGGAGCTAGGCCACTGAAATGCTTGTTCCAAAGGGCAGAACTATTGGGCGATTTCTTAGGCTCTGCATAAAGTCACCATTGTGGCTTTCGAGAGCGCTTCGAACCCTCGATCTCGACTTTCAAACTGGCAAATGCGAGTATCGGAATTTCTAGATCAACGCACGCATCGATGGCCCGGGCGGTTTGGCGTCTACCCATATTATGGAGAAATTTGTTGTGGAGGTTTCCTAGCCCTCCAAACCAAAGATCACAACTTTCGAAATTGCAATGCCAAGCGTAGGGATTTCTCGATTGACGTGCATTTAGGAGGCTCCATGGTTTCGTACTACAGTCGGGCCAATGGGAATGACGATCGGCTGCCGAAACTTGGTAATAAGTTGCTGTGGTTGGTTCCAGGGTGCTCCGTACCCTCGATGTCGGCTTTCGAACCAGCGAATGCGAGTATAGAAATTTCCGTAACGAGGCGCGTTTCAGAGGCCCGATCGGATGTAGAGCTGTCTAAACCCGATAGAACTTATTATGTTGGCTTTTATTGCGCTTAGAACCTTCAATCTTGTCTTTTGAATTGGCAATGCGAGTACAGGGATTTCCCGATCGATCCGCGTTTTGGAGGCCCGAACGGTCACGAATCGCATCCGACCGATCTAGAAAAACGATTGACTCACCACTATAGGTTGGGTGGGTGGGGCTGGTAGGGTATTCAAGGCTCGAAAATGAATTCGAACTAAGGAGGGGTTTTTAGAGCTACATCACTAAAATGCTCGTTTCAAACGGTAGAACTGTTGGGCGATTTCCCAGGCTCTACAGAAAGTCATCACGGTGGCTTTCGAGAGTGCTCTGAACCCTCGATCTCGGCTTTCGAACTGGCGAACGCAAGTATAGGAATTACCAAATCAACTCACTCTTCGAATGCCAGGGCGGTTTGGCGTCTACCCATAATACGAAGAAATTTACTATGGAGTTTTTCTAGCCGCTCCAAACCATAGATCTCAAATTCCGTATTTGTGAAGCCAAGCATAGGGATTTCTCAATTAACATGCGTTTCGGAGGCCCGACTGTTCCATACCACGGTCGGGCCAACGGGAATAAAGATTGGCTGCCGAAGCTCGGTGTTAAGTTGCTATGGTAGGTTCCGGGACGCTCCGAACCCTCGATCCCGGCTTTCAAACTGGCGACTGCGAGTATTGGAATTTTCGTAATAACGCACGCTACGGAGGCCTGAACGGATGGACAACTCTCTAAACCAGATAGAACATACTGTGGTGGCTTTCATTGCGCTCGAAACACTCGATCTTTTCTTTTGAATTGGCGAGGCTGAGTGCCGGGATTTCCCCATCGATGTGCATTTCGGAGGCCCAAACGGTCCTGGATCGCAACCGACCGAACTAGAAAAACGATTGACTCCGCACCGCGTATTGGGTGGTTGGGGCGGGTGGTGTATTCAAGGCCCAAGAGTGAATTCAAACTGAGGAGGGGCTTTTGGAGCTAGGTCCTTGAAATGCTCGTTTCAAAGGGCAAAACTGTTGGGCGATTCCCCAGGCTCTGTAGAAAGTCATCACGGTGGCTTTCAAGACTGCTCCGAATCCTCGACCTCGGCTTTCGAACTGGCGGATGCGAGTATACGAATTACTAGATCAACACACGCTTCGAAGGCCCAAGCGGCTCGGCGTCTACCCATACTACGGAGAAATTTACTATGGAGGTTTCCTAGCCGCTCCAAACCATAGATCTCAACTTCCTCATTTGCGAATCCAATTGTACGGATTTCTCGATCGATGTGCGTTTCGGAGGCCCGACAGTTCTATACCGCGGTCGGGCCAACGGGAATAACGATCGTCTTCCGAAACTCGGTATTAAGTTGCTATGGTAGGTTCTGAGATGCTCCGAACCATCGATCACGACTTTCAAACTGGCAAATGCGATTATAGGAATTTCCGTAACAACGCACGTTTCGGAGGCCCGAACGGATGGACAACTGTCTAAACCCGATAGAACTTACTATGGTGTCTTTTATCGCGCTCAGAACCATGGATCTTGTCTTTTGAATTGGCGAAGCCGAGTGAAGGGATTTCCCGATCGACGCGCATTTCAGAGGCCTGAACGGTCTCGGATCGCAACCGACCGAACTAGAAAAATGATCGACTACCCATCGTTGGTTGGTTGAGTGGGGCAGGTGTTGTGTTCAGGTCCCGACAATGAATTCGAACAGAGGAGGGGTTTTTGGAGCTAGGTAGCTTAAATGCTTGTTTTAAAGGTAAGAACTTTTGGGCGATTTCCCAGACTCTGCAGAAAGTCACCATGGTGGCTTTTGAACGCTCTCTGAGCCCTCAATCTCGGCTTTCGAACTAGCGAACGCGAGTATAGGAATTTCCAGATCAATGCTTGCTTCGATGGCCCGGGCGGTTTGACGTCTACCTATATTACGGAGAAATTTACCATGGAGGTTTCCTAGCCGCTCTAAACCATAGATCTCAGATTCCGAATTTGCAAAGCCAAGCATACGGATTTCTCGATCGACGTGCATTTCGGTGGCCCGATGGTTCCATACCGCGGTCGGGCCAACGGGAATAATGATCGGCTGCCAAAACTCGGTATTAAGTTCCTATTGAAGGTTTCGGTGCGCTCCGTACCCTCGATGTTGGCTTTCGAACTGGCGAATGGGAGTATGTGAATTTCCATAACAACGCGAGTTTCGGAGGCCCGAACAGTTGGACAGCTGTCTAAACCCGATAGAACTTACTATGGAGGCTTTTGTTGCGCTTGGAACCTTCGATATTGTCTTTTGAATTGACGAAGCCGAATGCAGGGATTTCCCGATCGATGCACATTTCGGAGGCCCGAACCGCCCCCGGTCGCAAATGACCGAACTTGAAAAATGGTCGACTTCCCAATGTAGGTTGGTTGGGTGGGGCGGGTGGTGTGTTCAAGGTCCGAGAATGAATTCAAACAGAGGAGGGATTTTTGGAGCTAGGTCACTTAAATGCTCATATGGGAAATGTGAGTATAGGAATTTCTAGGTCAACGCACGCTTCGAAAGCCCAGGCGTTCTGGCATTCATCCATATTGCGGAGAAATTTACTATGGAGGTTTCCTATCCGCTCCAAACCATATATCTCAACTTCTGAATTTGCGAAGCTAAGCATAGGACTTCTTGATCGACGCTCCTTTCGGAGGCCCGACGATTCCGTTCCACGGTCGGACCAATGGGAATAACGATCGGCTGCTGAAACTTGGTATTAAGTTGCTATGGTAGGTTTTGGGCTGCTCCAAACCGTCGAACTCGGCTTTCGAACTAGCGAATGCAAGTAAGGGAATTTCTGTAACAACTCATGTTTCGGAGGCCCGAATGGATGGACAGCTGTCCAAACCCGATAGAACTTACTATGGTGGCTTTCGTCACGCTCGGAACCCTCGATCTTATCTCTTGAATTGGCGAAGCCAAGTGCAGGGATTTCATGATCAACGCATGTTTCGGAGGCCCGAACGGTCCCGGATCGCAACCGACCGAACTAGCAAAACGATCAACTCCCCACCGTGGGTTGGTGGGTGGGGCGGGTGGTGTGCTACAGGCCCGAGAGTGAATTCTAACTGAGGAGTGGTTTTTGGAGCTAGGTCACTGAAATGCTCGTTTCAAAGTGCATAACTGTTGGGCGATTTCCCAAGCTCTGCAGAAAGTCACCACAGTGGCTTTCGAGAGCGCTCTGAACTCTCGATCTCGACTTTCGAACAGGCAAACGCGAGTATTAGAATTTCCAAATCAACGCTCGCTTCGAAGGCCTGGGCAGTTTGGCCTCTACCAATATTACGGAGAAATTTACAGTGGAGGTTTCCTAGCCGCTCCAAACCATAGATCCCAGCTTCTGAATTTGCAAAGCAAAGCATAGGGATATCTCAATCCGCTTGTGTTTTGGAGGCCCGACGGTTTCGTACTGCGATCGGACCAACGGGAATAATGATCGGCTGTCGAAACTCGGTATTAAGTTGCTATGGTAGGTTACGGGGCGCTTTATACCCGCGATGTCGGCTTTTGAACTAGCGAATGCGAATATAGGATTTTCCATAATAACGCGCATTTCGGAGGCCTGAACCATTGGACAGCTGTCTAAACCCGATAGAAATTACTATGGTGGCTTTCGTTGCGCTTGGAACCTTCGATATTGTCTTTTGAATTGGCGAAGCCGACTGCAGAGATTTCCCGATCGACGCACGTTTCGGAGGCCCGAACCCTCCCCGATCTCAAATGATCGAACTTGAAAAACGATCAACTCCCCACCATGGGTTGGTTGGGTGGGGCGGGTGGTGTGTTCATGGCCCGAGAATGAATTCGAACTGAGGAGGGGTTTTTGGAGCTATGACCCTGAAATGCTCGTTTCAAAGGGCATAACTATTGGGCGATTCACCAGGCTCGGCAGAAAGTCACCAATGTGGCTTTCGAGAGCGCTCCGAACCCTCTATCTCAGCTTTTGAACTAGCGTACGCGAGTATAGGAATTTCTAGATCAACGCACGCTTCGAAGGGTCGGGCGGTCTGACGTTCACCCATATTACGGAGAAATTTACTATGGAGGTTTCCTAGCCGCTCCAAACCATAGATCTCAACTTCCGAATTTGCGAGGCTAAGCATAAAGTTTTCTCGATCGACGTGCCTTTCAGAGGCCCGATGGTTCCGTACCGCAGTCGGACCAACGGGAATAACGATCGGCTGCCGAAACTTGGTATTAAGTTGCTATGGTAGGTTTTGGGATGCTCCGAACCGTCGAACTCGGCTTTCGAACTGGGGAATGCGCGTATGGGAGTTCCCGTAACAACACATGTTTCGGAGGCCCAAATGGATGGACAGCAGTCCAAACCCGATAGAACTTACTATGGTGGCTTTCGGCACGCTCGGAACCCTCGATCTTGTCTTTTGAACTAGCGAAGGCGAGTGCAGGGATTTCCTGATCAACGCGTGTTTAAGAGGCCCGAACGGTCCCGGATCGCAACCGACCGAACTAGAAAAACGATCAACTCCCCACCGTGGGTTGGTGGGTGGGGCGGGTGGTGTGCTCCAGGCCCGAGAATGAATTTTAATTGAGGAGTGGATTTTGGAGCTAGGTCATTGAAATGCTCGTTTCAAAGGGCAGAACTGTTGGACGATTTCCCAAGCTCTACAGATAGTCACCATTGTGGGTTTCGAGAGCAGTCCGAACCCTCGATCTCAGCTTTTGAACTAGCGAACGCGAGTAAAGGAATTTCCAGATCAACGCTCGCTTCGAAGGCCCGGGCGGTTTGGCGTTTTCCCACATTATGGAGAAATTTACTATGGAGGTTTCCTAGCCGCTCCAAACCATAAATCTCAGCTTCCGAATTTGCGAAGCTATGCTTAGGGATTTCTCGATCGACGTGCGTTCCAAAGGCCCGACGGTTCCATACCGCGGTCGGACCATTGAGAATAACGATCGGTAACCGAAACTTGGTATTAAGTTGCTATGGTAGGTTTTGGGATGCTCCAAACCATCGAACTCGACTTTCGAACTGGCTAATGCGAATATGGGAATTTTCGTAACAGCGCACGTTTCCGAGGCCGGAATGGATGGACAGCTGTCGAAACCCGATAGAACATACTATGGTGGCTTACGACGTGCTCGGAACCCTCAATCCTGTCTTTTGAACTAGCGAAGCCGAGTGTAGGGATTTCCCGATCGACCTGTGTTTCGGAGGCCCGAACGGTCCCGGATCGCAACCAACCGAACTAGAAAAACGATCAACTCCCTACCTTGGGTTGGGTGGGTGGGGCGGTTGGTGTGCTGCAGGCCCGAAAATGAATTCGAACTGAGTGGTTTTTGGAGCTAGGTCACTGAAATGCTCGTTTCAAAGGGCAGAACTGTTGGGCGATTTCCCAGGCTCTGTAGAAAGTCATCACAATGGCTTTCGAGAGCGCTCTGAACTCTCGATCTCGACTTTCCGATTGGCAAATGCGAGTATTAGAATTTCCAGATCAACGCATGCTTCAAAGGCCTGGGCGGTTCGGCCTCTACCCATATTACAGAGAAATTTACTGTGGAGGTTTCCTAGCCGCTCCAAACCATAGATATCAGCTTTCGAATTTGCGAAGCTAAGCGTTGGGATTTCTCGATCCATGTGCATTACGGAGGCCCGACAGTTTCGTACTGCGATTGGACCAACAGGAATAACGATCGGCTGCCGAAACACGGTATTAAGATGTTATGGTAGGTTCCGGAGCGCTTCGTACCCGCGATGTCGGCTTTTGAACTAGCGAATGCGAGTATAGGAATTTCCATAACAACGCGCTATGGAGGCCCGAACCATTGGACAGCTGTCTAAACCCGATAGAACTTACTATGATGGCTTTCGTTGCGCTTGTAACATTCAATCTTGTCTTTTGAATTGGCGATGCCGACTGCAGCAATTTCCAGATCGACGCGTGTTTCGGAGGCCCGAACGGCCCCGAATCGCAACCGACCGAACTTGAAAAACAATCAACTCCCCACCGTGAGTTGGTTGGGTTGGGTGGGTGGTGTGTTCAAGGCCCGAGAATGAATTCGAACTGAGGAGGGATTTTTGGAGCTAGGATTCTGAAATGCTCGTTTCAAAGGGAAGAACTGTTGCGCGATTTCCTAGGCTCTGCATAAAGTCACCACGGTCGCTTTCGAGAGCGCTCTGAACCCTCGATCTCGGCTTTCGAACTAGCGAACGCGAGCATAGGAATTTCCAGATCAACGCATGCTTCGAAAGCCCGAGCGGTTTGGCGTCTACCTATATTATGGAGAAATTTACTATGGAGGTTTCCTAGCCGCTCCAAACCAAAGATCTCAGCTTCCGAATTTGTGAACCCAAGCGTAGGGATTTCTCAATCGATGTGCGTTTCGAAGGCCGGACTGTTCCGTACCACGGTCGGGCAAATGGGAACAACAATCGGCTACTGAAACTCGGCATTAAGTTGTAATGGTACGTTCCGGGGCGTTCCGCACCCTCGATGTCGGCTTTCGAACTGGTGAATACGAGTGTAGTAATTTCTGTAACAACGCGCGTTTCAGAGTCCTCAACGAATGGATAGTTGTATAAATGTGATAGAACTTACTATTGTGGTTTTCGTCATGCCCGAAACCCTCGATCTTGTCTTTTTAATTAAAAAAGCCGAGTGCTGGGATTTCCCGATCGACGCGCGTTTCGGACGCCAGAACGGTCCCGGATCACAACCGACCGAACTAGAAAAATGATTGACTCCCCACCGTAAGTTAAGTGGGTGGGGCGGGTGGTGTTTTCATGGCTCGAGAGTGAATTCGAACTGAGGAAGTGTTTCTGGAGCTAGGTGACTGAAATGCTCATTTCAAAGGGCAGAAGTGTTGGGCGATTTCCCAGGCTCTACAGAAAGTCACCACGGTGGCTTTCGAGAGTGCTCCGAAGCCTCGATCTCATCTTTCGAACTAGCAAACGCGAGTTTAGGAATGTCCAGATCAACGCACGCTTCGAAGGCCCAAGCGGTTTGGCGTCTATCCATATTACGGAAAAATTTACTATGGAGGTTTCCTAGCCGCTCCAAACCATAGATCTCTACTTTCGAATTTGCATAGGCAATCATAGGGATTTCTCGGTCGACGTTGCGTTCCAGAGGCCCAACGGTTCCGTACCGCAGTCGGGCCAACGGGAATAACGATCGACTGCCTAAACTCAGTGTTAAGTTGCTATTGTAGGTACCGGGACGCTCCAAACTCTCGATCTCGGCTTTCGAACTATCGAATGCAAGTATAGGAATTTCCGTAACAAAGCGCGTTTCGGAGGCCCGAACAGATGGACAGCTGGCAAAACCGGACAGAACTTACTATGGTGGCTTTCGCTGCGCTCGGAACCTTTGATCTTGTCTTTTGAATTGGCGAAGCCGAGTGTAGGGATTTCCCGATCGACGCGCGTTTCAGAGGCCCGAACGGTCCCGGTTCGCAACCGACCGAACTAGAAAAATGATCGACTCCCCACCATGGGTTGGTTGGGTGGGGTGGGTGGGGTGTTCAAGTCCCGAGAATGAATTCGAACTAAGGAGGGGTTTTTGGAGCCAGGTCGCTGAAATGCTCGTCTCAATGTGAAGAACTATTGAACGATTTCTCTGGCTCTGCAGAAAGTCACCACGGTAGCTTTTGAGAGCGCTCTGAACCCTCAATCTCGGCTTTCGAACTAGCGAACACGAGTATAGGAATTTCCAGATCAGTGCATGATTCGAAGACCCAGGCGGTTTGGCATCTACCTATATTACGAAGAAATTTTCCATGGAGGTTTCCTAGCTGCTCCAAACCATGGATCTCAGATTCCGAATTTGCATAGCCAAACGTAGGGATTTCTCGATCGACGTGCTTTTCGGAGGCCCAATAGTTTCATACCGCGTTCAGGCCAACGGGAATTACGATCGGCTATCGAAACTCGGTATTAAGTTGCTGCGGAAGGTTCTGGGGCGCTCCGTACCCTCGATGTCGGCTTTCGAACTGACGAATGCGAGTATAGAAATTTCCATAACATCACATGTTTCGGAGGCCCGAACGGTTGGATAGCTATCTAAACCCGATAGAACTTACTATGGAGGCTTTCGTTGCTCTTGGAACCTTCGATCTTGTCTTTTGAATGGGTGAAGCCGATTGCAAGGATTTCCCGATCGACAAGAGTTTTGGAGGCCCGAACGGTTCCGAATCGCAAACGACCGAACTTGAAAAATGATCAACTCCCCACAGTGGTTTGGTTGGGTGGGGTGGGTGGTGTGTTCAAGGCCCGAGAATGAATTAGAACTAAGGAGGGGGCTTTGGAGCTAGGTTAATGAAATGCTCATTTCAAAGGGAAGAACAGTGGGCGATTTTCGGGGCTCTGCAGAAAGTCACCATGGTCGCTTTCGAGAGCGTTCTGAAACCCTGATCTCGTCTTTCGAACTGGGGTACGCAAGCATAGGAATTTCCAGATTAACGCACGCTTCGAAAGCCCGGGCGGTTTGGCATCTACCTATATTACGGAGAAATTTACTATGGGGGTTTGCTGGCCGCTCCAAACCATAGATCTCAGCTTCCGAAATTACGAAGCCAAGCGTAGGGATTTCTTGATCGACGTGCATTTCGGAGGCCCGATGGTACCGTACAGCGGTCGGGCCAACGGGAATAACGATCGGCCACCGAAACTAGGTATTAAGTTGATATGGTTGGTTCCGGGGTGCTACGAACCCTCGATGTCGGCTTTCGAACTGGATAATGCGAGCATAGGAATTTCCGTAACAATGCGCGTTTCGGAGGCCCGAACGGATGGACATGTGTCTGAACCCGATAGAACTTACTATGGTGGCTTCCGATGCACTCGGAACCTTCGATCTTGTCTTTTGAATTGGCAAAGCCGAGTGTAGGGATTTCCCGATCGACGCATGTTTCGGAGGACCAAACGGTCCCGGATTGCAACTGACCAAACTAGAAAAACGATCGATTCCCACTATGGGTTGGATGGGTGGGGCGGGCGGTGTGTTCAAGGCCCGAGAATGAATTCGAACTAAGGAGGGGTTTTTGGAGCTAGGTCACTAAAATTCTCGTTTCAAAGGGTAGAACTCTTGGGAAATTTCCCTGGCTCTGCAGAAAGTCACCACGATGGCTTTCGAGAGCGCTCCGAACCCTCGATCTCGGCTTTCGAACTGGAGAACACGAGTATGGTAGTTTCCAGAAGAACACACGCTTAGAAGGCACGGGCGGTTTGGCGTCTACCCATATTACGGAGAAATTTACAATGGAGGTTTCCTAGGCGCTCCAAACCATAGACCCCAGCTTCAGATATTGCAAAGCAAAGCGTAGGGATTTCTCAATCGACGTGCGTTTCAGAGGCCAGACGGTTCTGTACCGCGGTCAGGCCAACGGGAATAACGATCGGCTACTAAAACTCGGTATTAACTTGCTATGGTAGGTTCTGGGGTGCTCCGTACCCTCGATGTCGGTTTTCGAGCTAGCAAATACGAGTATAGGAATTTCCGTAACAACGCGCTTTTCGTAGTCCTCAACGAACGGACAGCTATCTAAACCTGATAGAACTTACTATGGTGGGTTTCGTCGTGCTCGAAACCCTCAATCTTGTCTTTTGAATTAGCAAAGCCGAGTGTAGGGATTTCCCGATCGACGCCCATTTCGGACGCCCGAACGGTCCCGGATCACAAATGACCGAACTAGAAAAACGATCGACTCCCCACCATAAGTTGAGTGGGTTGGGTGGGTGGTGTGTTCAAGGCCCGAGAATGAATTCAAATTGAGGAGGGGTTTCCGAACCTAGGTGACTGAAATGCTTGTTTCAAAGGGCAGCGTTGTTGGGAAATTTCCCAGGCTTTGTAGAAAGTCACCACGATGGATTTTGAGAGCGCTCTGAACCCTCGATCTCATCTTTCAAACTGGCGAACGCGAGTTTAGGAATTTCCAGATCAATGCACACTTTGAAGGCCAGGGAAGTTTGGCATCTACCCATATTACGGAGAAATTTACTATGGAGGTTTCCTAGCCGATCCAAACCATAGATCTTAGCTTTCGAATTTGCATAGCCCGTCGTAGGGATTTCTCGATCGACGTGCATTTCGAAGGCCCGACAGTTCCGTATCGCGGTCGGGCCAATGGGAATAATGATCGGCTGCCGAAACTCGGTTTCAAGTTGGTATGGTAGGTTTCGGGACGCTCCAAACACTCGATCTTGGTTTTCGAACCAGCGAATGCAAGTATAGGAATTTCCGTAACAACGCGCGTTTCGGAGGCTCGAACGGATGGACAACTGTCTAAACCGGATAGAACTTACTATGGTTGCTTTCATTGCGCTCGGAACCTTTGATCTTGTCTTTTGAATTGGCAAAGCCGAGTGCAGGGATTTCCCAATTGATGCGCATTTCGGAGGCCCGAACGGTTTCGGTTCGCAACCGACCGAACTAGGAAAAACGATCGAATCCCCACCATGGGTTGGTTGGGTGGGGCGGGTGGTGCGTTCAAGTACCGAGAATGAATTCGAGCTGAGGTGGGTTTTTGCAGCTAGGTCGCTGAAATGCTCGTTTCAAAGGGAAGTACTATTGTGCGATATCCCAGGCTCTGCAGAAAGTCACCTCGGTGGTTTTTGAGAGTGCTCTGAACCCTCAATCTCAGCTTTTGAACTAGCGAACGCGAGTATAGTAATTTCCAGATCAACGCATGCTTCGAAGACACGGGCGGTTTGGCGTCTGCCTATATTACGAAGAAATTTACCATGGAGATTTCCTAGTCGGTCTAAACTATAGATCTCAGATTCCAAATTTGCAACTCCAAGCATAGGGATTTCTCGATCGATGTGCGTTTCGGAGGTCCGACGGTTCCATACCGCAGTCGGGCCAACGGGAATACGACCGTCTGTCGAAAATCGGTATTAAGTTGTTATGGTAGTTTCCGGGGCGCTCCGTACCCTCAATGTCGGCTTTCGAACTGGCGAATGCGAGTATAGGAATTTCTGTAACAACGCGCATTTCGGAGGCCCGAACGGTTGGACAGCTGTCTAAAACCGATAGAACTTGCTATGGAGGCTTTCGTTGTGCTTGAAACCTTTGATCTTGTTTTTGAATTGGAAAATCCGACTGTAGGGATTTCCCGATCGACGCTCGTTTCGGAGGCCCAAATGGTCCCAGATCCCAACCGACATAACTTGAAAAAAGATCAACCCTCCACCATGGGTTGGTTGGGTGGCGAGGGTAGTGTGTTCAAGGCCCGAGAATAAATAAGAACTAAGGTGGGGGCTTTGGAGCTGGGCTACTGAAATGCTCGTTTCAAAGGGAAGAACAGTTGGGCAATTTCCGTGGCTCTGCAGAAAGTCACCACGGTCGCTTTCGAGAGCGCTCTGAACCCTCGATCTTGGCTTTCGAAATAGCGCATGCTTTGAAAGCCCGGGCACTTTGGCGTCTATCCATATAACGAAGAAATTTACTATGGAGGTTCCTAGCCACTCCAAACCATAGATCTCAGCTTCCTAATTTACGAAGCTTAACATAGGGATTTCTCGATCGACATGCATTTCGGAGGCCCGATGCTTCCGTATCACAGTCGGGCCAACGGGAATAACGATCGGCTGCTGAAACTAAGTATTAAGTTGCTAAGGTAGGTTTCGGGGCGCTCTAAACCCTCGATGTCGGCTATCGAAATGGCGAATTCGAGTATAGGAGTTTCCATAGCAACGCACGTTTCAGAGGCCCGAACAGATGAACAATTGTCTAAACTTGATAGAACTTAATGTGGTGGCTTTCGTCACGATCGGAACCCTCGATCTTGTCTTTTGAATTGGGGAAGCCGAGTGCAGGGATTTCCCAATCGATGCGCGTTTCGGATGCCTGAACGGTCTCGGATCGCAACCGATCGAACTAGAAAAAAAAATCGACTCCCTACCATGGGCTAGGTGGGTAGGTCGAGTGGTGTGGTCAAGACTCGAGAATGAATTCGTACTGAGGAGGGGTTTTTGGATTTAGGTCAATGAAATGCTCGTTTCAAAGTGTAGAACTGTTGAGCGATATCCCAAGCTCTACAGAAAGTCACCACGGTGGTTTTCAAGAGCACTGCGAACCTTTGATCTTGGCTTTCGAAATGGCGAACGTGAGTATAGGAATTTCCAGATCAACACATGTTTCAAAGCCCCTGCCGGTTTGTCGTCTACTCATATTACGGAGAAATTTACTATGGAGGTTTCGTAGCCGCTCCAAACCATAGATTTCAGCTTCCGAATTTGCGAAGCCAAGCGTAGGGATTTCTGGATCGATGTGCGTTTCGGAGGCCCGACGTTTCCGTACTGCGGTTGGGCCAATGGAAATAATGATCGGCTGCCGAAACACGGTATTAAGTTGCTATGGTGGGTTCTGGGGCGCTCCATACACTCGATGTCGGCTTTCAAACTTGCCAATGCGAGCATAGGAATTTCCGTAACAACGCGCGTTTCGAAGGCCCGAACAAATGGATTGGTGTCTGAACCAAATTGAACTTACTATGGCGTCTTCCGTTGCGCTTTTAAACTTCGATATTGTCTTTTGAATTGGTGAAGTCGAGTGTAGAGATTTCCCGATCGACGCGTGAATTGGAGGCTCGAACGATCCCGGATCGCAACTGACTGAACTAGAAAAATGATCGACTCCCCACCGTGGGTTGGGTGGTTGGGGCGGGTGGTGTGTTCATGGCCCGAGAATGGATTCTAACAAAGGAGGGGATTTTGGAGCTAAGTCACTGAAATGATCGTTTCAAAGGGCGGAACTGTTGGGCGATTTCCCAGGCTCTACAGAAAGTCACCTGTGTGGCTTTCGAGAGCGCTCCAAACCCTGGAACTCGGCTTTCGAACTGGCGAACGCAAGTATGCGAATTTCCAGATCAACGCACGCTTCGAAGGCCTGGGCGATTCGGCCTCTACCCATATTATGGAGAAATTTACTGTGGAGGTTTCCTAGCCGCTCCAAACCATATATCTCATCTTTCGAATTTGCGAAGCCAAGCGTAGGGATTTCTTGATCCACGTGCGTTACGGGGGCTCGACAGTTTCGTACTGCGATCGGGCCAATAGGAATAACAACCGGCTGCTGAAACTCTATATTAAGTTGCAATGGTAGGTTACGGGGCGCTTCGTACCTGCGATGTCGGCTTTTGAACTAGCGAATGCGAATATAGGAATTTCCATAACAACGCGCGCTTCGGAGGCCCAAAACATTGGACAGCTGTCTAAACCTGATAGAACTTACTTTGGTGGCTTTCGTTGCGCTTGGAACATTCGATCTTGTCTTTTGAATTGGCGATGCCGACTGCAGCAATTTTCCGATCGATGCACGTTTCGGAGGCCCGAACGGTCCCGGATCGCAACCAACCAAACTTGATAAACGATCAACTCCCCACCGTGGGTTGGTTGGGTGGCGTGGGTGGTGAGATCAAGGCCCGAGAATGAATTCGAACTGAGGAGGGGTTTTTGGAGCTAGGTTTATGAAATGCTCGTTTCAAAGGGAAGAAATATTGTGCGATTTCCCACGGTCCGTATAAAGTCTCCACGGTCGCTTTCGTGAGCGCTCTGAACCCTTGATCTCGGCTTTCAAACTAGCAAACGCGAGCATAGGAATTTCCAGATAAACGCATGCTTCGAAAGCCCGAGCGGTTTTGCGTCTACCAATATTACGGAGAAATTTACTATGGAGGTTTCCTTGTCGCTCCAAACCATAGATCTCAGCTTCCAAACTGGTGAACCCAAGCGTAGAGATTTCTCAATCGATGTGCGTTTTGGAGGCCGGACGGTTCCATACCACGGTCGGGCCAATGGGAATAACAATCGGCTACTGAAACTCAGTATTACGTTGCTATGTACGTTCTGGGGCGCTCCACACCCTCGATGTCAGCTTTCGAACTGGCGAATACGATTATAGTAATTCCGTAACAACACGCGTTTCGGAGTCCTCAACGAATGGACAACCGTATAAATCTGATAGAACTTACTATGATGGCTTTCATCGCACCTGAAACCTTCGATCTTGTCATTTGAATTAGTAAAGCCGAGTGCAGGGATTTTCTGATCGACGCGCGTTTCGGACGCCTGAACGGTCCCGGATCACAACCGAACGAACAAGAAAAATGATTGACTCCCCACCGTAAGTTAAGTGGGTGGGGCGGGTGGTGTCTTCATGGCTCGAGAGTGAATTTTAACTGAAGAGGGGTTTCTGGAGCTAGGTGACTGAAATGCTCATTTCAAAGGGCAGAAGTGTTGGACGATTTCCGAGGCTCTACAGAAAGTCACCACGGTGGCTTTCGAGAGTGCTCCGAACCCTCGATCTCATCTTTCGAACTGGCAAACGCGAGTTTAGGAATGTCCAGATCAATGCACGCTTCGAAGGCCCAAGCGGTTTGGCATCTACCCATATTACGGAGAAATTTACTATGGAGTTTTCCTAACCGCTCCAAACCATAGATCTCAACTTTCGAATTTACATAGCGAATCATAGGGATTTCTCGATCGACGTGCGTTTCGGAGGCCCAACGGTTCCGTCCGCAGTCGGGCCAACGGGAATAACGATCGACTGCCGAAACTCAGTGTTAAGTTGCTATGGTAGGTACCGGGACGCTCCAAACTCTCGATCTCGGCTTTCGAACTATCGAATGCGAGTATAGGAATTTCCGTAACAAAGCGCGTTTCTGAGGCCCGAACGGATGGACAGCTGGCTAAACCGGATAGAACTTACTATGGTGGCTTTCGCTGGGCTCGGAACCTTTGATCTTGTCTTTTGAATTGGCGAAGCCGAGTGTAGGGATTTCCCGATCGACGCGCGTTTCGGAGGCCCGAATGGTCCAGGTTCGCAACCGACCGAACTAGAAAAATGATCGACTCCCCACCGTGGGTTGGTTGGGTGGGGTGGGTGGTGTGTTCGAGTCCCGAGAATGAATTCGAACTAAGGAGGGATTTTTGGAGCCAGGTCACTGAAATGCTTGTCTCAAAGGGAAGAACTATTGGGCGATTTCTCTGGCTCTGTAGAATGTCACCACGGTGGCTTTTGAGAGCGCTCTAAACCCTCAATCTCGGCTTTCGAACTACCGAACGCGAGTATAGGAATTTCAAGATCAATGCATGCTTCGAAGACCCATGCGGTTTGGCGTCTACCTATATTAAGAAGAAATTTTCCATGGAGGTTTCCTAGCTGCTCCAAACAATGGATCTCAGATTCCGAATTTGCAAAGCCAAACGTAGGGATTTCTCGATCGACGTGCGTTTCGGAGGCCCAACATTTCCGTACCGCGTTCAGGCCAACGGGAATAACGATCGGCTACCGAAACTCGGTATTAAGTTTCTATAGAAGGTTCTAGGGTACTCCGTACCCTCGATGTCGGCTTTCGAACTGGCGAATGCGAGTATAGGAATTTCCGTAACAACACGTGTTTCAGAGGCCCGAACGGTTGGACAACTGTCCATACCCGATAGAACTTACTATGGAGGCTTTCGTTGCGCTTGGAACCTTCGATCTTGTCTTTTGAATTGGTGAAGCCGATTGCAAGGATTTCCCGATCGACGCGAGTTTCGGAGGCCCGAACGGTTCCGAATCGCAATCGACCGAACTTGAAAAATTATTAACTCCCCACAGTGGTTTGGTTGGGTGGAGTTGGTGGTGTGTTCAAGGCCCGAGAATGAATTAGAACTAAGGAGGGGGCATTGGAGCTTGGTTACTGAAATGCTAATTTCAAAGGGAAGAACAGTGGGCGATTTTCGGGGCTCTGCAGAAAGTCACCTCGGTCGCTTTCGAGAGCGTTCTGAAACCTCGATCTCGGCTTTCGAACTAGCGAATTCAAGCATAGGAATTTCTAGAATAACGCACACTTCGAAAGACCGGGCGGTTTGGCGTCTGCCTATATTACGGAGAAATTTACTATGGGGGTTTCCTAGCCGCTCCAAACCATAGATCTCAGCTTCCGAATTTACGGAGCCAAGCGTAGGGATTTCTTGATCGACGTGCGATTCGGAGGCCCGATGGTACCATACCGCGGTCGGGCCAACGGGAATAACGATCGGCCGCCGAAACTCTGCATTAAGTTGATATGGCTGGTTCCGGGGTGCTACGAGCCCTCGATGTCGGCTTTCGAACTGGCAAATGCGAGCATAGTAATTTTCGTAACAATGCGCGTTTCGGTGGCCCGAACGGATGGACATGTGTCTAAACTCGTTAGAACTTACTATGGTGGCTTCCGATGCGCTCGGAACCTTCGATCTTGTCTTTTGAATCGGCAAAGCCGAATGTAGGGATTTCCCGATCGACGCATGTTTCGGAGGCCCAAACGGTCCCAGATCATAACGGACCAAACTAGAAAAACGATCGATTCCGCACTATGGGTTGGATGGGTGGGGCGGGCGGTGTGTTCAACGCCCGAGAATGAACTCGAACTAAGAAGGGGTTTTTGGAGATAGGTCACTGAAATTCTCGTTTCAAAGGGAAGAACTCTTGGGTAATTTCCCTGGCTCTGCAGAAAGTCACCACGTTGGCTTTCGAGACCGCTCTGAACCCTCGATCTCGGCTTTCGAACTGGAGAACACGAGCATGGTAGTTTCCAGAAGAGCGCACATTTAGAAGGCCCGGGCGGTTTGGCGTCTACCTATATTACGGAGAAATTTACTATGGAGGTTTCCTAGCCACTCCAAACCATAGATCCCAGCTTCCGATATTGCGAAACCAAGTGTAGGGATTTCTCAATCGACGTGCGTTTCAGGGGCCAGACGGTTCCGTACCGCGGTCGGGCCAACGGGAATAACAATCGGCTACTGAAACTCGGTATTAACTTGCTATGGTAGGTTCCGGGGCGCTCCGTACCCTCGATGTCGGCTTTCGAGCTAGCAAATACGAGTATACGAATTTCTGTAACAACGCGCTTTTCGTAGTCCTCAACGAATGGACAGCTATCTAAACCTGATAGAACTTACTATGGTGGGTTTCGTCATGCTCGAAACCCTCGATCTTGTCTTTTGAATTGACGAAGCCGAGTGTAGGAATTTCCCGATCGACTCCCATTTCGGACGCCCGAACGGTCCAGGATCACAAATGACCGAACTAGAAAAGTGATCGACTCCCTACCATAAGTTGAGTGGGTGGGGCGGGTGGTGTGTTCCAGGCCTGAGAATGAATTCGAACTGAGGAGGGGTTTCTGAAGCTAGGTGACTGAAATGCTCGTTTCAAAGGGCAGCGTTGTTAGGTGATTTCCTAGGCTTTGTAGAAAGTCACCACGATGGATTTTGAGAGAGCTCAGAACCCTCGATCTCATCTTTCGAACTGGCGAACGCGAGTTTAGGAATTTCCAGATCAATGCACATTTCAAAGGCCGGGGAAGTTTTGCGTCTACCCATACTAAGGAGAAATTTAATATGGAGGTTTCCTAGCCGATCCAAACCATAGATTCAGCTTTCGAATTTGCATAGCCCGTAGTAGGGATTTCTCGATCGACGTGCATTTCGGAGGCCCGACGGTTCCGTACCGCAGTTGGGCCAACGAGAACAACGATCGGCTGCCGAAGCTCGGTGTTAAGTTGCTATGGTAGGTTTCGGGACGCTCCAAACACTCGATCTCGGCTTTCAAACTAGGGAATGCGAGTATAGGAATTTCCATAACCACGCGCGTTTCGGAGGCTCAAACGGATGGACAGCTGTCTAAACCGGATAGAACTTACTCTGGTTGCTTTCGTTGCGCTCGAAACCTTCGATCCTGTCTTTTGAATTGGAGAAGTCGAGTGTAGAGATTTCCCAATTGACGCGCATTTCAGAGGCCCGAACGGTTCCGGTTCGCAACCGACCGAACTAGAAAAAATTATCGACTACCCACCATGGGTTGGTTGGGTGGGGCGGGTGGTGTGTCCATGTACCGAGAATGAATTCGAACTGAGGTGGGGTTTTTGCAGCTAGGTCACTGAAATGCTCGTTTCAAAGGGAAGAACTGTTGGGCAATATCCCAGGCTCTACAGAAAGTCACCACGGTGGTTTTTGAGAGCGCTCTGAACCCTCAATCTCGGCTTTTGAACTAGGGAACGCGAGTACAGTAATTTCCAGATCAATGCATGCTTCAAAGACATGGGCAGTTTGGCATCAACCTATATTACGAAGAAACTTACCATGGTGATTTCTTAGCCGCTCTAAACTATAGATCTCAGATTCCGAATTTGCAAATCCAAGCATAGGGATTTCCCGATCGACGTGTATTTCGGAGGTCCAACGGTTCCATACCGCGGTCGGGCCAACGGGAATAACGATCGTCTATCGAAACCCGGTATTAAGTTGCTATGGTAGGTTCCGGGGCGCTCCGTACCCTCAATGTCGGCTTTCGAACTGGCGAATGCGAGTATAGGAATTTCCGTAACAACGCGCGTTTTAGAGGCCCGAACAGTTGGACAGCTGTACAAACCCGATAGAACTTACTATGGAGGCTTTCGTTGCACTTGAAACCTTTGATCTTGTTTTTTGAATCGGAAAAGCCGACTGTAGGGATTTCCCGATCGGCGCGCGTTTCGGAGGCCCAAACGGTCCCAGATCCCAACCGACAGAACTTGAAAAACGATCAACACCCCACCGTGGGTTGGTTTGGTAGGGAGGGTAGTGTGTTCAAGGCCCGAGAATAAATAAGAACTAAGGTGGGGGCTTTGGAGCTAGGTTACAGAAATGCTCGTTTCAAAGGGAAGAACAGTTGGGCAATTTCTGAGGCTCTGTAGAAAGTCACCATGGTCGCTTTCGAGAGCGCTCTGAACCCTCGATCTCGACTTTCGAACTAGCAAACAATAGCATAGGAATTTCCAAATTAACGCACGCTTTGAAAGCCGGGCACTTTGGCGTCTAACCATGTAACGGAGAAATTTACTATGGAGGATTCCTAGCAACTCCAAACCATAGATCTCAGCTTCCGAATTTACGAAGCCAAGCATAGGGATTTCTCGATCGACATGCATTTCGGAGGCCCAATGCTTCCGTATCGCGGTCGGGCCAACGGGAATAACGATCGGCTGCTTAAACTCGGTATTAAGTTGATATGGTTGGTTCTGGGGTGCTACGAACCCTCGATGTCGGCTTTCGAACTGGCAATTGCGAACATAGGAATTTCCGTAACTACGCGCATTTCGGAGGCCCGAACGGATGGGCAGGTGTCTAAACCCAATAGAACTTACTATGGTGGCTTTTGATGCACTCGGAACCTTTGATCCTGTCTTTTGAATTGGCGAAGCCGAGTGTAGAGATTTCCCGATCGACGCACGTTTCGTAGGCCCGAACGGTCCCGGATCGCAACTGACCGAACTAGAAAAATGATCGATTCGCCACCTTGGGTTGGGTGGGTGGGGCGGGTGCTGTGTTCAAGGCCCGAGAACGAATTCGAACTAAGGAGGGGTTTTTTGAGCAGGATCACTGAAATGCTCATTTCAAAGGGTAGAACTATTGGGCGATTTCCCAAGCTCTGTAGAAAGTCACCATGGTGGCTTTCGAGAGCGCTCCGAACCCTCCATCTTGGCTTTTGAATAGGCAAATGCGAGCTTAGGAATTTTCAAATCAACGCACGCTTCAAAGGCCCGGGTGGTTTGGCGTCTACCCATATTACGGAGAAATTTACTATGGGGGTTTACTAGCTGCTCCAAACCATAGATCTCATCTTATGAATTCGCGAAGCCAAGTGTAGGGATTTCCCGATCAACATGCGTTTCGGAGGCCCAAATTTTCCGTACCACGGTCAGGCCAACGGAAATAGCGATCGGCTGTCCAAACTCGGTATTAAGTTCCTATGGTATGTTCCGGGGCAGTACGTAGCCTCGGTGTTGGCTTTCGAACTGGCGAATTCGAGCATATGAATTTCCGTAACAACACGCGTTTCGGAGGCCCGAACGGATGGACAGTTATCTAAACCCGATAGAACTTACTATAATGGATTTCGTTGTGCTCGGAACCTTCGATCTTGTCTTTTGAATTGGCGAAGCCGAGTATAGAGATTTTGTAACAACCTGTATTTTGAATAACATGTTATAACATAAATCAGGGCAGAATTAAATGATAAAATATGAATCAAGGGAAACGGCTGGGCCATTGCTTTCGTCTCGGAAAAATAAGCTAAATAGAGTCCGAGTTTTCAAAAATCGAAGTCTGTATGACCAAGTTATGGCCCGTCAAAGTTTTCAGAAAGTTTCAAGTTCAAAAACAGTTCAAATTTTGATTCAGAATTTCAAATTTAGCCCAAGCAGGACAGGCGGGAAAATTCCCGCCAGCCCCAAGTCGACTGGGTAGTCGACTTGGGAGTCGACACACCCCAGGTGGTGTCGACTGCCCAGTTGACACCCCTGTCGACTTGGGTGGTCGGCCAGTTTGGCCTGGTGCACCTGTTTTGGCTCCTGGGTCTTGTTTTGTTGGCTAGTGACGTGATTTGATGGCTCAGATCTGAATTAGGGTTAATCCTATGGCCTAAACTAACCTAAACTTCTATAAAAAGACCCTAAGACCTAGCCTAAACCCACACAAATCAATCCTACAACTAGGTTATGCCAAAATGCTCCTTGATCCTGGCCTCCATCTTCATAACATGGCCTCCATCTTCTTCATGAAAGCTTGAGTGTTCTAAGCTAGTAAAAGAGCCATCTTTCTTCATCAAACAAGGATCTTTCTTCATACAAATCAAAGGAGCTTCTTGTTTCTCAAGACAACTTGGAGCTTATATTCATTTGGGGATTTCTAGTGTGGCTTCGTCTCAATCTTGTTTATTTTGTTCTAGTCTTCATAGCCAAGCTTTGTAAGCCCTATTCTATTCTTAGATTTAAACTATGAACTTAATATGATCATGTAGCAAGTTGAAATGATACTTTTGGGTATAATGCTTGTCTTTGGGCTATATTTGTATGCATAGATCCATGTATGACTCTTTTGATCTATGATTGTGGCACTATCATGAACCTAGTATCATTTACCTTGATTTTTGGATAGAAAGCTATGAGTTTTATTTGGTAGTTATGCATAATGCAACATGGAACTTGGTAGTTATGCATAATGCAACATAGATCCTCTCATGATCTTTATGTTAACTTTCCTATGATGTTATGAACTATATGTTAATCACAAGTTATCACCCTATGTTAACTATGACCATGTTATCACCTATTTGCTAAGTTGATGTCATGCATGTTTTGAGGCCAATAACCTTATATGCTAGTTGTAATGAACACCTTTGCCTCATACATCACCATGTTAAGCTTGTGATAGACTTTGCCACTTTATGCCCAACTTATCATATCATTATGTTCCCCCTTTTGATCTATATGTGTTGATGCGAACTTACGTGCGATGGGGTTACGTTATGGGTAAACTTAAATGACATGAAACATGACTTGAAAATATGACATGTGATTATGCTTGAAAACATGAACGTGGACATAACATGTAGAAAACATGAAAGTGGCCAACTCGAGGTTGGGTTGAGTTTGTAGCATAAATCTACCCGGAACCGACCGGCTTAACTAGTGGCTACAAACAATAGGACCCAATGTGAGTAGTTGGTCATATCGCACTTAAAACCCGAGGTTAGACTAGGTTGTGGTGTAAAGCTACCCGGACCCGCCCGGCTTAACTAGTAACCACAACAAAGTCTAATGTGAGAGGTTGGGGTGCATTAAGTTAATTAATGTCACATGGTAGGGTTAAGTCATGGACCACTTGAATACTTAACCAATTAAACATGATGGATTGGTAGGGTTAAGTCATGGACTACTTGAATACTTAACCAATTAAACACGATGTATTGATAGGGTTAAGTCATGAACTGCTTGGATACACTTGACCAAATCAATACATGGTTAGGATAGGGTTAACCACACTTAACCCGCTTGAAATCCTAGTTACGTGGTCCTTTTCAGCAGTAACCCACTTGGGATTATCTAGATACCCTGGACTAGGCTAGGGTGGGGCACGATTACTGGACTGATTGTAAGAGGCCAAAAGAAACGGCTGAATGGTGCACTGGTTGTTCAGGCGGACCATGGTCGTGCACATTAAGTCCGGAGTTGAACATAGGCACCCGTAGGTTTAGACTGTGCATGCTTGAATTGTGTCTGTGGTTTACACCTTAGGGCTGGATACACCCTAGGGTGGACCTTGCACAGTTAACTACATTCCATGATTAAGCCGTATGACACCAATACACGACGAGTTAGGCTTATAGGGAGCCGATCGACTAGACCGAGTAGTTGGACCTTGATTTAGGTCATCTCATGAGTTTGGGCCAACATTGGGCTAAGGGATCATTTCTTGTTTATACTTGACATGGATTAGAATACTAGTACACTTGGTGCAACTTAATCTTGTATATGCAATGCCACTCTTGTTAACTTTCCACCATGCCAGTTATCATCCTATGTTTCATCTCTGTTTTACATGTCCAGTTAACTTTATTAGTTTTTATACTAATAGTAGGTAGGACTTACCATTCTTTTAGACTGACCTGTTTTCCTTTCGCCTCTTTTCTTCTGTCCCCCCCCCCCCACCCCCCAGGTTCTGAGGGTGGGAACGCTAGCACCTAGCTTGGATCTTTAGCTTGCTTTCTGGATAGCTCATGTACGGTTTGGACTTGAGCTCGCTATGGCTTAGCCACGTCTACTTTGGGGATAGTTTACTTTATGTTATTTCCAGTTTTCAGTTTATGTTTTCTAGAATTGTAGTAGTTGGAAAATAATGACTAATACCTTGATGTAACTCGACTATGGTTTTGAAATAGTAGTTTTATCCGCTGCTTTATTTACTCTGTTTTACTTATATGTTCTGTCTAGTGATATCTTCATGCATGTTTACCTTGACCAACACCCCTCCAAAGCCAGTGTACTTGCTTAGAGTGACCCTGGCGGAGGTGGGGTGTTACATTTGGTATCAGAGCATAAGGTTTACAAGATTTGAGCAAAAGGTTTTAAAACTTACCTTTTGAAAAACTATTTTCAAAACCGATTATAAAGAAGTATTTTTCCAAGAAAAGTCTAGTTTATTTCAAAAGGCTATTCCCCAAAAGCCATTAGCACTATCCTTTGTTTCCTCGTTCTAAATCTATCTTTTCCCTTTTTCAGAATGGCCGATCTTAACCTTCCCAAGGGAGTACCCATACCCGGATGGTTCCGGAGGTACCTGGAAGCTAGGGCCACGATGCGGGCCCAGCAAACACTCCCACTCCTCCTCCCGTACTTGAGGTTCCTCCTCCTCCTCCTCCTCCTCAGCATCCACAAGCGGATTTCGCAAAGGTTTGCAAAGACTTTAAGGCGATGGGTGGAAAGAATTTTGTTGGGACAGAGACTTATCTGGAGGCAAGAAACTGGTTAAAAGAAACTGAAGACCTCTTTGCCATCTTTGATGTGGAAGACCGTAGAAAAGTTCTATTGGCAGTATGGCTATTGAAAAAGGAAGCTGCTTATTGGTGGGAGGTCACCAACGCTAATAGGCCTATAGATACTTAGGCCGACTTTAGGATGAGGTTTGGGCTTAAGTTTCTATCATCTGCTGAGGAGAATCTGCAAATGGAGAAGTTTATATCTTTGAAGCAAGGGGACATGACAGTGAGGGAGTATGTGAATAAGTTTAACCAGCTTGCCCGATTCGGTTTGGACATGGTTAACACACCCCAGAAGAAGGCTCTACGCTTTGCACGAGGATTGAATGAGCCATTACAAGGTCTGGCCATGTCTCATATACCCATGGGGGCCACTTTTGAGAGCCTAGTAGATATGGCATTGCTTCAGGAAGATGATAAGAATGGCAAGAAAGAAGTCAAGCCTAATGAGACTCAAACCAAGAAGGCGGACTCCAAGTGGGGAGGAAATCAGAGCAACCAGAGCAACCAGAGCAACAAGGGCAACGAGAACAACAAGGGTAACAAGGCCAACAACAATAAGGCAAGGGAGACAAGGAAGTGCAACTTCTGTGGGATTGTTGGACACATAGCCAAAGATTGTAGGAAGAAGAAGAGGAAGTTGGGAGAATGCTTTCATTGCGAAGAGTCTGGACACTTCAGCAAGGATTGCCCAAAGAAGCAAGGGCAGGGGCAAGGACAGACTCAGCGAGCAGGACCTTCTGGAGGGCAGATGCATGCTCTCAACACTACTCCAGTTCCGGACCGAGGTAGTATTTCTGTAGAAAGCCTTGTTTATATTTTTGGTTTTCCTGTTCGAACTTTATTTGATTCTGGCGCATCGCATACCTTTATCTCTTCTGACATTGTTGAAAGTTTGCACCTAAGTACTAGTCTAGTTGAGGATCCCGTTAGTGTTTCAAATCCAATTGGGGGTTCCGCCCATCTATCTATGATTTGTATGGATTTTAGGATTTCTATCTTGACCGTAGAATTCACATGTAATGCTTATGTTCTCGGGGTTTTGGGATATGGGTTGATTTTGGGCATGGATTGGTTGCCCAGTTATGGAGCCATTCTTGATTGTGAGCATAGGGTGGTGAGGCTCATGACTCGCCTCGGTAATACCCTAGAAATTTTTAACCCTATGGATCTCGTCATGTTATGTTATCTTGAATCTCTTGACTCGTCCATCGATGATCTGCAATCTGTAAGTGTGGTACGAGAATATCCCAATGTCTTTGATGAGGTTAAGGGGTTACCCCCTAAGCGAGAGATAGATTTCCGCATTTATCTTGTTGATAATGCCAAGCTAGTTTCATTGCCTGTTAGGCACATGGCCCCGCGAGAAAGAAGAGAGCTTAGCAAGCAAATCAAGGAGTTGCTTGAGAAAAATTTCATTTGGCAAAGCATTTCAGAATGGGTTGCTCCGGTGATATTCACTACTAAGGCGGATGGTTCGCTTCGTCTATGTGTTGATTATCGTGAGTTGAACAAGATGACAAAGAAGAATAGACATCGTTACCGAGGATTGACGATCTCTTTGACCAGCTTGTTGGTGCTTCTGTTTTCTCTCAGCTCGATCAAGCCACCGGATTCCATCAGCTTAGAGTGGCTGAGGATAGTATTGATAAGACTGTGTTTAGGACTCCAGATGGATTCTTTGAATGGCTAGTCATGCCGTTCGGTTTGAATAATGCACCCGCATACTTTGTTGGTTTGATGAGTAGGGTGTTCGGGGAGTTCCTTAACAAGTTTGTGGTTGTCTTCTTGGATGATATCCTGGTCTTCTCTAAGGACGAGGAAGAGCATGCTACACACCTCAAGGAGGTTATGGATACACTTAGAGCTCATCAGTTGAAAGCCAAGTTCTCTAAATGCCATTTCCGGGGAAAGGAAGTTCGGTTCCTTGGGCATATAGTTTCTAAGCAGGGCTTAGCTGTGGATCCCGCTAAAGTGGTGGCGGTACAAGACTGGAAAGTTCCGAAGAATGCATTTGAAGTGAGAAGCTTTCTCGGTCTGCCAGGATATTATAGGAAGTTCATTAAGGACTTCGCTAAGATCTTAGCCCCTCTTACTAAGCTAACGAAGAAGAACTTAGTCCTTGCATGGGACCTAGAGTGTGAGCTTGCTTTTCAAAGGCTCAAGAAAGCCCTCACCACAGCTCTAGTTCTAGCATTACCCATGGAGGGAAGTTGTTTACCGTGTACACCGATGCATGTGGCACGGGATTAGGCGTTGTCCTGATGCAAGAAGGGAGAGTGATATGCTTCGGGGGTAGGCAACTCAAAGTTCATGACAAGAACTATCCCACTCATGATTTGGAGTTGGCGGCGATCGTCTTTGCACTCAAATCCTGGCGCCACTATCTTCTAGGTGAAAGGTTTGAGGTGTATACTGATCACAAGTCACTCAAGTACCTCTTCTCGCAGAAAGATTTGAATCTAAGGCAGCAAAGGTGGATGGAATTCTTGGCATCATATGACTTCGAGATAGCTTATACCCCTGGCAAGGGTAATGTTGTGGTAGATGCGCTAAGCAGAAGAAGGTTGACTTTGAGTCCCTTGTTTGTTGGGATGAAGAGCCTAGAGTTCTTGGCAACCTTTCATTTTGCACCTGTTGTTGGGTCGATGACTGGTTCGTTAGCATCCCTCGAGCTTGGACCTACGCTTCCTGATCAAGTTGGGGCTTCACAGAGGGAAGACCTGCAGATAGTCGAGATCGTGGACAAGTTGATTCGGGGTGAGACATCAAGTCACCTCGCTAGATTTACTATTGATAACAAGGGATGGCTAAGGCATGATGGAAAACTATGCGTCCCACGAGTGGGAAACATAGTAAATAAAGTTCTTGAGGAGGCGCATCACTCGAGGATGACCATACGTCCGGGAGGGGATAATATGTATCGGGATATGAAGCGCATTTTCTTTTGGGATGGGATGAAAAAGGATGTGGCAGAGTTTGTTTCTAGATGCATGGTTTGCCAGCAAGTAAAGGCCGAGTCGAAGAAGCCCGGTGGGCTATTGCATCCATTGGAGGTCCCGCTATGGAAGTGGGAATGTATCTCTATGGATTTTGTGGATGGATTGCCGAGATCAAGGAAGGGGAATACTAGCACATGGGTCATAGTGGATAGACTCACGAAGAGCGCCCATTTTATTCCGGTGAAGAGCAAGAGGACCGCATCATGGCTAGCATCTATTTATCTTCGAGAGATAGTGCAATTGCATGGAGTTCCTTCTAGCATAGTCAGCGATCGTGACCCAATCTTCACTAGCCAATTTTGGAATAATTTGCAAGAAGCGATGGGTACGCGATTGAATCTAAGTACGGCCTGTCACCCACAGACATATGGCCAGACCGAAAGGGTGAATAGAGTACTAGAAGATCTGTTGAGGCTATGCATTCTTGACTTTGGTGGCACTTGGGAGGACCACCTTCCTCTCGTAGATTTTGCTTACAATAACAACTACCAAGCAAGCATAGGGATGGAACCATTCGAAGCTTTATATGGGAGGCCGTGCAAGTCACCAACATGTTGGTGGGAGACGACGGATAAGCTTATACTTGGGCCCGACATGATAAGGGACACATCCGAGAAGGTTGAGTTGATTCGAAGGAGGATGAAAACGGCCCAAGACAGACAGAAATCCTATGCAGACAAGCGAAAGACAGACTTAGAGTTTGAAGTTGGAGATATGGTCTTTGTGAAGGTTTCTCCTTTGCGAAATGTGGTTCGTTTTGGAGCAGTTGGGAAGCTGACACCAAGGTTCGTAGGACCCTTCCCTATCATAGAGAGGATTGGGAAGATGGCTTATAAGGTGGAATTGCCCGAGAAGATGGCTGGAGTGCACAATGTTTCTCATGTCTCGCATCTCCGAAAGTGCCTACATGAGTCAGCCAAGGTAGATGAGCCTAGCATTCTTGAAGACGTGGAGGTAGAAAAAGAGGCAACTTTAAGGCGAGCTCCAATTCGTATCTTGGGAACGGAGATCAAGAAGCTGAGGAATCGAGAAGTCAAGTTAGTAAAGGTTCAGTGGAGTGAAGCCGATGAAGATGCAACTTGGGAAACCGAGGAGAAGATACGTGGGCTTTATCCATTCCTTTTTTAGAGTACATTCTCAATCTCTTTCCCTAGTTAGCATATCTTTCTTTTGCTATCCATGTTTATCTTGTTATCTCGTTAACCTTGTCATGAGAACCTTAGGTAGAAACCCTTTGGATGACACATGTATTTGAAACATGTTATTCTTGATGTTTGCAAGTGGTTGCAAGTGGATACTCGTGGACGCATGATACACATTAGGCACTAAGATCGGCTCACACACTTTCATATTGCATATGCATGAGTGCTTATACTTATTCATGGTTGAAAACTTGTTATGCTATCACGTGGATGTTGCATATGGATGAATGTTATGTGCACTCATGTAGATATTACGGATTATGTTAGGAATTTGCATACATATGGAATCATTTCACTAACACACTTTGCATTAAGGAGGTTTACTGAATCAGTAACCGCCTGATTTTCGCATTAGATAAGTACATATACACACACCTTTCGCATATGATCATGCAGCATTCAGAATCTTTTAAGGACAATGACTGCTCGTGGATGATGTTTTAAGTAGATGGATGATGGATGGTAGGATACGTTCTTCCTAACTTGAAGATTTCGGGGACGAAATCCTTTAAGGTGGGGAGAATGTAACAACACGTATTTTGAATAACATGTTATAACATAAATCAAGGCAGAATTAAACGATAAAATATGAATCAAGGGAAACGGGCTGTAACATTACGTTCGTCTCGGAAAAATACGCGAAATAGAGTCTGAGTTTTCGAAAATCGGAGTCCGTATGACCAAGTTATGGCCCGTCAAAGTTTTCAGAAAGTTTCAAGTTGAAAAACAGTTCAAATTTGAATTCAGAATTTCAAATTCAGCCCAAGCAAGACAGGCGGTAAAATTCCCGCTAGCCCCAAGTCGACTGGGGAGTCGACTTGGGAGTCGACACACCCCAGGTGGTATCGACTGCCCAGTCGACACCCCTGTCGACTTGGGTGGTCGGCCAGTTTGGCCTGGTGCACCTGTTTTGCCACCTGGGTCTTGTTTTGTTGGCTAGTGACGTGATTTGATGGCTCAGATCTGAATTAGGGTTAATCCTATGGCCTAAACTAATCTGAACTTCTATAAAAAGACCCTAAGACCAATCCTAAACCCACACAAATCAATCCTACAACTAGGTTATTCCAAAATGCTCCTTGATCATGGCCTCCATCTTCATAACATGGCCTCCATCTTCTTCATGAAAGCTTGAGTGTTCTAAGCTAGTAAAAGATCCATCTTTCTTCATCAAAGCAAGGTTCTTTCTTCATACAAATGAAAGGAGCTTCTTGTTTCTCAAGACAACTTGGAGCTTATATTCATTTGGGGATTTCTAGTGTGGCTTCGTCTCAATCTTGTTTATTTTGTTCTAGTCTTCATAGCCAAGCTTTGTAAGCCCTATTCTACTCTTAGATTTAAATTATGAAGTTAATATGATCATGTAGCAAGTTGAAATGAGACTTTTGGGTATAATGCTTGTCTTTGGGCTATATTTGTATGCATAGATCCATGTATGAATCTTTTGATCTATGATTGTGGCACTATCATGAACCTTGTATCATTTACCTTGATTTTTGGGTAGAAAGCTATGAGCTTTATTTGGTGGTTATGCATAATGCAACATGGAACTTGGTAGCTATGCATAATGCAACATAGATCCTCTCATGATCTTTATGTTAACTTGCCTATGATGTTATTAAATATATGCTAATCACAAGTTATCACCCTATGTTAACTATGACCATGTTATCACCTATTTGCTAAGTTGATGTCATGCATGTTTTGAGGCCAATAACCTTATATGCTAGTTGTGATGAACACCTTTGCCTCATACATCACCATGTTAAACTTGTGATAGACTTTGCCACTTTATGCCCAACTTATCATATCATTATGTTCCCCCTTTTGATCTATTTGCGTTGATGCAAACTTACGTGCGATGGGGTTACGTTATGGGTAAACTTAAATGACATGAAACATGACTTGAAAATATGACATGTGATTATGCTTGAAAACATGAACGTGGACATGACATGTAGAAAACATGAAAGTGGCCAACTCGAGGTTGGGTTGAGTTTGTAGCATAAATCTACCCGGAACCGACCGGCTTAACTAGTGGCTACAAACAATAGGACCCAATGTGAGTAGTTGGTCATATCGCACTTAAAACCCGAGGTTAGACTAGGTTGTGGTGTAAAGCTACCCGGACCCGCCCGGCTTAACTAGTAACCACAATAAAGTCTAATGTGAGAGGTTGGGGTGCATTAAGTTAATTAATGCCACATGGTAGGGTTAAGTCATAGACCACTTTAATACTTAACCAATTAAACACGATGGATTGGTAGGGTTAAGTCATGGACTACTTGAATACATAACCAATTAAACACGATGTATTGATAGGGTTAAGTCATGAACTGCTTGGATACACTTGACCAACTCAATACATGGTTAGGATAGGGTTAACCACACTTAACCCGATTGAAATCCTAGTTACGTGGTCCTTTTCAGCAGTAACCCACGTGGGAGTATCTGGATACCCTGGACTAGGCTAGGGTGGGGCACGATTACTGGACTGATTGTAAGAGGCCAAAAGAGACGGCTGAATGGTGCACCGGTTGTTCAGGCGGACCATGGTCGTGCACATTAAGTCCGGAGCTGAACATGGGCACCCGTAGGTTTAGACTGTGCGTGCTTGAATTGTGTCTGTGGTTTACACCTTAGGGCTGGATACACCCTAGGGTGGACCTTGCACAGTTAACTACATTCCATGATTAAGCCGTATGACACCAATACACGACGAGTTAGGCTTATAGGGAGCCGATCGACTAGACCGAGTAGTTGGACCTTGATTTAGGTCATCTCATGAGTTTGGGCCAACATTGGGCTAAGGGGTCATTTCTTGTTTATACTTGACATGGATTAGAATACTAGTACACTTGGTGCAACTTGACCTTGTATATGCGATGCCACTCTTGTTAAATTTCCACCATGCTAGTTATCATCCTATGTTTCATCTCTGTTTTACATGTCCAGTAAATTTTATTAGTTTTTATACTAATAGTAGGTTGGACTTACCAGTCTTTTTGACTGACCTGTTTTCCTTTCGCCTCTTTTCTTCCCTTTCCCCCCCCCCCCCCCCCAGGTCTCAGGGTGGGAACGCTAGCACCTAGCTTGGATGTTTAGCTTGCTTTCTGGATAGCTCATGTACCGTTTGGACTTGAGCTCGCTATGGCTTTACCACGTCTACTTTGGGGATAGTTTACTTTATGTTATTTCCAGTTTTCAGTTTATGTTTTCTAGACTTGTAGTAGTTGGAAAATAATGACTAATACCTTGATGTAACTCGACTATGGTTTTGAAATAGTAGTTTTATCCGCTGCTTTATTTACTCTGTTTTACTTATATGTTCTGTCTAGTGATATCTTCATGCATGTTTACCTTGACCAACACCCCTCAAAAGCCAGTGTACTTGCTTAGAGTGACCCTGGCGGAGGTGGGGTTTTATAGATTTCCCGATCAATGCACGGTTCGAAGGGTCGAACGGTCCTGGATTGCAAATGACCAAACTAGTTCACTGAAATGCTCATTTCAAAGGGCAGAACAGTTGGGCGATTTCCCATGCTCTACAGAAAGTCACCACAGTGGCTTTCTAAAGCGCTCTGAATGCTCGATCTCGGCTTTCGAACTTGCAAACGCGAGTATAGAAATTTCCAGATCAACGCATGCTTCGAAGGACTGGGTGGTTTGGCGTCTACCCATATTATGGAGAAATTTCCTATGGAGGTTTCCTAGCCGCTCCAAACCATAGATCTCAGCTTCCGAATTTGTGAAGCCAAGCGTAGTTTTTTCTCAATAAACGTGCATTTCGGAGGCCCGATGGCTCCATACAGCAGTCGGGCCAACGGGAATAACGATCGGCTACTGAAACTCAGTACTAAGTTGCTACGGTAGGTTCCGGGCCGATCCGAACCCTCGATGTCGGCTTTCAAAATTGCGAATGCGAGTATAGGAATTTCCGTAGCAACACACGTTTCGGAGGCCCGAACGGATGAACAACTGTCTAAACTTGATAGAACTTAATGGGGTAGCTTTCGTCACGATTGGAACCCTCGATCTTGTCTTTCTAATTGGGGAAGCTGAATGCAGGGATTTCCTAATCGACGCGCGTTTCGGATTCCCGAACAGTCCCGGATCGCAACCGATCGAACTAGAAAAAAATTGACTCCCCACCATGGGTTAGGTGGGTAGGTCGTGTGGTGTGTTCAAGACCTGAGAATGAATTCGTATTGCGGAGGGATTTTTTGAGCTAGGTCACTAAAATGTTCGTTTCAAAGGGTAGAACTATTGCGCGATTTCCCAAGCTCTACATAAAGTCACCACGGTGGCTTTCGAGGGCACTGCGAACCTTCGTTCTTGGCTTTCGAAATGGCGAACGCGAGTATAGCAATTTCCAGATCAACGCACGTTTCGAAGGACCAGCCGGTTTGTCGTCCACCCATATTACGAAGAAATTTACTATGTAGGTTTCCTAGCCGCTCCAAACCATAGATGTCAGCTTCTGAATTCGTGAAGCCAAGCGTAGGGATTTCTGGATCGACGTGCATTTCGGAGGCCCGACGGTTCTGTATTGCGGTTGGGCCAATGGAAATAATGATCGGCTGCCGAAACTCGGTATTAAGTTGCTATGGTGGGTTCTGGGGTGCTCCATACCCTCGATGTCGGCTTTCAAACTTGCCAATGCGAGCATAGGAATTTCCGTAACAACGCGCGTTTCGAAGGCCTGAACGGATGGATTGGTGTCTAAACCAAATTAAACTTACTATTGTGGCTTTCATTGCGATTTTGACCTTCAATCTTGTCTTTTGAATTGGTGAAGCCGAGTGTAGAGATTTCCCGATCGACGCACGAATTAGAGGCCCGAACGATCCCGGATCAAAACTGACCGAACTAGAAAAATGATCGACTCCCCACCGTGGGTTGGGTGGTTGGGGCAGGTGGTGTGTTCATGGCCTGAGAATGGATTTGAACAGAGGAGGGGTTTTTGGAGCTAAGTCACTGAAATGCTCGTTTCAAAGGGTAGAAATGTTGGGCGACTTCCCATGCTCACAGAAAGTCACCTGGGTGGCCTTCGAGAGTGCTTAGAACCCTGGAACTCGGCTTTCGAACTGGCGAATGTGAGCATGCGAATTTCCAGATCAACGTACGCTTCGAAGGCCCGGGCGGTTTGGCGTCTACCCATATTATGGAGAAATTTATTGTGGAGGTTTCCTAGCCGCTCTAAACCATAGATCTCAGCTTCCGAATTTGCGAAGCCAAGCATAGGGATTTCTCAATCGATGTGCGTTTCGGATGCACGACGGTTCCGTACCACGGTTAGGCCAACGGGAATAACGATCGTCTACCGAAACTCGGTATTAAGTTGCTATGGTAGGTTCCGGGGCGCTCCGAACCATCGTTGTCGGCTTTCGTACTCGCGAATGCGAGTATAGGAATCTCCGTAACAACGCGCGTTTCAGAGGCCCGAACGGATGGACAACTGTCTATACCCGATAGAACTTAATTTGGTGGCTTTCGTCGTGCTCGGAACCTTCGCTCTTGTCTTTTGAATTGGCAAAGCCGAGTGTAGAGAATTCCCGATCGGCGAGCGTTTCGAAGGCCCGAACTGTCCCGGATCGCAACTGACCGAACTAGAAAAATAATCGACTCCCCACCGTGGGAAGGGTGGGTGGGGTCGGTGATGTTTTCAAGGCCCGAGAATGAATTCGAACTAAGGAGGGGTTTTTGGAGCTAGGTCACTGAAATGCTCGTTTCAAAGGGCAGAACTGTTGGGCGATTTCCCAGGCTCTGCAGAAAGTCGCCACGGTGGCTTTCGAGAGTTCTCCGAACCCTCGGTCTCGGCTTTCGAACTGGCGAACACGAGTATATGAATTTCCGGATCAACGCACGTTTAGAAGGCCCGGGCAGTTTGGTGTCTACCCATATTACGGAGAAATTTACTATGGAGGTTTCCTAGCCGCTCCAAAACCATAGATCTCAGCCTACCAATTTTGTGAAGCCAACCGTAAGGATTTCTGGATCGACGTGCATTTCGGAGGCCTGACGGTTCTGTAACGCGTTTGGGCCAATGGGAATAATGATCGGCTGCCGAAACTCGGTATTAAGTTGCTATGGTAGGTTCAGGGGCGCTCTGTACCCTCGATGTCAACTTTCAAACTGGAGAATGCGATCATAGGAATTTCCATAACAACGCGCCTTTCGGAGGCCTGAACGGATGGTTAAATGTCTAAACCCAATAGAACTTACTATGTTGGCTTCATTGTGCTCGGAACCTTCGATCTTTTCTTTTGAATTGGCCAAGCCAAGTGTAGATATTTCCTGATCGACGCGCGTTTCGGAGGCCCAAATGGCCCTAGATCGCAACTGACCAAACTAGAAAAACGATCGACATCGTGGGTTCAACGTCCGAGAAGGTGGGGCGGGTGGTGTGTTCAAGGTACGAGAATGAATTCGAACAGAGGAGGGGTTTTGGGAGCTAGGTCACTAAAATTTTCGTTTCAAAGAGCAAAACTTTTAGGCGATTTCCCAGGCTCTACAGAAAGTCACCACGATGGCTTTGGAGAGCGCTCCGAACTCTCGATTTCGGCTTTCAAACAGGCGAACACGAGTATAGGAATTTCCAGATCAACGCACGTTTCGAAGGCCCGGACAGTTTGGAGTCTGCCTATATTATGGAGAAATTTACTATGGAGGTTTCCCAGCTGCTTCAAATCATGGATTTCAACTTCCGAATTTGCGAAGCCAAGTGTAGGGATTTCTGGATCGACATGCATTTCGAAGGCCCGACGATTCCGTAACGCAGTCGGGCCAACGGGAATAACGATCGGCTGCCGAAAATCAGTATTCAGTTGCTATTGTAGGTTCTGGGACGATTCGTACACTCGACGTCTGCTTTCAAACTGGCGAATCCGAGCATCGAAATTTCCGTAACAATGCCCGTTATGTAGGCCTGAATGGATGGATAGGTGTCTAAACCAAATAGTACTTACTATGGTAGCTTTCATTGTGCTCGGAACCTTCGATATTTTCTTTTGAATTGGCGAAGACGAGTGTAGGGATTTCCCGATCGATGCGCGTTTCGGAGGCCTGAACAATCCGGGATCGCAACAGATGAAACTAGAAAAACGATCGACTCCCGACCTGGGTTAGGTTGGTGGGGCGGGTGGTGTGTTCAAGGCCCGAGAATGAATTCGAACTGAAGAGGGGTTTTTGAAGCTAGGTCACTGAAATGCTCGTTTCAAAGGGATGAACAGTTGGGCGATTTCCCAAGCTCTGCAGAAAGTCAGCACGGTGGCTTTTGCTAGCGCTCTGAACCCTCGATCTTGGCTTTCGAAGTGGCAAATGTGAGTATACGAATTTGTAGATCAACGCACGTTTTGAAGGCCCGGGCGCTTTGGCTTCTACCCATATTACGGAGAAATTTACTATGGAGGTTTCATAGCCGCTCCAAACCATAGATCATAGTTTCCGAATTTGCGAAGCCAAGCATAGGGAATTCTCAATCGGTGTGCGTTTCGGAGGCCCGACGGTTCTGTAATGCGGTCGGGCCAACGGGAATAACGATCGGCTTCCGAAACTCAGTATTATGTTGCAATGGTAGGTTCCGAGGTGCTCCGAACCCTCGATGTCAGCTTTCGTACTGGAAAATGAGATTATGGTGGCTTTCGTCGCACCAGGAACCCCCGATCTTGTCTTTTGAATTGGTGAAGCCGAGTGCAGGGATTTCCCGATCGACATGCGTTTCGGACACCCGAACGGTCCCAGATCGCAACCGACCGAACAAGAAAAATGATCGACTCCCCACCGTGGGTTAAGTGGGTGGGGCAGGTGGTGTGTTCAAGGCCCGAGAGTGAATTCGAACTAAGGAGACTGTTTTGAGCTAAGTCACTGAAATGATCATTCCAAAGAGCAGAACTATTGGGCGATTTCCCATGCTCTACAGAAAGTCACTACGGTGGCTTCCCAAAGCGCTTCGAACCCTCAATTTCGACTTTCGAACTGGTGAACGCGAGTATAGGAATTTTTAGATCAACACACGCTGCGAAGGCCCAGGCGGTTTGGCGTCTACCCATATTATGGAGAAATTTGCTATGGAGGTTTCTTTGCCGCTCCAAACCATAGATCTTAGTTTCTAAATTTGCGAAGCCAAGCATAGGGATTTCTGGATCGACATGCATTTCGAAGGCCCGATGGTTCCATACCACGGTCCGGCCAATGGGAATAATGATCTGCTGCCGAAACTCAGTATTAAGTTACTATGGTATGTTACGGGGCACTCCATACCCACAAAGTCGGCTTTTGAACTGGCGAATGCAAGGATAGGAATTTCCGTAACAATGCGCGTTTCTAAGGCCCAAATAGATGGTCAGGTGTCTAAAACTGATAGAACTTACTATGGTGGTTTCATTGCGCTTGGAACCTTTGGTCTAGCCTTTTGAATTGGCGAAGCCGAGTGTAGAGATTTCCCGATCGACGCGCGTTTCGGAGGCCCGAACGGTCCCGGATCGCAACTGACCGAACTACGAAAATGATCGACTCCCCATTGCGGGTTGGATGAGTGGAGCTGGTGGTGCGTTCAAGGCCTGAGAATGAATTCGAACCGAGGAGGGGTTTTTGGAGTTAGGTCAATAAAATGCTTGTTTCAAAGGGCAGAACTGTTGGGCGATTTCGCAGGCTCCGCAGAAAGTCACCACGTTGGCTTTCGAGAATGCTCTGAACCCTCGATCTTGGCTTTCAAACTAGTGAACGCAAGTATAGGAATTTCCAGCTCAATGCATGCTTCGAAGGCCCGAGAAGTTTGGCGTCTACCGATATTACAGAGAATTTTACTATGGAGGTTTCCTTGCCCCCTCCAAACCGTAGATCACAGCTTCCGAATTTGCGAAGCCAACCGTAGGGATTTCTGGATCGACGTGCGTTTCATAGCCTCGACTTTTCCGTACTGCGGCCGGGCTAAGGGGAATAACATCGGTAGCCGAAACTCGGTATTAAGTTGCCATGGTAGGTTCCGGGGAGCTATGAACCCTCGATGTCGGCTTTCGAACTAGCGAATGCAAGCATAGGAATTTCCGTAACAACGTGCGTTCCGATGGCCCGAAAGGATGGACAGCTGTCTAAACCCGATATAACATACTATGGTGGCGTTCGTCGTGCTCGGAACCTTTTATCTTGTCTTTTGATTTGGCAAAGCCGAATGCAGGGATTTCTCGATCGACGCGCATTTCGAAGGCCTGGACCGTCTCAGATCGCAACCGACCGAACTAGAAAAACAGTTGACTCCCCTCCAAGGGTTGGGTGGGTGGGGCAGGTGGTGTTCAAGGCCCGAGAATGAATTCGAACTAAGGAGGGGGTTTTAGAGCTAGGTCACTGAAATGCTCGTTTTAAAGGGAAGAACTGTTGGGGGATTTCCCAGGCTCTGTAGAAAGTCACCATGGTGGCTTTCGAGAGCGCTCCAAACACTCGATCTCGGCTTTCGAGCTAATGAATGCGAGTATAGGAATTTTAGATCAACGCACGCTTCGAAGGCCCAGGCGGTTTGGTGTCTACACATATTAAGTAGAAATTTACTATGGAGGTTTCCTAGCCGCTACAAACCATAGATCTCTGCTTTTGAATTTTCGAAGCCAAGCATAGGGATTTGTAAATCGACGTGCGTTTCGGAGGCCTTATGGTTCCATACCATGGTCCGGCCAGAAGGAATAATGATCGGCTGCCGAAACTTGGTATGAAGTTGCTTGGTAGGTTCAGGGGCGCTCAGAACCCTCGATGTCGGCTTTCGAACTAGCAAGTGCGACTATAAGAATTTCTGTAACAACGCGCTTTTCGGAGGCTCGAACAGATGGAAAGCTGTCTAAACCCGATAGAACTTACTATGGTGGCTTTCGTCACGCTCGGAACCCTCGATCTTATCTCTTGAATTGGCGAAGCCGAGTGCAGGGATTTCCTGAAACACGTGCGTTTTGGATGCCCGAACGGTCCCAGATCACAACTGACCGAACTAGAAAAACAATTGACTCCCCACCGTGGGTTTTGTGGGTAGGGCAGGTGGTATGTTCAAGGCCCGAGAATGAATTCGAACTAAGGAGGGGTTTTTGGAGTCAAGTCACTAAAATGATCGTTTCAAAGGGTGGAACTGTTGGGCGATTTCCCAGGCTTTGTAGAAAGTCACCATGGTGGCATTCGAGAGCGCTCAGAACCCTCGATATCGGCTTTCGAACTGGTGAACGCAAGTATAGCAATTACCAGATCAACTCATGCTTCGAAGGCCCAGGCGGTTTGGCATCTACCCATATTACGGAGAAATTTACTATGGAGGTTTCTTAGCCACTCCAAACCATAGATCTCAACTTTCGAATTTGTGAAGCCAAGCATAGGGATTTCTCGATCGACGTGCGTTTCGAAGTCCCGACAGTTCCGTACCATGGTCGGGCCAACGAGAATAATGGTCGGCTACCAAAACTCGGTATTAAGTTGCTATGGTAGGTTCCGGGATGCTCCGAACCCTCGATCTCGACTTTCGAACTGGCGAATGCATGTATGGAAATTTTTGTAACAACGCTCATTTCGGAGGCCCGAACGGATGGACAGGTGTCTAAACCCAATAGAACTTACTATGGTGGCTTTCATTGCACTCGGAAACTTCGATCTTGTCTTTTAAATTGGCAAAGCCGAGTGTAGAGATTTCCTGATCGGCGCGCGCTTTGGAGGCCCAAACAGTCCCGGATCGCAACTGACCGAATTAGGAAAAGGATTGACTCCCCACCGTGGGTTAGGTGGGTGGGGCAGGTGGTGTGTTCAAGGCCCGAGAATGAATTCGAACTTAGGAGGAGTTCTTGGAGCTAGGTCACTGAAATGCTCCTTTCAAAGGGTAGAACTATTGGGTGATTTCCCAAACTCTATAGAAATTCACCATGGTGGATTTCGAGAGTGCTCCGAACCCTCGATCTTTGCTTTTGAACTAGCGAACGCGGGTATAGGAATTTCCAGATCAACACACTCTTCAAAGGCCCGGGCAGTTTGGCGTCTACCCATATTACAGAGAAAATTACAATGGAGGTTTCCTTGCCACTCCAAACCATAGATCACAACTTCCGAATTTGCGAAGCCAAGCGTAGGGATTTCTCGATCAATGTACGTTTCGGAGTCCCGATGGTTCCGTACGATGGTCGGGCCAAGGGAATGACGATCGGTTACCGAAACTCGATATCAAGATGCTGTGGTAGGTTCTGGGGCACTATGAACCCTCTATGTTGGCTTTCGAACTGGCGAATGCAAGTATAGGAATTTTCATAACAACTCGCGTTTCGGAGGCCCGAATGGATGGACAGATGTCTAAAACTGATAGAACTTATTATGGTGTCTTTCATCGTGCTCAGAACCCTCGATCTTGTCTTTTGAATTGGCGAAGCCGAGTGCAGGTATTTCTCGATCTATGCGCATTTTGGAGGCCCGAACGGTCCCGTATTGCAACTGATCGAACAACAAAAACGATCGACTCCCCACCGTGGGTTGGGTGGGTGGGGAAGGTGGTGTGTTCGAGGCCCAAGAATGAATACGAACTGAGGAGGGGTTTTTCGAGCTCGGTCACTGAAATACTCGTTTCAAAGGCGGAACTGTTGGGCGATTTTCCAGGCTCTGCAGAAAGTCACCACTGTGGCTTTCGCGAGCGCTCTGAACCCACCATCTCGGCTTTCGAACTGGCGAACGAGGGTATAGGAATTTTCGGATCAACGCACGCTTTGAAGGCCCGGGCGGTTTGGCGTCTACCCATATTATGGAGAAATTTACTATGAAGGATTCCTAGCCGCTCCAAACCATAGATCTCAGCTTCCGAATTTCCGAAACCAAGCGTACGGATTTCTGGATCGACGTTCATTTGGGAGGCCCGACGTTTTCGTACCATTGTCGAGCCAATGGGTATAACGATCGACTGCCGAAACTCAGTATTAAGTTGCTATGGTAGGTTCCGGGGCGCTCCCACCCTTGATGTCGTCTTTCGAACAGGCGAATGCGAGCATAGGAATTTCCGTAACAACCAGTGTTTCGGAGGCCTAAACGAGTGGACAATGTCTAAACCAAACAGAACTTACTACAGTGGCATTCATTGCGCTCGGAACCTTCGATCTTGTCTTTTGAATTGGCAAAGCCGAGTGTAGAGATTTCCAGATCGACGTGTGTTTCAGAGGCCCGAACGGTCCAGGATCGCAACTGACCGAACTAGAAAAATGATTGACTCACCACCGTGGGTTGGATGGGTGGGGGAGTGGTGTGTTCATGACCCGAGAGTGAATTCGAACTGAGGAGGGGATTTTGGAGCTAGGTCACTGAAATGCTCGTTTTTAAGGGTAGAACTGCTGGGCGATTTCCCAAGCTCTACAAAAAGGCACCACGGTGGATTTCGAGAGCGCTCGAACCCTCGATCTCAGTTTTCAAACTGGCGAACGCGAGTATAGGAATTTCCAGATCAACGCACGTTTGGCGTCTACCCATATCACGGGGAAATTTACTATGTAGGTTTCCTTACCACTCCAAACCATAGATCTCAGCTTCCTAGGGATTTCGCAACCGACTTGCATTTCAGAGGCCCAATGGTTTAGTACCGCGGTAAGGCCAACGGGAATAACGATCGACTGCCGAAACTCGGTATTAAGTTGCTATGGTAGCTTCCGAGGCGCTCTGAACCCTCGATGTCAGCTTTCGAACTAGCAAATGAGACTATAGGAATTTCAGTAACAACGCGCGTTTCGAAGGCCCGAACGGATGGTTAGCTGTCTAAACTCGATAGAACTTACTATTGTGGCTTTCGTCGCCCTCGGAACCCTCGATCTTGTCTTTTAATTGGCGAAGCCGAGTGCAAGAATTTTCCTATCGATGCACGTTTCGGAGGCCCGAACGGTCCCGGATTGCAACTGATCGAACTAGAAAAACGATTGACTCCCCACCTTGGGTTGGGTGGGTGGTGCAGGTATTGTTTTCAAGGCCCAAGAATGAATTCGAACTGGGGAGGGGTTTTAGAGCTAGGTCACTGAAATGCTCGTTTCAAAGTGCAGAGATATTGGGCGATTTCCTAGGCTCTGCAGAAAGTCACCACGGTGGCTTTCGATAGCGCTTCGAACCCTCGATCTCGGCTTTTGAACTGGCGAACGCGAATATAGAGTTTACTGATCAACGCACGCTTCGAAGGCTCGGGCGGTTTGGCGTCTACCCATATTATAGAGAAATTTCCTATGGAGGTTTCCTAGCCGCTCCATACCATAGATCATAGCGTCCGAATTTGCAAAGCCAAGATTTCGGAATCGACGTGCGTTTCGGAGGCCCGACAGTTTCGTACCGCGGTTGGGCCAATGGGAATAACGAAGGGCTGCTGAAACTTGGTAATAAGTTGTTATTGTAGGTTCCGGGGCTCTCGGACCCTCGATGTCGTCTTTCAAATAGGCGAATGCGCACATACGAATTTCCGTAACAATGCGCGTTTCTGAGGCTCGAACGGATGGATAGGTGTCTAAACCCAATACTTACTATGGTGGCTTTCATTGCACTCAGAAACTTCAATCTTCCCTTTTGAATTGACGAAGTCGAGTGTAGAGATTTCCCTATCGATGCGGATTTCGGAGGCCCGAACGGTCCCAGTTCGCAATTGACCGAACTAGAAATATGATCGACTCCCCCCCGTAGGTCGGGTGGGTGGGGCGGGTGGTGTGTTCAAGGCCGGAGAATGAATTCAAACTGAGGAGGGGTTTTTGGATCTTGGTCACTAAAATGCTCGTTTTAATGGGTTGAACTGTTGGGCGACTTCCTAGGCTCTGCAGAAAGTCACCACGGTGGCTTTCGAGAGAGCTTCGAACCCTCGATCTCGACTTTCGAACTTGAGAACATGAGTATAGGAATTTCCAGATCAATGCACGCTTCGAATGCTCGGGCGGTTTGTCGTCCACCCATATTAAGGAGATATTTACTATGGAGGTTTCCTAGCCGCTCCAAACCATAGATCTCATCTTCTGAATTTGCGAAGCCAAGCATAGGGATTTCTCGATCGACGTGCGTGTTGGAGACCCAACAGTTCCGTACCGCGGTCGAGCCAATGGGAATAATGATCGGCTGCCGAAACTTGGTATTAAGTTGCTATTGTAGGTTGCGAGGAGCTCCGAACCCTCGATGTCGGCTTTCGAACTGGTGAATGCAAGTATAGGAATTTCCATAACAACACGCGTTTCGGAGGCCCGAACGGATGGACAGCATTCTAAACCCTATAGAACTTACTATGGTGGCTTTCATCATGCATGGAACCCTCAATCTTGTCTTTCTAATTAGCGAAGCCAAGTGCAAGGATTTCCCGATCGATGTGCGTTTCGGAGGCCTGGACAGTATCGGATCGCAACCGAATGAACTAGAAAAATGATCAACTCCCCACCGTGGGTTGAGTGGGTGCGCCGGGTCGTGTGTTCAAGGCCCGAGAATAAATTCGAATTGAGGAGGGGTTTTTGGTGCTAGGCCACTGAAATGCTCGTTCCAAAGGGCAGAACTGTTGGGCGATTTCCTAGGCTCTGTAGAAAGTCACCACAGTGGCTTTAGAGAGCGCTCCGAACCCTTGATCTCGGGTTTCGAACTAGCGAACGCGAGTATAGGAATTTCCATATCAACGCACGCTTCGAAGGCTCGGGCGGTTTGGCATCCACCCATATTACCATAGATCTCAGCTTCTGAATTTGTGAAGCCGATCGTAGGGATTTCTCGATAGACGTGCGTTTCGGAGGCCCGACAATTCCGTACCGCGGTCGGGCCGACGGGAATAACGATCGGCTGTCAAAACTCGGTATTAAGATGCTATGGTAGGTTCCGGGGTGCGCTGAACCCACGATGTTGGCTTTCGAACTGGCGAATGCGACTACAGGAATTTTTGTAACAACACGCGTTTCGGAGGCCCGAACGGGTGGACATCTGTCTAAACCCGATAGAACTTATTATGGTGGCTTTCGTTGCGCTCGAAACCCTCGATCTGGTCTTTTGAATTGGCGAAGCCGAGTGCTGCATTTCTCGATCGACGCGCGTTTCGGAGGACCGAACGGTCCCGGATCGCAACCGACCGAACAGGAAAAACGATCGACTCAGTGGGTTGGGTGGGTGGGGCAGGTGGTGTGTTCAAGGCCCAATAATGAATTCGAACTGAGGAGTGGTATTTGTATCTAGGTCAGTGAAATGCTCGTTTCAAAGGGTAGAGCTGTTGGGCGATTTCTCAGACTCTGCAAAAAGTCACCATGGTGGCTTTCAAGAGCGCTCCGAACCCTCGATCTCGGTTTTTGAACAGGCGAACGCGAGTATAGGAATTTCCAGATCAACACAAACTTTGAAGGTACGGGTGGTTTGGCGTCTACCCATATTACAGAGAAATTTACTATAGAGGTTTCCTTGCCGCTCCAAACCATTGAGCTAGCTTCCGAATTTCCAAAGCCAAGCGTAGGGATTTATCGATCGACGTGCATTTCAGATTCCCGACGGTTCCATAGCACGGTCAGGACAATGGGAATAACGATCTGCTGCCGAAACTCCATATTATGTTGCTATGGTAGGTTCCGGGGCGCTCCGAATCCTCGATGTCGGCTTTTGAACTGGCGAATGCGACTATAGGAATTTCTGTTAAAACACGCATTTCAAAGGCTCGAACGAATGGACAGCTGTCTAAACCCAATAGAGCATACTATGGTGGCTTTCGTCGGGATCATAACCCTCGATCTTGTCTTTTGAATTGGCAAAGCCGAGTGCAGGGCTTTCCCGATCGACGCGTGTTACGGAGGCACGGGCAGTCCCGGATCGCAAACGACCGAACTAGAAAAAAGATTGACTCCACACCACGGGTTGGGTGGGCGGGGCAGGTGGTGTGTTCAAGGCCAAATAATGAATTCGAACTGAGGAGGGGTTTTGGAGCTAGGTCATTGAAATGCTCGTTTCAAAGGGAAGAACTGTTGGGCGATTTCTCAGCCTCTGTAGAAAGTCACCATGGTGGCTTTCGAGAGCGCTCCGAACCCTCGATCTCGGATTTCGAACTGGCGAACGTGAATATAGGAATTTCCAGATTAACGCACGTTTCGAAGACCCGGGCGGTTTGGCGTCTACCCATATTACAAAGAAATTAACTATGCAAGTTTCCTGCCACTCCAAACCATAGATCTCAGCTTCCGAATTTGCGAAGCCAAGCATAGGAATTTCTCGACCGACATGCGTTTCAGAGGCCCACTGGTTCAGTATCGCGGTTAGGCCAACAGGAATAACGATCGACTACCGAAACTCGGTATTAAGTTGCTATGGTAGGTTTCGGGGCGCTCCGAACCCTCGATGCCGGCTTTCGAACTGGCGAATGCGACTATAGGAATTTCCATAACAACGCGCGTTTCAAAGGCTCGAACGGATGGTCACCTATCAAAACTAGATAGAACTTACTATTTTGGCTTTCGTCGCACTCAGAATCCTCAATCATTTCTTTTAATTGGTGAAGCCGAGTGCAAGGATTTCCCGATCGACGTGCGTTTCAGAGGACCGAACGGTCCCGGATCGCAACCGACCGAACTAGAAAAACGATCGACTCCCCACTGTGGGTTAGGTGGGTGGGGCAGGTGGTGTTTTCAAGGCCCAAGAATGAATTTGAATTGGGGAGAGGTTTTTGGAGCTAGTTCACTGAAATGCTCGTTTCAAAGCGCAGAGCTATTGGGAGATTTCCCAGGCTCTGCGCAAAGTCATCGCGGTGGCTTTCGTTAGCGCTCCGAACCCTCAATCTCTGCTTTCAAACTGGCGAACGCGAGTATAGGAATTTCTAGATCAACGCACGTTTCGAAGGCCCGATCAGTTTGGCTTCTACCCATATTACAGAGAAGTTTCCTATGGAGGTTTCCTAGCCGCTCCAAACCATAGACCTTAGCTTCCGAATTTGCAAAGCCAAGATTTCTGAATCGATGTGCGTTTCGGAGGCCCGACGGTTTCGTACTGCGGTTAGGCCAACGGGAATAACGATCGGCTGCCGAAACTCGGTATTAAGTTGTTGTTGTAGGTTCTGGGGCTCTCGGAGCCTCGATGTCGGCTTTCAAACAGGCGAATGCGAGCATACAAATTTCTGTAACAATGCGGATTTCGGAGGCACAAACGGATGAATAGGCGTCTAAACCCAGTACTTACTATGGTGGCTTTCATTGCACTCGGAACCTTCGATCTTGTCTTTTTAATTGGCGAAGTCGAGTATAGAGATTTCCCGATCGACGCGCGTTTTAGAGGCCCAAACGGCCCCGGATCGTAACTAACCGAACTAGAAAAACGATCGACTCCCCACCATGGGTTGTGTGGGTGGGGCGGGTAGTGTGTTCAAGGCCCGAGATTGAATTCGAACTGAGGAGGGGTTTTTGGAGCTTGGTAACAAGAATGCTCGTTTCAATGGGCTGAACTGTTAGGCGACTTCCAAGGCTCTACAGAATGTCACCACGGTGGCTTTCGAGAGCGCTCTGAACCCTCAATCTCGGCATTCGAAATGGAGAACGTGAGTATAGGAATTTCCAGATCAACGCACACTTCGAAGGCTCGGGCGGTTTGTTGTTCATCCATATTACAGAGATATTTACTGTAATACCCCACCTCCGCTAGGGTCACTCACAAAAGGAATGCACTAGTTTTGGAGGAGCGTTATCGATGTAAACAAACACAGAAATATTATAAGACAGAACACAGATAAAACAGCGGAAGAATCAAAAGATAAATTTCATTACTTTCAAAAAGAGTCAAAACCTTTTACATCAAATAGCCAAGGTCATTATTTTCCATTACAACAAATTATGTCTAGCATAAATAAAGAAGCATGAACTTAAAACAAAAAAAGTAGCTTAATTCCCCAAAGGTAGCAGAAATGTAGCCATAGCATAGCTCAAGAAAAACCATACATGAGCTAAACCAAATGCAAGTGAAATCCAAGCTAAGTGCTAGAGTTTCCTCCCTGAGAACCTGGGGGGGAAACGAAAGAAAAAGAGGCGAAAGAAAACGGGTCAGTCATAAAGACGGGTAAGTCCTAGTGACTTTCAGCATAAAAACAGGTAAACGTAACATGTCATGTATAAACTGAAAGTAAACATAACGATGCTGTCAAGATGGGCAAGATAGACTAAGTGTAACAACCCGTATTTTTAAATAACATGTTACAACATAAACCAAGGCAGAATTAAATGATAAAATTTGAATCAAGGGAAACGGGTTGTGCCATTGCGTTCGTCTCGGAAATATACGCGAAATAGAGTCCGAGTTTTCGAAAATCGGAGTCCGTATGACCCAGTTAAGGCCCATAGAAGTTTTCAGAAAATTCAAATTTAAAAACAGATTTCAAAATTCAGCTGGGCAGGGAAGGCGGGAAAAATTCCCGCCACCCCAAGTCGACCGGGGAGTCGACTTGGGAGTCGACACACCCCAGGTGGTGTCGACTGCCAAGTCGACACCCCTGTCGACTTAGGTGGTCGGCCAGTCTAGCCTGGTGCACCTGTTCTGGCTCCTGGGTCATGTTTTGTTGGCTAGTGACGTGAATTGATGGCTCAGATCTAAACTAGGGTTAATCCTACGGACTAAACTAACCTAATCTTCTATAAAAAGACCCTAAGACCTAGCCTAAACCATTATTAATCATTCCTACAACTAAACTATGCCAAAATGTTTCTTGATCACGGCCTCCATCTTCATAACATGGCCTCCATCCTCTTCATGAAAGTTTGAGTGTTCTAAGCTAGTAAAAGAGCCACCTTTCTTCATCAAAACAAGGATCATTCTTCATACAAATCAAAGGAGCTTCTTGTTTCTCAAGACAACTTGGAGCTTGTATTCATTTGGGGGTTTTTAGAGTTGGTAGTGGCTTCATCTCAATCTTATTTTATTTCATAGGTCTTCATAGCATTGTAAGCCCTATTCTACTCTTAGATTGTAACTATGAAGTTAAATATGACATGTTGCAAGTTTGAGTTCGGGCCTAAGTATGATTTGTGCTTTGATTCTATCATGTTATGCATAGATTTATTCTATGCATGTTTGTAAAGCTATCACCTTGACTTTGTGCATAGAAAGCTATGATCTTTGATTCTATCATGTTATGCATAGATTTATTCTATGCATGTTTGTAAAGCTATCACCTTGACCTTGTGCATAGAAAGCTATGAGCTTTGATTCTATCATGTTATGCATAGATTTATTTTATGCATGTTTGTAAAGCTATCACCTTGACTTTGTGCATAGAAAGCTATGAGCTTTGATTCTATCATGTTATACATAGATTTATTCTATGCATGTTTGTAAAGCTATCACCTTGACTTTGTGCATAGAAAGCTATGATCTTTGATTTGAAATGTTGCATAAAGCAACATAGAAACTCTCATAACCTTATGTTATCTTGCATATGATGTTATATGCGAATCACTAGCTATCAACCTATGTCATTTATGGCCATGTTTCACATATTATGCTAAAGTTGATATCATGCATGTTTTGAGGCTTATAATGAAATATGCAAGTTTATGAACACCTTTGCCTCATATGCCACCATGTTTAACTTGTGGCAAAACCTTAACCCCTCATGTTCCTTAATATGCTTGTGGCCAAATCACCCTTATGCTATTATGCATGCTTGTGGCCAAATCACCCTTATGTTATTTGATATGTTTGAGGCCAAGTCACTTGTTATGCTATCATACATGTTGAGGCCATATGCTAGTATGTTGAACCCATTTTGGCCTCAAATATCACCATGTTTAATTTGTGATAGACTTTGCCATCTTATGCCCACCTTGTCATGTAGTTATGTTCCCTCTTTGATCTATTTGTGTTGATGCGAATTTACGTGCGATGGGAATACGTTATGGGTAGTTGGGAAAACTTAAATAACATGAGGACATGACTTGAAAATATGACATGAAAGTTTGACATGTGTTTATGCTTGAAAACATGGACTTGGACATGACTTCTAGAAAACATGAGAATGGCCAACTCGAGGTTGGGTTGAGTTTGTAGCATAAATCTACCCGGAACCGATCGGCTTAACTAGTGGCTACAAGTAATAGGACCCAATGTGAGTAGTTGGTCATGTCGCACTTGAAACCCAAGGTTAGACTAAGTTGTGGTGTAAAGCTACCCGGACCAGCCCGGCTTAACTAGTAACCACAACGAGGTCTAATGTGAGAGGTTGGGTGCATTAAGTCAATTAATGCCACATGGTAGGGTTAAGTCATAGACTACTTGAATACTTAACCAATTAAACACGATGGATTGGTAGGGTTAAGTCATGGACTACTTGAATATACTTAACCAATTAAACACGATGGATTGGTAGGGTTAAGTCATGGACTACTTGAATACTTAACCAATTAAACACGATGGATTGGTAGGGTTAAGACATGGATTACTTGAATACTTAACCAATTAAACCCGATGTATTGATAGGGTTAAGTCATGAACTGCTTGAATACACTTGACCAACTCAATACATGGTTAGGATAGGGTTAACCACACTTAGCCTGCTTGAAATCCTAGTTACGTGGTCCTTTTCAGCAGTAACCAACTTGGAAGTATCATGGGTACCCTGGACTGGGCTAGGGTGGGGCACGATTACTGGACTGATTGTAAGAGACCAAAAGAGACGGGTGAAGGGTGCACCGGTTGTTCAGGCGGACCATGGTCGTGCACATTAAGTCCGGAGTTGAACATGGGCACCAGTAGGTTTAGACTGTGCGTGCTTGAATTGTGTATGTGGTTTATACCTTAGGGCTAGATACACCCTGGGGTGGACCTTGCACAGTTAACTACAATCCACGATTAAGCCGTATGACACCGATACACGACGAGTTAGGCTTATAGGGAGCCGATCGACTAGACCGAGTAGTTGGACCTTGATTTAGGTCACCTCATGATATTGGGCCAGCTTTGGGCCAAGGGATCATTTCTTGTTTATACTTGACATGGATTGGAATACTAGTACACGCCGGGTGCAACTTGACCTTGTATATGCGATGCCACACTTGATCTATCTTGTTAACTTTTCACCATGCCAGTTATCACCCTATGTTTCATCTCTGCTTTACATGTCCAGTTAACTTTACTAGTTTTTATACTAATAGTAGGTAGGACTTACCAGTCTTTTTGACTGACCCGTTTTCTTTCGCCTCTTTTCTTCCGTTACCCCCCCCCCCTCAGGTTCTCATGGTGGGAACACTAGCACTTAGTTGGATCTTTAGCTGCTTTTCTGGATAGTTCATGTACGGTTTGGACATGAGCTCGCTATGGCTTGCCACATCTACTTTGGGGATAGGTTACTTTATGTTATTTCCAGTTTTCAGTTTATGTTTTTCTAGACTTTGTTTTGTGGAAAATAATGACTCAGTACTTTGATGTAACTTGACTATGGTTTTGAAATACTAGTTTTATCCGCTGCTTTACTTACTCTGTTTTACTTATATGTTCTGTCTTGTGATATCTGCATGCATGTTTACCTCGTTTAAAGCCCTTCCAAAGCTAGTGCGCGTGCAAGAGTACCATTGGCGGAGGTGGGGTGTTACATTTGGTATCAGAGCATAAGGTTTACAAGATTTGAGCAAAAGCTTTTTTTTTAAACTTACCTTTTGAAAAACAATTTTCAAAACCAATTAAGTATTTTCCAAGAAAGTCTAGTTTATTTTAAAAGGCTATTCCCCAAAAGCCATTAGCACTATCCTTTGTTTCCTCGTTCTCAATCTATCTTTTTCTTCGTTTCAGTATGGCGAATAATTTTGCCATTCTGGAGGGCATACCAGTACCTATTTGGTTTAGAAGGTACATGGAGGCAAGGGCGAATGACGCCGGCCCCGCGGACATTCCTCCTCCTTCCCCCGTGGAAAACATTCCTCCTCCTCCTCAGCATCCACAAGCGGATTTTGCGAAGATTTGCAAGGACTTTAAGGCAATGGGTGGCAAGAATTTTATTGGGACGGAGACTTTTGTTGAGGCAAGAAACTGGTTAAAGGAAACTGAAGACCTCTTTGCTATCTTTGATATAGAAGACCGTAGGAAAGTTCTGTTAGCGGTATGGTTATTGATTGAGGAAGCTGCATATTGGTGGGTAGTCACCACCACTACTGGGCCAATTCAGACTTGGGATGACTTTAGGAGAAGGTTTATGTAACAACCCGTATTTTTGAATAACATGTTATAACATAAATGGAGGCAGAATTAAACTGTAAAATCTGAATCAAGGGAAACGGGCTATGCCATTGCGTTCGTCTCGGAAAAATACGCGAAATAGAGTCCGAGTTTTCGAAAATCGGAGTCCGTATGACCAAGATATGGCCTCGAGAAGTTTCACGAAAAATTCCCAAATTAAAGTATACTTAATTAAGTGAAATGGGTTGCGCAGAGAAATATATATATAATGATATATATATATATAATTGAAAATTAAATAAATAAATATGCAAAAATGTTCAAAACAGCGAATTGGGAGAGGGGAATAACCGAACCGGCCGATTTTTGAGGTCGACCCAAGCCCGCTGGGTCGACTAGGGGTTAATCCAGGGTGTTTGGCTGTCAACCCGTGGGCCGATTCGCTCAAATGCAGATTTTGCATTTGAATGGTTCTCATGGTTCATCTTTAATCTAAAGGCCCTAGATGGTTCCTACACTTGACTTCTTCCCCAAGACATGCTTTGATGGCTTGGATTGAATCTAGGTTTAATCCTATGGCCTAAAACACTTGCCTAATCTATAAATAAGCCCCTAACCCTCTCCTAAATCCTCATTATTCATTCATGTAACTAAACTATGGCCAAATTTCTACTCTCATGGCCTCCACTCAACTATCCTAGCCTCCACTTCATTTCTATGAGAGGTTTCATGATCATGAGAGTGTTAGAGAGTCCCTATGTTAGTATGAGAGCTTCTCAAGTTGATTTCAAGGCAAAAGCTTTGATCTTTGTTCATAAAGATGGTGTTTTGGTGGGTTTGGAGCATCCATCTTTGGGTTTTTGGGTGATGGCATGCATAGGCTTCATCACAAGCTTTAGTTTAATCGATTTAGGCCTTCATAGCAATGTAAGCCCTTCTCCTACTATTAGATATGAACTTTAAACTTAATATGACATGTTGTAAGTGGGTTTAAGCATTAGTATGTAGCATGCTATCATCTTATGCAAGCTTATAAAGTCATTACCTTGGTCTTGTGGTCATAAAGCTTTGACCTTTATGTTGAAATGTTGCATTATGCAACATGAGAATCTTCATAATCATTATGTCACCTTGCATATGAAGTCATAATCCTTATATGATGATATATGCGAGTTTCTAGCCATCATTCCATGTCTTTTGTCACCATGATTCGCTTATGTACCAAGTTTGGGTTTATGCATGTTTTTGAGGCTTAAGAATGTAACATGCAAGCTAATGAACACATTTGTGCCTCATTTGCCACCATGATTAACTTGTGGCTTAATACCCATTTTTGTCATTCCTTTGCCAAGTCTCTTCTTTTAATCCATCACGTTGTTGGGAACGTAATATGCTAGTTTAAAAAAAGCGTTGGGGTCACATTATGGGGAAACATAATGACATGAATATGACTTGGGTAAATGGGTATAAACATGACAACATGTAACGTTAAATATGACATGTGTTTATACTTGAAAACATGATTTGAAATATAACATGGAAGTTGACATGTAAGTATGCATAAAAACATAAGCTTGGGAATTTACCTATTAAGTTAGGTCTACCCATTGGGAATTTACCTATTAAGTTAGGTCTACCAATTGCTTGAAAACTTGACTATGAACATGACACTAGACTAAACATGAAAGTGGCCAACTCGAGGTTGGGTTGAGTTTGCAACGTAAAACTACCCCGGAACCGACCGGCCTAACTAGTAGTTGCAAACAATAGGACCCAATGTGAGAAGTTGGTCATGTTGTGCTTGAACCCGAGGTGTAGACCAAGTTGTGGTGTAAAGCTACCCGGAACCGACCGGCTTAACTAGTAACCACAACAAAGTCTAATGTGAGAGGTTGGGGTGGATTAAGTAATTAATGCCACATAATAGGGTTAAGTTAATTTGATTAATGAGGCTTAACCAAATATGACATGGACAAATGGGTTAAGTAATTTAATTTGACTAATGACACTTAACCGACATGACAGGGTTGGGTAGGTTAAGTAACTTGATTTGCCTAACGACACTTTGACCATTTTTATACGACGAGGGGACGGGATTAAGTTAACCAACACTTAATCAATCCCAACACGATAACTTGATAAGGTTAAGTAAATTTTCTTAGTAAGACTTAACCGTTTTAATACAGTTAATGGATGGGGTTAAGTCAACTCAGACCTAACTAATCTAAACATGGTAATTGGACGGGGTTAAGTTAATTTACACTTAACTAATCCAACTCGTTAGTTTGATGTGGTTAAGTGGACCTATACTTAACCAATCTAACGTGAAAACATGATAAGGCTAAGTCACGAATCACTTGAATACGCTTGACCGATTTGACTCGGTAATTTGACAAGGTCAAGTTAATTTATATAATTAGCCAATCTAAAATGATAATTAGACGAGGTTAAGTTATGGATTGCTTAATATACTTAGCCAACTTGACACATGGTTTGTAGGGTTAAGTCTTGGACTTGGATACTTAGCCAATTTTGACATGGTTTGTAGACGGGCTAAGTTATGAACTTAAGTGACACTTAACCCATTAGATAAACCCTAATTCGGAGGATTAGGTAAATAACCATAGTTAACAAGGATTATGGAAATAAGGCTAAGTGGTAAACCTTAGTTAAGGGAGACTAAGTAATAATTCTTAGTCAAGGAAATTTGGACCATTTCTTAGATAGATTAGTAACCCGATACGTTAGGTCAACGTTTAAGTATGCGTGTAGGAGCAGGCTATCTGATTTAGATAAAGGCTCCAACGAACTGGGTAACGAAGCAGCGGCTTCGGGGAACGTGAGGATATTCTTGGGATCCCTCTGTGAGCTGCCAGGGTCATTATACTAAGGCTCACGAGAGGTTGAGGTCTGCGGTAGAAGAACCAAGAATATGCCTTGGTTGCTATGCGAGCGACCTAAAGACCGGGGGTGGATACCAGTGAGTCGACGAATACATAAGGTGCCCGAGATAGCAAGTTCGTCGATCATCTACCATCTTGAGTCAAGCGTGTACGTACGGAAAGGCAGGGAACACCCAACAGACCATAATTGCTATCTAATTATGGGTGAGGTAGGCCGTAGGATGTGGGCTGGCCGGAGTGTAGTTCTCATGCAAGATTTTCTCTTGTGTTGCCTTTCACTAGTTGAGGGAGGGGTCTCGTGGGACCATAGCCACGTGTAGAAAAGCAGACCTTAGTATCTGCATCGGCAGATAAATCTAAAGCTCCCGACCGAGTCCTGTATTTCTTGTTTTGCCCTGTGACAGGACTCGGATGGCACGATGTGATACACGTGCATACAGTTATAGAAAAACGATTCACGATGAATGCGTGGGGAAAAGGGCGCGGTTGAGGGTTAGCGTAATCCTTAGTGGCCTAGGTGGTTTAACCCAAACCAAAATACGAAAGCGTGCAATAGGCAAGCGTAATCCCTAGTGGTGCTAGGTGGCGTAAGTCCTAGTAGTTCAAAACGATGATTCATATGGAAGAGCCTAGCTAGAACAAGGGTGACAGTCCAAACGATTTCAAGGATAATACGACATGAGGAAGCCCGTACGAGGTACGGCAAAGGACTGAACTTATATACATGGAAAGAAACATATGATTTGAGTAACCTATATATGCGATATGTTAGGTTGACATGGACCATTACACGATTTTGAGTAAGGGGACATTCATGGTTAACACATAACAAGGCTGGGATACTAGTACGGAGGGTGCAGAGCAAATATACATGTTAGAACCAGGAAGAATATACGGAATAGATACCGTGGAATGTTAGACGGGGTAGATACCTTGGGATAGTATACTTGATAGAAGTCTGACGATATGATACCTTGATTTATCATGACACCGTAGTTTATCATGATACCTTAGTTCAGTAGTTATCCTGTTATTCTGATTTAGCTTATCTATCTTGTTATCATGCTTATGTTCATCCCAGTTCCTCATGCCAGTTAACTTTACTAGTTTATATGCTGATAGTAGATAGGGCTTACCAGTCTTTATGACTGACCACCGTTTTCTTTCGCTTCTTGTCTTCCGTTTCCCCCCGCAGGGTTACAGGGAGGAAATATTGTTGTTTAGTTCAGACTTCTTCTGCTTGAAGGTCATCATGGATGGCTTGGACTTTTCTTGGCTATGGCTACTTTACTGTTTTATTTGGGGAATAATTTATGGAAAAGTCTTAATGCTTCTTTATTATTACAAGACAGGTTTTGATGTACTCTGATGTAAAAGGCTTTAGACCTTAATTATTAATGTTTATGAAAGTTCGATTTTACTTCCGCCATTTTATATGTTCTGTCTTGTGATATTTCTGTGCATGTTTACCAATAATGCCCCACTAAAGCTAGTGCATTCCTTTGCGAGTGACCCTAGCGGAGGCGGGGTGTTACATTTGGTATCAGAGCAGAAGGTTACTAGACTGGGCAAAAGTTTTTTAAAGACCTTCTGAAAATTATTTGAAAAACCGTTTACAAAGAAGCATTTTTCAAGAAAATTTTCTTTTAAAAAGAAAAAGGCTATTCCCCAAAGGCCATTAGCATTATCCTTGTTTCCTTGATTGAATCTCTTTTCCTTTCTTTCCTCCATCTGTAGTCACAGTGGTTTTGACTGCGACTAGTCTTTATAGCTGCGTAAGTGTTTCCCGTACGATGGAGGTGGTTCTCGAGAGACCGTTGCAGAGTTATGCATGAAAGGATAGTAAGAACAAGGATAAAGGATACGAGCTCAGGGATAAACAACATGTTGGTATGGCTGAGTCCTAAAAGGAGGGAGAAAGATGAACAATGAAACCCATGACGAGAGAGTACCTTTGGCATGGTGAAACGGGACGGATAGTTAAGTATCATGGAACAGGGGACAAGATCATTCGGAGGGCAAAAGTATGCTCTCATTTCTAGGGTACCTCAGAAGGAGGGTAACGATCTTGTTAAAGGTTTAGCTTTTCTTCTCTATCATCCTGTCGGGACTTTGTTTTTGATCACCGCATCTTTTAAGTCCGCTTCGATAGTTGAGTCTCTGCACCTTAGTACTAGCGTAGTAGAGGATCCCGTTTTTGTCTCAAGTCCTATTGGAAGATCGGTCCATTTACTCATGGCTTGTTTGGATTTGAGAATGTCTATATCAAGTGTTGAGCTTGGAAATAATGCTTATGTTTATAAGTTGTGGATGGATTCTAGGGATGAAAGTTGTTATCCAGTAAGGGGTGCCACTCTCGGTTTTAGAAGGAGGGTAGTTAGACTCTTGGCTTGCTTTGGTAATACCCTTGAAGTATCGCGTGACCTTTTGGGTTCTGTCATGATTAGTTACTTAGAATCCCTAGATGCCTTTATTGGAAATTTGAAGCCCGATCGGATGGTGTTCGCCGATAAGACGGATGGTTTATTTCACTTATGCATGGGTTATGGAAATCACCCTAGTAAGTGCACTTGATAACCCGGTTGGCATCTGTTTACTTTCAAGAGAAAGTTCTACTACGTGGAATACCTTATGGTACGAGGTCCGAGATTCACTAGTGAATTTTGGAAAGCTTGCATGAGATCATGAGTACGCAGTCATGTTTGCGCTAAGTGTGCAAGTGGAACGAGAGGCGACGAGGAAATGAGTTCCAACTCATGTTATGGAAACAGGAAATAAGAAGCTACGAAATCGCGAAGTTAAAGGACGGTCAAGGCACAATGGAATTAAGCTCAAGGAGATACGACTTTGATGGTCAAAGACTAGATACGCGCATGATATCTCTTTTTGAGAGTATATCCTTGATCCCTGTTTTCCTGTAGAGCTTGCTTGTAGGCTATCTTTTGTGAATATCCTCTCGGTCCTATCTTCTGTTACAAACCCCGTAAGGAATTTGTCTTGTTTATCTTCTCGACCCTGTTTCAGGGAATCCTAGGTAGAACCCTATGGATGTAAACATGTATTTGAAACATGTTATGATTGATATGGTTGCAAGTGGTTGCAAGTGGTTGCTCGTGGATGCGCGAATACACATTAGATACTAGCTCGACTCGATCACATTTCATATTGCATATGCACGAGTATTTATACTTGTTTATGGTTGAAATCGAATGTATTATCATGCGGTTGTTGCATATGAATGAATGATTGTGCACGCATATAGTATCTATATGACTAGGACTATTTGCATACATGTTGGATTCATGGCACTATACATATTTTTGCATTAGAAAGATTATTCAGGCCTGATCATTAGCATTAGCTAAGGAACATGTACACACACGTTTTGCATATATTCATACAGCATTAGAAATCATCTAAGGACAATGGTTGCTTATGGATGATGTTTTGAGTAGATGAATGATGGATGGTAGGATAGGTTCTTCCTAACTTGGAGATTTCGGGGACGAAATCCTAAAAGGTGGGGAGAATGTAACAACCCGTATTTTTGAATAACATGTTATAACATAAATGGAGGCAGAATTAAACTGTAAAATCTGAATCAAGGGAAACGGGCTATGCCATTGCGTTCGTCTCGGAAAAATACGCGAAATAGAGTCCGAGTTTTCGAAAATCGGAGTCCGTATGACCAAGATATGGCCTCGCGAAGTTTCACGAAAAATTCCCAAATTAAAGTATACTTAATTAAGTGAAATGGGTTGCGCAGAGAAATATATATATAATGATATATATATAATTGAAAATTAAATAAATAAATATGCAAAAATGTTCAAAACAGCGAATTGGGAGAGGGGAATAACCGAACCGGCCGATTTTTGAGGTCGACCCGAGCCCGCTGGGTCGACTAGGGGTTAATCCAGGGTGTTTGGCTGTCAACCCGTGGGCCGATTCGCTCAAATGCAGATTTTGCATTTGAATGGTTCTCATGGTTCATCTTTAATCTAAAGGCCCTAGATGGTTCCTACACTTGATTTCTTCCCCAAGACATGCTTTGATGGCTTGGATTGAATCTAGGTTTAATCCTATGGCCTAAAACACTTGCCTAATCTATAAATAAGCCCCTAACCCTCTCCTAAATCCTCATTATTCATTCATGTAACTAAAATATGGCCAAATTTCTACTCTCATGGCCTCCACTCAACTATCCTAGCCTCCACTTCATTTCTATGAGAGGTTTCATGATCATGAGAGTGTTAGAGAGTCCCTATGTGTAACAACCCGTATTTTCAATAACCTGTAATAACATAAATCGAGGCAGAATTTAATTCTAAAATGGGAATCAAGGGAAACGGGCTATGCCATTGCGTTCGTCTCGGAAAAATACGCGAAATAGAGTCCGAGTTTTCGAAAATCGGAGTCCGTATGACCAAGATATGGCCTCGCGAAGTTTCACGAAAATTCCCAAATTAAAGTATACTTAATTAAGTGAAATGGGTTGTGTAGATATATATATATATATATTGATATATATATATATATATAATTGAAAATTTAATAAATAAATATGCAAAAATGCTCAAAACAGCGAATTGGGAGAGGGGAATAACCGAACCGGCCGATTTTTGAAGTCGACCCGAGCTCGCTGGGTCGACTAGGGGTTAATCCAGGGTGTTTGGCTGTCAACCCGTGGGCCGATTCGCTCAAGTGCAGATTTTGCATTTGAATGGTTCTCATGGTCCATCTTTAATCTAAAGGCCCTAGATGGTTCCTACACTTGACTTCTTCCCCAAGACATGCTTTGATGGCTTGGATTGAATCTAGGGTTAATCCTATGGCCTAAAACACTTGCCTAATCTATAAATAAGACCCTAACCTACCCTAATTCATTCATAATTAAACCTAGTGACTAAACTATGGCAAAATGCTAGCTCTCATGGCCTCCACTAATTTTATGAAGAGGGTTGCATACTAATCACTCTCTAATCAACTTCTAATCCCTTCTTAGCATCTTAATCTTCTTCATTTGGTGTTCAAAGTTGCTAGTTGTGAGTTTCTATCACTTTGATGATCTTTTGGTAAACTAATTAGATGAGATGTGATGAGATTTATGGTTTTGTATGTGGGTTAATGAGCTTTGAATCATATGATATGATGTTAGCATTAATCTTATGTTTATGCATGTTGAGTATGTAAGCTTATGCAAGTTTAATATGATGTATGTTATGTTTGCATGATGCTAAATATGCAAGTTGTGGGCTATGTAATCATATGCATGTTATGCAAGTTCATGGTAATATGCTATGCAAGTTACATGTATGTAAATATGCAAGTTACATGTTTGTTAATATGCAAGTTACATGTATGTAAATATGCAAGTTACATGTTTGTTAATATGCAAGTTACATGTTTGTTAATATGCAAGTTACATGTATGTAAATATGCAAGTTACATGTTTCTTTATATGCAAGTTACATGTTTGTTAATATGCGAGTTACATGTATGTAAATATGCAAGTTACATGTTTATTAATATGCAAGTTCATGATGACACATTATGCAAGTCTATAAGCTAATATGCAAGTTTGTTATGCAAAATGAATATGTAAGTTATGTGACATATTATATGCAAGTTATGTGACATGTTATGCAAGTTCATATGCAAGTTATGTGTTTGTTAATATGCAAGATGGCACCTTTGAAACATGTTCATTCATATGCAAGTTGACACCTTTTATATGTGTTATATCATGAACGAAATTACGTGGGAACGATGGGGTAATTAAATGCATAAGTTAATAAGATTGTGTGAAATTAATATAATTATGCATAACACAAAATAAATAAACATAGTATGGGAATTTGCCTATTTGGTTAGGTGTACCCATACTATGTGTTGGGAATTTACCTATTGAGTTAGGTCTACCCCATGGGAATTTACCTATTAAGTTAGGTCTACCCATGTTAAGAAAACTTGATTAATTAGGGATAATTAATATAAAATTATGAGGGTGATTAATTAGGTGTAATTAATTGACTAAGACACGAGGTTGGACTCAGTTGTAGCGTAAAACTGCCCGGACCCAACCGGCTTAACCAGTTGCTACAAATGTTAGCCCAATGTGAGAGGTCTTAGGCACAAACTAAATACGTAATTAATGTAAAGACACGAGGTTAGACTCTGTTATGACATAAGGCTGCCCGGACCCAACCGGCTTAACCAGCGGTCATAAAAGACAGTCTAATGTGAGAGGTCTTTACAAAGGTTACGTTCTTAATTAATTAATTAAGAAACACTTAACCATATTAGCATGTAGAGGGACATGAGGGGTTAAGTGGGTGCCTCGGGTGGCATGAGAAAATCTAGTGGTTGCCTTGGGTGGCAATAGAAAATACGATTAGAATACTTAACCAAAATGGAACATGTAATTAAAACATGATTAAAGGGTTAAGTGGGATATACTAGAAAAAGGGACAAGCTTAGGTGGGTAGCTTGTGGAGGCCCATTTCAACCAGTAACCCATACGTATCTTTGTGGGCTCGACCCATGTCGAGGACGGGACACGCATACTGGGCTTGACTGTAAGAGGCAAACGGGTTAGCGGTGGCAACGCAAGTCCAACGGGCTTCATATGCGTGAGTGGGCCCGGGCTGGTAGGTAAGCCGTTGTTGCATCGAGTAGATATAAGCCGTGCACCTTTAGTTCCATCAGGTTGCCACATTGGGGAATGATACATCCCACGGTGGGGCCAGCACGGGTATCTACGTTAGGGAGCCGATCGAATGGGAAGTAGTGTGTTCACCTAGTGGATTGTAGGGCCCCGTGGCGCCTACTTGGTCACCTAGGGGTACGCAGGTACTAATTAGTAAATTTTATAAGTCCTTGGGTGGGATCAACCTTTAAGTTAGGAACGACTGGTGTGGTGCAGTTTAGTAATTTACCTTAGGGAGGGTAGATGCGTCTTTATCCTTTATCTTCGTTTAGTTGACTGCTTAGGGTAGCCATTCATCCCTATATGTTACCGTATATCAGTTTATGTCTTCTCTGGTTACTTTAACGATTGTATTGTTAAAGTTATAGGACTCGCTCAGACTTATGTCTGACCCTGTTGTTTTTATCTTTTTCCCAACCCTCAGGTCCTACGGTGGATCCTAGCAGTAGTGGAGCTTGATCGGATTGCTGTTCCAGTCTTTAGGAGCTCGGATAGATGTAAAGCTCCAGTTATCCAGTTATCTTTTCTTTTGTTTGGCTATTGTATGAGAGTGGGATTATGTACTTCTTTATTTTGATGGATATTGTACTTGACCTTTATTGTGGTTTTATGATGTAACCAGACATGTTTTACTTCCGCTGTTATGAGATGATGTTTTAAAATTTCAAGTACTATTTATATCTGTCTTGTTGTAATTTTTCTGTTCTATATTCACTAAAATACTCCACCAATGCTATGGCATTCCCTTAGTGAGTGATCATAGCGGGAGTGGGGTGTTACACGTGGTATCAGAGCTTAAGGTTACCAGAACAGATAAAATTTTTGAGAAAAACTACTTTCTAAGAGTATTTTCGAAGAAAGGATTTTTAAAAGCATGTCTTCTAAGAGAAAAAGTTTTTGAAAAAGAAAAGCATAATCCCCAATAGCCATATCTTTATCTTTCGGAATCTCCTTTTTGAATCTTTCCTCTTTCGTTTCAGCATGGCTGAAGATCTTAACATCCCGGAGGGTTTAGTTATACCACTATGGTATAGGAGGTTGCAAGAGGCTAGGGCCGCGGCTGCGGGTCCGGCCAATGCTACTACACCAGAGACAACCGCTCCTCCTCCTCAGCCTAGAGTGGATAATTTTGCTAAGGTTTGCAAGGAGTTCAAGGCTATAGGAGGAAAACCTTTTCTTGGTTCAGAGACTTTCGTAGAGGCTAGAGATTGGCTTAAGGAAGTGGAAGAGTTGCTAGATATCTTTGAAGTGGAAGAGGGAAAGAAAGTCAAGTTGGCGGCTTGGTTAATGAAGGGAGAGGCCTCATTCTGGTGGGAGGTCACTAATGGAGAACGCCCTGTTGACTCTTGGGCAGATTTTAAGCAAAGGTTTGGGGCTAAGTTTCTCTCAAGGGCGGAAGAGAATCTGTTTATGGAGAAGTTCTTGAATTTGAAGCAAGGGAATCTCACGGTGAAAGAATATGTCAACAAATTCAATCAATTAGCAAGGTTTGGCATAGAGTTGGTGAATACACCGGAGAAGAAGGCTTTGAGGTTCGTTAGAGGCTTGAACGAACCATTGCAAGGAATAGCTATGACTCACATTCCTATGGGGGCCACTTTTGAGAAGCTTGTCTACATGGCACTTATGCATGAGGATGATAAGAATTCTAAGGCACCAGAGAAAAAGGGGGATCAGAAGAAACCGCAACAGCAACAACAAGGCAAGGGCGGAAAAGGCAATGGTGACAAAAAGAAGACGAAGAAGAAGTGCTTCAATTGTGGAACACCAGGACACCTTAGTAAGGATTGTCGCAAAAAGAAGAAAACCGGTTGCTTTCATTGTGGTGAAGCAGGGCATCTTGTGAAAAACTGCCCAAAGAAGGGGCAGAAGACGGGGTCTACCTCAGGAGGCCAGGTGCAAGCTCTTATAGCACCACCTCAGTCAGGGGGGCAAGTTCAGGTTCTCTCAGTTCCACCGATTCAGCAGAGAGGTAGAACTATTTCCGTTGAAAGTCTGGTTTTTCTGTTTGATCATCCAGTTCGTACTTTGTTTGACTCTGGCGCATCGCATTCTTTTATCTCATCATCGTTAGTTGAGTCACTGCACTTAGACACCAGTCTAGTTGATGATCCCTTGGTTGTCTCAAACCCAATTGGGGGCTCCATATATCTGTCTATGATATGTTTGGGTTTGAAGATTTCTATACTTAGCGTTGAGTTTAGATGTGATGCTTTTGTATTGGGCTTCACGGGCTATGGGTTGATCTTGGGCATGGACTGGTTATCCAGTAATGGTGCCGTTCTTGATTGCGAAAGGAGAGTTGTCAGGCTCATGACCCGCTTGGGTAACACTCTCGAGATCTCTTGCAATCCCATGGAATCTGTTTTGCTAAGTTATCTTGAATCGCTCGATGCTTCGGTCGAGAGTTTGTGTTCTGTCAGAGTAGTCCGGGAATATCCGGATGTGTTTGAAGAAGTAAAGGGTTTGCCTCCGAAGCGGGAGATAGATTTCCGAATTTATTTGGTGGATAATGCCAAACCAGTGTCTTTGCCAGTACGCCACATGGCTCCTCGTGAGAGAAGAGAACTTCATAAGCAAGTAGGGGAGTTGCTTGAGAAGGGGTTCATAAGGCGAAGTATATCGGAGTGGGGAGCTCCAGTAGTGTTTGCCACGAAGGCGGATGGGTCCCTCAGACTTTGTGTGGATTATAGAGAACTTAATAAGCTCACGAAGAAGAATAGACACCCATTACCGAGGGTAGATGATCTCTTTGATCAGTTGGTTGGCGCGTCAGTATTTTCGCAGATGGACTTAGCTACAGGGTTTCATCAGTTAAGAGTGGCGGAGGACAGTATAGAGAAGACTGCTTTCCGGACTCCGGATGGTTTTTATGAGTGGCTAGTGATGCCATTTGGGTTGACAAACGCCCCCGCATACTTTGTTGATCTCATGAGTAGAGTGTTCAGAGAGTATCTGAATAAGTTTGTAGTAGTTTTTGTGGATGACATCTTGGTCTTTTCCAAGAATGAAGAAGAGCATGCCTTACATCTCAAGGAAGTGTTGGAGACTCTTCGAGCGCATAGTCTTAAAGCTAAATTCTCTAAATGCCATTTTTGGAGAAGAGAAGTGCGATTCTTAGGGCATGTGGTCTCTAAGGAAGGGATAGCTGTGGATCCCGCAAAGATAGTATCTATCCAGGATTGGAAAGTTCCTAGAAATGCTACCGAGGTAAGAAGTTTCTTGGGGTTGGCAGGATATTATAGGAAGTTCATCAAAGACTTCGCGAAGATATCAGCCCCATTAACCCGCTTGACGAAAAAGAATCTGGTTTTCTCGTGGGATGTAGATTGTGATGATGCTTTCCGACGGTTAAAGAGAGCTTTGACCACCGCTCCAGTTTTAGTGCTCCCGGATGGGAGTAAGCCGTTTGTTGTTTATACCGATGCTTGTGGAACAGGATTAGGCGCAGTCTTGATGCAGGAGGGAAGGGTAATAGCCTATGGAGGGAGACAATTGAGAGTGCATGAGAAGAATTACCCTACCCATGATCTAGAGTTGGCCGCGATTGTTTTCGCACTTAAGTCTTGGCGCCATTATCTTCTTGGTGAGAGATTCGAGTTGTTCACCGACCATAAATCATTGAAGTACTTATTCTCTCAGAAGGATTTAAACTTAAGACAGCAAAGGTGGATGGAGTTCTTAGCATCCTATGATTTCGAGATAGCGTATACCCCTGGTAAGGGTAACGTGGTGGCAGACGCCTTGAGTAGAAAAAGGCTATCTTTGAGTCCATTGTTCGTGGAACGACGAAGCTTGGAGTTTCTTTCTTTGTTTGACTTCAGACCTTCTGTTGATTTTGTACCTGGTTTGTTGGCATCCTTGGAGGTTAGACCTACTCTTTTGAGACGGATTGGCGAGGCTCAGCGAAACGACCCACAGTTGGTTGTGTTGGTAGAGAAGCTTATAAGAGGGGAGTCGTCCAGCCATTTGGGTAGATACACCATAGATGATAAGGGATGGTTGCATAGAGACGGTAGACTTTGTGTACCGCAAGATGAGGGTTTGAAGAAGGCTATTTTGGATGATGCACATCGTTCAAGAATGACTATTCATCCCGGTGGAGACAAAATGTACCAAGACATGAAGAGAGTTTTCTTCTGGGCCGGTATGAAGAAAGATGTGGCCGAGTATGTGGCTAGATGCTTAGTGTGCCAACAAGTTAAAGTGGAGCAAAGGAAACCCGGTGGGTTGCTACACCCATTGGAAGTTCCACAGTGGAAGTGGGATAGTGTCTCGATGGATTTCATCGACGGGTTACCGAGATCGAGGAAGGGCAATACGGGAATTTGGGTTGTGGTAGACAGACTTACCAAGAGTGCCCATTTTATACCCGTAAAGAGTAAGAGGACCGCTCCATGGCTTGCTTCAGTCTATGTTAGAGAGATTGTTAGATTGCATGGCGTACCATCCAGCATTGTGAGTGATCGAGATCCTATTTTCACTAGTGAGTTTTGGAGAAGTTTGCAAGAGGCGGTAGGGACTCAGTTGTGTTTGAGCACCGCATATCATCCTCAGACGGACGGTCAGACTGAGAGGGTGAACCGTATCTTAGAAGATCTTTTGAGGCTTTGTATCTTGGATTTTGGAGGTACATGGGAAGAACATCTTCCTTTGGTGGAGTTCGCATATAATAACAGCTTTCAGTCCAGTATTGGTATGGCTCCTTTCGAAGCTCTTTATGGAAGGCCTTGTCGATCTCCTACATGTTGGTGGGAATCTACGGATAAGATCTTGCTTGGGCCGGATATGGTTAGAGAGACTTCAGAGAAGATTGATTTAATTCGAAAAAGGATGAAAGCAGCGCAAGATAGACAGAAATCTTATGCGGATCGGAGAAGGACGGATCTTGAGTTTGAGGTTGGGGACATGGTTTTTGTCAAAGTATCTCCATTGAGAAATGTTGTTCGCTTTGGGTCCGTAGGGAAGTTAGCACCGAGATTTGTTGGGCCGTTTCCTATTAAGGAAAGGATTGGACGGATGGCATATAGGGTGGAGTTGCCCGACAGACTTAGTGGTGTTCATGATGTATTCCATGTATCACATTTGAGGAAGTGCTTACATGAGACCGCGGAGGTGGTAGAGCCGAGCTTGCTTAGAGATGTAGAGGTAGAGCGTGATGCGACGATTCGACGAGCTCCTACTCGCATCCTTGGGTCAGAAACTAGGAAGTTGAGGAACAGAGAAGTTCAGCTAGTTAAAGTGCAATGGGGAGATGACGAAAGCAATGCTACTTGGGAGACGGAAGCAAAGATGCGTTCTTTGTATCCATTTCTTTTTGAGAGTATGTCTTTTAACTTCTCCTTTATTGCTTGTCTAGTACTTATCTTATCTTTAGTATATCCTCTCGCTAATACCTATGACCTTTAGATAGGGTAAAACCTATGGTTGAAACATGTGTTTGAAACATGTTATGGTTGATGGATGCATATGGATGCAATTGTTTGCTAGTGGTTGCTCGTGGATGCATATACACACACATTAGGCACTAGATCGGCTCAGTCACTTCATGTTGCATATTGCATAAATGGATGTGGTAGTTAGATTGATGGATGTATCATGGCTGTGTTATCATATGGATGATGCATTTTTGTGTATGGTTGTGCACGCATGTAGAAATTTGTATGTGTCAATAGGGTTTCGCATACATATTGGATGCATGGCACTATCATGGTTTGCATTAAGGAGGTTTACTGTATCAGTAACCGCCTGATTTTTGCATTAGGTAAGTACATATACACACACTTTTGCATATATCCATCCAGCATTTAGAATCTTGTAAGGACAATGATTGCTCGTGGATGATGCTTTGAGTAGATGGATGATTGGATGGTAGGATACGTTCTTCCTAACTTGAAGATTTCGGGGACGAAATCCTTTAAGGAGGGGAGAATGTAACAACCCGTATTTTCAATAACCTGTAATAACATAAATCGAGGCAGAATTTAATTCTAAAATGGGAATCAAGGGAAACGGGCTATGCCATTGCGTTCGTCTCGGAAAAATACGCGAAATAGAGTCCGAATTTTCGAAAATCGGAGTCCGTATGACCAAGATATGGCCTCGCGAAGTTTCACGAAAATTCCCAAATTAAAGTATACTTAATTAAGTGAAATGGGTTGTGTAGATATATATATATATATATATATTGATATATATATATATATATAATTGAAAATTTAATAAATAAATATGCAAAAATGCTCAAAACAGCGAATTGGGAGAGGGGAATAACCGAACCGGCCGATTTTTGAAGTCGACCCGAGCCCGCTGGGTCGACTAGGGGTTAATCCAGGGTGTTTGGCTGTCAACCCGTGGGCCGATTCGCTCAAGTGCAGATTTTGCATTTGAATGGTTCTCATGGTCCATCTTTAATCTAAAGGCCCTAGATGGTTCCTACACTTGACTTCTTCCCCAAGACATGCTTTGATGGCTTGGATTGAATCTAGGGTTAATCCTATGGCCTAAAACACTTGCCTAATCTATAAATAAGACCCTAACCTACCCTAATTCATTCATAATTAAACCTAGTGACTAAACTATGGCAAAATGCTAGCTCTCATGGCCTCCACTAATTTTATGAAGAGGGTTGCATACTAATCACTCTCTAATCAACTTCTAATCCCTTCTTAGCATCTTAATCTTCTTCATTTGGTGTTCAAAGTTGCTAGTTGTGAGTTTCTATCACTTTGATGATCTTTTGGTAAACTAATTAGATGAGATGTGATGAGATTTATGGTTTTGTATGTGGGTTAATGAGCTTTGAATCATATGATATGATGTTAGCATTAATCTTATGTTTATGCATGTTGAGTATGTAAGCTTATGCAAGTTTAATATGATGTATGTTATGTTTGCATGATGCTAAATATGCAAGTTGTGGGCTATGTAATCATATGCATGTTATGCAAGTTCATGGTAATATGCTATGCAAGTTACATGTATGTAAATATGCAAGTTACATGTTTGTTAATATGCAAGTTACATGTATGTAAATATGCAAGTTACATGTTTGTTAATATGCAAGTTACATGTTTGTTAATATGCAAGTTACATGTATGTAAATATGCAAGTTACATGTTTCTTTATATGCAAGTTACATGTTTGTTAATATGCGAGTTACATGTATGTAAATATGCAAGTTACATGTTTATTAATATGCAAGTTCATGATGACACATTATGCAAGTCTATAAGCTAATATGCAAGTTTGTTATGCAAAATGAATATGTAAGTTATGTGACATATTATATGCAAGTTATGTGACATGTTATGCAAGTTCATATGCAAGTTATGTGTTTGTTAATATGCAAGATGGCACCTTTGAAACATGTTCATTCATATGCAAGTTGACACCTTTTATATGTGTTATATCATGAACGAAATTACGTGGGAACGATGGGGTAATTAAATGCATAAGTTAATAAGATTGTGTGAAATTAATATAATTATGCATAACACAAAATAAATAAACATAGTATGGGAATTTGCCTATTTGGTTAGGTGTACCCATACTATGTGTTGGGAATTTACCTATTGAGTTAGGTCTACCCCATGGGAATTTACCTATTAAGTTAGGTCTACCCATGTTAAGAAAACTTGATTAATTAGGGATAATTAATATAAAATTATGAGGGTGATTAATTAGGTGTAATTAATTGACTAAGACACGAGGTTGGACTCAGTTGTAGCGTAAAACTGCCCGGACCCAACCGGCTTAACCAGTTGCTACAAATGTTAGCCCAATGTGAGAGGTCTTAGGCACAAACTAAATACGTAATTAATGTAAAGACACGAGGTTAGACTCTGTTATGACATAAGGCTGCCCGGACCCAACCGGCTTAACCAGCGGTCATAAAAGACAGTCTAATGTGAGAGGTCTTTACAAAGGTTACGTTCTTAATTAATTAATTAAGAAACACTTAACCATATTAGCATGTAGAGGGACATGAGGGGTTAAGTGGGTGCCTCGGGTGGCATGAGAAAATCTAGTGGTTGCCTTGGGTGGCAATAGAAAATACGATTAGAATACTTAACCAAAATGGAACATGTAATTAAAACATGATTAAAGGGTTAAGTGGGATATACTAGAAAAAGGGACAAGCTTAGGTGGGTAGCTTGTGGAGGCCCATTTCAACCAGTAACCCATACGTATCTTTGTGGGCTCGACCCATGTCGAGGACGGGACACGCATACTGGGCTTGACTGTAAGAGGCAAACGGGTTAGCGGTGGCAACGCAAGTCCAACGGGCTTCATATGCGTGAGTGGGCCCGGGCTGGTAGGTAAGCCGTTGTTGCATCGAGTAGATATAAGCCGTGCACCTTTAGTTCCATCAGGTTGCCACATTGGGGAATGATACATCCCACGGTGGGGCCAGCACGGGTATCTACGTTAGGGAGCCGATCGAATGGGAAGTAGTGTGTTCACCTAGTGGATTGTAGGGCCCCGTGGCGCCTACTTGGTCACCTAGGGGTACGCAGGTACTAATTAGTAAATTTTATAAGTCCTTGGGTGGGATCAACCTTTAAGTTAGGAACGACTGGTGTGGTGCAGTTTAGTAATTTACCTTAGGGAGGGTAGATGCGTCTTTATCCTTTATCTTCGTTTAGTTGACTGCTTAGGGTAGCCATTCATCCCTATATGTTACCGTATATCAGTTTATGTCTTCTCTGGTTACTTTAACGATTGTATTGTTAAAGTTATAGGACTCGCTCAGACTTATGTCTGACCCTGTTGTTTTTATCTTTTTCCCAACCCTCAGGTCCTACGGTGGATCCTAGCAGTAGTGGAGCTTGATCGGATTGCTGTTCCAGTCTTTAGGAGCTTGGATAGATGTAAAGCTCCAGTTATCCAGTTATCTTTTCTTTTGTTTGGCTATTGTATGAGAGTGGGATTATGTACTTCTTTATTTTGATGGATATTGTACTTGACCTTTATTGTGGTTTTATGATGTAACCAGACATGTTTTACTTCCGCTGTTATGAGATGATGTTTTAAAATTTCAAGTACTATTTATATCTGTCTTGTTGTAATTTTTCTGTTCTATATTCACTAAAATACTCCACCAATGCTATGGCATTCCCTTAGTGAGTGATCATAGCGGGAGTGGGGTGTTACACTATGTTAGTATGAGAGCTTCTCAAGTTGATTTCAAGGCAAAAGCTTTGATCTTTGTTCATAAAGATGGTGTTTTGGTGGGTTTGGAGCATCCATCTTTGGGTTTTTGGGTGATGGCATGCATAGGCTTCATCACAAGCTTTAGTTTAATCGATTTAGGCCTTCATAGCAATGTAAGCCCTTCTCCTACTATTAGATATGAACTTTAAACTTAATATGACATGTTGTAAGTGGGTTTAAACATTAGTATGTAGCATGCTATCATCTTATGCAAGCTTATAAAGTCATTACCTTGGTCTTGTGGTCATAAAGCTTTGACCTTTATGTTGAAATGTTGCATTATGCAACATGAGAATCTTCATAATCATTATGTCACCTTGCATATGAAGTCATAATCCTTATATGATGATATATGCGAGTTTCTAGCCATCATTCCATGTCTTTTGTCACCATGATTCGCTTATGTACCAAGTTTGGGTTTATGCATGTTTTTGAGGCTTAAGAATGTAACATGCAAGCTAATGAACACATTTGTGCCTCATTTGCCACCATGATTAACTTGTGGCTTAATACCCATTTTTGTCATTCCTTTGCCAAGTCTCTTCTTTTAATCCATCACGTTGTTGCGAACGTATATGCTAGTTTAAAAAAAGCGTTGGGGTCACATTATGGGGAAACATAATGACATGAATATGACTTGGGTAAATGGGTATAAACATGACAACATGTAACGTTAAATATGACATGTGTTTATACTTGAAAACATGATTTGAAATATAACATGGAAGTTGACATGTAAGTATGCATAAAAACATAAGCTTGGGAATTTACCTATTAAGTTAGGTCTACCCATTGGGAATTTACCTATTAAGTTAGGTCTACCCAATTGCTTGAAAACTTGACTATGAACATGACACTAGACTAAACATGAAAGTGGCCAACTCGAGGTTGGGTTGAGTTTGCAACGTAAAACTACCCGGAACCGACCGGCCTAACTAGTAGTTGCAAACAATAGGACCCAATGTGAGAAGTTGGTCATGTTGTGCTTGAACCCGAGGTTAGACCAAGTTGTGGTGTAAAGCTACCCGGAACCGACCGGCTTAACTAGTAACCACAACAAAGTCTAATGTGAGAGGTTGGGGTGCATTAAGTAATTAATGCCACATAATAGGGTTAAGTTAATTTGATTAATGAGGCTTAACCAAATATGACATGGACAAATGGGTTAAGTAATTTAATTTGACTAATGACACTTAACCGACATGACAGGGTTGGGTAGGTTAAGTAACTTGATTTGCCTAACGACACTTGACCATTTTTATACGACGAGGGGACGGGATTAAGTTAACCAACACTTAATCAATCCAACACGATAACTTGATAAGGTTAAGTAAATTTTCTTAGTAACACTTAACCGTTTAATACAGTTAATGGATGGGGTTAAGTCAACTCAGACCTAACTAATCTAAACATGGTAATTGGACGGGGTTAAGTTAATTTACACTTAACTAATCCAACTCGTTAGTTTGATGTGGTTAAGTGACCTATACTTAACCAATCTAACGTGAAAACATGATAAGGCTAAGTCACGAATCACTTGAATACGCTTGACCGATTTGACTCGGTAATTTGACAAGGTCAAGTTAATTTATATAATTAGCCAATCTAAAATGATAATTAGACGAGGTTAAGTTATGGATTGCTTAATATACTTAGCCAACTTGACACATGGTTTGTAGGGTTAAGTCTTGGACTTGGATACTTAGCCAATTTTGAAATGGTTTGTAGACGGGCTAAGTTATGAACTTAAGTGACACTTAACCCATTAGATAAACCCTAATTCGGAGGATTAGGTAAATAACCATAGTTAACAAGGATTATGGAAATAAGGCTAAGTGGTAAACCTTAGTTAAGGGAGACTAAGTAATAATTCTTAGTCAAGGAAATTTGGACCATTTCTTAGATAGATTAGTAACCCGATACGTTAGGTCAACGTTTAAGTATGCGTGTAGGAGCAGGCTATCTGATTTAGATAAAGGCTCCAACGAACTGGGTAACGAAGCAGCGGCTTCGGGGAACGTGAGGATATTCTTGGGATCCCTCTGTGAGCTGCCAGGTCATTATACTAGGCTCACGAGAGGTTGAGGTCTGCGGTAGAAGAACCAAGAATATGCCTTGGTTGCTATGCGAGCGACCTAAAGACCGGGGTGGATAGCAGTGAGTCGACGAATACATAAGGTGCCCGAGATAGCAAGTTCGTCGATCATCTACCATCTTGAGTCAAGCGTGTACGTACGGAAAGGCAGGGAACACCCAACAGACCATAATTGCTATCTAATTATGGGTGAGGTAGGCCGTAGGATGTGGGCTGGCCGGAGTGTAGTTCTCATGCAAGATTTTCTCTTGTGTTGCCTTTCACTAGTTGAGGGAGGGATCTCGTGGGACCATAGCCACGTGTAGAAAAGCAGACCTTAGTATCTGCATCGGCAGATAAATCTAAAGCTCCCGACCGAGTCCTGTATTTCTTGTTTTGCCCTGTGACAGGACTCGGATGGCACGATGTGATACATGTGCATACAGTTATAGAAAAACGATTCACGATGAATGCGTGGGGAAAAGGGCGCGGTTGAGGGTTAGCGTAATCCTTAGTGGCCTAGGTGGTTTAACCCAAACCAAAATACGAAAGCGTGCAATAGGCAAGCGTAATCCCTAGTGGTGCTAGGTGGCGTAAGTCCTAGTAGTTCAAACGATGATTCATATGGAAGAGCCTAGCTAGAACAAGGGTGACAGTCCAAACGATTTCAAGGATAATACGACATGAGGAAGCCCGTACGAGGTACGGCAAAGGAGTGAACTTATATACATGGAAAGAAACATATGATTTGAGTAACCTATATATGCGATATGTTAGGTTGACATGGACCATTACACGATTTTGAGTAAGGGACATTCATGGTTAACACATAACAAGGCTGGGATACTAGTACGGAGGGTGCAGAGCAAATATGCATGTTAGAACCAGGAAGAATATACGGAATAGATACCGTGGAATGTTAGACGGGGTAGATACCTTGTGATAGTATACTTGATAGAAGTCTGACGATATGATACCTTGATTTATCATGACACCGTAGTTTATCATGATACCTTAGTTCAGTAGTTATCCTGTTATTTTGATTTAGCTTATCTATCTTGTTATCATGCTTATGTTCATCCCAGTTCCTCATGCCAGTTAACTTTACTAGTTTATATGCTGATAGTAGATAGGGCTTACCAGTCTTTATGACTGACCCCGTTTTCTTTCGCTTCTTGTCTTCCGTTTCCCCCCCCCCCAGGTTACAGGGAGGAAATATTGTTGTTTAGTTCAGACTTCTTCTGCTTGAAGGTCATCATGGATGGCTTGGACTTTTCTTGGCTATGGCTACTTTACTGTTTTATTTGGGGAATAATTTATGGAAAAGTCTTAATGCTTCTTTATTATTACAAGACAGGTTTTGATGTACTCTGATGTAAAAGGCTTTAGACCTTAATTATTAATGTTTATGAAAGTTCGATTTTACTTCCGCCATTTTATATGTTCTGTCTTGTGATATTTCTGTGCATGTTTACCAATAATGCCCCTCTAAAGCTAGTGCATTCCTTTGCGAGTGACCCTAGCGGAGGCGGGGTGTTACAGTTTAGACAGAGGTTTCTGTCATCGACAGAAGAGAACCTTTAGATGGAGAGGTTCCTATCTCTAAAGCAATGAGACATGACAGTTAGGGAATACGTGGACACGTTTAATCAACTTGCTCGGTTCGGTCTAGACTTGGTTAACACAGCTCAGAAGAAGGCCCTACGCTTTGCTCTAAGATTGAATGAGCCATTGCGCGGTTTGGCCATGTCTCGTATACCCATGGGGGTGACTTTCGAGAGTTTGGTGAATATGGCCCTGCTTCAAGAGGAAGATAAGAGTGGAAAGAAGGAGGTCAAGGCAAATAAGTCTCAAGGCAAGAAGGAAGATTCCGAGGAAGGAGACAAGAACAACAAGAAGGGAAACAAGGCCAACAACAAGGCAAAAGACACAAGAAAGTGCAACTTCTGTGGGATTACTGGGCACATAGCCAAAGACTGTAGGAAGAAGAAAAGGAAGTTGGGAGAATGCTTTCATTGTGGAGAGTCTGGACACTATAGCAAGGATTGCCCGGAAAAGCGAGGACAAGGGAAAAGGCAAATTCAGCAAGCAGGACCCTCTGGAGGGCAGTTGCAGGCTCCCCTCGCTCTTCCAGCTTTTGATCGAGGTAGTGTTTCTATAGAAAGTCATGTTTACATTTCTGATTTCCCTATTCATACCTTATTTGATTCTGGTGCATCGCATAGTTTTATTTCTGATCTTGTTGAAAGTTTGCACCTAAGTACTAGTCTAGTTGAAAATCCCGTTAGTATTTCAAATCCGATTGGGGGGTTCCGCCCATTTATCTGCGATTTGTATGGACTTGAAAATCTCTATCTTGAGCGTAGAATTCGTGTGTGATGCTTATGTTCTCGGGTTTATGGGACACGGGTTGATTGTGGGCGTGGATTGGTTGTCCGGTTATGGAGCCATTCTTGACTTCGAACATAGGCTCATGACTCGCCTCGGTAATACCCTCGAAATCTTGTGTGACCTTTAGGGTTCCGTCTTGATTAGTTATCTAGAATCCCTTGGCACTTTTTGGGAAATTTGTAGTCCAATTGAGTAGTGTTCGCCACTAAGGCGGATAGTCCATTCCGCTTAAGCATGGGTTATAGAAATCACCCTTGTAAGAACATTTGGCAACGTGGAGTGGCATTTGTTTTCAAGAGATAGTTCTTCTGCGTGGAATACCGTATGCTATGTAAATGAGATCCAGGATTCACTAACGAATTTTGGAAAGCTTGCATGAAACCATGAGCACGCAGTTATGTTTAAACCAAGTATTTTAGGAAAAGAATAAGTGGAAGTGGAACGAGAGGCAACGGTGAAATGAGTTCTAACTCATATTTTGGAAATAAGAATTAAGAGCTACGAAAGTGAAAGACGGTCAAGGCACGATGGGATTAAGCACAAGAAAATGTGGCCTAGAAGATTGAAGACTAGATACACGCATTATATCTCTTTTTAAGAGTATGTCCTTGACCCCTACTATTCTGTAGAGCTTACTCGCATGATATCTTTTAAGTATATCCTCTCGGTCCTATTCTCAATCTTAGTTCTGTTGCAAACCCCATAAGGAGTATGACTCGCCTGTTTGTGATTTATAGTTGGGGTGAAGATGTCCATTAAGATGACCAAACTATTTGGGCTTTATGGGATATGGGTCATAGTTGATAGACTTACGAAGAGTTCCCATTTCCTTCCAGTAAAGAACAAGAGGACTGTATCAGGTGTAGCATCTGTTTATCTCCGAGAGATAGTGCGATTGCATGGAGTTCCTTCCACCATAGTTAGCGGTCGTGACCCAATCTTCACCATCCAGTTCTAGAATAGTTTGCAAGAAGCGATGGGTACGCGATTGAATCTATGTACAGCCTATCACCCCCAGACGGATGGCCAAACCGAGAGGGTGAATAGAGTGCTAGAAGGTCTTTTGAGACTTTGTGTTCTTGACTTAGGTACTTGGGAAGACCACCTTCCTCTTGTAGAGTTTGCTTATAATAACAGCTACCAAGCAAGCATAGGAATGACACCATTCGAAGCTCTGTACGGGAGGCCGTGCAAGTCACCAACATGTTGGTGGGAAACGATGGATAAGCTTATACTTGGGCCCGACATGATAAGGGACACATCCGAGAAGGTTGAGTTGATTCGAAGGCGGATGAAGACGGCCCAAGAAAGACAGAAATCCTATGCTGACAAGCAAAGGACGGATTTGGAATTCGAAGTTGGAGATATGGTTTTCGTGAAGGTTTCTTCTTTGCGAAACGTGGTTCGTTGGAAAGATAGCACCAAGGTTCGTAGGACCCTACCCTATCATAGAGAGAATTGGGAAGATGGCCTATAAGGTGGAATTGCCCGAGAAGCTGGCCGGAGTGCATAATGTTTTTCATGACTCGCATCTCCGAAAGTGCCCACATGAGTCAGCCGAGGTAGTTGAGCCTAGCATTCTTGACGACATGGAGGCAGAGAAAGAGGCAACCTTGAGGCGAGCTCCGATTCACATCTTGGGAACGGAGATCAAGAAGCTGAGGAATCGAGAAGTCAAGTGAAGCCGAAAAGGACGCAACTAGGGAAACCGAGGAGAAGATGCGCGCGCTTCACCTATTTCTTTTCGAGGGTACATTCTCGATCTCTTTTCCTGGCCAGCATATCTTTCTTTCACTACCCATATTTATCTTGTTATCTCATTAACCTTGTCATGAGAACCTTAGGTAGAAACCCTTTGGATGAAACATGTATTTGAAACATGTTATGCTTGATGTTTGCAAGTGGTTGCAAGTGTTTGCAAGTGGATACTCGTGGATGCATGATACACATTAGGCACTAAGATCGGCTCACACACTTTCATATTGCATATGCATGAGTGCTTACACTTATTCATGGATGAAACTTGTTATGTTATCACATGGATGTTGCATATGGATGAATGTTGTGTGCACTCATATAGAGATTATGAATTATGTTAGGATTTTGCATACATATGGACTCATTTCACTAACATACTTTGCATTAAGGGGGTTTACTGAATCAGTAACCGCCTGATTCTCGCATTAGATAAGTACATATACACACACCTTTGCATATGATCATATAGCATTTAGAATCCTTTAAGGACAATGACTACACGTGGATGATGTTTTGGGTAGATGGATGATGGATGGTAGGATATGTTCTACCTAACTTGAAGATTTCGGGGACGAAATCCTTTAAGGAGGGGAGAGAGTAACAACCCGTATTTTTAATTAACATGTTACAACATAAACCAAGGCAGAATTAAATGATAATATTTGAATCAAGGGAAACGGGCTGCGCCATTTCGTTCATCTCGGAAAAATACGCGAAATAGAGTCCGAGTTTTCGAAAATCGGAGTCCGTATGACCCAGTTAAGGCCCATAGAAGTTTTCAGAAAATTCAAATTTAAAAACAGATTTCAAAATTCAGTTAGGCAGGGTAGGCGGGAAAAATTCCTGCCACCCCAAGTCGACTTGGGAGTCGACACACCCCAGGTGGTGTCGACTGCCCAGTCGACACCCCTGTCGACTTGGGTGGTCGGCCAGTCTAGCCTGGTGCACCTGTTTTGGCTCCTGGGTCATGTTTTGTTGGCTAGTGACGTGAATTGATGGCTCAGATCTAAACTAGGGTTAACCCTATGGACTAAACTAACCTAATCTTCTATAAAAAGACCCTAAGACCTAGCCTAAACCCTCATTAATCATTCCTACAACTAAACTACGACAAAATGTTTCTTGATCATGGCCTCCATCTTCATAACATGGCCTCCATCCTCTTCATGAAAGTTTGAGTGTTCTAAGCTAGTAAAAGAGCCACCTTTCTTCATCAAAACAAGGATCTTTCTTCATACAAATCAAAGGAGCTTCTTGTTTCTCAAGACAACTTGGAGCTTGTATTCATTTGGGGTTTTTTAGAGTTGCTAGTGGCTTCGTCTCAATCTTATTTTATTTCATAGGTCTTCATAGCATTGTAAGCCCTATTCCACTCTTAGATTCTAACTATGAAGTTAAATATGACATGTTGCAAGTTTGAGTTTGGGCCTAAGTATGATTTGTGCTTTGATTCTATCATGTTATTCATAGATTTATTCTATGCATGTTTGTAAAGATATCACCTTGACTTTGTGCATAGAAAGCTATGAGCTTTGATTCTATCATGTTGTGCATAGATTTATTCTATGCATGTTTGTAAAGCTATCACCTTGACTTTGTGCATAGAAAGCTATGAGCTTTGATTCTATCATGTTATGCATAGATTTATTCTATGCATGTTTGTAAAGCTATCACCTTGACTTTGTGCATAGAAAGTTATGATCTTTGATTTGAAATGTTGCATAAAGCAACATAGAAACACTCATAACCCTTATGTTATCTTGCATATGATGTTATATGTGAATCACTAGCTATCATCCTATGTCATTTATGGCCATGTTTAACCTATTATGCTAAAGTTGATATCATGCATGTTTTGAGGCTTATAATGAAATATGCAAGTTTATGAACACCTTTGCCTCATATGCCACCATGTTTAACTTGTGGCAAAACCTTAACCCCTCATGTTCCTTAATATGCTTGTGGCCAAATCACCCTTATGCTATTATGCATGCTTGTGGCCAAATCACCCTTATGCTATTTGATATGTTTGAGGTCAAGTCACCTTTTATGCTATCATACATGTTGAGGCCATATGCTAGTATGTTGAACCCCTTTTGGCCTCAAATATCACCATGTTTAATTTGTGATAGATTTTGCCATCTTATGCCCACCTTGTCATATAGTTATGTTCCCTCTTTGATCTATTTGCGTTGATGCGAATTTACGTGCGATGGGAATACGTTATGGGTAGTTGGGCAAACTTAAATAACATGAGGACATGACTTGAAAATATGACATAAAAGTTTGACATGTGTTTATGCTTGAAAACATGGACTTGGACATAACTTCTAGAAAACATGAGAATGGCCAACTCGAGGTTGAGTTGAGTTTGTAGCATAAATCTACCCGGAACCGACCGGCTTAACTAGTGGCTACAAGTAATAGGACCCAATGTGAGTAGTTGGTCATGTGGCACTTGAAACACGAGGTTAGACTAAGTTGTGGTGTAAAGCTACCCGGACCCGCCCGGCTTAACTAGTAACCACAACGAGGTCTAATGTGAGAGGTTGGGTGCATTAAGTCAATTAATGCCACATGGTAGGTTTAAGTCATGGACTACTTGAATACTTAACCAATTAAACACGATGGATTGGTAGGGTTAAGTCATGGACTACTTGAATATACTTAACCAATTAAACACGATGGATTGGTAGGGTTAAGTCATGGACTACTTGAATACTTAACCAATTAAACACGATGGATTGGTAGGGTTAAGACATGGATTACTTGAATACTTAACCAATTAAACCCGATGTATTGATAGGGTTAAGTCATGAACTGCTTGAATACACTTGACCAACTCAATACATGGTTAGGATAGGGTTAACCACACTTAACCTGCTTGAAATCCTAGTTACGTGGTCCTTTTCAGCAGTAACCAACTTAGAAGTATCATGGGTACCCTGGACTAGGCTAGGGTGGAGCACGATTACTGGACTGATTGTAAGAGACCAAAAGAGACGGCTGAAGGGTGCACCGGTTGTTCAGGCGGACCATGGTCGTGCACATTAAGTCCGGAGTTGAACATGGGCACCAGTAGGTTTAAACTGTGCGTGCTTGAATTGTGTCTGTGGTTTACACCTTAGGGCTGGATACACCCTGGGGTGGACCTTGCACAGTTAACTACAATCCACGATTAAGCCGTATGACACCGATACACGACGAGTTAGGCTTATAGTGAGCCGATCGACTAGACCGAGTAGTTGGACCTTGATTTAGGTCACCTCATGATATTGGGCCAGCTTTGGGCCAAGGGATCTTTTCTTGTTTATACTTGACATGGATTGGAATACTAGTACACACCGGGTGCAACTTGACCTTGTATATGCGATGCCACACTTGATCTATCTTGTTAACTTTTCACCATGCCAGTTATCACCCTATGTTTCATCTCTACTTTACATGTCCAGTTAACTTTACTAGTTTTTATAATAATAGTAGGTAGGACTTACCTGTCTTTTTGACTGACCCGTTTTCTTTTGCCTCTTTTCTTCCATTCCCCCCCCCCAGGCTCTCAGGGTGGGAACACTAGCACCTAGCTGGATCTTTAGCTGCTTTTCTGGATAGCTCATTTACGGTTTGGACTTGAGCTCGCTATGGCTTGCCACATCTACTTTGGCGATAGTTGACTTTATGTTATTTCCAATTTTCAGTTTATGTTTTTCTAGACTTTGTTTTGTGGAAAATAATGACTCAGCACTTTGATGTAACTTGACTATGGCTTTGAAATACTAGTTTTATCCGCTGCTTTACTTGCTCTGTTTTACTTATATGTTCTGTCTTGTGATATCTACATGCATGTTTACCTCGTTTAACGCCCCTCTAAAGCTAGTGCGCTTGCAAGAGTAGCATTGGCGGAGGTGGGGTGTTACACTAAGATAACATAATAAATCAAGTATAGCATCGCATGTTCAAGGTTCGTTACACCAACTGTACTAGTATCCCACCCATGTCTTATATTAATCATGAAATGATCCCTTGGCCCAATATCATGAAAGGACACATTACTAGGTCCAACAGAACGATCCACTAATCGATCGGCTCCCTACAAGTTCTATCTCGTTGTGAGTCTATGTCATACGGCCCTATCACGAATGTAGTCACATGTGCTAGGTTCACCAAAGGGTGTATCAGGGCCTATGGTGCCAAGCACCGACATGAATCAAGCATGCACAGATAAACCTACTGATGCCCAATGCCTGCTTTTTCAACTCTAGACCACGTGCACGACCATAGCCCGCCTAAACCTACATTGGTGCACCAACACAGCCATCGTTCTGGTCGCTCACAGTCAGCCCAATAATCATGCCCTACCATGCCTAGTTCCAGTGTTCTATGATACATCTAGTGGGTTACTGCTGAAATGGACTGCGTAACTAGGGTTTCTGTCCAATAGGTTAAGTGTTGTCATTTAAATTCGTGACTTAACCCTTATCTGTCTAGCATGTCTAGTTGGTTAAGTGTTGTCATTCTAGTTCGTGACTTAACCCGTCTACGTGTCATGTCAAATTGGCTAAGTGTTGTCGTTCAAGTTCATGACTTATCCCAACGAATCTGGTGTCAAGTTGGTTAAGTGTTGTCTTTTATGTTCGACTTAACCCTATCATGTGGCATTAATTCATTAATGCACCCCAACCTCTCACATTAGACCTGTTGTTGTGGTCACTGGATATGCCAAGCAGTTCCGGGCAGATTTACACCACAACTCAGTCTAACCTCGGGTTTCAAGCATGATATGACCAACTACTCACATTTGATCCTATTGTTTGCAGTCACTGGATTTGTCGGGCGGTTCTAGGTAGATTTACACTGGAAACTCAACCTAACCTCGAGTTGGACATTTTCAAGTTCATTCTAGGGTCATGCCCATGTTCAAATTTTCATGTCAAATTTGTGTCAAGTATCAAGGCAAGTTTCATGTCCACATCCAGATTCAAGTTATAACAATGTTCATGTTTCAAGCTTTGCCCATTATCAAGTTCATAATTCATGTTCATAACCAATTCATGTTTTGCCTAATTTACCCAAATCGTATTCCCATCGCACGTAAACGTGAATCGATCTATACTACAAATAAATCCAAATCCCGAAATAAAGGGAATAACATCAAAACTATGATAGGCAAAAGGGACGAGCATAAAGAGATCGCAAGACTAGCATGATATAACTTGAGATAATTGGTTACAACATCACTATCATATAGAAAATAATAGGATTTCTTATCTAGCAAAATAAGGCGATAGTCAGGAAAAAAGTTGGCATAAAAGAATAGGCATGCAAAATCAAGACAAATACAAGGATAATGGATCCAATGGTTTTGGTGTACATAATAAAGGATAAACTAAGCAAGTCACACCCTAGGTATGAGATCCAACAAAATGCCAATTCGGTGTACAACATGGTTTTCAACTATAGTGTTATGAGCATGAATAATCAACTATAATAGTCTTAGGCAATTAACCACAGTGGTCATAGGTAGAAATCTCATAGTTATGAATCATAAGCGATTAATCACAATAGTCATAGATAATTATCCAAAATAGTTCTAGGCAATAGTCATAGGCAATTGACTGTAATAGTTTCAAAGTCATGGTCATAGAAAATAGCCTTATGTTCATAATCATAGGCAATAATTCTCATAGTCATGAGTCATAGGTGATTAGCCACAATTGTCCTTGTCATATTCATAGGCAATAGTCTTATGTTCATAGGCATAGGCATAGTCTTATGTTCACAGTCATAAGCATAGGCTTTGTCTTATGTTCACAGTCATTGGCATAGGCATAGTCATATGTTCACAGTCAGAGTCCTTGGCCATTAACAATAGTTTCAACATTATAGACATGAAAGAGTTTGATTTACAACGTGAATAGGCCCAAATTGATTTCAGAGCAATATTCTCAAAAAGTCATGATCCAATATGAACAAGAATAGATAGGAATCAATTATCATACATAGATCCAATTCCAATTTAAAACATGCCCATATTAAGTTTATAATTTTTATCTAAAAGTAACTTGAACTTACAGATCGTGGTCTAAGGAATTGAGATGCAAAAGTCAAGTCTAGAAAATTGTCGTTCAATTGTTGAATCTTGCTTTGATTGTAGAAGCAAATCCCCCAATATGAAATTCCTAGCCGTAGTCTTCAAGAAATAATCTTCGCGTTTTAATTTAATTAATTTAATTTAGAGGAAGAAGAAGAAGCCATGTCTATCAAGAATTTGTGCAGCATAAGGTTAGAGAAGAATGGTGTAAAGAAAATGCGGCTAGGAGGCTGTTTATATAGGATTAGGCAGATGAATATGGTCATGAAACGAGTCTAAATACATCAGAATGCATCTGGTTCAAAAAGTGGGTTTCGGGAGGCAGGTCGACCCCAAGGTCGACACTATGGTCGACCTGGTCCCTGGGAGGTCGACACTATGGTCGACCCCCAGGTCGACCCGGTCCTGGGCGGGAAACTTCCCGCCCAGCCTTTTCTGGGTTTTGAATTTGAAATTCGAATTCGAATTTCGAGCTGTTTTTTATTCTGAAAATTTCTGAAACTTCGGAGGGTCATATCTCCCTCATATGGACTCCAATTTTCGAAAACTCAGACTCGTTTCCAAGCAAAATTTCGAGATGAATGCAATGGCGCAACCCGTTTCCCTTGATTCTTGTTTTAAAAATTAATTCTGCCTTGATTTATGTTTTTTAACATGTTATTAAAATTCGGGTTGTTACATTCTCCCCTCCTTAAAGGATTTCGTCCCCGAAATCTTCACGTTAAGGAGAATGCGTCCTATCATCCAATCTACCATCTACTCATCCATCATCCACAAGCAACCATTGTCCTTAAAAGATTTCTAATGCGATATGAACATATGCAGAAAGTGTGTGTATATGATCCTTATCTAATGCAAATGACCAGGCCTGATTGATCTTCTTAATGAAAAATATGTTTAGTGCCATGAATCCAACATGTATGCAAATAGTCCTAGTCACATAAACACTATATGTGTGCACAAATATCCATCCATATGCAACATTCACATGATAACACAATCAATTTCATCTATAAACAAGTATAAACACTCATGCATATGCAATATGAAAATGTGTATTAGCCGATCTAGTGCCTAATGTGCGTTATGCAACCACGAGCAACCACTTGCAACCATTTGCAAACATCAACCATAACATGTTTCAATCGCATGTTTACATCCAAAAGGGTTCTACCTAAGGTTATCAAGGTAGGATTAAGAAGATAAGCAAGATAAAACAAAGCATCAAGGAGAAGAAGTTAAAGATGTACCCCCAGAAGGTCCTCCTTGCAGGGCTTGCCCTTGCTTGTTAGGGCAGTTCTTGCTGATATGTCCAGTATCACCACACTGAAAGCATGCTCCCATCTTCATCTTCTTCTTTCTACAATCTTGGACTATATGCCCCTCAATACCACAGAAGTGGCATTTTCTTTTCTCACGTGTCTTGTTATCATTATTGTTGTTGTTGTTCTTGCCTCCTTTCTTGGAGTCTACCTTCTTGTTTTGAGACTCGTTCGCCTTGACCTCCTTCTTGCCGTTCTTGTATTCTTCATTTAATAGTGCCATGTCTACTAGCTTTTGGTAAGTAGCCCCCATAGGTATGTGGGTCATAGCCAAGATGTGAAGTGGCTCATTCAATCCTTTGACAAAACGGAGAGCCTTCTTATGAGTGGTATTCAATAAGTCCAGTCCAAACCGAGCCAGTTGATTGAATTGATAGACGTACTCGTTGACCGTCATACTTTCTTGCTTAAGAGATAAGAACTTTTCCAGCTGTAGACTTCGTTCAGCTTGTGAGAGGAATTTCATCTCAAACCTTACTCTGAAATCCATCCAAGTTTCAACCGGCCTCTCGGCGTTAGTGACTTCCCACCAATAGGAAGCTTCGTCTTTGAGCAACCATACCGCCAACTGTACCTTCTGCCTATCGTCCACCTCGTAGATAACGAACAGATCCTCAGTTTCTTTGAGCCAGTTCCTCGCTTCTACGAATGATTCAGTTCCCTTGAAATCCTTTCTACCCATGGCCCTAAAATCTTTACAGATCTTTGAGAAAGCAATTGCACGAGGAGGGTGTGGAGGAGGAGGAATCTCTACAGCTGGAGGAGGAATATCTGCTGGGCCTGCATCGTTGGCCATAGCCTTTAAGTACCTCCTGAACCATCCAGGTATTGGCACGCCCTCCAGAAATTTAAGATTCCCAGACATGCTAAAATGAAAAAGAAGAGATTCAAACGAGGAAACAAAGGATAGTGCTAATGGCTTTTGGGGAATAACCTTTTAAATAAAACAAGACTTTTCTTGAAAAATGCTTCTTTGTAAATGGTTTTGAAAATAATTTCAGAAGGTTTTTAAAAACTTTTGCCCAGTCTGGTAACCTTCTGCTCTGATACCAAATGTAACACCCCACCTCCGCTAGGGTCGCTCAGAAAGGGAATGCACTAGTTTTAGAGGAGCGTTATCGAGGTAAACAAACATAGAAATATTACAAGATAGAACATAGATAAAACAGCTGAAGAATCAAAAGATAAATTTCATTACTTTCCAAAAGAGTCAAAACCTTTTACATCAAATAGCCAAGATCATTATTTTCCATTACAACAAATTCTGTCTTGCATAAATAAAGAAGCATGAACTAAAAACAACAAAAGTAGCTTAATTCCCCAAAGGTTGCGGAAATGCAGCCATAGCATAGCTCAAGATCAAACCATACATGAGTTATACTGAAAGCAAGCGAAATCCAAGCTAAGTGCTAGAGTTTCCTCCCTGAGAACCTAGGGGGAAACGAAAGAAAAAGAGGCAAAAGAAAATGGGTCAGTCATAAAGACTGGTAAGTCCTAGTGACTTTCAGCATAAAAACAGGTAAAGGTAACATGACATGTATAAACTGAAAGTAAACATAAGGATGTTGTCAAGATGGACTAAGATAACATAATAAATCAAGTATAGCATTGCATGTTCAAGGTTCGTTACACCAACTGTACTAGTCTCCCACGCATGTCTTATATTAATCATGAAACGATCCATTGGCCCAATATCATGAAATGACCCATTACTAGGTCCAACGGAATGATCCACTAATCGATTGGCTCCCTACCGGTTCTAGCTCGTTGTGAGTCTGTGTCATACGGCCCTATCACGAATGTAGTCACATGTGCTAGGTCCACCAAAGGGTGGATCAAGCCCTATGGTGCCAACCACTGACACGAATCAAGCATGCACAAATAAACCTATTGATTCCCAATGCCTTCTTTTCAACTCCGGATCACGTGCATGACCATAGCCCGCCTGACTGGCGCACCAACACTGCCGTCGTTCTGGTCGCTTACAATCAACCTAGTAATTGTGCCCCACCCTGCCTAGTTCCAGTGTACCATGATACATCTGGTGGGTTACTGCTGAAATGGACCGCGTAACTAGGTTTTCCGTCCAATAGGTTAAGTGTTGTCATTTAAATTCGTGACTTAACCCTTATCGGTCCAGCATGTCAATTTGGTTAAGTGTTATCATTCTAGTTCATGACTTAACCCGTCTACGTGTCATGTCAAATTGGCTAAGTGTTGTCGTTCAAGTTCATGATTTAGCCCAACGAATCTAGTGTCAAGTTGGTTAAGTGTTGTCTTTCATGTTTATGACTTAACCCTATCATGTGGCATTAATTCATTAATGCACCCCAACCTCTCACATTAGACCTATTGTTGTGGTCACTGGATATGCTGGGCAGTTCCGGGCAGATTTACACCACAACTCGGTCTAACCTCGGGTTTCATGCGCGATATTACCAACTACTCACATTGTATCCTATTGTTTCCAGTCACTGGATTTGCCGGGCGGTTCCAGGCAGATTTACACTGCAAACTCAACCCAACCTCGAGTTGGCCATTTTCAAGTTCATTCTAGTGTCATTCCCATGTTCAGATTTTTATGTCAAGTTTCAAGGAAAGTTTCATGTCCACATCCAGATTCAAGCTATAACAATGTTCATGTTTCAAGTTTTTCCTATTATTAAGTTCATAATTCATGTTCATAACCAATTCATGTTTTGCCTAATCCACCCAAATCATATTCCCATTGCACGTAAACGTGAATCGATCAATACTACAAATAAATCCAAATCCAAAAATAAAGGGAATAACATAAAAACTATGATAGGCAAAAGTGTCGAGCATAAAGCGATAAAAGGGATTACAAGACTAGCATGATATAACTTGAGATAATTGGTTACAACAGCACTGGCATATAGAAAATAATAGGATTTCACATCTAGCAAAATAAGGCGATAGTCAAGATAAAAGTTGACATAAAAGAATAGGCATGCAAAAGCAAGCCAAATACAGGGATAATGGATCCAATGGTTCTGGTGTACATAATAGTGGATAAACTAAGCAAGTCACACCCTAGGTATGAGATCCAACAAAATGCCAATTCGGTGTACAACATGGTTTTCAACTATTGTGTTATGGGCATGAACAATCAACTATAATAGTCTTAGGCAATTAAGCACAGTGGTCATAGGTAGAAATCTCATAGTTATGAATCATAAGCGATTAATCACAATAGTCATGGATAATTATCCAAAATAGTTCTAGGAAATAGTCATAGGCAATTTGTAACAACCCGTATTTTAAATAACATGTTATAACATGAATCAAGGCAGAATTAAATGTTAAAATCTGAATCAAGGGAACTGGGTTGTGCGATTACGTTCGCCTCGGAAAAATACGCGAAATAGAGTCCGATTTTTCGAAAATCGGAGTCCGTATGACCCAGTTATGGCCCGTCGAAGTTTTCAGAAAATTCAGAGTTTAAAAACAGTTCGAAAATAAAATCTGGAGCCAAACAGACTGGGCGGGAAAATTTCCCGCCCAGCCCCAAGTCGACTGGGGTGTCGACTTGGGAGTCGACTTGCCCCAGTTGGTGTCGACTGCCCAGTCGACAACCCTGTCGACTTGGGTGGTCGGCCAGTTTGGCCTGGTGCACCTGTTTTGGCTCCTGGGTCTTGTTTTGTTGGCTAGTGACGTGATTTGATGGCTCAGATCTGAATTAGGGTTAATCCTATGGCCTAAACTAACCTAAAATTCGATAAAAGGACCCTAATACCCAGCCTAAATCATCACAAATCATTCCTACAACTAAACTATGCCAAAATGCTTCCTAATCATGGCCTCCACCTTCATATCATGGCCTCCATCTTCTTCATGAAAGCTTGAGTGTTCTAAGCTAGTAAAAGAGGAATCTTTCTTCATCAATGCAAGGATCTTTCTTCATACAAATCAAAGGAGCTTCTTGTTTCTCAAGACAACTTGGAGCTTATATTCATTTGGGGATTTCTAGTGTGGCTTCGTCTCAATCTTGTTTATTTTGTTCTAGTCTTCATAGCCAAGCTTTGTAAGCCCTATTCTACTCTTAGATTTAAACTATGAAGTTAATATGATCATGTAGCAAGTTGAAATGAGACTTTTGTGTATAATGCTTGTCTTTGGGCTATATTTGTATGCATAGATCCATGTATGACTCTTTTGATCTATGATTGTGGCACTATAATGAACCTAGTATCACTTACCTTGATTTTTGGGTAGAAAGCTATGAGCTTTATTTGGTGGTTATGCATAATGCAACATAGAACTTGGTAGTTATGCATAATGCAACATAAATCCTCTCTTGATCTTTATGTTAACTTGCCTGTGATGTTATGGACTATATGCTAATCACAAGTTATCACCCTATGTTAACTACGACCATGTTATCACCTATTTACTAAGTTGATGTCATGCATGTTTTGAGGCCAATAACCTTATATGCTAGTATGTTGAACCCCTTTTGCCTCAAATATCACCATGTTTAACTTGTGATAGACTTTGCCATCTTATGCCCACCTTGTCATATTCTTATGTTCCCCTTTTTCATCTATTTGTGTGATGCGAGCTTACGTATGATGGGGTTACATTATGGGTAAAATTAAATGACATGAAACATGACTTGAAAATATGACATGTGATTATGCTTGAAAACATGAACGTGGACATGACATGTTGAAAACATGAAAGTGGCCAACTCGAGGTTGGGTTGAGTTTGTAGCATAAATCTACCCGGAACCGACCGGCTTAACTAGTGGCAACAAACAATAGGACCCAATGTGAGTAGTTGGTCATATCGTACTTAAAACCCGAGGTTAGACTAGGTTGTGGTGTAAAGCTACCCGGACCCGCCCGGCTTAACTAGTAACCACAACAAAGTCTAATGTAAGAGGTTGGGGTGCAGTAAGTTAATTAATGCCACATGGTAGGGTTAAGTCATGGACCACTTGAATACTTAACCAATTAAACATGATGGATTGGTAGGGTTAAGTCATGGACTACTTGAATACTTAACCAATTAAACACGATGTATTGATAGGGTTAATTCATGAACTACTTGGATACACTTGACCAACTCAATACATGGTTAGGGTAGGGTTAACCACACTTAACCCGCTTGAAATCCTAGTTACGTGGTCCTTTTCAGCAGTAACCCACTTGGGAGTATCTGGATACCCTGGACTAGGCTAGGGTGGGGCACGATTACTAGACTGATTGTAAGAGACCTAAAGAGACGGCTGAATAGTGCACCGGTTGTTCAAGCGGACCATGGTCGTGCACATTAAGTTCGGAGTTGAACATGGGCACCCTTAGATTTAGACTATGTGTGCTTGAATTGTGTCTGTGGTTTACACCTTAGGGCTGGAAACACCCTAGGGTGGACCTTGCACAGTTAACTACATTCCATGATTAAGCCGTATGACACCGATACACGACGAATTTGGCTTATAGGGAGCCGATCGACTAGACCGAGTAGTTGGACCTTGATTGAGGTCATCTCATGAGTTCGGGCCAAAATTGGGCTAAGGGATCATTTCTTGTTTATACTTGACATGGATTAGAATACTAGTACACTTGGTGCAACTTAACCTTGTATATGCGATGCCACTCTTGTTAACTTTCCACCATGCCAGTTATCGTCCTATGTTTCATCTCTGTTTTACATGTCCGGTTAACTTTATTAGTTTTTATACTAATAGTAGGTAGGACTTACCAGTCTTTTTGACTGGCCTGTTTTCCTTTCGCCTCTTTTCTTCCGTTTCCCCTCCAGGTTCTCAGGGTGGGAACGCTAGCACCTAGCTTGGATCTTTAGCTTGCTTTCTGGATAGCTCATGTACGGTTTGGACTTGAGCTCGCTATGGCTTTACCACGTCTACTTTGGGGATAGTTTACTTTATGTTATTTCCAGTTTTCAGTTTATGTTTTCTAGACTTGTAGTAGTTGGAAAATAATGACTAAGTACTATGATGTAACTTGACTATGGTTTTGAAATAGTAGTTTTATCCGCTGCTTTATTTACTCTATTTTACTTATATGTTCTGTCTTGTGATATCTTCATGCATGTTTACCTTGTCCAACACCCCTCCAAAGCCAGTGTACTTGCAAGAGTGACACTGGCGGAGGTGGGGTGTTACACAATTAACTGTAATTGTTTCAAAGACATGGTCATAGACAATAGTCTTATGTTCATAATCATAAGCAATAATTCTCATAGTCATGAGTCATAGGTGATTAGCCACAATTGCCTTTGTCATAGTCATAGGCAATAGTCTTATGTTCACAGTCATATGCATAAGCATAGTCTTATGTTCATAGTCATAGGCATAGTCTTATGTTCACAGTCATAGGCATAGTCTTATGTTTAAAGTCAGGATCCTTGGCCATTAACAATAGTTTCAACATTATAGACAAGAAAGAGTTTGATTTACAACGTGAATAGGCCCAAACTGATTTCATAGCAATATTCCCAAAAAGTCGAGATCCAAGATGAACAATAATAGATAGGAATCAATTATCATACATAGATCCAATTCCAATTTTCAACACGCCCATACTAAGTTTATAATTTTTATCTAAAAGTAACTTGAACTTACATATCATGGTCTAAGGAATTGAGATGTAGAAGTCAAGTCCAGAAATTTGTCGTTGAATCGTTGAATCTTGCTTTGATTGTAGAAGCAAATCCGCCAATATGAAATTCCTAGCCGTAGTCTTCAAGAAATAAACTTTGCATTTTAATTTAATTTAATCGTGGGGGTAGACAACTTAAAGTGCACGAGGAGAACTATCCCACTCATGATTTGGAGTTGGCGGCGATTGTCTTTGCACTTAAATCGTGGCGCCGTTATCTTCTAAGCGAAAGGTTTGAGTTATATACTGATCACAAGTCGCTCAAGTACCTCTTCTCGCAGAAAGATTTGAATCTAAGGCAGCAGAGGTGGATGGAATTCTTGGCATCATATGACTTCGATATAGCTTATACCCCCGGCAAGGGTAATGTTGTGGCGGATGCGCTAAGCAGAAGAAGGTTGACTTTGAGTCCCTTGTTTGTTGAGATGAAGAGCCTGGAGTTCTTGGCAACCTTTGATTTTGCACCTGCTGTTGGTTCGATGACTGGTTCGTTAGCATCCCTCGAGCTTAGACCTACACTGCTTGATCATGTTGGGGCTTCACAGAGGGAAGACCCGAAGATATTCGAGATCATGGACAAGTTGATTCGGGGTGAGACGTCAAGTCACCTCTCTAGATATACTATTGATGAAAAGGGATGGCTAAGGCGAGATGGAAGACTATGTGTCCCACGAGTGGGAGACTTAGTAAATAAAGTTCTTGAGGAGGCGCATCACTCGAGGATGTCCATACATCCCGAAGGGGATAAGATGTACCGGGATATGAAGCGCATTTTCTTTTAGGATGGGATGAAAAAGGATGTGGCAGAGTTTGTTTCTAGATGCATTGTTTGCCAGCAAGTAAAGGCCGAGTTGAAGAAGCCCGGTGGGCTACTTCATCCATTGGAGGTCCCGCTATGGAAGTGGGAAAGTATCTCTATCGATTTTGTGGATGGATTGCCGAGATCAAGGAAGGGGAATACTAGCATATGGGTCATATGTAACACCCCACCTCCGCTAGGTCACTCACAAATGGAATGCACTAGGTTTGGTGAAGTATTATCAAGGTAAATATGCATAGAAATATTACAAGACAGAACATATATAAAGCAGCGGAAGTAAAACAAATTTCATTACCTTATAAAATAAGGTCTAAAGCCTTTTACATCAGAATACATCAAAACCTGTCTTGCAATAGTAAAGAAGCGTAAAACCTTTCCATAAATCATTCCCCAAAATAAAGCGGTAAAGCAGCCAAAGCCAAGGGAAGACCAAGCTATACATGATGACCTTCAAGCATAAGAGTTCTGAACTAAACAACAGCATTTCCTCCCTGAAAACCTGGGGGGGAACGGAAGACAAAGAGGCGAAAGAAAACGGGGTCAGTCATAAAGACTGGTAAGTCCTATCTAATTCCAGCATAAAAACAGGTAAAGGTAACATGACATGCATAAACTGAAAGTAAACATAAGGATGACGACAAGATAGATAAGCTAAACCAAGATAACTGGATGAATTACTGTAGCAAGATAAACTAAGGTATCATGATAAACTACGGTGTCAAGATAAATCGAGGTATCACATCGTCAGGTTTCTATCAAGTATACTATCCCAAGATATCTATCATGTATAACATCCCACGGTATCTATCATGTATAACATCCCAAGGTATTTATCATGTATATTTGCTCTGCACCTCTCGTACTAGTATCCCAACCCGCGTCATGTGTTAACTATGAATGTCCCTTGCCCAATGTCATGTAATGGTCCATGTCAACCTAATATATAGTATATGTAGGTTTTCCCAACTCGTATGTTTCTTTCCATGTATAAGTGCAGTCCTTTGTCGTAGGTCGTACGGGCTTTCCCATGTAAATCTATACCACCTCAACGTAGTACCATTTTATCCTTGAAGTTGTTTTGGACTACTACCCTTGATCTGGTTATGTTTTCTTACCATGAACTGTCGCGTGTTCACTTAGGATTTATGCCACCTAGGACCACTAGGGATTATGCTACCTAATGAACGCTTCCGTGTCTCGGTTTGGGTTCAAGCCACCTAGGGCCACTAGGGATTATGCCACCCGTCAACCACGCCCTTTATCCCACGTATGTATCGTGAATCCTTTTCCATGTCTAGACGCACATGTATCTCAATGTGCCATCCGAGTTCCGGGCCAGGGCGAATCAAGAAATACGGAACTCGGTCGGGAGCTTTAAGTCATCTGCCGATGCAGATATCAAGGTCTGTTTTTGTATCCCTGGCTATGGTCCCACGTGACCCCACCCTCAACTACTGAAAGGCAATCCATGAAAAATCATGTATGAGAACTACATCCCGGCCCCACTATAGCCCCACTTTCCTATTGGCCAACCTCACCCATAACTCGATAGCAAGTATATGGTATGTTGGGAGTTCTCTGCCTTTCCGTATGTGCACGATTGACTAAAGATGGTAGGTAGTCGGCGACGTGCTATCCAGGGCAAAAACGAGTATCGTCGACTCCACGCTAATCCATCCGAGTCTTTAGGTCGCTCGCATAGCAACCAAGGCATACTCTTGGTTCTTCTACCGCAGACCTTAACCTCTTGTGAGCCCAGGCGGATCATCTGCAACCTCACAGAGGGATACCAAGAGTATCCTCACGTCCCCCGAAGCTACCGCTTCATCACCTGGTTCGTTGGAGCCTTTATCTAAGTCAGATAATTCGCTCCTCCACGTGTGTTCAAGCGATGACCTACCGTATCGTGTTACTCATCTATCTGTGAACTGGTCAAACTTCCTTGACTAAGAATTATTACTTAGTTATCCTTAACTAAGGTTTACCACTTAGCTTCTCTTCCCGCTATCCTTGTTAACTACGATTTTCAACCTAGTCCCCTGAGCTAGGGTTTGTCTAATGGGTTAAGTGTTGTCATTCATGTTCATGACTTAACCCGCCTACGAATCATGTCAAGATTGGCTAAGTATTTAAGTTCAAGGCTTAGCCCTACAAGTTGGTTAAGTATACCAAGAAGCTCATGACTTAACCCTATCAAGTTCTCATATTAGATTGGTTAAGTATAGGTTACTTAACCTCATCAAATCAGCATGTATAATTGGTTTAGTATAAGTTACTTAACCTCATTGAATTATCATGTTAAATTGGTTAAGTATTGGTTACTTAACCTCATTAAATTATCATGTTTAGATTGTTTAAGTGTTTAACTTAAGCCCATCGAATTACCGTGTTTAGATTAGTTAAGTCTAGGTTAACTTAACTCCATCTAATTACCATGTTTAGATTAGTTAAGTCAAGGTTAACTTAACTCCATCTAATTACCGTGTTTAGATTAGTTAAGTGTAGGTTACTTAACCTCATCTAATTACCAAGTCGGATTAGTTAAGTATGGATTAGCTTAACCCCATACCCTAACTGTATTTTACGGTTAAGTGTCATAAGAAATCAAGTCCGGTTTAACTTAACCTACCCATTTATGTCATATCGATTAAGTACCATAAGTCAAGTTTACTTAACCTTATCATGTGGCATTAATTAATTTAGTGCACCCCCAACCTCTCACATTAGACCTTGTTGTGGTTACTACTTAAGCCGGGCGGGTCCGGGTAGTTTTACACCACAACCTAGTCTAACCTCGGGTTTTCAAGCGCGATATGACCAACTACCCACATTGGGTCTTATTGTTTGTAGCTACTGGATTTGCCGGGCGGGTCCGGGCAGATTTATGCTACAAACTCAACCCAACCTCGAGTTGGCCACTTTCATGTTTAGTATAGTGTCTTGTTACACTTACAACCCACACATGTCTAGTTCAAGTTCCATGTTTTCCTACGTGTCATGACCACATTTAAATGTATCATGAATGTCATGTTCTCATGTAAACCCCATGTCAAGTTTTCGTGTCATATTCACGTTTTTCCTAAGCTACCCAAACGTATTTCCAACTCAAGTGCAAGCGAGTCACATAGTAGGGTTATTATGCCAACATATTGGCCTCAACAGGCCAGATATCTTAAAGGGATTGGCCGCAAATGTGAATATTATCCTAAAGGATTTGGCCTCAAGCATGCATAGTATCATAAGGGAATTTGGCCACAAACATGCATAGTATCATAAGGGAATTTGGCCACAAACATGCATAGTATTATAAGGGAATTTGGCCACAAACATGCATTGTATCATAAGGGAATTTGGCCACAAACATGCATGATAACATAAGGTGTTTGGGTTCATTTACATACATAAGCCCCAAAGTCAAGTCTTTGCCAATGTTTCACAAGTCAAATGGTTCCCAAAGGTTCATGCAAACATTCCATAGATAAAGATTCAAACTTGCAAGATAAACTAGGTTAAACATAAAATGAGTGGCATGATTAAGTCGCTAAAACTTAGCCCAAGGTCATAGATCATTGAAAAGGGGAAAAATTAGGTTCACATAGGCTAGCATACTTATGTTTCATCGCATTTTATTCCATGTCACATTAGAACCACCGTTAGAATCTACAAGTAGCTAGAACTTACATAGCGAGGCTTAGGGAAGGATCATGCATGGTCTTGGCGAAGAAAGGTGGCTCCTTTGTTGAAGAATCGTCATGAAATTTGCGTAGCAACATTGATCCACTCCCTTGGTTTGATGTAGCAAGCTAGCACCTTTGATTCGGATCTGATTTGAATGCATAAGCTCTTGGAGTTGGAGATGGAGGCCATGATCAAGAGGGATTTGGGTAGCACTTCGTTGTTAGATTGATTTTGAGTGATTTAGGTTAGGTCCTAGGGTGTTTTTATAGAGATTAGGAGTAGTTTAGGCCATAGGATAAACCCTAGGATAGATCTGAGCCCTCAAAATCCGTCATAGGCCCATAAAACCGAGCCAAGACAGCAGCAGGTGCACCCAGGCCCAAGTAGTCGGACCACCCAGGTCGACACCCGTGTCGAGTGGGCAGTCGACCTGCCCCCTGGGCGTGTCGACTCCCCAGTCGACACCCCAGTCGACCTGGGGCTTGGGCAGGAATTTTCCCGCCCAGTTCGTTTGGCTCCAGATTTGAATTTCGAACTGTTTTTGAATTTGAATTTTTCTGAAAAATTTGACGGGCCAAAACTGGGTCATACGGACTCCGATTTTCGAAAACTCGGACTCTATTTCACGTATTTTTCCGAGACGAACGCAATGGCGCAACTCGTTTCTCCTGATTAAGATTTTATAATTAAATTCTGCCTTGATTCTTGTCTTAGCATGTTGTAAAAATCTGGGTTGTCACATTCTCCCCAACTTAAAGGATTTCGTCCCCGAAATCTTCTAGTTAGGAAGAACGTATCCTACCATCCATCACCCATCTACTCAAAACATCATCCACAGGCAACCATTGTCCTTAAAAGACTCCTAATGCTTTATGAACACATGCAGAAAGTGTGTGTATATGTTCCTTAGCTAACGCTAATGATTAGGCCTGAATGATCTTTCTAATGCAAAATATGTTTAGTGCCATGAGTCCAACATGTATACAAATAGTCCTAGTCATATAAACACTATATGTGTGCACAAACATTCATTCATATGCAACATCCGCATGGTAACACATTAAATTTCATCCATAAACAAGTATAAATACTCGTGCATATGCAATACGAAATGTGAGTGCGTCGATCTAGTATCTAATGTGTATTCGCGCATCCACGAGCAACCACTTGCAACCATTTGCAACCATATCAATCATAACATGTTTCAAACACATGTTTACATCCATAGAGTCCTACCTAAGGTTCCCAAGATAGGATCGAGAAGATAAACAAGATAAACTACTTACGGGGTTTGCAACAGAAACAGGACCGAGAGGATATCCACCAAGCGATAGCGTGCAAGCAAGCTCTACAGGTGGACCAAGGATCAAATATGTACTCTTAAAAAGAGACATGATGCACGCGTCTAAGCCGCATTTCCTTGAGCTTAATTCCATTGTGCCTTGACCGCCTTTGACTTCATGATTTCGTAGCTCCTTGATTCCTATTTCCAAGGTATGAGTTGGAACTCATTCCACTGTCGCCTCTCGTTTCTCTTTCACTTATTCTTTCCCTAGTATACTCGGCTCAAACATATTTGCGTACTCATGCAAGCTCTTCCAAAATCTACTAGTGAATTCTGGATCTCACTTTCCGATATTAATCTATGTTACCAAGCGTACCTACTAGGGTGATTCCTATAACCCATGCTCAAGCGGAATGAACCATCCGTCTTATTGGCGAACGTTACTCGATGGGATCAAAGATTTCCGATAAATGAATCAAGAGATTCTAGGTAACTAACCATGACAGAACCCAAAAGGTTACACGAGACTTCGATGGTATTACCAAGGCAAGTTAAAAGTCTGACTACCCTCTTTTCAAAACCGAGAATGGTATCTCTTACTGGATAACCACTTTACCCCTAGAATCCATCCATAGCCCAACAAGACTTGAATAAATGGACCGATCTTCCAACAAGATTTGGGACAAAAATGGGATCCTCTACCACGCTAGTACTAAGGTGCAGAGACTCGACTATCGAAACAGGCTTAAATGATATGATCAAAACAAAGTCTGGATAGGATGATAGAAAAGAAAGGCTAAACCTTTAACAGAAACGGTACCACTTCCCTTAGGTACGCTAGTGATGGCATACGATTGCCTTTTTGCTAATCTCGTCCTTGTATTCCTTTGTGGATCAAGCCATACCAACAAGTTGCTTATCCCTAAATTTGTGTCCTTTATCCTTGCTCTTATTATCCTTTCTTATAGCACGGCAACAGGTCTCTCGAGGACTCCCTCCATCGTACGGAAAACTCTTACTTAGCTGGACAAGGATTAGTCGCAGTTAAAACTACGGTGACTACGGATGATGGAGGGAAAGGAAAAGAGACTCGATCAAGGAAACAAAGTATAGTGCTAATGGCTTTTGGGGAATAGCCTTTAAAAAAAACTTTTCTTGAAAAATGCTTCTTTGTAAACGGTTTCTCAAATAGTTTTCAGAAGGTTTTAAAAACTTTTGCCCAGTCTGGTAACCTTCTGCTCTGATACCAAATGTAACACCGCACCTCCGCTAGGGTCACTCACAAAGGGAATGCACTAGGTTTGGTGAAGTATTATCAAGGTAAACATGCACAGAAATATTACAAGACAGAACATATATAAAACAGCGGAAGTAAAACAAATTTCATTACCTTATAAAATAAGGTCTAAAGCCTTTTACATCAGAATACATCAAAACCTGTCTTGCAATAGTAAAGAAGCGTAAAACCTTTCCATAAATCATTCCCCAAAATAAAGCGGTAAAGCACCCATAGCCAAGGGAAGACCAAGCTATACATGATGACCTTCAAGCATAAGAGGTCTGAACTAAACAACAACATTTCCTCCCTAAAAACCTGGGGGGAAAACGGAAGACAAAGAGGTGAAAGAAAACGGGGTCAGTCATAAAGACTGGTAAGTCCTATCTACTTCCAGCATAAAAACAGGTAAAGGTAACATGACGTGCATAAACTCAAAGTAAACATAAGGATGAAGACAAGATAGATAAGCTAAACCAAGATAACTGGATGAATTACTGTAGCAAGATAAACTAAGGTATCATGATAAACTACGCTGTCAAGATAAATCGAGGTATCACATCGTCAGGTTTCTATCAAGTATACTATCCCAAGGTATCTATCATGTATAACATCCCACGGTATCTATCATGTATAACATCCCAAGGTATTTATCATGTATATTTGCTCTGCACCTCTCGTACTAGTATCCCAACCCGCGTCATGTGTTAACTATGAATGTCCCTTGCCCAAAGTCATGTAATGGTCCATGTCAACCTAATATAGAGTATATGTAGGTTTTCCCAACTCGTATGTTTCTTTCCATGTATAAGTTCAGTTCTTTGTCATAGGTCGTACGGGCTTTCCCATGTAAATCTATACCACCTCAACGTAGTACCATTTTATCCTTGAAGTTGTTTTGGACTACTACCCTTGATCTGGTTATGTTTTCTTACCATGAACTGTCGCGTGTTCACTTAGGATTTATGCCACCTAGGACCACTAGGGATTATGCTACCTAATGAACGTTTCCGTGTCTCGGTTTGGCTTCAAGCCACCTAGGGCCACTAGGGATTATGCCACCCGTCAACCACGCTCTTTATCCCACGTATGTATCGTGAATCGTTTTCCATGTCTAGACGCACATGTATCTCAATGTGCCATCCGAGTTCCGTGCCAGGGCAAATCAAGAAATACGGAACTCGGTCGGGAGCTTTAAGTCATCTACCGATGCAGATATCAAGGTCTGTTTTTGTATCCATGGCTATGGTCCCACGTGACCCCTCCCTCAACTACTGAAAGGCAATCCAAGAAAAATCATGTATGAGAACTACATCCCGGCCCCACTATAGCCCCACTTTCCTATTGGCCAACCTCACCCATAACTCGATAGCAAGTATATGGTCTGTTGGGAGTTCTCTGCCTTTCTGTACGTGCACGATTGACTAAAGATGGTAGGTAGTCGGCGACGTGCTATCCAGGGCAAAAACGAGTATCATCGACTCCACGCTAATCCATCCTAGTCTTTAGGTCGCTCGCATAGCAACCAAGGCATACTCTTGGTTCTTCTACCGCAGACCTTAACCTCTTGTGAGCCCAGGCGGATCATCTGCAACCTCACAGAGGGATACCAAGATTATCCTCACGTCCCCCGAAGCTACCGCTTCGTCACCCGGTTCGTTAGAGCCTTTATCTAAGTCAGATAATTCGCTCCTCCACGTGTGTTCAAGTGATGACCTACCGTATCGGGTTACTCATCTATCTGTGAACTGGTCAAACTTCCTTGACTAAGAATTATTACTTAGTTATCCTTAACTAAGGTTTACCACTTAGCTTCTCTTCCCGCTATCCTTGTTAACTACGATTTTCAACCTAGTCACCTGAGCTAGGGTTTTGTCTAATGGGTTAAGTGTTGTCATTCAAGTTCATGACTTAACCCGCCTACGAATCATGTCAAGATTGGCTAAGTATTTAAGTTCAAGGCTTAGCCCTACAAGTTGGTTAAGTATACCAAGAAGCTCATGACTTAACCCTATCAAGTTCTCATATTAGATTGGTTAAGTATAGGTTACTTAACCTCATCAAATCATCATGTATAATTGGTTAAGTATAAGTTACTTAACCTCATTGAATTATCATGTTAAATTGGTTAAGTATTAGTTACTCAACCTCATTAAATTATCATGTTTAGATTGTTTAAGTGTTTAACTTAACCCCATCGAATTACCGTGTTTAGATTAGTTAAGTCTAGGTTAACTTAACTCCATCTAATTATCGTGTTTAGATTAGTTAAGTCTAGGTTAACTTAACTCCATCTAATTACCGTGTTTAGATTAGTTAAGTGTAGGTTACTTAACCTCATCTAATTACCAAGTCGGATTAGTTAAGTATGGATTAGCTTAACCCCATCCCCTAACTGTATTTTACGGTTAAGTGTCATAAGAAATCAAGTCCGGTTTCACTTAACCTACCCATTCATGTCATATCGGTTGAGTGCCATAAGTCAAGTTTACTTAACTTTATCATGTGGCATTAATTAATTTAGTGCACCCCCAACCTCTCACATTAGACCTTGTTGTGGTTACTAGTTAAGCCGGCCGGGTCCGGGTAGTTTTACACCACAACCTAGTCTAACCTCGGGTTTTCAAGCGCGATATGACCAACTACCCACATTGGGTCTTATTGTTTGTAGCTACTGGATTTGCCGGGCGGGTCCGGGCAGATTTATGCTACAAACTCAACCCAACCTCGAGTTGGCCACTTTCATGTTTAGTCTAGTGTCTTGTTACACTTACAACCCACACATGTCTAGTTCAAGTTCCATGTTTCCTACGGGTCATGACCACATTTAAATGTATCATGAATGTCATGTTCTCATGTAAACCCCATGTCAAGTTTTCGTGTCATATTCACGTTTTTCCTAAGCTACCCAAACGTATTTCCAACCCAAGTGCAAGCGAGTCACATAGTAGGGTTATTATGCCAACATATTGGCCTCAACAGGCGAGATATCATAAAGGGATTGGCCGCAAACGTGAATATTATCCTAAAGGATTTGGCCTCAAGCATGCATAGTATCATAAGGGAATTTGGCCACAACCATGCATAGTATCATAAGGGAATTTGGCCACAAACATGCATAGTATCATAAGGGAATTTGGCCACAAACATGCATGATAACATAAGGGGTTTGGGTTCATTTACATGCATAAGCCCCAAAGTCAAGTCTTTGCCAATGTTTCACAAGTCAAATGGTTCCCAAAGGTTCATGCTAACATTCCATAGATAAAGATTCAAACTTGCAAGATAAACTAGGTTAAACATAACATGAGTGGCATGATTAAGTCACTAAAACTTAGCCCAAGGTCATAGATCATTGAAAAGGGGCAAAATTAGGTCCACATAGGCTAGCATACTTAAGTTTCATCGCATTTTATTCCATGTCACATTAGAACCACTGTTAGAATCTACAAGTAGCTAGAACTTACATAGCGAGGCTTAGGGGAGGATCATGCATCGTCTTGACGAAGAAAGGTGGCTCCTTTGTTGAAGAATCGTCATGAAATTTGCGTATCAACATTGATCCACTCCCTTGATTTGATGTATCAAGCTAGCACCTTTAATTCGGATCCGATTTGAATGCATAAGCTCTTGGAGTTGGAGATGGAGGCCATGATCAAGAGGGATTTGGGCAGCACTTCGTTGTCTGATTGATTTTGAGTGATTTAGGTTAGGTCCAAGGGTGTTTTTATAGAGATTTGGAGTCGTTTAGGCCATAGGATAAACCGTAGGATAGATCTGAGCCCTCACAATCCGTCACAGGCCCATAAAACCGAGCCAAGATAGCAGCAGGTGAACCCAGGCCCAAGTGGTCGGACCACCCAGGTCGACACCCGTGTTGACTGGGCAGTCGACCTGCCCCTTGGGCGTGTCGACTCCCCAGTCGACACCCCAGTCGACCTGGGGCTTGGGCGGGAATTTTCCCGCCCAGTTCGTTTGGCTCCAGATTTGAATTTCGAACTGTTTTTGAATTTGAATTTTTCTGAAAACATGGACGGGCCATAACTGGGTCATACGAGCTCCGATTTTCGAAAACTCAGACTCTTCTTCGCGTATTTTCCCGAGACGAACGCAATGGCGCAACCCGTTTCCTCTGATTCAGATTTTATAATTAAATTCTGCCTTAATTCTTGTCTTAGCATGTTGTAAAAATCCGGGTTGTCACATCATAGTTGATAGACTTACGAAGAGTGCTAACTTTATTCCGGTGAAGAGCAAGAGGACTGCATCATGGCTAGAATCTGTTTATCTTCGAGAGATAGTGCGGTTGCATGGAGTTCCTTCTAGCATAGTTAGCGATCGTGACCCAATCTTCACTAGCCAGTTCTGTAGTAGTTTGCAAGAAGCGATGGGTACGAGATTGAATCTAAGTACAGCCTATCACCCACAGACGAATGGCCAGACCGAAAGGGTGAATAGGGTACTAGAAGATCTGTTGAGGCTATGCATTCTTGACTTTGGTGACACTTGGGAAGACCGCCTTCCTCTCGTAGACTTTTCTTATAATAACAGCTACCAAGCAAGCATAGGGATGGCACCATTCGAAACTTTGTATGGGAGGCCGTGCAAGTCACCAACATGTTGGTAGGAGAGGACGGATAAGCTTATACTTGGGCCCGACATGATAAGGGACACATCCGAGAAGGTTGAGTTGATTCGAAGGCGGATGAAAACGGCCCAAGACAGACAGAAATCCTATGCAGACAAGCGAAGAACAGACTTAGAGTTTGAAGTTGGAGTTATGGTCTTTGTGAAGGTTTCTCCTTTGTGAAATGTGGTTCGTTTTGGAGCAGTTGGGAAGCTGGCACCAAGGTTCGTAGGACCCTTCCCTATCATAGAGAGGAATTGGAAGATGGCTTATAAGGTGGAATTGCCCGAGAAGCTGGCCGGAGTGCACAATGTTTTTCATGTCTCGCATCTCCGAAAGTGCTTACATGAGTCAGTCAAGGTAGTTGAGCCTAGCATTCTTGAGGACGTGGAGGTAGAAAAAGAGGCAACTTTGAGGCGAGCTCCAATTCGTATCTTGGGAATGGAGATCAAGAAGCTGAGGAATCGAGAAGTCAAGTTAGTAAAGGTTCAGTGGAGTGAAGCCGATGAAGATGCAACTTGGGAAACCGAGGAGAAGATACGTGGGCTTTATCCAATCATTTTTGAGGGTACATTCTCAATCTCTTTTCCTAGTCAGCATATCTTTCTTTTGCTATCCATGTTTATCTTGTTATCTCGTTAACCTTGTCATGAGAACCTTAGGTAGAAACCCTTTGGATGAAACATGTATTTGAAACATGTTATGCTTGATGTTTGCAAGTGGTTGCAAGTGTTTGCAAGTGTATACTCGTGGATGCATGATACACATTAGGCACTAAGATCGGCTCACACACTTTCATATTGCATATGCATGAGTGCTTATACTTATTCATGGCTGAAACTTGTTATGTTATCACGTGGATGTTGCATATGGATGAATGTTATGTGCACTCATGTAGAGATTATGAATTATGTTAGGAATTTGCGTACATATGGACTCATTTCACTAACATACTTTGCATTAAGGTGGTTTACTGAATCAGTAACTGCCTGATTTTCGAATTAGATACGTACATATACACACACCTTTCGCATATGATCATACAGCATTTAGAATCTTTTAAGGACAATGACTGCTCGTGGATGATGTTTTGAGTAGATGGATGGTAATATACGTTCTTCCTAACTTGAAGATTTCGGGGACGAAATCCTTTAAGGCGGGGAGAATGTAACAACCCGTATTTTGAATAACATGTTCTAACATTAATCAAGGCAGAATTAAATGTTAACATCTGAATCAAGGGAAACGGGATGAGCCATTGCGTTCTTCTCGGAAAAATACGCGAAATAGAGTCCGAATTTTCGAAAATCGGAGTCCGTATGACCTAGTTATGGCCCGTCGAAGTTTTCAGAAAATCCAGAGTTTAAAAACAGTTCGAAAATCAAATCTGGAGACAAATAGACTAGGCGGGAAAATTTCCCGCCCAGCCCCAAGTCGACTGGGGAGTCGACTTGGGAGTCGACTTTCCCCAGTTGGTGTCGACTGCCCAGTCGACACCCCTATCGACTTGGGTGGTCGGCCAGTTTGGCCTGGTGCACCTGTTTTGGCTCCTGGGTCTTGTTTTGTTGGCTAGTGACATGATTTGATGGCTCATATCTGAATTAGGGTTAATCCTATGGCCTAAACTAACCTAAACTTCTATAAAAGGACCCTAATACCTAGCCTAAATCATCACAAATCATTCCTATAACTAAACTATGCCAAAATGCTTCCTAATCATGGCCTCCACCTTCATATCATGGCCTCCATCTTCTTCATGAAAGCTTGAGTGTTCTAACTAGTAAAAGAGCCATCTTTCTTCATCAAAGCAAGGATCTTTCTTCATACAAATCAAAGGAGCTTCTTGTTTCTCAAGACAACTTGGAGCTTATATTCATTTCGGGATTTCTAGTGTGGCTTCATCTCAATCTTGTTTATTTTGTTCTAGTCTTCATAGCCAAGCTTTGCAAGCCCTATTCTACTCTTAGATTTAAACTATGAAGTTAATATGATCATGTACCAAGTTGAAATGAGACTTTCGGGTATAATGCTTGTCTTTGGGCTATATTTGTATGCATTGATCCATGTATGACTCTTTTGATCTATGATTGTGGCACTATCATGAACCTAGTATCACTTACCTTGATTTTTGGGTAGAAAGCTATGAGCTTTATTTGGTGGTTATGCATAATGCAACATAGAACTTGGTAGTTATGCATAATGCAACATAAATCCTCTCATGGTCTTTATGTTAACTTGCCTATGATGTTTTGGACTATATGCTAATCACAAGTTATCACCCTATGTTAACTATGACCATGTTATCACCTATTTGCTAAGTTGATATCATGCATGTTTTGAGGCCAATAACCTTATATGCTAGTATTTTGAACCCCTTTTGCCTCAAATATCACCATGTTTAACTTGTGATAGACTTTGCCATCTTATGCCCACCTTGTCATATTCTTATGTTCCCCTTTTTCATCTATTTGTGTGATACGAGCTTACGTACTATGGGGTTACGTTATGGTTAAAATTAAATGACATGAAACATGACTTGAAAATATGACATGTGATTATGCTTGAAAACATGAACGTGGACATGACATGTAGAAAACATGAAAGTGGCCAACTCGAGGTTGGGTTGAGTTTGTAGCATAAATCTACCCGGAACCGACCGGCTTAACTAGTGGCTACAAACAATGGGACCCAATGTGAGTAGTTGGTCATATCGCACTTAAAACCCGAGGTTAGACTAGGTTGTGGTGTAAAGCTACCCGGACCCGCCCGGCTTAACTAGTAACCACAAAAAAGTCTAATGTGAGAGGTTGGGGTGCATTAAGTTAATTATTGCCACATGGTAGGGTTAAGTCATGGACCACTTGAATACTTAACCAATTAAACACGATGGATTGGTAGGGTTAAGTCATGGACTACTTGAATACTTAACCAATTAAACACGATGTATTGATAGGGTTAAGTCATGAACTGCTTGGATACACTTGACCAACTCAATACATGGTTAGGATAGGGTTAACCACACTTAACCCGCTTGAAATCCTAGTTACGTGGTCCTTTACAGTAGTAACCCACTTGGGAGTATTTGGATACCCTGTACTAGGCTAGGGTGGGGCACGATTACTGGACTGATTGTAAGAGACCAAAAGAGATGGCTGAATGGTGCACCGGTTGTTCAGGCGGACCATGGTCGTGCACATTAAGTCCGGAGTTGAACATGGGCACCCGTAGGTTTAGACTGTGCGTGCTTGAATTGTGCCTGTGGTTTGCACCTTAGGGCTGGATACACCCTAGGGTGGACCTTGCACAGTTAACTACATTCCATGATTAAGCCGTATGACACCGATACACGACGAGTTAGGCTTATAGGGAGCCGATCGACTAGACCGAGTAGTTGGACCTTGATTTAGGTCATCTCATGAGTTTGGGCCAACATTGGGCTAAGGGATCATTTCTTGTTTATACTTGACATGGATTAGAATACTAGTACACTTGGTGCAACTTAACCTTGTATATGCGATGCCACTCTTGTTAACTTTCCACCATGCCAGTTATCGTCCTATGTTTCATCTCTGTTTTACATGTCCAGTTAACTTTATTAGTTTTTATACTAATAGTAGGTAGGACTTACCAGTCTTTTGGCCTGACCTGTTTTCCTTTCGCCTCTTTTCTTCCGTTTCCCCCCCCCCCCCTCCCCACCCCCACCCCCAAGTTCTCAGTGTGGGAAAGCTAGCACCTAGCTTGGATCTTTAGCTTGCTTTCTGGATAGCTCATGTATGGTTTGGACTTGAGCTCGCTATGGCTTTACCACGTCTACTTTGGGGATAGTTTACTTTATGTTATTTCCAGTTTTCAGTTTATGTTTTCTAGACTTGTAGTAGTTGGAAAATAATGACTAAGTACTATGATGTAACTTGACTATGGTTTTGAAATAGTAGTTTTATCCGCTGCTTTATTTACTCTGTTTTACTTATATGTTTTGTCTTGTGATATCTTCATGCATGTTTACCTTGTCCAACACCCCTCCAAAGCCAGTGTACTTGCAAGAGTGACCCTGGCGGAGGTGGGGTGTTACACAATTAACTGTAATTGTTTCAAAGACATGGTCATAGACAATAGTCTTATGTTCATAATCATAAGAAATAATTCTCATAGTCATGAGTCATAGGTGATTAGCCACAATTGCCCTTGTCATAGTCATAGGCAATAGTCTTATGTTCAAAGTCATATGCATAGGCATAGTCTTATGTTCATAGTCATAGGCATAGTCTTATGTTCACAGTCATAGGCATAGGTATAGTCTTATGTTCATAGTCAGGATCCTTGAACATTAACAATAGTTTCAGCATTATAGACATGAAAGAGTTTGATTTACAATGTGAATAGGCCCAAACTGATTTTATATCAATATTCCCAAAAAGTCGAGATCCAAGATGAAAAATAATAGATAGGAATCAATTATCATACATAGATCCAATTCCAATTTACAACATGCCCATATTAAGTTTATAATTTTTATCTAAAAGTAACTTGAACTTACAGATCATGGTCTAAGGAATTGAGATGTAGAAGTCAAGTCCACGAATTTGTCGTTGAATCGTTGAATCTTGCTTTGATTGTAGAAGCAAATCCGCCAATATGAAATTCCTAGCCGTAGTCTTCATGAAATAATCTTCGCATTTTAATTTAATTTAATTTAATTTAGAAGAAGAACAAGAAGCCATGTCTATCAAGAATTTGTGCAGCATAAGGTTAGAGAAGAATGGCGTAAAGAAAATGAGGCAAGGAGGCTGTTTATATAGGATTAGGCAGACGAATCTGGTCACGAAACGAGTCTAAATACATCAGAATGCATATGGTTCAAAAATTGGGTTTCGGGAGGCAGGTCGACCCCCCGGTCGACACTATGGTCGACCTGGTTCCTGGGAGGTCGACACTATGGTCTACCCCCAGGTCGACCGGGACCTGGGCGGGAAACTTCCCACCCAGTCTGTTCTGGGTTTTGAATTTGAAATTCGAATTCGAATTTCAAGCTGTTTTTTATTCTGAAAATTTCTGAAACTTCGGAGGGTCATATCTCCCTCGTACGGACTCCGATTTTCAAAAACTTGGACTCAATTCCAAGAAGAATTTCGAAATGAACGCAATGGCGTGACTCGTTTTCCTTTATTCTTGTTTTAAAAATCAATTCTGCCTTGATTTATGGTTTTTAACATGTTATTAAAATTCGGGTCGTTACATTTACTATGGAGGTTTCCTAGCTACTCCAAACAATAGATCTCAGCTTCTGAATTTGCGAAGCCAAGCGTCGGGATTTCTCGATCGACGTGCGTTTTGGAGGCCCGACGGTTTCGTACCGCGGTCGGGCCAATGGGAATAACAACGGGAATAACGATCAGCTGTCGAAACTCGGTATTAAGTTACTATGGTAGGTTGCATGGCGCTCCGAACCCTCGATGTCGGCTTTCGAACTGGCAAATGCGAGTATAGGAATTTCCGTAACAACGCTTGTTACGGAGGCCCGAACGGATGGACAACAGTCTGAACCCGATAGAACTTGCTATGATGGCTTTCGTCTTGCACGGAAACCTCGATCTTGTCTTTCTAATTGGTGAAGCCAAGTGCAGGTATTTCCCGATCGATGCGCGTTTCGGAGGCCTAGACGGTCCCGTATCGCAACCGAATGAACTAGAAAAATGATTGACTCCCCATTGTGGGCTTAGTGGGTGGGGGCAGAACTGGTTAAGGACCGATAATGAATTCGAATTGAGGAGGGGTTTTCGAAGCTAGGTCACTGAAATGCTCGTTTCAAAGGGCAAAACTTTTGGGCAGCCCAGGCTCTATAGAAAGTCACCACCATGGCTATAGAGAGCGCTCGAACCCTCGATCTCGGCTTTTGAACTGGCGAACGCGAGTATAGGAATTTCCAGATCAACGCACGCTTCGAAGGCTCGGGCGGGTTGGCGTCCACCCATATTATGGAGAAATTTACTATGGAGGTTTCCCAGCCGCTTCAAAACATAGACCTCAGCTTCTGAATTTGTGAAGCCTAGCGTAGGGATTTCTCGATCAACGTGCGTTTCAAAGGCTCGACGGTTCCGTACCGCGGTCGGGCCAACGGGAATAACGATCGGCTGCCGAAACTCGGTATTAAGTTGCTATGGTATGTTTCATGGCACTCCAAACCCTCGATCTCGGCTTTCGAACTAGCGAATGCGAGTATAGGAATTTCCATAACAATACGCGTTTCGGAGGCCCGAACGGATGGACAACTGTCCAAATCCGATAGAAATTACTATGGTGGCTTTCATCACGCTCGGAACCCTCAATCTTGTCTTTTGAATTGGTGAAGACGAGTGCAGGGATTTCCCGATAGATGTGCGTTTCGGAGTCCCGAACGGTCCCGGATCGCAACCGACCGAACTAGAAAAACGATTGACTCCCGACCGTCGGTTGGGTGGAGGGGACGGGTGGTGTGTTCAAGGCCCGAGAATGAATTCGAGCTGAGGAGGGGTTTTTGGAGCTAGGTCACTGAAATGCTCATTTCAAACAGCAGAATTGTTGGGCGATTTCCCAGGCTCTGCAGAAAGTCACCACGTGGATTTCGAGACCACTCCAAACCCTCGATCTCGGCTTTCGAACTGGCAAATGCGAGTATAGGAATTTCTAGATCAACGCATGCTTCGAAGGCTAGTGCGATTTCGCGTCTGCCCATGTTTTAGAGAAATTTACTATGGATGTTTCCTAGCCGCACCAAACCATAGATCTCAGCTTCCGAATTTGCGAAGCCAAGTTTAGGGATTTCTCGATCGACTGCTTTTGGGAGGCCCGACGGTTCCGTACTGCAGTCGGACCAACGGGAATAACGATCGGCTGCCGAAACTCGGTATTAACTTGCTATGGTAGGTTCCGGTGCGCTCCGAACCCTCGATCTCGGTTGTCGAAATAGCGAATGCGAGTATATGAATTTCCGTAACAATGTGCGTTTCGGAGGCCCGAATGGATAGACATTTGTCCAAACCCGACAGAACTTACTATGGTGGCTTTCATCACGCTCGAAACCCTCGATCTTGTCTTTTGAATTGGCAAAGCCGAGTGCAAGGATTTGCCGATCGACTCACGTTTCGGAGGCCCGAACAGTGCCGGATCGTAACCGACCGAACTAGATAAACTATTGTCTCCCCACCGTGCGTTGGGTGCATGGGGCGGGTGGTGTGTTCAAGGCCCGAGAATGAATTCGAACTTAGGAGGTGTTTTTGGAGCTAGACGACTAAAATGCTCGTTTCAAAGAGCAGAACTATTGGGCAATTTCCCAGGCTCGGCAGAAAGTCACCATGGTGGCTTTCGAGAACGCTCCGAACTCGCGATCTCGACTTTCGAACTGACGAACTCAAGTATAGGAATTTCCAGATCAACGCACGCTTCGAAGGCCCTGGCGGTTTGGCGTCTACCCATACTATGGAGAAATTTACTATGGTAGTTTCCTAGCCGCTCCAAACCATAGATCTCAGCTTCCGAATTTGCGAAGCCAAGCATAGGGATTTCTCGATCGACATGCTTTTCGAAAGCCCGACGGTTCTGTAACTTGGTTGGGCCAACGGGAATAATGATCAGGTGCCGAAACTCGGTATTAAGATGATATGGTTAGTTCCGGGGCGCTCCGAACACTCGATGCTGGCTTTCAAACTAGTGAATATGAGTATAGGAGTTTCCGTAATGACACGCGTTTTGGAGGTCCGAACGGATGGACAACTATCTAAACCCTATAGAAATTACTATGATGGCTTTCGTCATGCTCGGAACCCTCGATCTTGTCTTTTGATTTGGCAAGGCCAAGTGTAGGGATTTCTCGATCGACGCGCGTTTGGGAGGCCCGAACGATCCCGGATCACAGTCGATCGAACTAGTAAAACGATCGACTCCCCACCATGGGTTGGGTGGGTGGGGAGGGTGGTGTGTTCAAGGCTCAAGAATGAATTTGAACCGAGGAGAGGCTTTTGGAGCTAGGTCACTCAAATGCTCGTTTCAAAGGGCAGAACTTTTGGGTGATTTCCCAGGCTCTACAGAAAGTCAGCACTGTGGCTTTCGAGAGCGCTCCGAACCTTGTATCACGGCTTTCGAACTAGCGAACGTGAATATAGGAATTTCTGGATCAACGCACGCTTTGAAGGCCCAGGCGGTTTGGCGTCGACCCATATTACGGAGAAATTTACTTTGGAGGTTTCCTGGCCGCTCCCAACCATAGATCTCAGCTTCGGAATTTGCGAAGCCAAGCGCAGTGATTTCTCGATCGATGTGCGATTCAAAGGCCTGACTATTCCATACCATGGTCGGGCTAACGGGAATAACGATCGGCTGCCGAAACTCGGTATTAAGTTGATATGGTAGGTTCCGAGGCACTCCGAACCCTCGATGTATGCTCTCGAACTGGCGAATGCGAATATAAGAATTTCTATAACAACACGCGTTTCGGAGGCCCGAACGGATGGATAGGTGTTAAACCTGATAGAACTTACTATGGTGGCTTTCATCATGCTTGGAACCTTCGATCTTCACTACTGAATTGGCGAAGCCAACTGCAGGGATTTCCCGATCGACGCGCGTTTCGGAGGCCTGAATGGTCCCAGATCGCAACCGATCAAACTAGAAAAACCATCGCCTCCCCACCATGGGTTGTATGGGTAGGGGCGGGTGGCGTTTTCAAGGCCTGAGAATGAATTCGAACTAAAGAGGGGTTTTTGGAGCTTGATCACTAAATTGCTCGTTTCAAAGGGCTGAACTATTGAGCAACTTCCAAGTTCGAAGGCTCGGGCGGTTTGTCGATCACCTATAATACGGAGATATTTACTATGGAGGTTTCCTAGCCGCTCCAAACAATAGATCTTAGCTTCTGAATTTTCGAGGCCAAGCGTAGGGATTTCTCGATCGACGTGCATTTTGGAGGCACGACGGTTCCGTACCCCGGGCGGACCAACGGGAATAATGACAGGAATAACGATCGGCGGCCGAAACCCGGTATTAAGTTGCTATGGTAGGTTGCGAGGCACGCCGAACCCTCGATGTCGACTTTCGAACTGGCGAATGCGAGTATAGGAATTTCCGTAACAACGCGCGTTTTGGAGGCCCGGACGGATGGACAACAGTCTAAACCCAATAGAACTTACTATGTTGGCTTTCGTCATGCACGGAACCCGCGATCTTGTCGTTCTAATTGGCGAAGCCAAGTGCAGGGATTTACCGATCGATGCGCGTTTCAGAGGCCCAAACGGTCCCGTATCGCAATCGAATGAACTAGAAATACGATTGACTCCCCACCGTGGGTTGAGTGGGTGGGGTGGGGCAGGTCGTGTGTTCAAGGCCCGAGAATGAATTCGAATTGAGGAGGAGTTTTCGGAGCTAGGTCACTGAAATGCTCGTTTCAAAGGGCAGAACTGTTGGGCGATTTCCCAGGCTCTGTAGAAAGTCACCACGGTGGCTTTAGAGAGCGCTCCAAATACTTGATCTCGGCTTTCGAACTGGTAAACGCGAGTATAGGAAATTCCAGATCAACGCACGCTTCGAAGGCTCGAGCGGTTTGGCGTCCACCCATATTACGGAGAAATTTACTATGGAGGTTTCTTAGCCGCTCCAAACATAGATCTCAGCTTCTGAATTTGCGAAGCCTAGCATAGGGATTTCTCGATGGACGTGCGTTACGGAGGCCCGACGGGATCATACCGCGGTCGGGCCAACGCGAATAATGATCGGCGTCCGAAGCTCGATATTAAGTTGCTATGGTAGGTTTTGTGGCGTTCAGGCCCGAATGGATGAACAGTTGTTCAAATCCGATAGAACTTACTGAAACACCCTACCCTCCAATAAGGTCACTGACAAGGGACTGCCTTAACTTTGGTGGGGGTTTGTAAGTAAAAGTCACAGATAAAACACAAGACAGATATAAACACACACATATATATATAAGCAGCGGAAAACATCAGACTTTTATTTCATAAAATACTTACTCATACAACACATTTCCATAATTGTCTCATAATAACTTCCAAAACATTACAACATCATTTCTGTCTTGGTTTTTAAATAAAGAAGCATAAAACGTGATTAAAACGGCATAAATCCGCATAGGGTATGTCCAACAGCAATAGCCAAGGAAAGAGTCTCCAAACCGTACATCAACTATGTTGAAGCTTTTAAAGAATCAGACTAAGTTGGGTTATTTCTTCCCTGTGGACCTGGGGGGAAACGAAAGAAAATAGGGTCAAACATAAAGCCTGGTAAGTCTAGTGACTCTTCTGTATGAGAATAAGAATAAGGGCATGATAGGTATAAACTGGAAACAGGAAAATATCATAAAACTAAGACAAGGTAGTTCTGAAACGAATATACTATCGCACCCCCACATTATATCTCTCCACCTACATGCATTAGTTCTAAAGTGGCATCCCATGCTGAGGGTGAAGTGATCCCCTTATTTCAAAGATCGGCTCCTACTCGCATAATTACATGTGTCTTACGGCCTCCAAATATTGTAGATACCTATGCTAGCCCCACCATGGGGTGTATCAAGTCCCATGGTGGCGACCCGACACAATATTTAGAATGAATAGGTTATACTACTAGTGCCCCCAGTGCCATGTTTGTCTGCTCCGAAGTGTGTGCACGCCCGCACTCCGTTAGAACCCACATTGTTGCTCCCACTGCCGTCGCTTTTGACCGCTTACAATCAGTCCAGTAATCGTGCCCCACCCTGCCTAGTTTCAGGGCACCATGATACCTAATTGGGTTACTGCTGAAATGAGTCCCCGTTACTTGGGTTTTCTAGTCAAACATGTTAAGCGGTTAAGTGTCTATATTTACCTAACCCCACCCATCAATTTCATTAACATGTTGTATTGGTTAAGTGTTTTAGTTAACTGAACCCTACCATCCTGACTTGTCTGTCCTTAGCCTTTTAAAGCACCGACCACTCACATTAGACAGATATTGTTACGGTTACTGGATGTGTCGGTCGATTCCGGCCAGATTTACACCGTAACTCGGTCTAACCTTGGGTCCTTATTCGGCTCAATGCTTAACCACCCACAATGGATAGGTATTGTTGTGACTACTGGACAGCTGGGCAGGTCCAGGTAGATTTACAACACAACTCAATCCAACCTCGTGTTTAAGCATATGCGTATTTTCTAAATTTACATATTTGTCTTTATTACTTAATATATGTAAATTTGTCAACAATTTAATGTTATGGCCACATTCCAAGTTTAAAATTTTTAGTATAAGAATTTATACCGTTTAAATGCCACCAAATTTTGGCATGTGACAATCATGCCAATTTCATATATTTTTATGTCAAGTTTTATTAATATTCCCAACGTTACCCCGTTTAAACATTTGGATAACAATCTTAGACTAATTTTCGTTCGTATATTTTTAACATATAATATTAGGCTAAAAACTTAGCCTAATTTAGCGCACACAAATAGGCATAAGGGAATTCATAAACATAGACATGACATAGGTGTAAACTTGGCATTTTTGACATAGTCAATATGAACATCATAGGTGTGAACTTGCAAAATAGCCAACATGAATGTCATAGATGTGAACTTGCAAAATAGTCAATATACATATATGTGAATTTGCAACATAGCCCAAATCAATTTACAAATATGTGAATTTATATTGAAATAAGGGTCTAACCAAATAGGTGTCACATGAATTAGCATATGATTTAGACAACATACGTCTAAACTTGTTTTTGGATCTAGGCATAACATCGAACATCGCTAGCACATGACAAGAATATGAAATTTTCATAAATATGTATAACTTTATGATAGGGCTGTGAACTAGATCCAATCGCATATCTAATTACAACATGAAACATGTACTAAAGTGGATCTTGACATGGATCCAATTAGGAACTTGCAACTTTTGTATAAACATAGGGGCATGTATATAAACATAACCATTTAGGCATAAAGGTTCTAGCATAAAGTATATACATGATGTTCTATTCATAAACAACCTATATAATCACATAAACATGAATTATACAACCTGCTTGTGATGTTGTTGTCATTCTAAAAGTACAATAGGATCAACATAAATCTAAATTATACCACAAACATCCCAATTTCATTCGCAACACAATCATTTCAATACATAGATATGAATTAACATCGTCGTTACATAATAGCACAATTCCACTTCCAATTTACATTGAATCAAGTCTTAGTTTTATTCTCATAGGAAAAATCACTATACTTACAACGAACGATGAACTTGAATTTTGGATTCTGAATTCTGAATTTGATATGCTTTCCTTTGGGCAGACTAACGTTGTTTTGATTCGTGTTTTACTTTAGTATTGGCTTGTCTCTAAGCTTTCTAACTGACGGCCACTCCTAGTTTCTTTCCAGCAGCATGACGGCTTTAGTATTATATTATTTGTGTGTGTTTAGGGTTAGACTTAAGTTGTATTTATAGAATTTTAATCTGATTAGAGCCGTTAATGAAGCTAGAGTGAATCTAAACCATCCATCTCAAGAGAAGCCAATCAGAAAGCGACATGTAAGCCCTAGTGACTCGGCCAAGCCTCAGAAATCGACCAGAACCCGACCAGGCCAGCCAGGGCCTGACCAAACAGGGTTTCAGGCCTGGGCGCACTTGGCAGGTGCGCCAGTGCTAAAATTGTACTGGCGCACTTCCCAAGTGCGCCAGTGCAATTTTGTTCTGGCGCACTTCCCAAGTGCGCCAGTGCATTCTGACCCGTTTTTTGTTTTTCTTCCCAACTTCGTTCGTCCATATCTTCTTCATACAATATCCGTTTTATGCAAACTTGGACTCTATCTCAGGCAGAATTTCGAGACGAACGCAATGGCGTAACCCATTTTCCTTAATTCCATCATTTAGAATTAATTATACTTTAATTTTTTAAGTTACAGTTAATAGAAAATTTGGGGTGTTACATTCTCCCCTCCTTAAAGGATTTCGTCCCCGAAATCCTCAAGTCTAGGAGAACGTAAGTCCTAACATCCAATCGTCCATCTACTCAATCAACAAACACAGACATCCATTGTCCTTAAAAGACTTCTAATGCTTTATGATTATATGCATCGTGTGTGTATATGTCCTTAACTAATGCAAAATCAGGCGGTCTACTGATCCAGTTGACCTCCTTAATGCAAATCATGTAAGTGTCATGAGTCCATTATGTATGCAAATTTGTTCTTACTCATAATTCTACATGAGTGTGTAACCATCAATACAAATGCGACATCCATATGACAACATATCAAGTTTCAACCACATACAAATATGAATACATATTTGCATATGCAGTATGAAGTGACTGAGACGATCTAAAACCTAGGTTGTGTGTCTATATGCATCCACGAGCAACCACTTGAAACCACTTGCAGCCATCAACCATAACATGTTTCAAATACATGTTTACATCCAAAGGGGTTTCTACCTAAGGATAAAAGATTATGTCGAGAAGATATACCTAAAAAGATAGATACAAGCACAACTGAAGGAAAAAGAGAGGTCAAAGATGTACCCTCAAAAAGAAAAGGGTAGGTCGCGCGTATTCTGTCCTCAGTTTCCCAAGTCACGTCTTCCTCGGCGTCGCTGCACTGAACCTTAACGAGCTTGACTTCGCGGTTGCGTAGCTTTTTCACTTTAGTTCCTACAATTCTAGTTGGAACTCTCCTCACAGTTGCTTCACATTCCACTTCAGCTTCTTCTAGAATGCTTGGCTCCACCACTTCCGCAGACTCATGTAGACTTTTCCGGAGATGAGAAACGTGAAAGATGTTGTGAATTCCAGCCAATATTTCAGGCAGGTCTACTCTATAAGCCATTTTCCCAATCTTCTCGATGATAAGGAATGGTCCTACAAATCTTGGTGCTAGATTTCCTGCGGATCCAAAGAAAACGACGTTCCTTAAAGGGGGTACCTTAAGGAAAACCCTATCCCCAAACTCATGGTCGGTCCTTCTTTTGTCGGCGTATGATTTATGTCTGTCTTGGGCAGTCTTCATTCTCCTTCGTATCAAGTCCACTTTTTCTGAAGTCTCTCTAATCATATCTGGACCAAGTATAATCTTGTCAGTGGACTCCCACCAATAAGTTGGTGATCGGCAAGGTCTTCCATACAAAGCTTCGAAGGGCACCATACCGATGGTGGCTTGGTAACTATTTTTGTAGGCGAATTACGCTAAAGGAAGGTGATCCTCCCAAGTCCCTTCGAAGTCAAGAACGCACACTCTCAGAGGATCTTCTAGTACTCTATTCACCCTTTCTGTCTGACCATCAGTTTGGGGGTGATAGGTCGTGCTCCAGCATAACTGCATGCTGACAGCTTCTTGCAGACTCCGCCAAAATTCGCTTATAAACATGGGGTCTCCGTCACTCACTATGCTGGAGGGTATTTCATGGAGTCGAACTATTTCCTTGAGATAAAGAGAAGCTAGAGACGAAGCAGTCCTTCTACTCTTGATAGGTATAAAGTGGGCGCTTTAAGTAAGCATGTCCACTATTACCCAAATGCTAGTATTGCCTCTTCTTGACCTAGGCAACCCGTCAATGAAGTCCACTGAAAAGCTGTCCCACTTCCATTGTAGGACTTCTAGAGTATGAAGTGGTCCTCCATGTTTCTTTTGTTCTGCCTTGACCTGTTGGCATGTCATGCACTTAGAAACGAAACCTAGCACGTCCTTCTTCATGCCGTTCCAATAGAAAACTCTCTTTACAACCTTGTACATCTTGTCTCCACCTGGGTGTATTGTCGTCTTGGAATGATGTGCCTCCTCGAGAACCTTCTTCACAAAATCCCTAGCTTGTGGGACGCATAGCCTTCCATCTCGCCTTAGCCAACCCTTATCATCGATGGAATATCTATTGAGGTGACTGGAAGTTTCACCCCTAATTAGTTTATTAATCACATCCACAAGCTGTGGGTCTTCACGTTGTGCATCCCCTATCGAGTCTAAAAGAGTTGGCCTTACTTCTAGGGATGCCAATAAAACAGGTATGAAATCTGAGGAGGGCCTAAAGTCAAAACTGGCTATATACCCCAAGCTTTGCCTTTCTACAAAGAGAGGGCTAAGGGTCAGTTTATTTCTGCTCAATGTGTCTGCTACTACGTTGCCTTTGCCAGGGGTATAGGAAATTTTAAAGTCATACGAGGCAAGGAACTCCATCCACCTTTGCTACCTCAAGTTAAGATCTTTCTGCGAGAAAAGATACTCCAACGATTTATGGTCAGTATATAATTCGAACTTCTCACCTAGGAGATAATGGCGCTAAGACTTAAGCGCAAAGACGATGACGGCCAACTCAAGATCGTAGGTTGGGTAGTTCTTTTCATGCACTTTCAATTGTCATCCACCATAAGCTACTACCCTCCCTTCTTTCATCAGAACAGCGCCTAGCCCTGTACCACAAGCATTCGTATATACTGTGAACATTTTGCTTCCATCCGGCAAAGTCAGAACTGGGGCTATTATGAGAGCCCTTTTTAATCATTGGAAGGCAAACTCACAATCCAAATCCCAAGTGAACACCAGATTCTTCTTCGTTAGCCTTGTGAGTGGAGCTGAGATTTTCGCGAAATCCCTAATGAACTTTCGGTAAAAAACGGCTAGCCCAAGAAAGCTTCGGGCTTCGGTTGAATTTCTTGGTGTCTTCCAATCTTGCAATGCCACCACTTTCGCGGGGTCCACCGCCAACCCCTCTTTGGACACTATATGCCATAGAAATCATACTTCTTTTCTCAAAAAGTGTCACTTGGAGAATTTGGCTTTTAGCTGATGTGCATGGAGAGTATCCATGATCTCTTTCAGATGCTGAGCATGTTCTTCCTCATTCTTTGAGAATATCAAAATATCTTCTATGAAGACCACGACGAACTTATTGAGGAATTCTCTGAACACCCTGCTCATTAGGTCTACGAAATAAGCGGGTGCGTTTGTCAAACCGAAAGGCATGACAAGCCACTTGAAGAAACCGTCTGGGGTTCTGAACTACGTTTTATCATTGCTATCTTCAGGTACCCTTAGCTGATGGAACCCAGTAGCCAGATCAAGCTGGGAGAAGACCGACGCACCTACAAGCTGATCAAACAAATCTTTTATTCTGGGAAGCGGGTGTCTATTCTTTTTAGTCAGCTTGTTTAGCTCCCTATAGTCCACACAAAGACGTAGTGAACCATCTTCTTTGGTGGCGAACACCATTGGAGCACCCCATTCTGAGATACTTCTTCTTATAAACCCCTTCTCGAGAAGCTCCTTAACTTGCTTTCTGAGATCCTTTCTCTTCTTTGGATCCATGTGTCTAACAGGCAGAGCTACGGGCTTTGCATTATCAACAAGATATATGCGGAAGTCTATTTCCCGCTTCAAAGGTAAGCCTTTCACCTCTTCAAAGACATCCGGATATTCCCGGACTACTCTAACCGACTGCAAATTCTCAACAGAAGCGTCAAGCGACTCTAGATAACTAAGCTTAACAGCATTCAAGGGATTACAAGAAATTTCTAGAGTGTTACCGAGCCGAGTCAAGAGCCTAACCACTCTTTTCTCACAATCAAGAATGGCACCATTACAGGATAACTAGTCCATGCTTAAGATCAGTCCATAACCTGAGAAGCCCAAAACAAAGGCACTACATCTAAATTCAACACTTAGAATAGAGATTTTCAAATCCAAGCAAAACATCGACAAATAAGCCGAGCCCCCAATTGGATTTGAAACGACCAAGGGATCTTCTACCCTACTATTGTCTAGGTGTAGAGATTCTACTAAAGCAGATGAAATAAAGGAGTGTGATGCACCAGAATCAAAGAGAGTGTGAACTGGATGATCATACAGATAAACTAAGCTTTCTACAGAAATATTTCTACCTAAGTTTCTCAAGATAGGATCGAGAAGATAAGCAGGATAAAACAAAGCATCTAGGAGAAGAAGTTAAGGATGTACCCCCAGAAGGTCCTGCTTGCGGGCCTTGCCCTTGCTTCTTAGGGCAGTTCTTACTGATATGTCCAATATCACCACACTGAAAGCATGCCCCCATCTTCGTCTTCTTCTTTCTACAATCCTGGACTATATGCCCAACAATGCCACAGAAATAACATTTCCTTTTCTCACGTGTCTTGTTATCATTGTTGTGGTCCTTTCCTCCTTGACTATTATCCGCCTTCTTGTTCTGCGATTCTTCCGCTTGCTGTTTCACGTAGAGGAGGAGGAGGAAGAGTAAAAATGTCTGTAGCTGGGGAGTAAGGTCCTCAGACATGTTGAAACGAAAAGGAAAGATTCAAGAAAAAAGAATAGAGAGATGGTGCGTATGGCTTTGGGGGACTTATGCCTTTTAAAGAACAACGCTTTTTCTTGAAAAAGATGCTTCTTTAAACGTCTTTTTGAAAATAGTTTCAAATTTTTTTATCTAGTCTGGAAAATCTATGCTCTGATACCAAGTGAAACACCCCACCCTCCATTAAGGTCACTCACAAGGGACTGCCTTAACTTTGGTGGAGGTTTGTAAGTAAAAGTCACAGATAAAACACAAGACAGATATAAACATATATATATATAAGCAGCGGAAAACAACAGACTTTTATTTCATAAAATACTTGTTCATACAACACATTTCCATAATTGTCTCATAACAACTTCCAAAACATTACAACATCATTTCTGTCTTGGTTTTTAAATAAAGAAGCATAAAACGTGATTAAAACTGCATAAATCCCCATAGAGTATGTCCAACAGCCATAGCCAAGGAAAGAGACTCCAAACCGTACATCAACTATCTTAAAGCTTTTAAAGAATCAAACTAAGTAGGGTTATTTCCTCCCTGTGGACCTGAGGGGGAAATGGAAGAAAAGAAGACGAAAGACAATAGGGTCAGATATAAAGCTTTGTTAGTCTAGTGAATCTTCAGTATGAGAACAAGAATAAGGGCATGATAGGTATAAACTGGAAACAGGAAAGTATCATAAAACTTAGATAAGGTAGTTCTGAAATGAATATACTATCGCACCCCACACTATATATCTGCACCTACATGCATTAGTTCTAAACTAGCACCCCATGCTGAGGGTAAAGTGATCCCCTTATTTTAAAGATCGGCTCCTATTCGCATAATTACATGTGTCTTACGGCCCCCAAATATTGTAGATACCTATGCTGGCCCCACCATGGGGAGTATCAAGTCCCATGGTGGCGACCCGACACAATACTTAGAATGCATAGGTTATACTACTGGTGCCCCCAGTGCCCTGTTTGTCTACTCCGAAGTGTGTGCACGCCCGCACTCCGTTAGAACCCACACTGTTGCACCCACCGCCGTCGCTTTTGACCGCTTACAATCAGCCCAGTAATCGTGCCCCACCCTGCCTAGTTTCAGGGTACCATGATAACTAATTGGGTTACTGCTGAAATGGGTCTCCGTTACTAGGGTTTTCTAGTCAAACATGTTAAGTGGTTAAGTGTCTGTATTTACCTAACCCCACCCATCAATTTCATTAACATGTTGAATTGGTTAAGTGTTTTAGTTAACTTAACCCTACCATCCTGACTTGTCTGTCCTTAGCCTTTCAAAGCACCGACCACTCACATTAGACAGATATTGTTACGATTACTGGATGTGCCGGTCGGTTCCGGGCAGATTTACACCGTAACCCAGTCTAACCTCGGGTCCTTATTGGGCTCAATGCTTAACCACCCACAATGGATAGGTATTGTTGTGACTACTGGACAGCTGGGCTGGTCCGGGCAGATTTACATCACAACTCAATCCAACCTCGTGTTAAGCATATTCGTATTTCTAAATTTACATAATTGTCTTTTTTACTTAATATATGTAAATTTGTCAACAATTAAATGTTATGGCCCACATTCCAAGTTTAACATTTTTGGTTTAAGAGTTTATACCGTTTAAATGCCACCAAATTTTGGCATGTGACAATCATGCCAATTTCATATATTTTTATGTCAAGTTTTATTAATATTCCCAACGTTACCCCATTTAAACATTAGGCTAACAATCTTAGCCAAATTTTCATTCGCATAGTTTTAACAAATAATATTAGGCTAAAAACTTAGCCTAATTTAGCGCACACAAATAGGCATAAGGAAATTCATAAACATAAACATGAGATAGGTGTAAACTTGGCATTTTTGGCATAGTCAATATGAACATCATAGGTGTGAACTTGCAAAATAGCCAACATGAATGTCATAGATGTGAACTTGCAGAATAGTCAATATACATATATGTGAATTTGTAACATAGCCTAAATCAATTTAAATATATGTGAATTTGCATTGAAATAAGGGTCTAACCAAATAAATGTCACATGAATTAGCATATGATTTAGACAACATACGTCTAAACTTGTTTTTGGATCTAGGCATAACATCGAACATCACTAGCACATGACAAGAATATGACATTTTCATAAATATGTATAACTTTATGACCGGGGTGTGAACTAGATCCAATCGCATATCTAATTACAACATGAAACATGTACTAAAGTGGATCTTGAGATGGATCCAATTAGGAACTTGCAACTTTTGTATAAACATAGGGGCATGTATATGAACATAATCATTTGGGCATAAAGGTTCTAGCATAAAGTATATACATGAGGTTCTATTCACAAACAACCTATATAATCACATAAACATGAATTATACAACTTGCTTGTGATGTTGTTGTCATTCTAAAAATACAATAGGATCAACATAAATCTTAATTATACCACAAACATCCCAATTTCATTCGCAACACAATCATTTCAATACATAGATATGAATTAACGTCGTCGTTACATAATAGCACAATTCCACTTTCAATTTACATTGAATCAAGTCTTAGTTATATTCTCATCGTAAAAATCACTATACTTACAACGACCGACGAACTTGAATTCTGGATTCTGAATTTTGAATTTGATATGCTTTCCATTGGGTAAACTAACGTTGTTTTGATTCGTGTTTTACTTTAGTATTGGCTTGTCTCTAAGCTTTATAACTGACGGCCACTCCTAGTTTCTTTCCAGCAGCACGATGGCTTTAGTATCATATTATTTGTGTGTGTTTAGGGTTAGACTTGAGTTGTTTTTATAGAATTTTAATCTGATTAGAGCCGTTGATGAAGCTACAGTGCATCCAGACAATCCATCTCAAGAGAAACCAATCAGAAAGCGAGATGTAAGCCCTAGTGACTCAGCCAAGCCTCAGAAATCGACCAGAACCCGACCAGGCCAGCCAGGGCTTGACCAAACAGGGTTTCTGGCCTGGGCGCACTTAGCAGGTGCGCCAGTGCTAAAATTGCACTGGCGCACTTCCCAAGTGCGCCAGTGCAATTTTGTTCTGGCGCACTTCCTAAGTGCGCCAGTGCATTTTGACCCGTTTCTGGTTTTTCTGCCCAACTTCATTCGTCCATATCTTCTTCATATGTTATCCGTTTTACACAAACTTGGACTCTATCTTAGGTAGAATTTCGAGACGAACACAATGACGTAACCCATTTCCCTTAATTCCATCATTTAGAATTAATTATGCTTTAATTTGTTAAGTTACAGTTAATAGAAAATTCGGGGTGTTACACTGACTATGGTGGCTTTCGTCGCGCTCAGAACCCTCAATCTTGTCTTTTGAATTGGCGAAGACGAGTGCAGGGATTTCCCGATCGGTGCGCGTTTCGGAGGCCCAAATGGTCCCGGATTGCAACCGATCGAACTAGAAAAACGATTGACTCCCCACCGTCAGTTGGGTGGGGGGGACGGCTGGTGTGTTCAAGGCCCGAGATGAATTGGAGCTGAGGAGGGGTTTTTGGAGCTAGGTCACTGAAATTCTTGTTTCAAACGGCAGAATTGTTGGGCGATTTCCCAGGCTCTACAGAAAGTCACCCCGGTGGCTTTCGAGAGTGCTCCAAACCCTCGATCTCGGCTTTCGAACTAGCGAACACGAGTATAGGAATTTCCAGATCAACGCATGCTACAAGGCTAGTGCAATTTAGCGTCTGCCCATATTACAGAGAAATTTACTATGGAGGTTTCCTAGCCGCACCAAACCATAGACCTTAGCTTCTGGATTTGCGAAGCCAAGTGTAGGGATTTCTCGATCGACTTCTTATAGGAGGCCGGACGGTTCCGTACCGCGGTTGGGCCAACAGGAATTATGATCGGCCACTGAAACTCGGTATTAACTTGCTATGGTAGGTTCCGGTGTGCTCTGAACCCTCGATCTCGGTTGTCGAGCTAGCGAATGCGAGTATATGAATTTCCAAAACAACGTGCGTTTCGGAGGCCCGAACGGGTGGATAGCTGTCCAAACCCGACAGAACTTTCTATAGTGGCTTTCGTCGCGCTCGAAACCCTTGATCTTGTCTTTTGAATTGGTAAAGCCGAATGCAGGGATTTTCGGATCGACGCACGTTTCAGGGGCCCGAACAGTCCCGGATCGCAACCGACCGAACTAGAAAAACTATCGTCTCCCCACCGTGGGTTGTGTGGATAGGGCGGGTGGTGTGTTCAAGGCCCAAGAATGAATTCGAGCTTAGGAGGGGTTTTTGGCGCTAGGTCACTGATACACTCATTTCAAAGAGCTGAACTATTGGGCGTTTTCCCAGGCTCTGCAGAAAGTCACCATGGTGGCTTTCGAGAGCGCTCCGAACCCTCGATCTCGGTTTTCAAACTGGAAAACGCAAGTATAGGAATTTCCATATCAACGCACGCTTCGAAGGCCCAGGCGGTTTCTCGTCCACCCATATTATGGAGAAATTTACTATGTAGGTTTCCTAGCCGCTTCAAACCATAGATCTCAGCTTCCGAATTTGCGAAGCCACGCATAGGGATTTCTTGATCGACGTGCTTTTCGAAGGCCCGACGGTTCCGTATTGTGGTTGGGCCAACGGGACTAACGATCGGGTGCCAAAACTCGGTACTAAGTTGATATGGTAAGTTCCGGGGTGCTCCGAACACTCGATGTCGGCTTTCAAACTGGAGAATGCGAGTATAGGAGTTTCCGTAACAATGCGCGTTTCGGAGTTCCGAACGGATGGACAGCTGTCTAAACCCTATAGAAATTACTGTGGTGGCTTTCGTCATGGTCGGAACCCTCGATCTTGTCTTTTGAATTAGCAAGGCCGAGTGTAGGGATTTCCCGATCGATGTGCGTTTCGGAGGCCCGAACGGTCCCGGATCGCAACCGACCGAACTAGTAAAACGGTCGACTCCCAAACATGGATTGGGTGGGTGGGGAGCATGGTGTGCTCAAGGCTCAAGAATGAATTCAAACTGAGGAGGGGTTTTTGAGCTAGGTCACTGAAATGCTCGTTTCAAAAGGCAGAACTGTTGGGTGATTTCCCAGGCTCTGCAGAAAGTCACCACCGTGGCTTTCGAGAGCGCTACGAACCATGGATCTCGGCTTTCGAACTAGCAAACGCGAGTATAGGAATTTCCGGATCAACGCACGCTTCGAAGGTCCTGGCGGTGTGGGGTCTACCCATACTACCGAGAAATTTACTATGGAGGTTTCCTAGCCGCTCCCAACCATAGATTTCAGCTTCGGAATTTGCAAATCCAAGCGCAGTGATTTCATGATCGACGTGCGATTCGAAGGCCTGACGTTCCGTACCGCGATCGGGCCAACGGGAATAACGATCGGCTGCCGAAACTCGGTATTAAGTTGATATGGTAGGTACCGGGGAATTCCGAACCCTCGATGTCGGCTCTCTAACTGGCGAATGCGAGTATAGGAATTTTCGTAACAACGCGCGTTTCGGAGACCCAAACGTACGGGTAGTGTCTAAACTCGATAGAACTTACTAAGGTGGCTTTCGTCGCGCTCGGAACCTTCGATCTTCTCTATTGAATTGGCGAAGCCGACGGCAGGGATTTCCCGAACGACGCGCGTTTCGAAGGCCCGAACGGTCCCGGATCGCAACCGAACGAACTAGAAAAATGAACGACTCCCCACCATTGGTTGGGTGGGTGGGGCGGGTGGTGGGTTCAAGGCCTGAGAATTAATTCTAACTGAGGAGGGGTTTTTGGAGCTTGGTCACTAAAATGCTCATTTCAAATGGCTGAACTATTGGGCGACTTCTCAGGATCTAAGGAATGTCACCACGGTGGCTTTCTGGAGCACTCCGAACCCTCGATCTCGGCTTTCGAACTGTAGAACGCGAATATAGGAATTTCCAGATCAACGCACGCTTCGAAGGCTCGGGCGGTTTGTCGTTCCCCTATATTACGGAGATATTTACTATGGAGGTTTCCTAGCCGCTCCTAACCATTGATCTTAGCTTCAGGATTCGCGAAACCAAGCGTAGGGATTTCTCAATCGACGTGCATTTCGGAGCCCAGAGATTCCATACCACGGTCGGGCCAACAGGAATAACGATCAGCTGCCGAAACTCGGTATTAAGTTGCTATGGTTGGTTCTGAGGTGCTACGAACCCTAGATGTCGGCTTTCGAACTGGCGAATGCAAGCATAGGAATTTCCGTATAAACGCGCATGTCGGAGGCCCGAATGGATGGATAGTTGTCTAAACCTGATAGAACTTACTATAGTGGCTTTCGTCGTGCTCGAAACCCTCGATCTTGGGTTTTGAATTGGCAAAGCCGAGTGTAGGGATTTCCCGATTGATCCGCGTTTCGGAGGCCCAAACGGTTACGGATCGCAACCTACCAAACTAGAAAAACGATCGACCCCCCACCGTGGGTTGGGTGGGTGGGGCGGGTGGTTTGTTTAAGGCCCGAGAATGAATTCGAGCTGATGAGTAGTTTTTGGAGCAAGGTCACTGAAACACTCATTTCAAAAGGCAGAACTGTTGGGCGATTTCCCAGGCTCTGTATAAAGTCACCATGGTGGCTTTCGAGAGCGCTCTGAACCCTCGATCTCGGCTTTCGAACTGGCGATTGCAAATATAGGAATTTCTAGATCAATGCATGCTTCGAAGGCTCAGGCGGTTTGGCATCCACCCATATTACGGAGAAATTTACTATGGAGCTTTCCTAGCCGCTCCAGACCATATATCTCAGCTTCCGAATTTGCAAGGTCAAGCGTAGGGATTTCTCGATCGACGTGCATTTCGAAGGCCCGACGACTTCACACCGCGGTCGCGCCAACGGGAATAATGATCGGCTATTGAAACTCGGTATTAAGTTGATATGGTAGGTTCCAGGGTGCTCCGAACCCTCGATGTCGGCTTTCGAACTGGCGAATGAGAGTATAAAAGTTTCTGTAACAATGCGCATTTCGGAGGCCCAAACTGTCCCGGATCGCAACCGACCAAACTAGAAAAATGATCAACTCCGCACCGTGGGTTGGGTAGGTGTGGCGGGTGTTGTGTTCAAGGCCCGAGAATGAATTCGAACTAAGGAGGGGTTTTGGAGCTAGGTCACTAAAATGCTTGTTTCAAAGGGCAGAACTGTTGGGCGATTTCCCAGGTCTTGTGAAAGTCACCATTATGACTTTCGAGAGCGCTCTGAACCCTCGATCTTGGCTTTCGAACTGGCGAACGTGAGTATAGTAATTTCCATATCAACGCACGCTTCAAAAGCTCGGGAGGTTTTGGCGTCTACCCATATTACGAAGAAATTTAATATGGAGGTTTCCTAGCCACTCCAAACCATAAATATCAGCTTTCGAATTTGCGAAGCCAAGAGTAGGGATTTCTCGATCGACGTGCATTTCAAATTTTTGGTTGCCGAAACTCAGTGTTAAGTTGCTATGGTAGGTTCCAGGGCGTTCCAAACACTCGATGTCGGCTTTCGAACTAGGGAATGCGAGTATAGGAGTGTTAGACTGAAATCTGGACCTAACACCCAAATGTGGTGTGAAATCCTCGCAATCACAAAATAAATGCAGAAAAAGTAGTAAATAACATGAGACACATAAGATTTTTATAGTGTTTCGGCTCAATCCAAGCCTACGTCCACATTACAGTTTCTTAAATCCTAAGTAGCTACTACAATGTTGTTTGCTTGCGGTTTATACACAAAATTCTCGTGTTTACAATGAAAAGAAGTGAGAAAAGTTGAGATTATACACGAAATCCTCGTGTTATAACGTGGAATTCGGCTTTGATGTGTTCGCAAAGTCTTTGTGGTTGAAATGGTGGAAACCGAGTAAGAGAGTGGCACCCTTAATTCTCCTCCAAGCGGTGTATTTATAAGTGATTTCTAGGAATGGTTCGGGTGCCACGTGGCACGCATCCCTTTCAGCTAGGAATGTAGTGGAGAAAGTAGAGATTACCTCTTCAGATCGTGCTCTGCCAAGTGTAATCAGATCCTCTTTTGTTGGAGGTAGTTACTCCTCAAGAATAGGTCAAACTCGTGAGCAGAAGCGGGTCGAGGCGGTTCGGTTCGGGTCCGATCCGAACCGAGTTGATATCTCCGATCCAAGACTAGAAGCACCTCATTGTAAAATACTTCAGGTGGGATGGGTCTTCTGTGCTCAGATCCGATCCGGGGAGTACTAAATTTCATTTTGAAATGTTATTCCATTGGGTCCTCTTGCCCGATCCGAACCGTATATCCGATCCCAATGGGTTATGCAAATTCCAGATTCCAAGTTCTCGGTTCTGCACGCGTTCACGGAAGTGGGCATAACTCTCAAATCGTAAGTCCGTTTTAGCCAAACAAATGCTCGATTCGAAGCTGATTCATAGAGCTACAAGTGTTATGAAGGTGTGCTCCATAATAGCTGTTTTCAGGCCTAAAAGAGATCATCTAATAGGAGTTTCGGGTCATTCTTTATTTGTGATGCGACTTCAACCAAATCGCTTCCTGTCATCTGACGATATCCCCCATACTTGTGCGTATTATTAACTAGATATTTCATGTGCAACAGCTTTGACTAAAAAGAAGGTCAACATTTTGCCCTTTAGAACATATCTTGCTGAACGAAGGAAGATATGTTCTGGATAATCCAAGAAATCCAAGGCCATGCCATCCATACCTGCGAAGAAAAAAGAGCAAAAAGGTGTCAAATCCTGACAAAACAAATTACACTTTCGAGCATAAACCATGCTTGGGCGTTTGTTTGAGCATAAACCATACTCGAAGGTCATTCGAATCGTCCTGCCAAAACCTCGCGAGGGACCCAACCTTCCAGGTATAAGCCATACCAGGAAGTTCAAACTGAGCATAAGCCATACTCGAGTTTTATTGAGTTCCTTTTCCCAATCCTGACAAGATCGTTCATCGTTCCTGAGTATAATCCATACTTAAGCATCCTAGTGAGTACAATCCATAATCATGTCGGGATAGAGCTATACTTGCCAAAACCTGACAAGACATTTTGTCTTTAGGAATAATCCAAGCCTACGGTCCGAGATAAGTATAAGCCATATTTTAATTGAGATTGAGAATCCTGCCACAACCTGACGAGACACTTAAATTCGCCAACCATAATCCATGTTCGGAAAGTCCTTCCTTATTCAATTAAAATTACAAAACAAAAGCAAATCCTGATTGGTTGGTCATCGAGTGCAGAGCAGGCTTTGGAGCTAAATCCTAACCCCGAACGTGTGTACTCCGATTTCACCTATCAGAAAACCTAAATAAAGCAAAGAGACATATCTTAAATCCTAAGAAATGATGGAAATGCAGAGTGTTCCAATCCATATCAGTTGATGATGAGCCCATTGGAGCTCAATCCAAGGTCGTTCCATCTCTAGGGAGTAGGTGGTGGCAGCTAAAGGTTGTTACACATACTCGGGTAGCTCTGCACGTCTAACTCGTTCCTCAATCAAGTCTCGCAAGTGCCTACAGTCATTTGTGTCATGACAGTCCATATCATGAAATATGCAGTATTTTCTAGAATCGCATTCATTTTGCGATGGCTCCTTCCTGGGAGGCTTTGGATAGGAGACTTCCTTATTTGTGTTCATGTAGATGTCAGTCAAGGTTGAATTGTGTTCAGTATACTTCTCATATCTGGGCCCTCTCCGGGGCTGAGTGTTGTGGTTATTCTTGATGGCAAGATTCCCTTTTCCTTTTCCAAAATCAGACGCTTTTCAGTCTTTGAGCATGTTGACATCGGGAATTTTCTTTTTAGAGGTTTCGTCTTCTTCACGCATAAATCTATCCGACTCAAGGTAGAATTCGCTAAGATTCTGTGGTGGGTCTGTATACAAGGATTTTTTGAACTCTGAGTTGTCTAGAACGTCGGATACTGATGCCATCATTACCATAGATGGCTTAGGACGATCAACTGATGCTGGTGGAATGTTGTACCATTCCAAAAATGAGCGCAGAATTTCTCTGGGCCTCTGCTTGTTTGTAGTGAGTGACAGTGCATTCTTAGGTCGGGCGATGTGGACCCGAATTTATTCAATAAAGTGAGAGACCAACATGTTCCAACTATTGAGTGATTCAGATTCCAGCGGCCGAATCCACATAGCAGCAATAACTGTCAAAAAGATAGGGAAGCATTTTTCCATGATGTTTTCCGATGCCGATTGAACTTCCATATGTCATTTATAGCACATCAGATGCACGGTAGGATCTATCCTACTGTTGTTGGGCTCCAGTTGTGGAAGTTTGAAATCTGGTGGATTGCGAGAATTTCTGATTTCCTGAGTAAATGGATTGTGATTGACATCATCCATGTCATTTTGATAAGTGCGGCCTCTCGAGTGGCGTTCAATGAGATTGGCGAGTCGGTCGCCTTCAGAGAGCTGTTGCAGGTTGCCAAGATCAGAGCTGGTGCCGCCAGCGTTAAGTCCAGAAGAGTTTGGAAGAGTCTTGGGAGCATGGAAGATCATCCGGCTTGGTTTGGAGGTTCCCCCATGTTACGGTTCAGAGAAGCGAGGGAGGTCGTGGTGAGGTGCACGGTACGGGTCGGTGGGTACCGATCCGACCAGGTTCTCCTGTTTCGAACCAGGGCCTAATGCTGAAGTTGCATGGTATTACCGATCCGAACTGGTGCGAAGATCAGTCGTGCTCGACCTGAGTTTCTGAGGTCGACAATGTCTTCATCCAAAACGTTGTGAGGCGGAGCTGCGTGCTGCTGAGGGGGGATTGCCCCCAAGTTCATTCAGATTTGTGCCCTCTCTGGTTCGGATCGGACCCAAACCGATCCGGTTCGCAGCTGTTGCTGGGGCTGATTCTATTCCATTTTCCATGAGTTTTGTGTTGCCGCTTGGCCTTCCTTCCATCCGAGCGAAGAATTGGTCGATCATCTCCTGTTATTTGTGGAGGAGATCATCTTGCCTTGCCATCTGGGTTCTAAATTCAGTGAGAACACCATCCATCTCTTCTCTAGTTAAGTATGCTGATAGATTTTCATGGGAGGAAGCCTCCTGGCTTGCCTCATTCCTTGCGCCTTCAGTGCCAACATCCTCAGCGGGAGAGAAGGTTTCGCCTTTCTTTCTTTTGACCATTGATCCAATAGTCGAGCAATTCGATTCCTTTCAGGCTGGAAATTGAAGTAATATCGTATGTTGCCTTCCTGGCGCACCAAAATGTTATACCGAAATTAGGACCTAACACCTAACTGTGGTGTGAAATCCTCACAATCACAGAATAAATGCAGAAAAAGCAGTAAATAACAGGAGACACACATGATTTTTATAGTGGTTCAGCTCAATCCAAGCCTACGACCACTTTATAGTTTCTTAAATCCTAAGAAGCTACTATAATGTTGTTTGCTTGCGGTTTACACACAAAATTCTCGTGTTTACAATGAAAAGATGTGAGAAAAGTGGAGATTATGCACGAAAAGCTCTTATATAATATGGAAATCGGCTCTGATGTTTTTCGCAAAGTATTTGCGGTTGCAATGTTGGAAACCGAGTAAGAGAATGGCCAAAAAGCTCCCTTAATTCTCCTCCAAGCGATGTATTTATAGGTGATTTCTGTGTTCGGTCCAGATGCCACGTGGCGCGCATCCCTTTCATCTTGGAATGTAGTAGAGAAAGTGGATATTACCTCTCCAAATCATGCTCTGCCAAGTGTAATCAGATCCGCGTTTGTTGGAGGCGGTTACTCCTCAAGAACAGGTCAAACTCATGAGCAGAAGCAGGTCTAGGTGATTCGGTTCGGGTTCGAACCGAGTAGATGTCTCCGATCCGAGATTGGAAGCACTTCAGTGTAAAATATTTCAGGCGGGTCAGGTCTTCTGTGCTCCGATCCAATCCAGGGAGTACTAAATTTCCTTTTGCAAAGTTATGCCATTGGGTCCTCTCACCTGATCCGAATAATATATCCGATCCCAATGGGTTATGCCAATTCCAGATTCCGAATTCCCTGTTATGCACACGTTCGCGGAAATGGGCGTCTTTCAAACTGTAAGTCCGTTTTAGCCAAACGAAAGCTCGATTCGAAGCTGATTCAGAGAGCTACAAGAGTTACCGAGCTCAGCTCTGTAACTGTTGTTTTCGGGCCCAAAAGAGATCATCTGATTGGAGTTTCGGGCCATTATTTGTCTGTGATGTGACTTCAACCAAATCGCTTCCTGTCTTCTGACGATATTCCCCATACTTGTGCGTATAGTTAACCAGAGATTTCATGTGTGACAGATTTGACTAAAAATCAAGTCAACATTTTTCCCCTAAGAACATATCTTGCTAAACAAAGGAAGATGTGTTCTGGATAATCCAAGAAATCCAAGGCCACGCCGGGCCTGCAGCTGCAAGTATAATCCATAACTGCGAAGAAAAGAGAGAAAAAAGGTGTGTCAAACCCTGACAAAACTGATTACACTTTCGAGCATAAACCATGCTTGGGCGTTTGTTTGAGCATAAATTATACTCGAAGGACGTTCGAATCATCCTGCCAAAACCTGGCGAGAGGCCTAACCTTCCAGGTATAAGCCATACCAGGAAGTTCAAACTAAGCATAAGCCATACTCGAGTATTATTGAGTTACTTTGCCTAATACTGACAAGATCGTTCGTCGTTCCTGTGTATAATCTATACTCAAGCATCCTAGTGAGTACATTCCATACTCGTGTCGGGATTGAGCTATACTTGCCAAAACCTGACAAGACAGTCTGTCCCTAGGCGCAACCCATGCCTAGCGGTCCGAGATAAGTATAAACCATACTTTAATTGTGATTGAGAACCTGCCACAACCTGACAAGGCACTTAAATTCGCCAAACATAATCCATGTTCGGAAAGTCCTTCCTTATTCAATTAAAAGTACAAAACCAAAGCAAATCCCGATTGGTTTGTCATCGAGTGCAGAGCACGCTTCGAAGCAAAATCCTAACCCAGAACGTGTGTACTTCGATTTAGCCAATCGGAAAACCTAAAGAAAGCAAAGAGACATATCTTAAATCCTTTGAGATGCTGGAAATGAAGAGTGATCCAATCCAGATCAGTTGATGATGAGCCCACGGGAGCTTGATCTAGGGTAGTTCCCTCTCTGTGGAGCAGTGGTGGCAGCGCGGGTGCAGGCGTTGAAGGTTGTTTCACATACTCGAGAAGCTCTCCACGTCTAACTCGTTCCTCAATCAAGTCTGGCAAGTGCCTACAGTCATTTGTGTCATGACAGTCCATATCGTAAAATATGCAGTATTTTCTAGAATCGCGTTCTCTTTGCGATGGCTTCCTCCTGGGAGGCTTTAGATAGGAGACGTCGTTGTTTGTGTTCATGTAGATGTTAGCCAAGGTTGAAATGTGTTTAGTGTACTTCTCATATCTGGGCCCTCTCCGAGGCTGAGATTTGCGGTTATTCTTGATGGCAGTTTTCCCTTTTCCTTTTCCAAAATCAGACGGTTCTCCCTCTTTGAGCATGTTGACATCGAGAATTTTCTTTTTAGACGTTTCATCTTCTTCACGCATAAATCTATCCGACTCAAGGTAGAATTCGTTGAGATTCCGTGATGTGTCTCTATATAAGGATTTTTTGAACTCCGAGTTGTACAGAACGCTAGATACTACCGCCATCAATACCATAGATGGATCAGGACGATCAACTGATGCTGGTGGAACATTGAACCATTCCAAAAATTAGCACAAAGTTTCTCTGGGCCTCTGCTTATTTGTAGTGAGTGACATTACATTCTTGGGTCGGGCGATGTGGACCGGAACTGTTCAATAAAGAGAGCGACCAACATGTTCTAGCTGTTGATCGATTCAGATTCCAACTGCCGAAACCACATAGCAGCAATATCTGTCAAAAAACGAGGGAAGAATTTTTCCATGACATTTTCCGATTTCGATTGAACTTCCATATGCCGTTTATAGCGCATCACATGCATGGTAGGATCCGTCCTGCCGTTGTAGTGCTCCAGTTGTGGAAGTTTGAAATCTGGTGGATTGCGAGAACTTCTGATTTCCTAAGTAAATGGATTGTGATTGACAACATCCATGTCATTTTGATAAGTGCGGCCTCTCGATAGACGTTCAATGAGATTGGCGAGTCGGTCGCCTTTAAAGAGCTGTTGCAGGTTGCCAGGATCAGAGCACGTGCCCCCAGCGTTAAGTCCAGAAGAGTTTGGAAGAGTATGGGGAGCATGGAAGATAATACGGCTCGGTTCAGAGGTGCCCCCATGTTGCAGTTCAGAGAAGCAAGGGAGGTCGTGGCGAGGTGCACGGTTCAGGTCATAGGTACCAATCCGACCAGGTTCTCCTATTCTGAACAGGGGAGCCTGATGCTGAGGTTGTGTGGTATTGCCGGTCCGAACTGGTACGGAGATCGGTCATGCTCGACCTGAGTTTCTGAGGTTGACAACATCTTCATCCAAAACGTTGGGTGGTGGAGTTGTGCGCCACTGAGGGGGATTGCCCCCAAGTTCTTTCAGATTCGAGCCCTCTCCAGTTCGGATCGAAACCGAACCGATCCAGTTCGCAACTGCTGCTGGGGCTGATTTTATTCCATTTCCCATGAGTTGTGCATTACCGCTCGGTCTTCCTTCTATCTAAGCGAAGAATTGGTCGATCATCTCCAGTTGTTTGCGGAGGAGATCATCTTGCCTTGCCATCTGGGGTCTCAATTCAGAGAGAACGTCATCCATCTCTTCTATGGTTAAGTATGCTGATAGGTTTTCATGGGAGGAAGCCTCCTGGCTTGCCTCATTCCTTGCGCCTTCAGTGCCAACATCCTCAGCAGGAGAGAAGGTTCCGTCTTTCTTTCGTTTGACCATTGATCCAACAGTCGAGCAATTTGATTCATTTCAGGCTGGAAATTGAAGTAATATCGTGTGCCCCCTTCTTGGTGCGACAAAATGTTAGACTGAAATCTGGACCTAACAACCAAATAGGATGTGAAATCCTCATATTCACAGAATAAATGCAGAAAAAGTAGTAAATAACAGGAGACACACAAGATTTTTATAGTGGTTCGGCTCAATCCGAGCCTACATCCACTTTATAGTTTCTTAAATCCTAAGAAGCTATTAGAATGTTGTTTTCTTGCAGTTTATACATGAAATCCTCATATTTACAATGAAATGTAGTGAGAAAAGTGGAGATTATGCACGAAATCCTTGTGTTATAATGTGGAATTCAGCTTTGATGTGTTTGCAAAGTCTTTGCGGTTGCAACGGTGGAAACCGAGTAAGTGAATGGCCAAAAAGCACCCTTAATTCTCCTCCAAGCGGTTTATTTATAGGTGATTTCTGGTTTCAGTTCAGATGCCACGTGGCGCGCATCCCTTTCATCTTGGAATGTAGTGGAAAAAGTGCAGATTACCTCTCCAGATCGTGCTCTGCCAAGTGCAATCAGATATGCGTTTGTTGGAGGCGGTTACTCCTCAAGAACAGGTCAAACTCGTGAGCCGAAGCCGGTCGAGGCAGTTCGGTTTAGGTCCGATCTGAACCGAGCTAATGTCTACGATCCGAAGACCAGAAGAACTTTAGTGTTAAATACCTCAGGCGGGTCGGGTCTTCTGTAATCTGATCCAATCTGGGGAGTACTAAATTTCCTTTCGCAAAGTTATACCATTGGGACCTCTCACCCGATCCGAACCGTATATCTGATCCCATTAGGTTATGCTAATTCCAGATTCCAAGTTCCCAGTTCTACATGCATTCACGGAAATGGGCGTAATATTCAAACCGTAAGTCCATTTTAGCCAAAAGAAAGCTCGATTCGAAGCTGATTTAGAGAGATACAAGAGTTACCAAGCTCAGCTTTGTAATTGCTTTTTTCGGACCCAAAAAATATCGTCTGATAGGAGTTTCGGGCCATTCTTTGTCTGTGATGCGACTTCAACCAAATCTCTTCCTGTCTTCTGACGATATTCTCTATACTTGTGCATATTGTTAACAAGAGATCTCACGTGTAACGGCTTTGACGAAAAAGCAGGTCAACATTTTTCCCCTTAAAACATATCTTGCTGAACGAAGGAAGATGAGTTCTGGATAATCCAAGAAATCCAAGGCCACGCCGGGCCTGCCAGCTGCAAGTATAGTCCATATCTGTGAAGAAAAGAGAGCAAAAAGGTATTTCAAATCCTGACAAAACTGTTTACACTTTCGAGCATAAACCATGCTTGAGCATTTGTTTGAGCATAAACCATACTTGAAGGACGTTCGAATCATCCTGCCAAAACCTAGCGAAGGACCTAACCTTCCGGGTATAAGCCATACCGAGAAGTTAAAACTGAGCACATGCCATACACAAATTTTATTGAGTTCCTATACCAAATCATGACAAGATCGTTCGTTGTTCCTGAGTATAATCCATACTTAAGCTTCCTAGTGAGCACAATCCATACTCTTGTCGGGATGGAGCTATAATTGCTAAAACCTGACAAGGCAGTCTGTCCCTAGGCATAATCCATGCCTAGGGGTCCGAGATAAGTATAAGCCATACTTTAATTGAGATTGAGAATCCTGCCACAACTTGACAAAACACTTAAATTCACCAAACATAATCCATGTTCGGAAAGACCTTCCTTATCCAATTAAAAGTAAAAAACTAAAGCAAATCCTAGTTGGTTTGTCATCGAGTGCAGAGCACGCTTTGAAGCTAAATCCTAACCCCGAACATGTGTACTCCAACTTAGCCAATCAGAAAACCTAAAGAAAGCAAAGAGACATATCTTAAATCCTAAGAAATGCTGATAATGAAGAGTGATCCAATCCAGATCAGTTGATGATGAGCCTACAGGAGCTTGATCTAGGGTCGTTCCCTCTCCGGGGAGCAGGTGGTGGCAGCGCGGGTGCAGGCGTTGAAGGTTGTTTCACATACTCGGGTAGCTCTCCACGTCTAACCCGTTCCTCAATCAAGTCTTGCAAGTGCCTACAATCATTTGTGTCATGACAGTCCATATCATGAAATATGCAGTATTTTCTAGAATCGCATTCTCTTTGCGATGGCTCCCTCCTGGGAGGCTTTGGATAGGAGACGTCGTCGTTTCTGTTCACGTGGATGTCAGTCAAGGTTGAATTGGGTTCAGTGTACTTCTCATATCTGGGCCCTCTCCGAGGCTGAGTGCTGCGGTCATTCTTGATGGCAACTTTCCCTTTTCCTTTTCCATAATCAGACGGTTCTCTGTCTTTGAGCATGTTGACATCGAGAATTTTCTTTTCAGACATTGCGTCTTCTTCACGCAGAAATCTTTCCGACTCAAGGTAGAATTCGCTGAGATTCCGTGGTGGGTCTCGGTACAAGGATTTTGTTGAACTCTGAATTGTTCAGAACGCGGGATACTGCCACCATAAATACCATAGATCGCTCAGGACGATCAACTGATGCTGTTGTAACGTTGAACCATTCCAAAAATGAGCGCAGAGTTACTCTGGGCCTCTGCTTGATTGTAGCGAGTGACATCACATTCTTGGGTCAGGCGATGTGGACCCGAAACTGTTCAATAAAGCGAGCAACCAACATGATCCAACTGTTGAACAATTCAGATTCCAGCTGCCGAATCAACATAGGAGCAATATCTGTCAAAAAGAGAGGGAAGCATTCTTCTATGATGTTTTCCGATGCCGATTGAACTTCCATATGACGTTTATAGCGCATCAGATGCACGATAGGATCCGTCCTGTTGTTGTAGGACTCCAGTTGTGGAAGCTTGAAATCTGGTGGATTTCGAGAATTTCTGATTTCCTAAGTAAATGGATTGTGATTGACACCATCCATGTCATTCTGAAAAGTGTGGCCTCTCAAGAGGCGTTCAATGAGATTGGCGAGTCGGTCGCCTTCAAAGATCTGTTGCAGGTTGCCAAGCTCAGAGCTGGTGCCCCCAGCATTAAGTCCAGAAGAGTTTAGAAGAGTATGGGGAGCATGGAAGATCATCTGGCTCGGTTCGGAGGTGCCCCCATGTTGTGGTTCAAAGAAGAAAGGGAGGTCATGGTGAGGTGCACGGTTCGGGTCGGAGGTACCAATCCGACCAGGTTCACCTATTCCGAACGGGGGAGCTGATGCTGAGGTTGCATGGTATTGCCGATCCGAACTGGTGCGGAGATCGGTCGTGCTCGACCTGAGTTTCTGAGGTTGACAACGTCATCATCCAAAACGTTGGGTGGTGGAGCCACGCGCTACTGAGGGGGATTGCCCCCAAGTTCATTCAGATTTGAGCCCTCTCCGGTTCGATCGGACCCGAACCGATCCGGTTCGCAACTGCTGCTGGGGCTGATTCTATTCCATTTCCCATGAGCTATGCGTTTCCGCTCGGCCTTCCTTCCATCCAAGCGAAGAATTGGTCGATCATCTCTTATTGTTTGCGGAGGAGATCATCTTTCCTTGCCATCTAGGTTCTCAATTCAGTGAGAACGCCATTCGTCTCTTCTCTGTTTAAGTATGTTGATAGATTTTCGTGGGAGGAAGCCTGCTGGCTTGCCTCATTCCTTGCGCCTTCAGTGCCAACATCCTTAGCGCGAGAGAAGGTTCCGTCTTTCTTTCGTGTGACCATTGATCCAACAGTCGAGCAATTCGATTCTTTTCAGGCTGGAAATTGAAGTAATATCGTGTGCCCCCTTCCTGGCGTGCCAAAATGATAGACCGAAATCTGGAACTAACGCCCAAATGTGGTGTGAAATCCTCACGATCATAGAATAAATGTAGAAAAAGAAGTAAATTGCTACAACAGATTTACCTTTTAATAGCACGTGAAAACACTATAATAGGTTACCAGAGCATTAGTAACAATGCAATATAACGACATGCAATAATAGCCATGTTATATCTTATAGCTCAAATCTAAACGCTATAGTATTATACATTTGATAGCGCACGTTCACCAACTTAAAATGTTTTACATAGCGTTCAGACCTTGCAATTATATTTGCTTACTAAAATCTCAATTTATTTTTTATAGCGTTATCAATCATTTCATAACACATATTCATTGCTATGAAAAATGTTTTCCACGCTATTACTGAATTCCCCAATTATTTATAGCATTCAGACCTTACCATGTTAAAATACTCGCTTTCTTTTATAGCATTATCATTGTTTTCATAGCTCATATCCAGTGATAAGAAAAGTTTTCTACACGGTTTATAGCATTTCACATTTTGTTTCCATAAGCAAAGTTTCCCGCTATTAATACTTGTAGTATATATAAAGTTGTCAGTGTTTTCATAGCATACACTCTATGATATGAAAAAGTTTTCCACACTATTTAATTTTTTACATAGCACTTCACCTTATATTTCCATTAGAAAAATTCACCAGTATTAATATTTTTTAATATATAGCACATATCTCATCTTTATATAGCAAATCTCTTATTTAATTTGTGTACAGTTTAAACAATTAAGCAGTAAATTCATAAGATAACTGCCAATAGCAAAAAAATAATACCAAAAGCATATTTGATTTCGATTACAAAGTCAAAGTTAACAAATCTACTAACAAATATAAAAATAAGTCAACGTACATATTATTCTAACATCGTTTCAAAACAAGATTACATGAAAAATCACTTAGTCTTCAGCCTGTAAACTCGTCCAACTTCTAGAACCTGCAAGAAACACAATTAAAATGTAAAAATGAAAGTGTTAGATGTCATCTCAAATAGTTAAAAATACGCTGCATGTAAAATAGGCTTTTGGTATTACAGAAAATATATATGCATGTATTAATTTCATAAACAGAAAATAGTTCACACATGTACTGCATTGAGCCTATAACATTTCTCATAACAAACACTTTAAAATAAAACACACGAAAAAGACATTTTTGGAACTATGAGCTGCTATAATAAGCTCGTTTCACTTTTTAATAATTTACAAAATAATTGGAGATATACAGCATCCAAATCCAATCAAAAGTGGGAAGAATAATAGTCAGTGAGAAGCAATACCTCATAGATTTGAACAACGTTCAGATGCCTGATCATATAAATGTACAATTCAAATTACAACTAAATGCTAGTTACCATATCAGATCCAAATCAAAATGAATTTTAATAAAACCGTACCTGATCCAAACCAAAAATCCTAGCCGTATTAATAGGATTTGGACAGACAGACCAAAACTCATATTAATAAATATTTACAGACTCAGATGCAATTACTGCTTATGTTTGCATCACTTGGTTGGTGTTAATCCAAACCAAGAATGAACTTGCACAATGAACACGAAGGAACCAAAAATGCCTTTAAATCATTAAATAAAACTTAAATTATACCCCCATTCCAGTTTTTTTTTAAGCAAACTAAATGCATAATTGTAAGGACTAATTGACAAAACCAAAATGAAGAGAAAATAAACCCTTTGACTACATAAAGGTGTGTACCACCTAAATCCGTGCCCATCATACTAAAACAAAAAAAGTTTCCTGCACCCAAATGGAAGCACTGCCTGATATATATATAGTTATCGTAAACATGTTGACGCGCCTGTTCATGACTTATAAACATATACCTCCCTATATCCAACAAGAAAAGTCATTTGTTATCCCGTTTGAAGGAAGAAACGGTCTTCAAAATTAGTAGAAGCGGAATCTGATACGGTAATTAGTTTTTTGTACTACGAAAGCAGGAAGAACAACAGTCAATGAAACTTCCTTTTGTATCTGGATAGAATAAACGTACAATTCAAATAACAACCCACTGCACATATACACACACACACACACACAAAGTCATTGCGAAGACATCAAAATGCGACCATGGTAATACAACTCAAAGTATACTGTCCCATATGATCAGTAGATTTATATACTGATTTGGATACACGAAACATTTATTAGTTTACTTAACTACTATAGTTTGGCATTTCTAATCTATGGATAATAGCAAAGAAGAAACATTTTTCTCCTCTCCGTATATCTCTTATCACATTTTTCATTCAAGTCATCGACATCTTCAGAATTCTATTACAAATTATTTTCTTTGAAATCCTTCTGTAATAATTTTAATTTTAATTCCCCACAGGGTAGAAATATTCATTTACTCTCTTCAACACATCATTAATGCTTACAGTTAAGTTTTCGCATCTTCAAAATAACGGTCACCGAAATAAAAACTTTTCATATCCCTCATTTTCTTATCGAATTTATCACATGCCAAGTAACTCAGGATATGTAGAGAACTGGGGACGTAACTTGGAATCTTTATCTCTAATTTTTTAGTGTTCCCTCCTTTATCTTAATTTCTAAACCAGGGAGGGAGAAAGGGGGGAAAGAGGTACTAAATGTCATGCTATCACTCAGCATTGAAAATGGCTACTTTTGCTACTATTAAAACTGAACTCAACTCTCTTGAAGGTGATTTAAAGCAAAGAATCAAAGACGATCTCAAATATTTAGAGAAACTTGGAGTATCCAGAAAGCATCATCCTCAAAACGCAAAAAACAGTTATGTAGAAGGAAAATGTCCCTCCAGCAACTCTTTCTAAAACAATTACTCCTAAGTTACAGTGGCACAGAAAGCGGGAAGCTCTAAGAAGCATGAAGTTAACTAAAACTAGTTTTTGTCAGTATGCTATTGTGAAACCTATAACAAGTGCTCATACCTAAGACTACCACAATGTTTAAGAATCATGAAGGAAACTTATGTTGTCATGTTAGCGTTCCTGGTTAACTTTCACAGAGATAGAGGTCTTATTTTGCACTGTGTACCCAAAAGCTATGTATACAATATTTAGAAAGTAATGTTACTTAGTGGACTTGCCTTAATCATAATCACCACATGTCCAACCTGGTTTCAACTCCTTTTTTATTACATCTAATGTCATATAAGATAATTCAGCATATTTATAAAATAATGAAGAATTCTTGGATGGAGTATTATTAATTTTCGGGGTTGTATTCATACATGGAAACCAACATCACCATAAATATACTTGGCATGAAAAAGAACATAACTAAATTATCCAAGCCCAAATTCAGTGATTTGATCATTTGTAGTAAACGGACGATCTGGAATCTTGTCTAAATATAGTTAAAGTAAGTTATAATATGGTTAAGGTATGACCTTAATTTCTAGAGATTCGAAGCTAAGGTACCTTAGCCTTCTTCTTCTTCTTAAAATAACCATCTCTTTGCATCGACTAGCAACAACGACAACGACCTAATTTGCTGTAAAATAAATCTAGAACATAATCAAAATATAGTAAAACAAAATTAAAAAAGGGATTAAAGTATGACCTTGATTTTTATAAATCCTAATCAAAGCTAGCCTAGACTTCTTTGGTAGATGCGCCTTCTCTTTCCATCGACAAATAGTACAAAGATTTACAAAGTGAGTAATATATGATTAAATTAATAAAGTAATGATATTTTTTTCCGAATTAAACATATCATTGTAAAAAAAATGGTACAAAGATTTACATTGGTATACTTGCAGCACCAACCATAATGTGGTTGTCGGCATGACTGCTAATAATCTGGTACAATTAATAACCCCATCTTTATTTAAATTTTAGTATAAATATATATATATATATAAGAAATAACAAAAAAAACTAGCAGACATTAATAGCTATGAGCATGGTGACACAAGAGATATTCAAGAAAAATCAAGATTTTTTCCCCATAAAGTCTATAGATTCTAGAAAAAAATTAGTGTTGTCCATAGGCATTGGTACTTCAAAAGGAGCAGCAAAATGGTGTTTGATTAGATAGTTATACCACTGTGTTCCTCCTCACTGATTAAATGTATTGATTTCTAGGCATAATTATCACTAAAATTAAACTTTTATGATTTATATACGTGCATATCATTTTCAAGAAAAATGCGTTTAATATGTACATGAAACAAGAGAGCTATAGATGGCTCTAGACACATGAAGAGTATGGTTTAGCCCGTTTCAGAGTGTGTGGTTGCCTATTTAAAATAATCAGTGTTTAATCTTTTAAGATGCAAGCAGTAAACATAGTCGTTTGGGCATAGCAAACCTAATATAAAACATGTTTTTAAACAAATATGTTTTTATAAGTTTAGGAAATTCAATTTTTGAATAAAGTTAGAATATGTACTATTCGCGTAAAAAGTTTGTTATGCTATAGAGTCTACTTTAAGCATGCAATTCCCAAAAGGGTGTTCTATACCAATCTTTGTAACACATTATTTTGATAAGCATATAGTTGTGAATGGCTTTAGAAACAATGAAGTAGATGGCAATTTTATTTTTTCAGAACTTTTCATTGGTAAATTTATGAATAGAAAAAATTACGTGCATGAGTTTGAAGATGAAAAAACATTTAGACACCATCTACATGGCATGGTCATCCGCACAGAGCATGACTATAATGAAAAGAAAATTAATCAATTGAGGAAATGGAAAAGGATGGTTTAACGATTATCAAATATAAACGTAGGCCAATTAATTAGCACATTAAATGGAAGATTGGAATATGATGCTTGTGCTGGTAATTTGCTAATTATGGACATCTGGTAATTTGCTAATTATGGACATAATGCTTGTGCAGTCACATGTTCACCAAGAACCAAACAAACTGCATATTAATTAATACCAGAAACACACAAATACAATGTCAATTTTTGTTTGCACGGACCAATGTACCAGTAGCAACATTGGAACATAGCTAAAACTGTTACCGCATCATCCAATGGTAGAATAATTTGGTGAGGACAGCCGGATAAGTGAGTGGAATTTAAACGTAAAATCATACCTATAATTGATGTTCATGCATGTGCCGAGCGGTTGATGACCTATTGCAAACCATCGTATATACCATTAACGTGTACGTGTTTGACAGTTTTTTTTATTTCAAAACACATGGTATTGATAGTCAACGGATAAAGTGGTCAAAGATTTACGACAATGTCCAGGGCGGATAATCTACAGAACAGGGAGTAAAATAATGCAGATGGTTTAACTAAAAATGCAAAGTGAAGAATACAACCCAATACAAAAATAGAATAAGCAATGGAAAAAGGAAGTAAAGCAATTGTAGTATATTGGTTTGAAAAATCAACCATTCCAACATCGATCAGTTGTTTGCATCTCAACAGAGGTAAGACCGTCGTTGGAAGACAACAAAAAATGAGAAAATCAAACTTTAAAAAAATTGGTAACAAACTGTGGTATCAACAGACTACAAACACAAATCATAACAGAGAGCACACCATTTAGGTAAATTCTCTATTGATCACCCTTATATAGCCATGTCCAAATACTTAAAGCATCCAACTTATTCACACACACAAAAAAAAAATTATGTTTTAAATAAAATATATGTTAGGGCATGCACAGAAAATTGAGAGGATAAGTCAATTTGGAGATACTATAAATCAAAGCAACGGTTTTTTAACAACTACAGTAAGAATCAACATTTAAGGAAAAAATATCCAATGAATGTAGTAATTGAAGAGCACAAAGTTTATGACTGACATTATACTCTGATATATGAATATGCAGTAATTATGCTATAACGCTTAAAAATGCAACAAGAATCAAAGCAACAGTTTTTGCAGAGCTACAGTATGAATCAGCATTCAAGGAAACAATTACCTAACCAATGCAGCAATTAAAGCACCCAAAGTTTATTCTAATGTTATATTCTCATAAATGAAAGAACAATCAGTAATTAAGGAATATTAATTTTGGATCAAAGAAACATCAGAAATGAAATAGAAAACCGACCAAATTACTTGATAAATGCAGCAATTCAAGTACTTGGATATATGATGTCGGTATTGATGCATTGGGTAAATCTAATCCCTTTGATTTAGCCTATTTCAAGTTTTAGCAAATGGCTTCAGTTTAATTTAATAAAAAATTCACGTATAATAGTTTCAGTCATGGAATTTGTACATTTAACTAAGATAGGATTATTAAAAAAAGAAAATAAGAAAGACAAAAGAAGACATGTAAACTTCTAACTGCTGACTGAGCTCTAGTATTCATCTGAATGTGTAAATAAATGAAAGATGCAATTACAATCAACTTAAGTGCATGATAGCAATAAAAATTTAGTCACCCGGTTGCAAATATACCTTTTTTCTTTTTGATTTTGTTTCTTTCTTGCTTATGAGTGCTTGTGCGAGAGAAACTTAATTCTTTTCTAAAACTGAATAAGGCCGAAAGCCAAAATAGAGAGACAGATTATTAAAGAAGCAATAAATTGTGGATTTGAGTATTTCCCAAATTACAATGGCAGAAAACTGAGAGATTAATTACTAAGCAATGTACTTAAATGAATACAATTGCTTTAAAATCTTCATTAGAAGGAAATGTCAATTCTTCATTAATAGTCTCATCAGCATGCTTTTCCTATGCCTTACTAGTTTCAAAATAAATACATGCTCGGTTTCCATTGCTGTTGATATCTCAGTTGCTTCAGTATTCACGTGTATATACTTGCAGAACAGTCATTACATATATGCAAAAGGTAAATAATACAACAATTAATCATGTCTTGAACTCCTAGTCTATGTCTTGGTAATATTAACATAGAAGCACGTTACAAGGTGTCTTATATGCTTTTTTCTCTGATAAAAATGCGTATCATGTTGAAAAGAGAAAAAGAAAACGCAGATATTCTTCTTTTATGCTGTATGTAAAATCATTTATAGTAGTGCTTTATTTTACTACATGTTGGTTTGTTTCGGATAAGTTATTTCAATCTAAAATGGAATTTACTTATCATGGAAAAAAATGAAAAAAATGTTGCATTGCTTGTAGGTTCATGTATGCGTATATCATAAGTATAATTGCCATTCTTACTTCAAAAAAGAATAATCAATGAATCGATTATGCGTATATCATAAAAAAAATAGCATTATGCATTAGTCAGTGTTTATTATCGTAGTTTAATGGTTAATGTTGTAGACCCCTAGTCCTGAGTTTGAAGTCCATTAGTCAATTCCCACTATCCATCCTAAAATTTGCTGAACAACTTTTTTACCTCTAGATATAATGGTTGCCGGATGTGTGGCTTGGACAGCCCAAATCTTGGACTGATCCTGATTTGCATTCCTGGAAGTAGTTGACCGTGACAAATGATATAGTAAAATATTATTCTATTTCATGAGTTTGTTTTTTATTGAGCTGTTGAACCTATAAATAACTAAATGTATTAAAGATAAATTATATGTTATGATTACACGGCACGGTTAGATGATCTAGCTAGATGCATCACGGCTATCAATAAAACGACACAAAGATGCATAATCTTAAAAGAATATTATGATAGCAATATTTGAAAGAGAAAGGAAAAAATAAACCTTTAGACATAGATTTGATATCCTCTTTGCCTTAACTATTGGACTTCTCCAATCTTAGATTCCTAGAACCAGCAACATGTCCCAAAATGCCGCCAGAAAGATGGCTATTGTCTATATGATTGGCATAGGAGCCGAAGATCAGCATGCACTGAAGTAGAATTGGGAACTCATATCTGCTGCCTAATTTAAGTTTTCAAACATATGTACCTGTTAACATTCATTTACGATTTTTTTTTTTGAAACATTGTTAACTTCAATATCCGCTAATAACATTAGCCAACATTTTCACTGGAATATATTATCATAAAATTAATTACCAAAATAGCCAAGCAAAGCAATAATTACATAAACATTTTCCTTCCAACATCTACAGTTATTAACTAATTCATTCCTTGGACATACCTTCAAGAGCTTTATCCACAACTCTCAAACTCAAACCGATAACTGTGTTCACTATGACACTAAAAAAACAATGTGGTTCAGATGTCAAAAGTCGTACTTTGTTCTCCCACTCCTTAATATAAGACAACGTATCGGGTAACTCAGATGTAGAATTGAAGAAGTTCCATGATTCAAGCATTAGCCTTTCCTCGACCCTTTGAGGTGAATCCTTTACACTCAATGGAAATCCATGAAACTGTCCAACACCTTCAGGTGGTCTAATTGTAAACAGAACGAGGCAAAAGTAATTCGGAGATACCATTTAGTTTTGAGTGGAATATTCCAGGTTTCTTAAATCTTTTCTCAACGAAAATTAATTATGCTTTTACAACCGAAACTAGAGCTAATTGATCATCAATCATTCTGGATTACTTCATCTACTTTAACATGTACACAACCAAAACTTCTTGAAGAAACTTCTTTGCTTTGAGTAACCCATCTGGAGTGCCTTTTACTGGCTATGAATCCTGAATTCAAAGGTTGATGTTTATTGTTTCGGAAGGTGAAAACCAAATCAAAATGCAGATAGTTTTTAAATTTATATCCAAGATTATCGACCATTGCAACAACAGAATCTGTAAAAATATAATTGTTGGCTGGCTTCAAAATCCAACTTTGCTCAATCTTTGTTTGCAAAAAGGCTATGTAACATTTGGTTCTTTGATGCATCAGCTGACCACGAGCATAATCACCTTTGATTGGTAATAATGTTGCAGGGTTTTTAGTCATTGAAAATTTGTAATTAGGATTAGTTAGAATGATCACCCGGCTTCTTGGCATCGACACCTAGATAAAATAAATGAAAGTGTTGAGCACGGCCATAGATTTCTCTCCTTTGTCGTAGAAACATTCCCAACCATTACCAAGTCAGTTGATTTTGCTCCCACCATGCTATTATATATTGTAACAACAGTAACAAATGAAAGAGCATAATTACTATCAGCTATATCTCTCTTTCTCAAAAAATCATCTTTGTTAATAGCTCTTATACCTTCGGTGTTGCACTGGAGACGATTCGACAAACCTTTGCAAGCAGCAGTGCTTAAAATAAAATGATTTGGTTTACTTGAGGGATATTAAGTGACTCTAACTGGCGAGGTTACATCATTTTGATGTAAATTGAGTACTAAAAATAGAACAGGAAAAATGAGAATGAAAGTGAAATAGAAGAGGTAGCGCTTTCGCTAGCCTCTAACATTAGGGACCATAATGACAATTGTGACTGGTTCTACAGAGCAAGTGCAGATTAGGATCATTAGCAAACAAAAAAAAGTATTTACATTTATGATCGATGACACGTTCACAAATCGTATGTGGACATTACCAAAAACTAATAAGCAAAGTACATCCAAATCAAAATTAACCAAAGAAACACACCTAAAAATCAATGAATCAAACAGATCTTAAAAGAGAATTAGGGATACCTGAAGCTTGAGCAGGAAATTAGGGCAGCGAGACCAACTCTACAATAGAACCAGAAGAAAGAAAGAAATCTGAAGGAAATCAAGAGAAAAGGAGAATTCATTAATGGAGCGACAAAATGGACAGAAGAGAGGGGAAATGAATTAATTTTGCAAAGTGGCACGAGAATTTTAGGGAAAATGAATCAAAAATGGCTGACTTTCAGTGAATCGAAAATCCTAGGGATTTAGGGATAAAGTTGAATGTGACGGAGGGATTTTTTTACTATCGCGGCATTGCATTTTATTTTGTCTCGCGTTAGTTTTCGCTCCTGGTTTTTGCATTAGCAATCTTAATATAGCGGAATACACCTATATATATAGCATAATTTATTTGTTGTTTTCAGTGCTTCTTTTATATAGCACAATATATGCATTATTTTCTTTTCTTTAATTATTTTATTATAGCACTTTAATGTAAGGCTATGATACAATGTTATGTATATCATATTTTCTTATAGTGAATAAAAGGAGGCACATAAGATTTTTATATTGGTTCGACTCAATCCAAGCATACGTCCACTTTATAGTTTCTTAAATCCTAAGAAGCTACTACAATATTGTTTCTTGCGGCTTGTACACGAAATCCTCGGGTTTACAATGAAAAGAAGTGAGAAAAGTGGAGATTATACACGAAATCCTCGTGTTATAATGTGGAATTTGGCTTTGATGTGTTCGTAAAGTCTTTGTTGTTGCAATGGTGGAAACCGGGTAAGAGAATGGCCAAAAAGCTCCCTTAATTCTCCACCAAGCGGTGTATTTATAGGTGATTTCTGGGTTCGGTTCGGATGCCACATGGCACGCATCACTTTCGTCTCGGAATGTAGTGGAAAAGCGGAGATTACCTCCCCAGATCGTGCTCTGCCAAGTGTAATCAGATTCGCGTTTATTGGAGGCGGTTACGTCTCAAGAACAAGTCAAACTCATGAGCATAAGCAGATCGAGGAGGTTCGGTTCGGGACCGATCTGAACCGAGTTGATGTCTCTGATTCGAAGACTGGAAGCACTTCAGTGTAAAATACTTCAGGAGGGTCGGGTCTTCTGTGCTCCGAACCGATCCGGGGAGTAATAAATTTCCTTTTGCAAAGTTATGCCATTGGGTCCTCTCACCCGATCCAAACCGTATATTCGATCCAAATGGGTTATGCCAATTCTAGATTCCAAGTTCTCGGTTCTGAACACATTCACGGAAACGGGCGTAACTTTCAAACAGTAAATTAGGTTTTGCCAAACGAAAGCTCGATTCGAAGCTGATTCAGAGGGCTACAAGAGTTACCGTGCTAAGCTCCGTAATTGCCTTTTTCGGGCCCAAAAGAGATCATATGATAGGATTTTTGGGCCATTCTTTGTCTGCGATGCGACTTCAACCAAATCGCTTCTTGTCTTCTAACGATATTCCCCATACTTCTGTGTATTGTTAACCATAGATTTCATGTGTGATGGCTTTGACTAAATAGGGGGTCAACATTTTTCCCCTCAGAACATATCTTGCTGAACAAAGGAAGATGTGTTCTGGATAATCCAAGAAATCCATGGCCATGCCAGGCCTGCCAGCTGCAAGTATAATCCGTACCTGCGAAGAAAAGAGAGCGAAAAGGTGTGTCAAATCCTGACAAAACTGATTACACTTTCAAGCATAAAACATGCTTGCGCATTTGTTTGAGCATAAACCATACTCGAAGTACGTTCGAATCATCTTGCCAAAACCTGGCGAGGGACCTAACCTTCTGGGTATAAGCCATACCGGGAAATTTGAACTAAGCATAAGCCATACATGAGTTTTATTGAGTTCCTTTGCCCAATCCTGACAAGATCGTTCCTGAGTATAATCCATACTTAAGCGTCCTAGTGAGTACAATCCATACTCATGTCGGGATAGAGCTGTACTTGCCAAAACCTGACAAGACACTCTGTCCCTAGGCATAATCCATGCCTAGGGGTCTGAGATAAGTATAAGCCATACTTTAATTGAGATTGAGAATCCTGCCACAACCTGAGAAGACACTTAAATTCGCCGAACATAATACATGTTCGGAAAATCCTTCCTTATTAAATTAAAAGTACAAAACCAAAGCAAATCCAGATTGGTTTGGCATAGAGTGTAGAGCACACTATGGAGCTAAATCATAACCCCAAACGTCTTTACTCCGATTTAGCCAATCGGAAAACCTAAAGAAAGAAAAGAGATATATCTTAAATCCTAAGAAATGCTGGAAGTGCAGAGTGATCCAATCCATATCAGTTGATGATGATCCCATGGGAGCTCGATCCTGGGTCGTTCTTTCTTAGGGGAGCAGGTGGTGGCAGCGCGGGTGCAGGCGCTGAATGTTGTTTCACATACTCTTGTAGCTCTCCACGTCTAACACGTTCCTCAATAAAGTCTCACAAGTGCCTACAGTCATTTTTGTTATGACTGTCCATATCATGAAATATGTAGTATTTTCCAGAATTGCGTTCTCTTTGCGATGGCTCCCACTTGGGAGGCTTTGGATAGGAGACATCACCATTTGTGTTCATGTAGATGTCAGTCAAGGTTGAATTGAGTTCAGTGTACTTCTTATATCTGGGCCTTCTCCAGGGCAGAGTGTTGCGGTCACTCTAGACAGCAGATTTCCCTTTTCCTTTTCCAGAATCAGACGGTTCTCCGTCTTTGAGCCTGTTGACATCGAGAATTTCTTTTCAGATGTTGCGTCCTCTTCACGCAGAAATATATGTGACCCAAGGTAGAATTCGCTGAGATTCCGTGGTGGGTCTCGGTACAAGGATATTTTGAACTCCGAGTTGTCCAGAACGCAGGATACTGCTGCCATCAATACCATAGATAGCTCAGGACAATCAACTCATGCTACTACAACATTGAACCATTCCAAAAATGAGCGCAGAGTTTCTCCAGGCCTCTGCTTGATTGTAGTGAGTGACATTACATTCTTAGGTCGGGCGATGTGGACCCGAAACTGTTCAATAAAGCGAGCGACCAACATGTTCCAACTATTGATCGATTTAGATTCTAGCTGTCGAATCCACATAGCAGCAATATCCATCAAAAAGGGAGGGAAGCATTTTGTCAGGACATTTTCTTATGCCGATTGAACTTCCATATGTCGTTTATAGCACATCAGATACACGGTAGGATCCGTCCTGCCGTTGTAGGACTCCAGTTGTGGAAGTTTGAAATCTGGTGGAGTCCAAGAATTTCTGATTTCCTGAGTAAATGGATGGTGATTGACATCATCCATGTCATTCTGATAAGTGCGACCTCTCGAGAGGCGTTCAATGAGATTAGTGAGTCGGTCGCCTTCAAAGAGCTGTTGCGGTTGCTAAGATCAGAGTTGGTGCGCCAGCGTTAAGTCCAAAAGAGTTTGGAAGAGTATGGGGAGCATGGAAGATCATATGGCTCGGTTTGGAGGTGCCCCAATGTTGCGGTCCAGAGAAGCAAGGGAGGTCATGGTGAGGTACATGGTTCGGGTCGGAGGTACCGATCTGACCAGGTTCTCCTGTTCCGAACCGGGGAGCCTGATGCTGAGGTTGCGTGGTATTGCCGATCCGAACTTGTGCGGAGATCGGTCGTGCTCGACCTGAGTTTTTGAGGTTGACAACATCTTCATCCAAAACGTTGGGTGGTGAGGCTATGTGCTGCTGAGGGGGATTACCCCCAAGTTCATTCAGATTTGAGCCCTCTCCGGTTCGGATCGGACCCAAACCAATCCGGTTCGCAACAGCTGCTGGAGCTGATTCTATTCCATTTCCCATAAGTTGTGTGTTGCCGCTCGGCGTTCTTTCCATCCGAGCGAAGAATTGGTCAATCATCTCCTGTTGTTTGCGGAGGAGATCTTCTTGCCTTGTTATCTGGGGTTCTCAATTCAGTGAGAACGCCATCCATCTCTTCTCTGTTTAGGTATGCCAATAGATTTTTGTGGGAGGAAGCCTCCTGGCTTGCCTTAATCCTTGCGCCTTAAGTGCTAACATCCTCAGCGTGAGAGAATGTTCCGTCTTTCTTTCGTTTAACCATTGATCCAATAGTCGAGCAATTTGATTCCTTTCAGGCTGGAAATTGAAGTAATATCATGTGCCCGCTTCCTGCCGAGACAAAATGTTAGATCGAAATCTGGATCTAACACCCAATTGCGGTGTGAAATCCTTACAGTCATAGAATAAATGCGGAAAAAGTAGTAAATAACACGAGAAACAAAATATTTTTATAGTGGTTCAGCTCAATCCAAGCCTACGTCCACTTTATAGTTTCTCAAATCCTAAGCAGCTACTACAATGTTGTTTGCTCGCAGTTTATACATGAAATCCTCGTGTTTACAATGAAAAGAAGTGAGAAAAGTGGAGATTATACACGAAATCCTCGTTTTATATTGTGGTATTTGGCTTTGATGTGTTCGTTAAGTCTTTGTGGTTGCAATGGTGGAAACCAAGTAAAACGATAGCCAAAAAGCTCCCTTAATTCTCCTCCACGCGTTATATTTATAGCTGATTTTTGGGTTCAGTTCGGATGCCATGTGGATTACCTATCTAGATCGTGCTCTGGCAAGGGTAATCAGATATGCGTTTGTTGGAGGCAGTTACTCCTCAAGAACAGGTCAAACTCGTAAGCAGAAGCAGGTCGAGGCGGATCGGTTCAGGTCCGATCCGAACCGAGTAGATGTCTCTGATCCGAAGATTGGAAGCACTTCAGTGCAAAATACTTCAGGCGGGTCAGGTCTTCTATGCACCGATCCGATCTGGGACGTACTAAATTTCCCTTTGCAAAGTTATGCCATTGGGTCCTATCTCCCGATCCGAGCCGTATATCTGATCCCAATGGGTTATGTCAATTCCAAGTTCCCAGTTCTGCACGCTTACACGGAAACGGGCATAACTTTCGAACCGTAAGTCCGTTTTAGCCAAACGAAAGCTCGATTCGAAGCTGATTCAGAGAGCTACTAGAATTATCAAGCTCAACTCCATAATTGCTATTTTCAGGCCCAAAAGAGATCGTTTGGTAGGAGTTTCAGGCCATTCTTTGTCTGTGATGCGACTTCAACCGAATCGCTTCCTGTCTTCTGACGATACTCCCCATAATTGTGTGTATTGTTAACCGGAGATTTCATGTGTGACAGGTTTGACTAAAAAGAAGGTCTACAATTTCCCCCAAGAACATATCTTGCTGAATGAAGGAAGATGTGTTCTGGATAATCCAAGAAATCCAAGGCCATGCCGGGCCTGCCAGCTGCAAGTATAATCCGTACCTGTGAAGAAAAGAGAGCAAAAAGGTGTGTCATATCCTAACAAAACTGATTACACTTTCAAGAATAAACCATGCTTGGACGTTTGTTTGAGCATAAACCATACTAGAAGGGCGTTCGAATCATACTGCCAAAACTTAGCGAGGGACCTAACCTTCCTGATATAAGCCATACCAGGAAGTTCAGACTAAGCATAAGCCATACTCGAGTTTTATTGAGATCCTCTGCCCAATCCTGATAAGATCATTCGTCGTTCCTGAGTATAATCCATACTTAAGCATCCTAGTGAGTAAAATCCATACTCATGTCGGGATAGAGCTATACTTGCCAAAACCTGACAAGACAGTCTGTCCCTAGGAATAATCCATACCTAGGGGTCCGAGATAAGTATAAGCCATACTTTAATTGAGATTGAGAATCCTGACAAGACACTTAAATTCGCCAAACATAATCCTTGTTCGAAAGTCCTTCCTTATTCAATTAAAAGTAAAGACCAGAGCAAATCCTGATTGGTTGGTCATAGAGTGCAGAGCAAGTTTGGAGCTAAATCCTAACCCGAACGTGTGCACTCCGATTTAGCCAATCGGAAAACCGAAAGAAAACAAAGAGACATATCTTAAATCCTAAGAAATGCTAGAAATGCAGAGTGATCCAATCCAGATCAGTTGATGATGAGCCCACGAGAGCTCGATCCAGGGTCGTTCCCTCTCCGGGGAGCAGGTGGTGGCAGCGCGGGTGCAGGCGCTGAAGGTTGTTTCAAATACTCGGATATCTCTCCGCGTCTAACCCGTTCCTCAATCAAGTATCGCAAGTGCCTACAGTCATTTGTGTCATGACCGTCCATATCATGAAATATGCAGTATTTTCCAGAATTATGTTCCCTTTGCGATAGCTCCCACTGGATTTAGTTAGGAGACATCACCGTTTGTGTTCGTGTAGATGTCAGTCAATGTTGAATTGAGTTCAGTGTACTTCTCATATCTGGGCCCTCTCCAGGGGTGATTGTTGCGGTCATCCATGACTGCAGCTTTCCCGTTTCCTTTTCCAGAATCAGACGGTTCCCCGTGTTGATGCTGATAATTTTGTTTTTAGACGTTGCATCTTCTTCACGTAGAAATCTATCCGACTGAAGGGAGAATTCGCTGAGATTCCGTGGTGGGTCTGGGTACAAGGATTTTTGGAACTCTGAGTTGTCCAGAACATGGGATACTACTGCCATCAATAACATAGATGGCTCAGGACGACCAACTGATGTTGCTGCAACATTGAACCGTTCCAAAAATGAGTGCAGAGTTTCTATGGGCCTCTCCTTGAATTTAGTGAGTGACATTACATTCTTGTGTCGGGCGATGTGGACCCGAAATTGTTCAATAAAGCAAGCGACAAACATGTTCCAGCTGTTGATCGATTCAGATTCTAGATGCCGAAACCACATAGCAATAATATCTGTCACCAAGCGAAGGAAGCATTTTTGCCATGACGTTTTCTGATTCCAATTGAACTTCCATATGTCGTTATATTGCATCAGATGCACGGTAGGATCTGTCCTGCCGTTGTAGTGCTCCAGTTGTGGAAACTTTAAATCTGGGGGATTGCAAAAATTTCTGATTTCCTGAGTAAATGGATTGTGATTTACATCATCCATGTCATTTTGATAAGTGTGGCCACTTGAGAGGCGTTCAATGAGATTGGCGAGTCGGTCGCCTTTAAAGAGTTGTTGCAGGTTGCCAAGATCAGAGCTGGTGCCCCCATCGTCAAGTCCATAAGAGTTTGGAAGAGTATGGGGAGCATGGAAGATCATCCGGCTCGGTTCGAAGGTGCCCCATGTTGCGGTTCAGAGAAGCGAGGGAGGTCGTGGTTAGGTGCACGGTTAGGGTCAGAGGTGCTGATCCGACCAGGTTCTCCTGTTCCGAACTGGTGAGCCTGATGCTGAGGTTGCGTGGTATTGCCGATCCGAACTGGTGCAGAGATTAGTCATGCTCGACCTGAGTTTCTGAGGTTTACAATGTCTTTATCCAAAATGTTGGGTGGCGGAGCTGCGCGCTGCTGAGGGGGATTGCCCCCAAGTTCATTCAGGTTTGAGCCCTCTTCGGTTCGGATCGGACCCGAATCGGTTCGGTTCGCAGCAGTTGCTGCTGTGGCTGATTCTATTCCATTTCCCATTGCCCCTTGGCCTTCCTTTCATCCAAGCGAATAATTGGTCGATCATCCCCGGTTGTTTGCGGAGGAGATCATCTTGCCTTGCCATCTGGGTTCTCAATTTAGTGAGAATGTCATCCATTTCTTCTCTGGTTAAGTATGCTAATAGATTTTCGTGGTAGGAAGCCTCCAGGCTTGCCTCATTGCTTGGGCCTTCAGTGCCAACATCCTCAGCGTGAGAGAAGGTTCCGTCCTTCTTTCATTTGAACAATGGTCCAACAGTCGAGCAATTCGATTCCTTTCAGGCTGGAAATTGAAGTAATATCGTGTGCCGCCTTCCTGGCGCACTAAAATGTTAGACCGAAATCTGGACCTAACACCCAAATGCGGTTTGAAATCCTCACAATCACAGAATAAATGCAGAAAAAGCAGTAAATAACAGGAGACACACAAGATTTTTATAGTTGTTCGGCTCAATCCAAGCCTACGTCCACTTTATAGTTTCTTAAATCCTAAAAGCTACTACAATGTTGTTTGCTTGTGGTTTATACACGAAATCCTCGTGTTCATAATGAAAAGAAGTGAGAAAAGTAGAGATTATACATGAAATCCTCGTGTTATAATGTCAAATCTTCGTGCTATAATGTCAAACTCGGCTTTAATGTGTTTACAAAGTCTTTGCGGTTGCAATGGTGGAAACCGAGTAAGAGAATGGCCAAAAAGCTCCCTTAATTCTCCTCCAAGCGGTCTATTTATAGGTGATTTCTGGGTTCAGTTCGGATGCCACGATATGCCACGTTCTGTGCTCCGATCTATGGAGTACTAAGTTTCCTTTTGCAAAGTTATGTGATTGGGTCCTTCCACCCGATCCAAACCGTATATCTGATCCCAATGGATTATGCTAATTTCAGATTCTAAGTTCCCGGTTTCACACGCTTTCACGGAAACGGGCGTAACTTTCAAACCGTAAGTCCATTTTAGCCAAACAAAAGCTCAATTCGAAGCTGATTCAGAGAGCTATAAGGATTACCTAGCTCAGCTCCATAATTTATGTTTACAGGCCCAGAAGAGATTGTCTGGTAGGAGTTTCGGGCCATTCTTTGTCTGTGATGCGACTTCAACCAAATCGCTTCCTGTCTACAGATGATATTTCTCATACTTGTGCGTATTGTTAACCAGAGATTTCATGTGTGACTGCTTTGATTAAAAAGCGGGTCAACAAGGAGTTTCCGTAACAACGCGTGTTTCGGAGGCCAGAACTTACTATGGTGGCCTTCGTCGCGCTCGGAACCTTCGAACTTGTTTATTGAATTGGCGAAGCCGACTGCAGGGATTTCCTAATTGATGTGCATTTCGGTGGCCCGAACGGTCCTGGATCGCAACCGATCGAACTAGAAAAATGATCGACTCCACACCGCGGGTTGGGTGGGTGAGGCTGGTGGTGTGTTCATGACCCAAGAATGAATTCGAGCTGAGGAGTGGTTTTTCGAGCTAGGTCACTGAAACACTCGTTCCAAAGGGCAGAACTGTTGGGCGATTTCCCAAGCTCTGCAGAAAGACACCACGGTGGCTTTCGAGAGCGCTCCGAACCCTCGATCTCGGCTTTCGAACTGGTGAACGCAAGTATAGGAATTTCCAGATCAACGACGCTTCGAATGCCTGGGTGGTTTGGCGTCCACCCATATTCCAGATAAATTTACTATCGAGGTTTCCTAGCCGCTCCAAACCATAGATCTTAGCTTCCGAATTTGCAAAGCCAAGCATAGGGATTTCTCGATCGACGTGTGTTTCGAAGGCCCGACGGTTCTGTATCATTGTCGATCCAACGGGAATAATGATCGGCTGCCGAAACTCGGTATTAAGTTGATATGGCAGGTTCTGGGGCCCTCCGAACCCTCGTTGTCAGCTTTCGAACTGGCTAATGCGAGTATAGGAGTTTCCGTAACAATGCGCGTTTCGGAGGCCCGAACTGTCCAGGATCGTAACCGACCGAACTAGAAAAATGATCGACTCCCACCGTGTGTTGGGTGGGTAGGGTGTGTGTTATGTTCAAGGCCCGATAATGAATTCGAACTGAGGAGGGGTTTTTGGAGTTAGGTCACTGAAATGCTCATTTCAAAGGGCAAAACTATTGGGTAATTTCCCAGGCTCTGCAGAAATTCACCATGGTGGCTTTCGAGAGCGCTCCGAACCCCTGATCTCGGCTTTCGAACTGGTGAAAGTGAGTATAGAAATTTCCAGATCAACACATGTGTCGAAGGCCTGGAAGGTTTGGCGTCAACTCATATTACGAAGAAATTGAATACGGAGGTTTCCTAGCCACTCCAAACCATTAATCTCAGCTTCCGAAATTGCCAAGCCAGGCATAGAGATTTCACGATCGACGTGCGTTTTGGAGGGCCGACGGTTCATTACCGCGGTTGGGCCAACGGGAATAACGATCGATGGCCGAAATTCGGTGTTAAGTTGCTATGGTATGTTCCAGGGCGCTCCGAAACCTCGATGTCGGCTTTCGAACTGGCTAATGCGAGAATAGGAGTTTCCGTAACAATGCGCGTTTCGGAGGCCCGAACTTACAATGGTGGCTTTCGTTGCGCTCGGAACCTTCAAACTTGTCTATTGAATTGGCGAAGCTGACTGAAGGGATTTCGCGATCGACGTGCGTTTCGGAGGTCCGAACAATCCCGGAACGCAACCGACCAAACTAGATAACGATCGACTCCGCACCGTGGATTGGGTGGGTGGGGCGGGTGGTGTGTTCAAGGCCCGAGAATTAATTCGAGCTGAGGAGGGGTTTTGGAGCTAGGTCGCTGAAACGCTCATTTCAAAGGGCCGAACTGTTAGGCAATTTCCCAGGCTTTGCAGAAAGTCACCAAGGTGGCTTTCGAGAGTGCTCTGAACCCTCGATCTCGGCTTTCGAACTAGAGAACGCAGGTATAGGAATTTCCAGATCAACGCAAGCTTCGAAGGCCCGGGCGATTTGGCATCCATCCATATTACGGAGAAATTTACTATTGGGGTTTCCTAGCCACTCCAAACCATAGATCTCAGCTTCCGAATTTGCGAAGTCAAGCATAGGGATTTCTCGATCGACGTGTGTTACGAAGACGCGACGGTTCCGTACCACGGTCGGGCCAACTGGAATAACGATCGGCTGCTGAAACTCAGTATTAAGTTGATATGGTAGGTTCTGGGGCTCTCCGAACCCTCGATGTTGGCTTTCAAACTGGCGAATGCGCGTATAGGAGTTTCCGTAACAACGCGCGTTTTGGAGGCCCAAACTGTCCCGGATCGCAACCGACCGAACTAGAAAAATGATCGACTCCCCACTGTGGGTTGGTTGGGTGGGGAGGGTGTTGTGTTCAAGGCCCGAGAATGAATTCAAACTGTGGAGGGGTATTTGGAGCTAGATCACTGAAATGCTCATTTCAAAGGGCAGAATTGTTGGTCGATTTCCCAGGCTCTGCCGAAAGTCACATGGTGGCTTTCGAGAGCGCTCCGAACCCTCGATCTCGGCATTCGAATTGGCGAACACGAGTATAGAAAATTCCAGATCTATGCATGCTTCGAAGGCCCGGAAGGTTTGGCATCTACCCATATTACGAAGAAATTTACGATGGAGGTTTCCTAGCCGATCCAAACCATAAATTTCAGCTTTCGAATTTGCAAAGCCAAGCGCAGAGATTTCACGTTCGTTTCGGAGGCCCGACGTTTCCGTACCGCTGTCGGGCCAACGGGAATAACGATCGGCTACCGAAACATGGTGTTAAGTTGCTATGGTAGGTCCCGGGGTGCTCCGAACCCTCGATGTCGGCTTTTGAACTAGCGAATACCAGTATAGGAGTTTTCGTAACAATGCGTGTTTCGGTGGCACGAACGGATGGACAGGTGTCTAGACCCGATAAAACTTACTATGGCGGCTTTCGTCGCGCTCAGAATCCTCGATTTTGTCTTTTGAATTGGCGAAGCCGAGTGCAGAGATTTCCCGATCGATGCGCGTTTCGGAAGCCCGAACGACCTACGATCGCAACCGACCGAAATAGAAAAACGATTGACTCCCCACCGTGGGTTGGGTTGGTGGGGCGGGTGGTGTGGTCAAGGCCCGAGAATAAATTCAAACTGAGGAGGGGTTTTTGGAGCTAATTCACTGAAATGCTTGTTTCAAAGGGCAGAACTGTTAGGTGATTTCCCCGGCACTGCAGATAGTCACCATAGTGGCTTTCGAGAGCACTCTGAACCCACGATCTCGGCATTCGTACCGGCAAACGCGAGAATTGGAATTTCCAGATCAACGCACGCTTCGAAGGCCCGGGTGGTTTTGCGTCTACCGATATTACAGAGAAATTTACTATAGTGGTTTCCTAGCCACTCCAAACCATAGATCCCAGCTTCCTAATTTGTGAAGCCAAGCATAGTGATTTCTCAATCGACGTGCATTTCGAAGGCCCGATGGTTCCGTACCGCAGTCGGGCCAACGGGAATTACGATCGGCTCCCGAAACTCGGTATTAAGTTGATATAGTAGGTTCCGGGGCGCTCCGAATCTTTGATGTTGGATTTCGAACAGGCGAATGCGAGTATAGGAGTTTCTATAACAACGCGCGTTTCGGAGGCCCGAACGGATGGACAGCTATCTAAACCCGATAGAACTTATTATGGTGGCTTTCTTCGCGCTTGGAACCTTCGATCTTGCCTATTAAATTGGCGAAGCTGACTTCGGGGATTTCCCGATCGACGCCCGTTTCGGAGGCCCGAACGGTCCCGAATCGCAACCGACCAAACTAGAAAAATAATCGACTCCCCACCGTGGGTTTGGTGGGTGGGGCAGGTGGTTTGTTCAAGGCTCGACAATGACTTCGAGCTGAAGAGGTGTTTTTGGAGCTAGGTCATTGAAACACTAGTTTCAAAGGGCAGAACTGTTGGGAGATTTCCCATGCTACGCAGAAAGTCACCATGGTTGCTTTCGAGAGCGCTCCAAACACTCAATCTCGGATTTCGAACTGGCGAACGTGAGTATAGGAGTTTCCAGATCAATGCACGCTTCGAAGGCCCAGGCGGTTTGGCTTCTACCCTTATTGCGGAGAAATTTACTATGGAGGTTTCCTAGCCACTCTAAACCATAGATCTCAGCTTCCGAATTTGCGAATCCAAGCGTAGGGATTTCTTGCTCGATGTGCGTTTCGGAGGCTCGAGGTTCCATACCGCGGTCGGGTCGACGGGAATAACGATCGGCTGCTGAAACTCGGTATTTAGTTATTATGGTAGGTTCCAAGGCGTACGAACCATCGATGTCGGCTTTCGAACTTGCGAACACAAGTATAGGAATTTCCGTAACAACGCGTTTCGGAGGGCCAAATGGATGGACAGCTATCTAAAACCGATAGAACTTACTATGGTGGCTTTCGTCATGCTCGAAAACCTCGATCTTGTCTTTTGAATTGGCGAAGCCGAGCGCAAGGATTTCCTGATCGACGCGCGATACGGAGGCCGAACGGTCCTGGATCGCAACCGACCGAACCAGAAAAATGATTGACTCCCCTCCGTAGGTTGGGTGGGGCAGGTGTTATGTTCAAGGCCCGAGAACGAATTCGAGCTGAGGAGGGGTTTTTAGATCTAGGTCACTGAAATGCTCATTTCAAAGGGTAGAACTATTGGTCGATTTCCCATGCTCTGCAGAAAGTCACCACGGGGGCTTTCGAGAGCGCTCCAAACCCTCGATCTCAGCTTTCGAACTGGCGAACATGAGTATAGGAATTTCTATATCAACGCACGCTTCGAAGGCCTGGGCGGTTTGGTGTCTACACATATTGCGGAGAAATTTACTATGGAGGTTTCCTACCCGCTTCAAACCATAGATCTCAGCTTTCAAATTTGCGAAGACTAGTGTAGTGATTTCTCGATCGACGTGCATTTCGAAGGCCGGACGGTTCCGTACCACGGTTGGGCCTACGGGAGTAATGATCGGCTGCCGATTCTCTGTATTAAATTGATATGGTAGGTTCCGGGGCGCTCTGAACCCTCGATGTCGGCTTTCGAACTGGCGAATGCGAGTATAAGAGTTTCCATAACAACGCGCGTTTCGGAGGCCCGAATGGATGGACAACTGTCTAAACCCGATAGAACTTACTATGGTGGCTTTCGTCGTGTTCGGAACCCTCGATCATGTCTTTTGAATTGGTTAAGCCGACTGCCGGGATTTCCCGATCGATGCGCGTTTTAAAGGCCCGAACGGTCCTGGATTGCAACCAACCGTAATAGAAAAATGATCGAATCCCCACCGTGGATTTGGTGGGTAGGGAAGGTGGTGTGTTCAAGGCCCGAGAATGAATTCGAGCCGAGGAGGGGTTTTTTGAGCTAGGTCACTAAAACACTCGTTTCAAAGGGCCGAACTATTGGGCGATTTCCCAGCATCTGTAGAATGTCACCTTGGTGGCTTTCAAGAGCGCTACGAACCCTTGATCTCGGCTTTCGAACTGGCGAACGCGAGTATAGGAATTTCCAGATCAATGCAAGCTTCGAAGGACCGGGCGGTTTGGCGTCTACCTATATTATGGAGAAATTTACTATGGAGGTTTCCTATCCACTCCAAACATAGATCTCAGTTTCCGAGTTTGCAAAGCCAAGCGTAATGATTTCTCGATCGACGTGCGTTTCGAAGGCCCGATGGTTCTGTACCGCGGTCGGGCCAAAGGGAATGAGGATCAGCTGCCGAAACTCGGTATTTAGTTGATATGGTAGGTTCCGGGGCGCTCCGAACCCTCGATGTCGGCTTTCGAACTGGCGAATGTGAGTATAGGAGTTTACGTAAAATCGCGCATTTCGGAGGCCCGAATGGATGGACAACTTTCTAAACCTGATAGAACTTACTATGGTGCCTTTCATCGTGCTAGGAACCTTCAATCATGCCTTTTGAATTAGCGAAGTCGAGTGCAGGGATTTCCCGATCGACACGCGTTACGGATCGCAACCGACCGAATTAGAAAAACGATCGACTCCCCATAGTGGGTTGGGTGGGTGGGGCGGGTGGTGTGTTCAAGGCCCGAGAATGAATTCGGGCTAAGGAGCTTTTTTTGGAGCTAGGTCAGTGAAACGCTCGTTTCAAAGGGCAGGACTGTTGGGCGATTTCCCAGGCTCTGAGGAAAGACACCACGGTGGCTTTCGAGAACGCTCGGAACCCCCGATCTTGGCTTTCGAACTGGCAAACGCAAGTATAGGAATTTCCAGATCAATGCAAGCTTCGAAGGCCCCGACGGTTTAGTGCCTACCCAGATTACGGAGAAATTTATTATGGAGGTTTCCAGCCGCTCCAAACCATAGATCTCAGCTTCCGAATTTGCGAAGCCAAGCGTAGTGATTTCTCGATCGACGTGTGTTTCAAAGGCCCGACGGTTCCGTACCGCAGTCGGGCCAAAGGGAACAGTATTCGGCTACCAAAACGTGGTATTAAGTTGATATGGGAGGTTCCGGGGCGCTTCGAACCTTCAACGTCGGCTTTCGAACTAGCAAATGCGAGTATAGGAATTTCCGTAACAACGCGCATTTCGGATGCCCTAACGGATGGACAACAGTCTAAACCCGATAGAACTTACTATGGTGGGTTTTATCATGCTCGGAACCCTCGATCATGTCCTTTGAGTTGGAGAAGCCGGGTGCAGGATTTTCAGGTCGATGCGCGTTTCGGAGGCCCGAACGGTTCCGGATCGCAACCGATCGAAATAGAAAAATGATCATATCCCCCCAATGGGGCTGGTGGGTTGGGCGGGTGGTGTGTTCAAGGACGGAGAATGAATTTGAACTGAGGAGGGGTTTTTGGAGCTAGGTCACTGAAATGCTCGTTTCAAAGGGCAGAACTGTTGGGAGATTTCTCAGGCTCTGCAGAAAGCCACCACAATGGCTTTCGAGAGCGCTCCGAACCCTCGACCTCAGCTTTCGAAGTGGAGAACGCGATTATAGGAATTTCCAGATCAATGCACGCTTCGAAGGCCTGGGCGGTTTGGGGTCAACCCATATTACCGAGAAATTTGCTATGGTGGTTTCCTAGCCGCTTCAAACCATAAATCCCAGCTTCTAAATTTGCGAAGACAAGCATAGGGATTTCTCGACCGACGTGCATTTCCGAGGCCCGGCGGTTCCGTACCACATTCGGGGCAACGGGAATAACGATCGGCATCCGAAACTTGGTACTGAGTTGCTACGGTAGGTTCTGAGGCGCTCTGAACCCTCGATGTCGGCTTTCGAACAAGAAAATGCGAGTATAGGAATTTTCGTAACAACACGCGTTTCAGAGGCCCGAATGGATGGACAGCCGCCTAAACCCGGTAGAACTTACTATGATGGCTTTCATCGCGCTCGAAACCTTCGATCTTGCCTTTTGAATTGGCGAAGGTGAGTGCAGGGATTTCCCGATCGACGCGCATTTCGAAGGACCGAACGAACCCGGATCGCAACCGACTGAACTAAAAAAATGATCGACTCCCCACCTTGGGTTGGGTCGATAGGGCGGGTGGTGTGTTCAAGGCCCGAGAATGAATTCGAGCTGAGGAGGGATTTTTGGAGCTAGGTCACTGAAACGCTCGCTTCAAAGGGCAGAACTGTTGGGCGATTTCCCAAGCTCTGTAGAAAGTCCCCACCCTGGCTTTCGAGAGCGCTACGAACCCTCAATATGGGCGTTCGAACCGGAAAATGCGAGTATAGGAATTTCCAGATCAACGCACGCTTCATAGGCCCGGGCGGTTTGGCGTCTACCCATATTACGGAGAAATTTACTATGGAGATTTCCTAGCCGCTCCAAACCATAGATCTCAGCCTTCGAATTTGCGAAGAAAAGCATAGTGATTTCTCGATCGACATGCGTTTCGAAGGCCCGACGGGTCCGTACCGCGGTCGGGCCAACGGGAATCACGATCGGCTACCGAAACTTGGTATTAAGTTGCTATGGTAGCTACCGGGGCGCTCCGAACCCTCGATGTCGGCTTTCGAACTGGCAAATGCGAGTGTAGGAGTTTCCGTAACAACGCGCGTTTTGGAGGCCCGAACGGACGGACAACTTTCTAAACCCGATAGAACATACTATGGTGGCTTTCGTCGCGCTCAAAACTTTTGATCTTCTCTTCTGAATTGGTGAGGCCGAGTGCAGGGATTTCCCGATCGATGCGCATTTCGGAGGCTTGAACGGTCTCGGATCGCAACCAACCTGTAACACCCCACCTCCGCTAGGGTCACTCACAAAGGGAATGCACTAGGTTTGGTGAAGCATTATCGAGGTAAACATGCACAGAAATATTACAAGACAGAAGATATATAAAACAACGGAAGTAAAACAAATTTCATTACCTTATAAAATAAGGTCTAAAGCCTTTTACATCAGAATACATCAAAAACCTGTCTTGCAATAGTAAAGAAGCATAAAACCTTTTCATAAATTACTCCCCAAAATAAAGCGGTGAAGCGGCCATAGCCAAGAGGAGACCAAGCTATACATGATGACCTTCAAGCATAAGAGGTCCGAACTAAACAACATCATTTCCTCCCTGAAAACCTGGGGGGAAACGGAAGACAAAGAGGCGAAAGAAAACGGGGTCAGTCATAAAGACCGGTAAGTCCTATCTACTTCCAGTATAAAAACAGGTAAAGGTAACATGACATGCATAAACTGAAAGTAAGCATAAGGATGACGACAAGATAGATAAGCTAAACCAAGATAACTGGATGAACTACTGTAGCAAGATAAACTAAGGTATCATGATAAACTACGGTGTGAAGATAAATCAAGGTATCACATCGTCAGGTTCCTATCAAGTATACTATCCCAAGGTATCTATCATGGATAACATCCCACGGTATTTATCATGTATATTTGCTCTGCACCTCTCGTACTAGTATCCCAACCTGCGTCATGTGTTAACTATGAATGTCCCTTGCCCAATGTCATGTAATGGTCCATGTCAACCTAATATATAGCATATGTAGGTTTTCCCAACTCGTATGTTTCTTTCCATGTATTAGTTCACTCCTTTGCCATAGGACGTACGGGCTTTCCCATGTAAATTTATACCACCTCAACGTAGTACCATTTTATCCTTGATGTTGTTTTGGATTGCTACCCTTGATCTGGTTATGTTTCCTTACCATGAACTATCGCGTGTTCACTTATGATTTATGCCACCTAGGACCGCTAGGGATTATGCTACCTAATGAATGTTTCCGTAACTTGGTTTGGGTTTTAGCCACCTAGAACCACTAGGGATTATGCCACCCGTCAACCACGCCCTTTTGTCCCACGTATATATCGTGAATCGTTTTCCATGTCTAGATGCACATGTATCTCAATGTGCCATCCGAGTTCCGTGCCAGGGCAAATCGAGAAATACGGAACTCGGTTGGGAGCTTTAAGTCGTCTGCTGATGCAGATATCAAGGTATGTTTTTGTATCCATGGCTATGGTCCCACGTGACCCCTCCCTCAACTACTGAAAGGTAATCCAAGAAAAATCATGTATGAGAACTACATCCCGGCCCCACTATGCCCCACTTACCTATTGGCCAACCTCACCCATAACTCGATAGCAAGTATATGGTCTGTTGGGAGTTCTCTGCCTTTCCGTACGTACACGATTGACTAAAGATGGTAGGTAGTCGGCGACGTGCTATCCAGGGCAAAAACAAGTATCGTCGACTCCACTCTAATCCATCCCAGTCTTTAGGTCGCTCGCATAGCAACCAAGGCATACTCTTGGCTCTTCTACCGCAGACCTTAACCTCTATAAGGCCAGGTTTCATGGACCATCTGCCACCTCACAGAGGGATACCAAGAGTACCCTCACGTCCCCCGAAGCTACCGCTTCGTCACCCAGTTCGTTGGAGCCTTTATCTAAGTCGGATAATTCGCTCCTCCACGTGTGTTCAAGCGATGACCTACCGTATCGGGTTACTAATTTATCTGTGAACTCGTCCAAATCCCTTGACTAGGAATTATTACTTAGTTATCCTTAACTAAGGTTTACCACTTAGCTTCTCTTCCCGCTATCCTTGTTAACTACGATTTTCAACCTAGTCCCCTGAGCTAGGGTTTTGTCTAATGGGTTAAGTGTTGTCATTCAAGTTCGTGACTTAACCCGCCTACGAATCATGTAAAGGTTGGCTAAGTATTTAAGCTCAAGACTTAACCCTACAAGTTGGTTATGTATACCAAGAAGCTCATGACTTAACCCTATTCAATTATCGAGTCAGATTGGTTAAGTATTAGTTTTTCTTGACCCTATCGGATCCGTATATTAGATTGGTTAAGCATAGATTATCTTAACCCCATCAGATTATCAAGTCGGATTGGTTAAGTATGTGTCAGCTTAACCCCATCCACTAATCGTATTACAATGGTTAAGTATATTTAAATGATCTTGTGACTTAACCCTATCAGATCAGTATATTAGATTGGTTAAGTATAGGTTACTTAACCTCATCAAATCACCATGTATAATTGGTTAAGTACAAGTTACTTAACCCCATTGAATTATCATGTTAAGTTGGTTAAGTATTGGTTACTTAACTTCATTGAATTACCTAGTTTAGATTGGTTAAGTGTTTAACTTAACCCCATCGAATTACCATGTTTAGATTAGTTAAGTGTAGGTTACTTAACCCCATCTAATTACCGTGTTTAGATTAGTTAAGTCTAAGTTACTTAACCCCATCTAATTACCAAGTCGGATTAGTTAAGTGTAAATTACTTAACCCCATCCCCTAATTATCTTATATGGTTATTGTCATTAAGAAATCAAGTCTGGTTTAACTTAACCTACCCATTCGTGTCATATCGGTTAAGTGTCATTAGTCAAAATTACTTAACCTTTTCATGTGGCATTAATTAGATTAATGCACCCCAACCTCTCACATTAGACTTTGTTGTGGTTACTAGTTAAGCCGGGCGGGTCCGGGTAGATTTACACCACAACCTAGTCTAACCTCGGGTTTTAAGTGCTATATGACCAACTACTCACATTGGGTCCTATTGTTTGTATCCACTAGTTAAGCCGGGCGGGTCTGGGTAGATTTATGCTACAAACTCAACCCAACCTCGAGTTGGCCACTTTCATGTTTGGTCTAGTGTCATATTACACTTACAACCCATACGTGTCTAGTTTCGAGTCCCATGTTTACCCCACATGTCATGTCCACATTTAGGTGTATCATGAGTGTCATATTTTCATGAAATCCCATGTCAAATTATCATGTCATAATCACGCTCGTCTATCCTACCCCAAATCGTGTTTCCAACCCAAGTAAAAGCGAGTCAACATAGTAAGGATACTATGCTACATATTGCCCTCAAAACATGCACGATGCCAAAAAGGGGTTGGCCACAAACATGCATAGTATCATAAGGGGTTTGGCCTCAAAATATGCATAGCATCATAAGGGTTTTTGGCCACAACCATGCATAGTATCATAAGGGAATTTGGCCACAAACATGCATAGTATCATAAGGGAATTTGGCCACAAACATGCATAGTATCATAAGGGAATTTGGCCACAAACATGCATAGTATCATAAGGGAATTTGGCCACAAACATGCATAGTATCATAAGGGAATTTGGCCACAAACATGCATGATAACATAAGGGGTTTGGGTTCATTTACATGCATAAGCCCCAAAGTCAAGTCTTTGCCAATGTTTCACAAGTCAAATGGTTCCCAAAGGTTCATGCTAACATTCCATAGATAAAGATTCAAACTTGCAAGATAAACTAGGTTAAACATAACATGAGTGGCATGATTAAGTCGCTAAAACTTAGCCCAATGTCATAGATCATTGAAAAGGGGCAAAATTAGGTTCACATAGGCTAGCATACTTATGTTTCATCGCATTTTATCCCATGTCACATTAGAACCACCGTTAGAATCTACAAGTAGCTAGAACTTACTTAGCGAGGCTTAGGGAAAGATCATGAATCGTCTTGACCAAGAAAGCTAGCTCCTTTTTTGAAGAATCTTCATGAAATTTGCGTAGCAACGTTGATCTCTCCTCGATTTGGTGTAGAAAGCTTGCACCTTTTGATTTGAATCCGATTTGAATGCATAGTCTCTAGGAATTGGAGATGGAGGCCATGATCACTTGGCATTTGGGCAGCACTTCGTGGCATGAGTGATTTGTGATGGTTTAAGGTAGGCTTTGGTGTCTTTTTATAGAGATTAGGAGTAGTTTAGGCCCTTAGATTAACCCTAGAATAGATCTGAGCCTTTAAAATCCGTCACAAGCCTCCAAACATGTCTTAAGGAACAAGTCAGGTGCACCCAGGCCAAACTGGCCGACCACCCAAGTCGACAGGGGTGTCGACTGGGCAGTCGACACCACCTGGGGTGTGTCGACTCCCCAGTCGACTTGGGGGTAGCGGGAATTTTTCCCGCCTGTTCTGCTTGGCTGAATTTGAATTCTGAATTCAAATTTGAACTGTTTTTGAACTTGAAATTTTCTGAAAACTTTGACGGGCCATAACTTGGTCATACGGACTCCGATTCTCGAAAACTCGGACTCTATTTAGCGTATTTTTCCGAGACAAACACAATGGCACAGCCCATTTCCCCTGATTAAGATTTTATGATTTAATTCTGCCTTGATTCTTGTCTTAACACGTTGTAAAAATCCGGGTTGTTACATTCTCCCCAACTTAAAGGAGTTCGTCCCCGAAATCTCCAAGTTAGGAAGAACGTATCCTACCATCCATCATCCATCTACTCAAAACATCATCCACAGGCAACCATGGTCCTTAAAGGACTCCTAATGCTTTATGAACACATGCAGAAAGTGTGTGTATATGTTCCTTAGCTAATGCTAATGATCAGGCCTGAATGATCTTTCTAATGAAAAATATGTTTAGTGCCATGAGTCCAACATGTATGCAAATAGTCCTAGTCATATAAACACTATATGTGTGCACAACCATTCATCCACATGCAACATCCACATGATAACATACTCAATTTCATCCGTAAACAAGTACAAATACTCGTGCATATGCAATATGAAATGTGACTGATTCGACCTAGTGTCTAATGTGTATTCGCGCATCCACGAGCAACCACTTGCAACCATTTGCAACCATATCAATCATAACATGTTTCAAATACATGTTTACATCCATAGGGTTCTACCTAAGGTTCCCAAGATAGGATCGAGGAGATAAACAAGATAAACTCCTTACGGGGTTTGCAACAGAAACAGGACCGAGAGGATATCCATCAAGCGATAGCATGCAAGCAAACTCAATAGGAGAACCAGGGATCAACGATATACTCTTAAAAAGAGATATGATGTGCGCGTTTAAGCCGCATTTCCTTGAGCTTAATTCCAGTGTGCCTTGACCACCTTTGACTTCATGATTTTCGTAGCTCCTTGATTCCTATTTCCAAGGTATGAGTTGGAACTCATTTCACTGTCGCCTCTCGTTTCACTTCCACTTATTCTTTCCCTAGTATGCTCGGCCCAAACATATCTGCGTACTCGTGCAAGCTCTCCAAAATTCACTAGTGAATTCTGGATCTCGTTTACCGATGCCAATCCATGTTACCATGTGCACTTACTAGGGTGATTCCTATAACCCATGCTCAAGCGGAGTGAACCATCCGTCTTATTGGCGAACATTACTCGATCGGATCAGAGATTTCCGATAAATGCATCAAGAGATTCTAGGTAACTAACCATGACAGAACTCAAAAGGTTATACGAGACTTCGAGGGTATTAGCGGGGCAAGTTAAGAGTTTAACTATCCTCCTTTCAAAACTGAGAATGGCATCCCTTACTGGATCACCACTTTATCCCTAGAATCCGTCCATAGCTCAACAATAGAAGCATTGCTTCTAATCTCAACACTTGGCATAGACGTTCTCAAATCCAAACAAGTCATGAATAAATGGACCAACTCTCCAACCAGATTTTGGGACTAAAGTGGGATCTTCTACCATGCTAGTACTAAGGTGCAGAGACTTAACCATCGAGGTAGACTTAAATGATGAGATGATCAAAACAAAGTCTAGACGGGACGATAGAAAAGAAAGGCTAAGCCTTTAACAGAAACGGTATCATTCCTCTTAGGTACGCTAGAAATGAGAGCATACAATTGCCCTCTCGCTGATCTTGTCCTTATCTTCCTTTGTGGATCAAGCCATACCAACAAGTTGCTTATTCTTAAGACCGTGTCCTTTATCCTTGCTCTTATTATCCCTTCTTATAACTTCGGTAACAGGTCTCTCGAGAACTTCCTCCATCGCACGGGAAAACACTTACGTAGCTAGACAAGGATTAGTCACAGTTAAAACTACTGTGACTACAGATGGAGGAAAGAAAGGAAAAGAGGTTCAATCAAGGAAACAAAGGATAGTGCTAATGGCTTTTGGGGAATAGCCTTTAAAAAAAACTTTTCTTGAAAATGCTTCTTTGTAAACGGTTTCTCAAATAGTTCTCAGAAGGTTTTAAAAACTTTTGCCTAGTCTGGTAACCTTCTGCTCTGATACCAAATGTAACACCCCACCTCCGCTAAGGTCACTCACAAAGGGAATGCACTAGGTTTGGTGAAGCATTATCGAGGTAAACATGCACAGAAATATTACAAGACAGAACATATATAAAACAGCGGAAGTAAAACAAATTTCATTACCTTATAAAATAAGGTCTAAAGCCTTTTACATTAGAATACATCAAAAACCTGTCTTGCAATAGTAAAGAAGCATAAAACCTTTTCATAAATTATTCCCCAAAATAAAGCGGTGAAGCGGCCATAGCCAACAGGAGACCAAGCTATACATGATGACCTTCAAGCATAAGAGGTCCGAACTAAACAACATCATTTCCTCCCTGAAAACCTGTGGGGAAACGGAAGACAAAGAGGCAAAAAAAAACGGGGTCAGTCATAAAGACTGGTAAGTCCTATCTACTTCCAGTATAAAAACAGGTAAAGGTAACATGACATGCATAAATTGAAAGTAAGCATAAGGATGACGACAAGATAGATAAGCTAAACCAAGATAACTGGATGAACTACTGTAGTAAGATAAACTAAGGTATCATGATAAACTACGTTGTCAAGATAAATCAAGGTATCACATCGTCAGGTTCCTATCGAGTATACAATCCCAAGGTATCTATCATGTATAACATCCCACGGTATTTATCATGTATATTTGCTCTGCACCTCTCGTACTAGTATCCCAACCCGCGTCATGTGTTAACTATAAATGTCCCTTGCCCAATGTCATGTAATGGTCCATGTCAACCTAATATATAGCATATGTAAGTTTTCGTATGTTTCTTTCCATGTATTAGTTTAGTCCTTTGCCGTAGGCCGTACGGGCTTTCCCATGTAAATTTATACCACCTCAACGTAGTACCATTTTATCCTTGATGTTGTTTTGGACTACTACCCTTGATCTGGTTATGTTTCCATACCATGAACTATCGCGTGTTCACTTAGGATTTATTCCACCTAGGACCGCTAGGGATTATGGTACCTAATGAATGTTTCCGTAACTTGGTTTGGGTTTTAGCCACCTAGGACCACTAGGGATAATGCCACCCGTCAACTACGCCCTTTTGTCCCACGTATATATCGTGAATCGTTTTCCATGTCTAGACGCACATGTATCTCAATGTGCCATCCGAGTTTCGTGCCAGGGCAAATCGAGAAATACGGAACTCGGTCGGGAGCTTTAAGTCATCTGCTGATGCAGATATCAAGGTCTGTTTTTGTATCCGTAGCTATGGTCCCATGTGACCCCTCCCTCAACTCCTGAAAGGCAATCCAAGAAAAATCATGTATGAGAACTACATCCCGGCCCCACTATGCCCCCACTTACCTATTGGCTAACCTCACCCATAACTCGATAGCAAGTATATGGTCTGTTGGAAGTTCTCTGCCTTTCCATACGTACACGATTGACTAAAGATGGTAGGTAGTCGGCGACGTGCTATCCAGGGCAAAAACAAGTATCGTCGACTCCACGCTAATCCATCCCAGTCTTTAGGTCGCTCGCATAGCAACCAAGGCATACTCTTGGCTCTTCTACCGCAGACCTTAACCTCTATGAGGCCAGGTTTCATGGACCATCTGCCACCTCACAGAGGGATACCAAGAGTACCCTCACGTCCCCCGAAGCTACCGCTTTGTCACCCAGTTCGTTGGAGCCTTTATCTAAGTCAGATAATTCGCTCCTCCACGTGTGTTCAAGCGATGACCTACCGTATCGGGTTACTCATCTATCTGTGAACTGGTCCAAATCCCTTGACTAAGAATTATTACTTAGTTATCCTTAACTAAGGTTTACCACTTAGCTTCTCTTCCCGCTATCCTTGTTAACTACGATTTTCAACCTAGTACCCTGAGCTAGGGTTTTGTCTAATGGGTTAAGTGTTGTCATTCAAGTTCGTGACTTAACCCGCCTACGAATCATGTAAAGGTTGGCTAAGTATTTAAGCTCAAGACTTAACCCTACAAGTTGGTTAAGTATACCAAGAAGCTCATGACTTAACCCTATTCAATTATCGAGTCAGATTGGTTAAGTATTAGTTTGTCTTGACCCTATCGGATCCGTATATTAGATTGGTTAAGCATAGATTATCTTAACGCCATCAGATTATCAAGTCGGATTGGTTAAGTATGGGTCAGCTTAACCCCATCCACTAATCGTATTACAATGGTTAAGTATATTTAAACGATCTTGTGACTTAACCCTATCAGATCCGTATATTAGAATGGTTAAGTATAGGTTACTTAACCTCTTCAAATCACCATGTATAATTGGTTAAGTATAAGTTACTTAAACCCATTGAATTATCATGTTAAGTTGGTTAAGTATTGGTTACTTGACCTCATTGAATTACCAAGTTTAGATTGGTTAAGTGTTTAACTTAACCCCATCGAATTACCGTGTTTAGATTAGTTAAGTGTAGGTTACTTAACCCCATCTAATTACCGTGTTTAGATTAGTTAAGTCTAAGTTACTTAACCCCATCTAATTACCAAGTCGGATTAGTTAAGTGTAAATTACTTAACCCCATCCCCTAATTATCTTATATGGTTAAGTGTCATTAAGAAATCAAGTCCGGTTTAACTTAACCTACCCATTCGTGTCATATCAGTTAAGTGTCATTAGTCCAAATTACTTAACCTTTTCAGGTGGCATTAATTAGATTAATGCAGCCCAACCTCTCACATTAGACTTTGCTGTGGTTACTAGTTAAGCCGGGCGGGTCTGGGTAGATTTACACCACAACCTAGTCTAACCTCGGGTTTTAAGTGCTATATGACCAACTACTCACATTGGGTCCTATTGTTTGTAGCCACTAGTTAAGCCGGGCGGGTTCGGGTAGATTTATGCTACAAACTCAACCCAACCTCGAGTTGGCCACTTTCATGTTTGGTCTAGTGTCATATTACACTTACAACCCATACGTGTCTAGTTTCGAGTCCCATGTTTACCCCACATGTCATGTCCACATTTAGGTGTATCATGAGTGTCATATTTTCATGAAATCCCATGTCAAATTATCATGTCATAATCACGCTCGTCTATCCTACCCCAAATCGTGTTTCCAACCCAAGTAAAAGCGAGTCAACATAGTAAGGATACTATGCTACATATTGCCCTCAAAACATGCACGATGCCAAAAAGGGGTTGGCCACAAACATGCATAGTATCATAAGGGGTTTGGCCTCAAAATATGCATAGCATCATAAGGGGTTTTTGGCCGCAAACATGCATAGTATCATAAGGGAATTTGGCCACAAACATGCATAGTATCATAAGGGAATTTGGCCACAAACATGCATAGTATCATAAGGGAATTTGGCCACAAACATGCATGATAACATAAGGGGTTTGGGTTCATTTACATGCATAAGCCCCAAAGTCAAGTCTTTGCCAATGTTTCACAAGTCAAATGGTTCCCAAAGATTCATGCTAACATTCCATAGATAAAGATTCAAACTTGCAAGATAAACTTGGTTAAACATAACATGAGTGGCATGATTAAGTCGCTAAAACTTAGCCCAAGGTCATAGATCATTGAAAAGGGGCAAAATTAGTTTCACGTAGGCTAGCATACTTATGTTTCATCGCATTTTATCCCATGTCACATTAGAACCACCGTTAGAATCTATAAGTAGCTAGAACTTACTTAGCGAGGCTTAGGGAAAGATCATGAATCATCTTGACCAAGAAAGCTGGCTCCGTTGTTGAAGAATCGTCATGAAATTTGCGTAGAAACGTTGAACTCTCCTCGATTTGGTGTAGAAAGCTTGCACCTTTTGATTTGAATCCGATTTGAATGCATAGTCTCTAGGAATTGGAGATGGAGGCCATGATCACTTGGCATTTGGGCAGCACTTCGTGGCATGAGTGATTTGTGAGGGTTTAGGGTAGGCTTAGGGGTCTTTTTATAGAGATTAGGAGTAGTTTAGGCCCTTAGATTAACCCTAGGATAGATCTGAGCCTTTAAAATCTGTCACAAGCCTCCAAACATGTCTTGAGGAACAAGTCAGGTGCACCCAGGCCAAACTGGCCGACCACCCAAGTCGACAGGGGTGTCGACTGGGCAGTCGACACTACCTGGGGTGTGTCGACTCCCAAGTCGACTCCCCAGTCGACTTGGGGGTGGCGGGAATTTTTCCCGCCTGTTCTGCTTGGCTGAATTTGAATTATGAATTCAAATTTGAACTGTTTTTTGAACTAAATTTTCTGAAAACTTTGACGGGCCATAACTTGGTCATACGGACTCCGATTCTCGAAAACTCGGACTCTATTTCGCGTATTTTTCCGAGACAAACGCAATGGCACAGCCCGTTTACCCTGATTCAGATTTTATGATTTAATTCTGCCTTGATTCTTGTCTTAACACATTGTAAAAATCCGGGTTGTTACACGACCGAACCAGGAGAATGATCGACTCCCCACCGTGGGTTGGGTGGGAGGGGCGGGTAGTGTGTTCAAGGCCCGAGAATGAGTTTGAGCTGAGGAGGGGTTTTTAGGTCACAGAAACGCTCATTTCAAAGGGGAGAACTATTGCGTGATTTCCCAGGCTCTGCAGAAAGTCCCCACGGTGGCTTTTGAGAGCGCTCTGAACCCTCAATCTTGCATTTCAAACTGGCGAACGCAAGTATAGGAATTTCCAGATCAACACACGCTTTGAAGGCCCGGGCGGTTTGGCGTTTAACCACATTACGGAGAAATTTACTTTGGAGGTTTCCTAGCCGCTCCAAACCATTGATCTCAGCTTCTGAATTTGCGAAGCCAAGCATAGGGATTTCTCGATCGACGTGCGTTTCGAAGGCCCGATGGTTCCGTACCGTGGTCGGGCCAATGGGAATAACGATTGGCTGCTAAAACTCGGTATTAAGTTGATATGGTAGGTTCCGGGGCACTCCGAAACCTCGATGTCGGCTTTCGAACTTGCTAATGCGAGTATAGGAGTTTCCATAACAATGCGCGTGTTGGAGGCCCGAACGGATGGACAACATTCAAAACCCGATTGAACTTACTGTGGTGGCTTTCGTCGCGCTCGGAACCTTCGATCTTGTCTTCTGAAATGGCAAAGCCGAGTGTAGGGTTTTCCCGATCGACACATGTTTCGGAGGCCTGAACGGTCCTGGATCGCAACCGACCGAACTAGAAAACGATCGACTCCCCACCGTGGGTTGGGTGGGTGGACCGGGTGGTGTGTTCAAGGTCCGAGAATGAATTCGAGCTGAGAAGGGGTTTTTGAAGCTAGGTCACTGAAACGCTCGTTTCAAAGGACAGAACTATTGGGCTATTTCCCAGGCTCTGCAGAAAATCACCAAGGTGGCTTTCGAGAGTGCTAAGATCCCTCAATCTCGGCTTTCGAACTGGTGAACGAGAGTACAGGAATTTCCGTATCAGCACACGCATTGAAGGCTCGGGCGTTTTGAGGTCTACCCATACTACAGAGAAATTTAATATGGTGGTTTACAAGCCGCTTCAAACAATAAATCCCAGCTTCCGAATTTGCGAAGCCAAGCGTAGGGATTTCTCGATCGACGTGCATTTCGGAAGCTCGACGGTTCCATACCACGGTCGGGCCAACGGGAATAACGATCGGTTGCTGAAACTCGGTATTAAGTTGTTATGGCAGGTTCCGAGGCGCTTCGAACCGTCGATGTCGGCTTTCGAACTGGCAAATGCGATTATAGGAGTTTCCATAACAACGCGCTTTTCGGAGGCCCGAACGATTGGACAGCTATCCAAACCCGATAGATCGCACTCTGGTGGCTTTCGTCGCGCTTGGAACCTTCGATCTTGTCTTTTGAGTTGGCAAAGTTGAGTGCAGGGATCACCCGATCGATGCGCATTTTGGAGGCCTAAACGGCCCCGGATCGCAACCGACCGAACTAGAAAAATGATCGACTCCCTACCATTAGTTGGGTGGTTGGAGCGGCTGGTGTGTTCAAGGCCCGAGAATGAATTCGAGCTGAGGAGGGGTTTTCGGAGCTAGGTCATTGAAACGTTGTTTCAAAGGGTAGAATTGTTGGGCGATTTCCCAGGCTCTGCAGAAAGTCACTACGGTGGCTTTCGAGAGTGCTAAGAACCCTCGATCTTAGCTGTCGAACTGACGATCGCGAGTATAGGAGTTTCCAGATCAACGCCCGCTTCGAAGGCCCGGGCGGTTTGGTGTCTACCCATATTACAGAGAAATTTACTATGGAAGTATCCTAGCCGCTCCAAACCATAGATCTCAGCTTCCGAACATGCGGAGCCAAGCGTAAGTATTTCTCGATCGACGTGCGTTTCGGAGGCCCGACAGTTCCGTACCGCGGTCGTGCCAACGGGAATAACAATCGGCTGCCGAAACTCGATATCGATTTGCTACGGTAGGTTCCGGGGCGCTTCGTACCCTCGATATCGGCTTTCGAACTAGCGAATGCGAATTTAGAAATTTCCGTAACAATGCGCGTTTCTGAGAGCCGAACGGATGGACAGTTGTCCAAACCAGATAGAACTCACTATGGTGGCTTTCATTGCGCTCGGAACCTTCGATCTTGTCTTTTGAATTGACAAAGCCAAGTGCAGGGATTTCCCGATCGATGCGCGTTTCGGAGGCCCGAACGGTTCCGGATCGCAACCGACCGAACTAGAAAAACGATCGACTCCCCACCGTGGGTTGGGTGGGTGGGGTGGGTGGTGTGTTCCTAGCCGCTTCAAATAATAAATCTCAGCTTCCTAATTTGCGAAGCCAAGCGTAGGGATTTTTGGATCGACGTGTGTTTCAGAGGCCCGACAGCTCCATACCGCGGTCGAGCCAACAAGAATAACGATCGGCTGCCGAAACTCGGTATTAAGTTGTTATGGTTGGTTCCGAGGCGCTCTGAACCCTCGATGTCAGCTTTCGAACTGGCAAATGCGAGTATAGGAATTTACATTACAACGCGCGTTTCAGAGGCCCGAACGGATGGACAGCTATCTAAACCACAGAACTTGCTATGGTGGCTTTTGTCGCGCTCGGAACATTCGATCCTGTGTTTTGAATTGGCGAGGCCAAGTGCAGGGATTTCCCGATCGACGCGCGTTTCGGAGGCCTGAACAGTCCCGTATTGCAACTGAGCGAACTAGAAAAACGATCGACTCCCCACCGTGAGTTGGGTGGGTGGGGCAGGTGGTGTGTTCAAGGACCGAGAATCAATTCGAGATGAGGAGGGGTTTTTGGAGATAGGTCACCGAAATGCTCGTCTCAAAGGGTAGAACTATTGGGTGATTTCCAGCCTCTGTAGAAAGTCACCACGGTGGCTTTCAAGAGTGCTCCGAACCCTCGATCTCGGCTTTCGAACTGGCGAACGCGAGTATAGGAATTTCTAGATCAACGCACGCTTTGAAGGCCCGGGTGGTTTTGCGTCTACCCATATTACGGAGAAATTTACTGTGGAAGTTTTCTCGCAGCTCCAAACCATAGATCTCAACTTCCGAATAAACAAAGCGAAGCGTAGTGATATCTTGATCGATGGGCGTTTTGAAGGCCCTACGGTTCCGTACCGTGGTCGGGCCAACGAGAATAACGATCGGCTGCCGGAACTCGGTACTAAGTTGTTATGGTAGGTTCCGGCGTGCACCGAACCCTCGATGTCGGCTTTCGAACTGGCAAATATGAATATAGGAGTTTCCGTAACAACGCGCGTTTCGGAGGCTTGAACGGATAGACAGCTGTCTAAACTCGATAGAACTTACTATGGTGGCTTTTATCATGCTCGAAACCTTCAATCTTGCCTTTTGAATTGGCGAGGCCAAGTACAGGGATTTCCCGATCGACGCACGTTTCGGAGGCCTGAATGGTCCTAGATTGCCACCGACCGAACTAGAAAAATGATCGACTCCCCATAGTGGGTTGGGTGGGTGGGGCGGGTGCTGTGTTCAAGGCACGAGAATGAATTCGAGTTGAGGAGGGGTTTTTGGAGCTAGGTCACTGAAACGCTCGTTTCAAAGGGAAAAACTGTTGGGCGATTTCCCAGGCTCTGCAGAAAGTCACCACGGTGGCTTTCGAGGGCACACCGAACCCTTGATCTCGGCTTTCGAATTGGCAAACGCGAGTATAGGAATTTCCAGATCAACGCATGATTCGAAGGCCCAGGCAGTTCGGCGTCTACCCATATTATAGAGAAATTTACTGTCGAGGTTTCCTAGACGCTCCAAACCATAGATCTCAGCTTCCGAATTTGTGAAGCCAAGCGTAGTGATTTCTTGATCGACGTGCATTTCGAAGGTCCGACGCTTCCGTACTGCGGTCGGGCCAACAGGAATAACGATCGACTTATTAAGTTGATATGTTAGGTTCTGGGGTGCTCCAAACCCTCGATGTCGGCTTTCGAACTGGCGAATGCGAGTATAGGAATTTCCGTAACAACGCGCGTTTCGGAGGCCCGAATGGATGCACAGTTGTCTAAACCGGATAGAATTTACTACGATGGCTTTCATCGCGCTCAGAACCATCGATCCTGTCTTTTGAATTAGCGAGGCCGAGTGTAGGGATTTCCCGATCGACGCGCATTTCGGAGGTCTGAATGGTCCCGGATCGCAACCGACTAAACTTGAAAAACGATCGAATCCCCACCGTTGGTTGGGTGGGGGCGGGTGGTGCGTTCAAGGCCCGAGATTGAATTCGAGTTGAGGAGGCGTTTTTGGAGCTAGGTCATTGAAACGCGATTTTCCAGGCTCTGCAGAAAGTCACCGCGGTGGCTTTCGAGGGCGCACCGAACCCTGGATCTCGGCTTTCGAACTGGCGAACGCGAGTATAAGAATTTTCAGATCAACGCACTCTTCGGAGGCCCGGGCAGTTTGGCGTCGACCCATATTACGGAGAAATTTACTGTAGTGGTTTCCAAGCCGCTTCAAACAATAAATCTTAGCTTCCGAATTTGTGAAGTCAATCGTATGGATTTGTCAATCGACGTGTGTTTCAGAGGCCCGACGGCTCCATAACACGGTCGGGCCAACGGGAATAACGGGAATAACGATCGGTATTAAGTTGCTATGGTTGGTTCCGAGGCGCTCCGAACCCTCGATGTCGGCTTTCGAACTTGCTAATGCGAGTATAGGAATTTCCGTAAAAACGCGCATTTCAGAGGCCCGAACGGATGTACAGCTATCAAAACCCGATAGAACTTTATATTGTGGCTTTCATCGCGCTCGGAACCTTCGATCTTGTCTTTTGAATTGGTGAGGCCGAATGCAGGGATTTCCCTATCGACGCGCGTTTCGGAGGCCTGAACGGTCCCGGATTACAACCGACCGAACTAGAAAAACGATCGAATCCCCAACATGGGCTGGGTGGGGCGGGTGGTGTGTCCAAGGCCCAAGAATGAATTCGAGTTGAGGAGGGTATTTTGGAGCTAGGTCACTAAAAAGCTCGTTTCAAAGGGCATAACTGTTGGGCGATTTCCCAGGCTCAGCAGAAAGTCAACACGGTGGCTTTCGAGAGCGCTCTGAACCCTCGACCTTGGCTTTCGAACAAGCGAACGCGAATATAGGAATTTCCAGATCAAGGCACGCTTCAAAAGCCCGGGCAGTTTGGCGTATACTCATATTACGTAAAAATTTACCATGCAGGTTTCCTAGCTGCTCCGAACCATAGATCTCAGCTTCAAAATTTGCGAAGGTCAAGCATAGGGATTTCACGATCAACGTGCGTTTCGGAGGCCCGAAGGTTCGGTACCATGGTCGGGCCTACGGGAATAACGATCGGCTGCCGAACTCGATATTAAGTTGCTATGGTAGGCTCCGAGGAGCTCCGAACCCTCGATCTCAACTTTCGAATTGGCGAGTGCGAGTATAGGAATTTCCATAACAACGCGCGTTTCAGGGACCCGAACGGGTGGACAGGTGTCTAAACCCAATAGAACTTACTATGGTGGCTTTCGTCGCACTCGGTACCCTCGATCTTGTCCTTTGAATTGGCGAAGCCGAGTGCAGGGATTTCCCGATCGACGTGCGTTTCGGAGGACCGAATGGTCCTGGATCGCAACCGACCGAACTAGAAAAATGATCGACTCCCCACCGTGGGTTGGGTGGGAGGGGTGGGTGGCGTGTTCAAGGCCCTAGAATGAACTCGAACTGAGGAGGGGTTTTTGGAGCATGGTCGTGGCGTGTTCAAGGCCCTAGAATGAACTCGAACTGAGGAGGGGTTTTTGGAGCATGGTCACAAAAACACACGTTTCAAAGGGCAGAACTGTTGGGCGATTTCCCAGGCTCTGTAGTAAGTCACCACGGTGGCTTTCGAGAGCGCTCCGAATCCTCGATCTTGGCTTTCGCACTGGCGAATGAGAGTATAGGAATTTCCAGATCAACGCCCGCTTCGAAGGTTCGGGCGGTTTGGTGTATACCCGTATTTCGTAAAAATTTACTATGTAGGTTTCCTTGTAGCTCCAAACCATAGATCTCAACTTCCGAATTTGCGAATCCAAGCACAGGGATTTCGCGATCGACGTGCGTTTCGAAGGCCCGACGGTTCCGTACTGCGGTCAGGACAACTGGAATAATGATCGGCTGCCCAAACTCAGTATTAATTTGCTACGTTAAGTTATAATAAGCTCCAAACCCTCGATTTCGGCTTTCGAACTAGCGAATGCGATTACACGAATTTCTGTAACAACGCGCGTTTCGGTGGCCCGAACGGATGGACGACTGTCTAAACCCGATAGAAGTTACTATGGTGGCTTTCGTCTTGCTCCGAACCCTTGATCTTGTATTTTGAATTGTCGAAGACGAATGCAGGTATTTCCTAATCGATGCGCGTTTCGAAGGCCCGGACGGTCCTGGATCGCAACCAGCCGAACTAGAAAAACGTTCGACGCTCCACTGTGTGTTGGGTGGGTAGGGCGGGTGGTGTTGTCAAGTTCCGAGAATGAATTCGAACCGAGGAGGGGTTTTTGGAGATAGGTCACTAAAACACTCGTTTCAAAGGGTAGAAAAGTTGGGAAATTTCCCAGGCTCTACAGAAAGTCACCACGGTGGCTTTCGAGAGCGCTATGAACCATCGACCTTGGCTTTCGAACTAGCGAACGCGAATATAGGAATTTCCAGATCAAGGCACGCTTCAAAAGCCCGGGCTGTTTGGCGTATACCCATATTAAGTAGAAATTTACCATGTAGGTTTCCTAGCTGCTCCGAACCATAGATCTCAGCTTCAAAATTTGCGAAGGTCAAGCATAGGGATTTCACGATCGACATGCATTTCGGAGGCCCGACGGTTCGGTACCGCGGTCGGGCCTACGGGAATAACGTTCGGCTGCCGAACTCGATATTAAGTTGCTATGGTAGGCTCCGAGGAGCTTTGAACCCTCGATCTCAACTTTCGAATTGGCGAGTGCGAGTATAGGAATTTCTGTAACAACACACGTTTCAGGGACCCGAACGGATGGACAGGTGTCTAAACCCAATAGAACTTACTATGGTGGCTTTCGTTGCACTCGGTACCCTCGATCTTGTCCTTTGAATTGGCAAAGCCGAGTGCAGGGATTTCCCGATCGACGTGCGTTTCGGAGGACCGAATGGTCCTGGATCGCAACCGACCGAACTAGAAAAATGATCGACTCCCCACCGTGGGTTGTGTGGGTGGGGTGCGTGGCGTGTTCAAGGCCCGAGAATGAACTCGAACTGAGGAGGGGTTTTTGGAGCATGGTCACAAAAACACACGTTTCAAAGGGCAGAACTATTAGTCGATTTCCCAGGCTCTATAGAAAGTCACCACGGTGGCTTTCGAGAGCGCTCCGAATCCTCGATCTTGGCTTTCGCACTGGCGAACAAGAGTATAGGAATTTCCAGATTAACGCACGCTTCGAAGGTTCGGGCGGTTTGGTGTATACCCGTATTACGTAGAAATTTACTACGTAGGTTTCCTTGTAGCTCCAAACCATATATCTCAACTTCCGAATTTGCGAATCCAAGCACAGCGATTTCACGATCGACGTGTGTTTCGAAGTCCCAACGGTTCCGTACTGCGGTCAGGACAAGTGGAATAATGGTCGGCTGCCCAAAATCAGTATTAATTTTCTACGTTAGGTTATAATAAGCTCCAAACCCTCGATTTCGGCTTTCGAACTTGCGAATGCGATAACACGAATTTCCGTGACAACGCGCGTTTCGGTGGCCCAAACGGATGGACGACTGTCTAAACCGATAGAAGTTACTATGGTGGCTTTCGTCTTTCTCCGAACCCTTGATCTTGTATTTTGAATTGTCGAAGATGAATGCAGGTATTTCCTAATCGATGCGCGTTTCGAAGGCCCTGACGGTCCTGGATCGCAACCAGCCGAACTAGAAAAACGTTCGACTCTCCACTGTGTGTTGGGTGGGTAGGGCGGGTTGTGTTTTCAAGTTCTGAGAATGAATTCGAACCAAGGAGGGGTTTTTGGAGATAGGTCACTAAAACACTCGTTTCAAAGGATAGAAAAGTTGGGAGATTTCCCAGGCTCTGCAGAAAGTCACCATGGTGGCTTTCAAGAGCGCTCTAAACCCTCGATCTTGGCTTTCGAATTGGTAAACGTGAATATGGGAATTTCCAAATCGACGCACGCTTCGAAGGCCTGGGCGGTTTTGCGTATGCCCATATTATGTTCACATTTTCTATGGAGGTTTCCTAGTACTCCGAACCATAGATCTCGGCTTCCGAATTTGCGAAGCCCAGTGTAGAGATTTCACGATCAACGTGCGTTTCGGAGGCCCGACGGTTCCGTACCGCGGTCGGGTCAGCGGGAATAATGATCGGCTGTCGAAACTCAATATTAAGTTGCTATGGTAGGTTCTGGAATGCTCCAAACCCTTGATGTCGGCTTTCGAACTAGCGAATACGAGTACAGGAATTTCGGTAACAACGTGCGTTTCGGAGGCCTAAACGGATGGACAGCTGTCTAAACCCGATAAAACTTACTATGTTGGCTTTCGTCGCGTTCGGAGCCCTCGATCTTGTCTTTTGAATTGGCAAAGTCGAGTGCAGCGATTTCTCGATCGACGCGCGTTTCGGAGGCTCAGACGGTCTAGGATTGCAACAGACCGAAGTAGAAAAACGATCGACTCCCCACCGTAGTTTGGGTGGGTGGGGCGGGTTATGCGTTCAAGGCCCGAGAATGAATTCGAATTGAAGAGGGTTTTTTGGAGCTAGGTCACTGAAACGTTCGTTTCAAAGGGCAAAACTGTTGGGCGATTTCCCAGGATCTACAGAAAGTCACCATAGTGGTTTTCGAGAGCTCGCCGAACCCTCGATCTCGGCTTTCGAACTAGCGTACTAGAGTATAGGAATTTCCAAGTCGACGCACGCTTCGAAGGAAAGGGCAGTTTGGCGTGTACCCATATTAAGCAGAAATTTACTATGGAGGTTTCATAGCCGCTCCGAACCATAGATATCTTCTTTGGAATTTGCGAAGCCAAGCATAGGGATTTCACGATCGACGTGCGTTTCGGAGGCCCGACGGTTCCGTACCGCGGTCGGGCCAACGGGAATAACGATCTGCTGCCGAAACTCGGTATTAAGTTAATATGGTAGGATCCGGGGCGCTCCAAACCCTCGATCTCGGCTTTCGAACTGGCGAGTGCGAGTATAGGAATTTTCGTAACAACGCTCGTTTCGAGGGGCTGAATAATAGAAATTACTATGGTGGCTTTTGTTGCGCTCAAAACCCTCGATCTTGTCTTTTGAATTGGCGAAGCAGAGTGCAAGGATTTCCCGATCGTCGCACGTTTTGGAGGCCTAGACGGTCACGGATCGCAACCGAGCGAACTAGAAAAACGATCGACTCCCCACCGAGGGCTGGGTGGGCGGGGCGGGTGGTGTATTCAAGGCCTAAGAATGAATTCGAACTGAGGGAGATTTTGCAGCTAGGTCGCTGAAACGCTCGTTTCAAAGGGCAGAATTGTTGGGCGATTTCCCAGGCTTTGCCTATGGTAGCTTTCGAGAGCGCTCCGAACCCTCGATCTCGGCTTTCGAACTTGTGCACGCGAGTATAAGAATTTCTAGATCATTGCATGCTTCGAAGGCCCGGGCAGTTCGTCGTATACCTCATATTACGTAGAAATTTAATATGTAGGTGTCTTAGCCGCTCTGAACCATAGATCTCAGCTTCCGAATTTGCGAAGTCAAGAATAGGGATTTCACGTTCGACGTGCGTTTCGGAGGCCCGACGGTTCCGTACCGCGATCGGCCCAAAGGGAATAATGATCGGCTGCCGAAACTTGGTATTAAGTTGCTATGGCAGGTTACGGGGCGCTCTATACCCTCGATCTTGGCTTTCGAATTGGCGAATGCAAATACATGAATTTCCGTAACAACGCGCGTTTCGGAGGCCCGAACGGACGGACAGCTGTCTAAACCCGATAGAAGTTACTATGGTAGCTTTCATCGCGCTCTGGACCCTATAACTTGTCTTTTGAATTAGCGAACCCGAGTGCAGGGATTTCTCAATCGATGCGCGTTTTGGAGGTCCGGACGGTCCCGTATCACAGCCGGCCGAACTAGAAAAACAATCAACTCCCCACTGTAGGTTGGGTCGGCGGGGCGGATGGTGTGTTCAAGGCCCGAGAATAGATTCGAACTGAGGCGGATTTTTGGAGCTAGGTCGCTGAAACGCTCATTTCAAATGGCAGACCAGTTGGGCGATTTCCCAGGCTCTGCAAAAATCATCATGGTGGCTTTCGAGAGCGCTCCAAACCCTCGATCTCTGCTTTCGAAGTGGCGAACGCGATTATAGGAATTTCCAAACCAGCGCACGCTTTGAAGGCCCGGGCGGTTTGGCGTATACCCATATTGCGTAGAAATTTACTATGTACATTTCCTAGCCGCTTCGAACCATAGATCTCAGCTTCCGAATTTGTGAAGCCAAGCATAGGGATTTCACGATCGACGTGCGTTTCGGAGGCTTAACGGTTCCGTACCTCGGTCCGGCTAATGGGAATAACGATCGGCTGCCCAAACTCGGTATTAAGTTGCTTGGTAGGTTACCAGGCGCTCCAAACCCTCGATCTCGGCTTTTGAACTAGCGAATTCAGGCACATGAATTTTCGTAACGACGCCCGTTTCGGAGGTCTGAACGGATGAACAGCTATCTAAACTTGATAGATGTTAGTATGGTGGCTTTCATCGCTCTCCGAACCCTCGATCTTGTCTTTTGAATTGGAGAAGCCGAGTGCAGGGATTTCTCAATCGATGCGCGTTTCGGAGGCCCGGACGGTCCTGGATCGGAACCTTTCGAACTAGAAAAACGATCGACTCGCCACCGTGGGTTGGGCGGGTGGGGCAGGTGATGTGTTCCATTCTCGAGGATTAATTCTAAACGAGAGGGGCTTTTGGAGCTAGGTCACTGAAACACTCATTTCAAAGGGCAGAACTGTTGGACGATTTCCCAGGCTCCGTAGAAAGTCAATACGGTGTCTTTCGAGAGCGCTCTGAACCCTCGATCTCGGCTTCCGAACTTGCGAATGCGAGTATAGGAATGTCTAGATCAACGCATGCTTCGAAGGCCCGGACGATTTGGCGTATATCCATTTTATGTGGAAATTTATTATATGGGCTTCCTAGCCGCTCCAACCTATTGATCCCAGCTTCCGAATTTTCGAAGCCAAGCATAGGGATTTCACGATCGACGTGTGTTTCAGAGGCCCGTTGGTTCCGTACCGCGGTCGGGCTAACGGGAATAACGATCGGCTACCAAAACTCAGTATTAAGTTTCCATGTTTGGTTATGAGGCGCTCCAAACTCTCGATCTCGGCTTTCGAACTGGCGAATGCGAGTACATGAATTTCCGTAACAACGCGCATTACGGAGGCTCGAATGGATGGACAGCTGTCTAAACCCGATAGAAGTTACTATGGTGGCTTTCATCGCGCTCCGAACCCTATATCTTGTCTTTTTAATTGGCGAAGCTGAGTGTAGGGATTTCTCGATCGATGCGCGTTTCGGAGGCCCGATGGTCCCGGATCACAATCGACCGAACTAGAAAAATGATCGACTCCCCACTGGGGTTTGGGTGGGTGGGGAGGGTAGTGTGTTCAAGGCCCGAGAATGAATTCAAAACGAGGAGGGGTTTTTGGAGCTAGGTCATGCAAACATTCATTTCAAAGGGCAGGACTGTTGGGCGATTTCCTAGGCTTTACAGAAAGTCACCACAGTGGCTTTCGAGAGCGCTCCGAACCCTCGATCTCGGCCTTCAAAGTGGAGAACGCGAGTATAGGAATTTCCAGATCAACGCACGCTTCGAAGGCCCGGGCGATTTGGCGTATACCCATATTGCGTAGACATTTACTATCTAGGTTTTCTATTCGCTCTGAACCATAGATCCCAGCTTCCGAATTTCCGAAGCCAAGCATAGGGATTTCACGATCGACGTACGTTTCGGAGGCCAGACGGTTTTGTACCGCTCCAAACCCTCGATCTCGGCTTTCGAACTGGCGAATGCGAGTGCATGAATTTCCACAACAACGCGCATTTCGGAGGCTCGAACAGATGGATAACTGTCTATACCCAATAGAAGTTACTATGGTGGCTTTCGTCACAGTCCGAACACTAGATCTTATCTTTTGAATTGGCGAAGCCAAGTGTAGGGATTTCCCGATCGATGCGCGTTTCGGAGGCCCGGACTTTCCCGTATTGCAATCGGCCGAACTATAAAAACGTTCGACTCCCCACCATGGATTGGGTGGGTGGGATTAGTGGTGTGTTCAAGGCCCGAGAATAAATCCGAAACAAGGAGGGGTTTTTGGAGCTAGGTCACTGAAACACTCGTTTCAAAGGGCAGAAAAGTTGGGCGATTTCCCAGGCTCGGCAGAAAGTCACCACGGTGGCTTTCGAAATGCTCCGAACCCTCGATCTTGGCTTTCGAACTGGCGAGTGAGTATAGAAATTTCCAGATCAACGCACATTTCGAAGGCCCGGGCGGTTTGGCTTATACCCATATTACGTAGAAATTTACTATGTAGGTTTCCCAGCCGCTCTGAACAATAGATCTCAACTTCCGAATTTGCGAAGCCAAGCATAGGGATTTCCTGATTGATGGGCATTTCGGAGGCCCGACAGTTCCGTACCGCGGTCGGACCAACGGGAATAACGATAGGCTACCGAAACGCGGTATTAAGTTGCTATGGTAGGTTATGGGGCGCTCCAAACCCTCGATGTCGAATTTTGAACTGGCGAATGCGAGTACATGAATTTCCGTAATAACGTGCGTTTCAGAGGCCTGAACGGATGGACAGCTGTCTAAACCCAATAGAACTTACTATGGTGGCTTTCGTCGCGCTCCGAAACCTAGATCTTTTCTTTTGAATTGGCAAATCCAAGTGCAGGTATTTCCCGATCGATGCACGTTTCGGAGGCCCGGACAGTCCCGGATCGCAACCGGCCGAATTAGAAAAACGATCGACTCCCCACTCAGGGATGGGTGGGTTGGGCGGGTGGTGTGTTCAAGGCCGAAGAATGAATTAGAAACGAGGAGGGCTTTTTGGAGCTAGGACACTGAAAAACTCTTTTCAAAGGGCAGAATTGTTGGGCGATTTCCCAGGCTCTGCAGAAAGTCACCACGGTTTCTTTCGAGAGTGCTCTGAACCCTCGATTTCAGCTTTCGAACTAGCGAATGCGAGTATAGGAATTTCCAGTTCAACGCAGGCTTCGAAGGCCCGGGCAGTTTGGTGTCTACCCATATTACGTAGAAATTTACTATGGAGGTTTCCTAGCTGCTACGAACCATAGATCTCAGCTTCCAAATTTACGAAGCCAAGCGTAGGGCTTTCGCGAACGACATGCGTTTCGTAGGCCCGACGGTTTCGTACCGCGGTTGGGCCAACGGAAAAAACGATCGGCTTCCGAAACCCGGTACTAAGTTGCTATGGTAGGTTTTGGGGAGCTCCAAACCCTCGATCTCGGCTTTCGAACTAGCGAATGCGAGTAAAGGAATTTCTGTAACAAAGCGCGTTTCGGAGGCTCGAATGGATAGACAGCTGCCTAAACCCGATAGAAAGTTAATATGGTGGATTTTGCCGCGCTCTAAACCCTCGATCTTGTCTTTTGAATTGGCTAAGCCGAGTGCGGGGATTTCCCCATCACGCGCGTTTCGGAGGCCCGGACAGTCCCGAATCGCAACCGATCGAACTAGAAAAATGATCGACTCCCCACCGTTGGCTAGGTGGGTGGGTGGGGCGGTTGTGTGTTCAAGGTCCAAGAATGAATTCGAACAGAGGAGGGGTTTTTGGAGCAAGGTCACTCAAACGCTCGTCTCAAATGGCAGAACTGTTGGGCGATTTTCCAGGCTCTGTAAAAAGTCACCATGGTGGCTTTCGAAGGCGCTCTGAACCCTCGATCTCGACTTTTAACTAGCGAATGTGAGTATAGGAATTTGCATATCAACGCACGCTTCGAAGGCCTGGTTGGTTTGGCGTATACCCATATTACGTAGAAATTTACTATGTAAGTTTCCTAACCGCTCTGAACCCTCGATCTCGGCTTTCGAACTAGCGAATGCGAATATAGTAATTTCCATAACAACGCGCGTTTTAGAGGCCGGAACGAATCGAAAGCTGCTTGAAACTATGGTGGATTTTGTCGTGCTCCGAACCCTCGATCTTATCTTTTGAATTAGCGAAGCCGAGTGCAGAGATTTTTCGATCGATGCGCGTTTCTTAGGCCCGGACGGTCCCGGATCGAAACCGACCAAACTAGAAAAATGATCTTCTCTCCACAGTGGGTTGTGTAGGTAGGGCAGGTGGTTTGTACAAGGCTCAAGAATGAATTCTAACCGAGGAGTGGTTTTGGGAGCTAGGTCATTGAATGATTTCAAAGGGCAGAACTATTGGGCGGTTTCCCGGGCTCTGAAGAAAGTCAGCAGGGTGGCTTTCGAGAGCACCCCGAACCGTCGATCTCGGCTTTCGTACTAGCGAGTGCGATTATAGGAATTTCCAGATCAACGCATGCTTCGAAGGCCCAGGCGGTTTGGCGTGTACCCGTATTGCATAGAAATTTACTATGGAGGTTTCCTGGTCGCTTCAAACCATAGATCTCAGCTTCCGAATTTGTGAAGCCGAGCATAGGGATTTCACGATCGGCGTGCGTTTCGGGGGCCCGACGGTTCCGCATCATGATCAGACCAAAGGGAATAACGATCGGCTACCAAAACTCGGTATTAAGTTGCTATGGTAGGTTCCGGGGTGCTCCGTACCCTCGATCTCGGCTTTCAAACTGGCGAATGCGAGTATAGGAATTTGCATAACAACGCACGTTTCGGAGGCCTGAATGGATGGACAACTGCCTAAACCCGATAGAAAGTTACTATAGTTGCTTTCATCATGCTATGATTCCTCTATCTTATCTTTCAAATTGACGAAGCCGAGTGCAGGGATTTCTCGATCGACGCGAGTTTTGGAGGCCCGGATGGTCCCGTATTGCAACCAGTAGAATTCGAAAATGATCGCCTCCCTACCTGCGTTAGGTGGGTAGGGTGAGTGGTGTGTACAACGCTCGTGAATGAACTTGAACTAAGGAGGGGTTTTTGGATCTAGCACACTAAAACGCTCGTTTCAAAAGGCAGAACTATTGGGCGATTTCCCAGGCTCTATAGAAAGTCACCACGGTGGCTTTCGAGAGCGCTTCGAACCCTCGATCTTGGCTTTCGAACTGGAGAATGTGAGTATAGGAATTTCCATATCAATGCACGCTTCGAAGGCTCGGGCGGTTTTGCAATTTGCGAAGCCAAGCATAGGGATTTCACGATCGAAACACGTTTCAAAGGCCCGACAGTTCCGTATTGTAGTCGGGCCAAAGGGAATAACGGACGGCTGCCGAAACTCGATATTAAGTTGCTATGGTAGGTTCCGGGGTGCTTCGAACCCTTGATCTCGGCTTTCGAACTAGCGAACGCGAGTCCAGGGATTTCCGTAACAACGCTCGTTTCGGCGGCACGAACGGTTGGACAGCTGCCTTAACCCGATAGAAAGTTACTATGGTGGCTTTCATCGTGCTTCGAACCCTTGATCTTATCTTTTGAATTAGCGAAGCCGAGCGCAGGGATTTCCCGATCGACGCGCGTTACGGAGTCTAGGATGGTTCTGGATCGCAACCGGTCAAACTAGAAAAACGATCATCTCCCCACTATGGGTTGGTTGGTTGGGGCGGGTGGGATGTTCAAGGCCCGAGAATGAACTCTATCTAAGGAGGCGTTTTTGGAGCTGGGTCACTGAAACGCTCGTTTCAAAAGGCAGAACTACTGGGGGATTTCCCAGGCTCTACAGAAAGCCACCATGTTGGCTTTCGAGGGCGCTTTTAACCCTCAATCTCGGCTTTCGAACTGGCGAATGCAAGTATAGGAATTTCCAAATCAATGCACGCTTCGAAGGCCTGGGTGTTTGGCGTCTACCCATATTATGTTGAAATTTACTATGGATGTTTCCTAGTCACTCAGAACCATAGATCTCAGCTTTCGAATTTGTGAAGCCGAGCGTAGGGATTTCACGATCGACGTGCGTTTCGAAGGCCCAACGGTTCCCTATCGCGGTCGGGCCAACGGCAATAACAATCAGCTGTCGAAACTCGGTATTAAGTTGCTATGCAAGGTTTCGGGGAGCTCTGAATCCTCGATCTCGGTTTTCGAACTAGCGAATGTAAGCATAGGAATTTCTGTAACAACGCACGTTTCGAAGGAGTAAAGGGATGGATAGCTTCCTAAACCCGATAGAAACTTACTATGGTGGCTTTCGTCACATTCCGAACCCTCGATCTTATCGTTTGAATGGCAAAGCCGAGTGCAAGGATTTCGAAATCGACGCGCGTTTCGAAGGCCCGGACGGTTCCGGATTGTAATCGGCCGAACTAGAAAAAGGATCGGCTCCCCATCGTGGGTTGGGTGGAAGGGGTGTGGGTGGTGTGTTCAAGGCACGAGAATGAATTCGAACTGAGGAGGAGATTTTGGAGCTAAGTCACTAAAACGCTCGTTTCAAAATGCAGAATTGATGAGTGATTTCCTAGGCTCTGCAAAAAGTCACCTCGGTGGATTTCGAGAGCGCTCCGAACCCTCGATCTAGGCTTTTGAACTAGCGAATGCGAGTACAGGAATTTCAATATCAATGCACGCTTCGAAAGCACTGTAGTTTGGCGTCTGCCCATAATGCATAGAAATTTACTATGGAGGTTTTTTAGCTACTCCAAACCATAGATCTCGGCTTCCGAATTTGTGAAGTCGAGCATAGGGATTTTAAAATCGACGTGCGTTTTGTAGGCCCGATAGTTCTATATCGCGGTTAGGCCAACTGGAATAACGATAGGCTACGGAAATTCGGTATTAACTTGCTATGGTAGGTTCTGGGGTGCTCCGAACCCTCGATCTCGGCTTTCGAACTGGCAAAGGCGATTATAGGAATTACCATAACAATGCGCGTTTCGGTTGCCTGAAAGGATGGATAGCTGCCTAAACCTGACAAAGAGTTTCTACGTTAGCTTTCATCGTGCTCCGAACCCTCGATCTTATCTTTTGAATTGACGAAGCCGAGTGCGGGGATTTCCCAATCGATGCGCATTTCGGAGGTCTGGACAGTCCCAGGTCACAACCAACCGAGCTAGAAAAATGACTGGCTCCCCACCGTGGGTTGAGTGGGTAGGACGGGTGGTATGTTCGAGGCTCGGTAATGAATTCGAACTCATGAGGGGTTTTTGGAGCTAGATAACCAAAACGCTCGTTTCAAAGGGGAGAACTATTGGGCGATTTCCCAGGCTCTGCAGAAAGTCACCACAGCGGCCTTCGAGAGCGCTTCGAACCCTCGATCTCGCCTTTCGGACTGGCGAATGCGAGTATAGGAATTTTCAGATCAACGCACGCTTCAAAGGCCCGGGCGTTTTGGTGTCAACTCATATTATGTAGAAATTTACAATGGAGGTTTCCTAGCGGCTCCGAACCATAGTTCTCGACTTCCGAATTTGTGAAGCCAAGCGTAGGGATTTCACAACCGATACGCGTTTTTAAGGCCCGAAGGTTTCGTATCGCGGTCGGGCGAACGGGGATAACGATCGGTTGCCGAAACTCGGTATTAAGTTGCAATGGTAGGTTCCAGGGTGCTCCAAACCATCGATCTTGACTTTCGAACTGGTGTATGCGAGTATAGGAATTTCCGTAACAATGCGCATTTCAAAGACCTGAATCGATGGACGGTTGTCTAAATCCGATAGAAAGTTACTACAGTGGCTTTCGTCATGCGAGTATAGGTATTTCCAGATCGATGCACGTTTCGTAGGCCAGGACGGATCCAGATCGCAACTGGCCAAACTAGAAAAACAATCGTCTACCCACCGTGCGTTGGGTGGGTGGGGCGGGTGGTGAGTTCAAGGCCTGAGAATGAATTCAAACTGAGGTGGGGTTTTTTGTAGTTAGGTCACTGAAATGCCCGTTTGGAAGGACAGAACTGGTTGGCGATATTCCATGCTCTATAGTAAATCACCACGGTGGCTTTCGAGAGGGCTTCGAACCCTCGATCTTGGTTTTCGAACTAGCAAATGCGAGTACAGGAATTTCCAGATCAACGCATGCTTCATAGGCCCATGCGGTTTGGCGTCTACACAAATTACGTTGAAATTTACTATGGAGGTTTCCTAGCTGCTCCGAACCATAGATCTCGGCTTTTGAATTTGCGAGTATCTTAATGTCCATAAAAATGCGCATTTCGGAGGCCTGTACGGATGGACGGCTACCGAGACTTGATATAAATTTACTATAGGGGCTTTCGTCATGCTTCGAACCCTCGATCTTATCTTTTGAATTAGCAAAGCTAAAGGCCGAGATTTCTCGATCGACACGCATTTCGGAGTCCCGGATGGTCCCGGATCGCGACCGGCCCAACTAGAAAAACAGTCATCTCCCCCATAGGGTTGGTGGATGGAGCGAGTGGTGTGTACAAGGCCTGGAAATTAATCCAAACTAAGGAGGGATTTTTGTAGTTAGTTCACTGAAACGCTCGTTTCTTTGGATAGAATTGGTTGACGATTTCCCATGCTCTGCAGTAAGTTAGCACAGTGGCTTTCGAGAGCGCTCTGAACCTCGATCTCGGCTTTCGAACTAGCAAATCTGAGTATATGAATTTCTAGATTAACGCGTGCTTCAAAGGCCCCGGCGGTTTGGCCTCTACCCAAATTACGTAGAAATTTAATGTGGAGGTTTCCTAGCTGCTACGAACCATAGATCTCGGCTTCGAATTTGTGAAGCCGAGCATGGGAATTTCACGATTGACGAAAGTTTCGGAGGCATTACGATTCTGTATCGTGGCCGAGCCAACGGGAATAACGATCGGCTACCCAAACTTGGTATAAAATTGCTATGGTGGGTTCTGAGGCGCTCTGAACCTTCGATCTCGGCCTTTCAAACTAGCAAAGATGAGTGTAGGAATTCCCCGAACAACGCTTGTTTTGAAGGCCCGGACGGTTAGACAGATGACTAAATTTGAAAGAAAGTTACTATGGTGGCTTTCGGCACGCTACGAACCCTCGATCTTATCTTTCGAATTGGCAAAGGCAAGTGCAGGGATTTCCCAATCGACGCGCGTTTCCGAGGCCCGGACAGTTTTGGATCGCAACCTGCCCAACCAAGAAATTGATCGGCTCCGCCCCATGGGATGGATGGGAGGTTAGGTCGGGTGGTGTGCACAAGGTTCGAGAATGAATTCGAACTGAGGAGGGTTTTTGGAGTTAGGTTACTGAAACACTCGTTTCGAATGACAACACTGGTTGGCGATTCCCCACGCTCTACAGAAAGTCACCACGGTTGGTTTCGAGTGTGCTCCGAACCCTAGATCTTGGCTTTCGAACTAGCGAATGCAAGTATAGGAATTTCCAAATCAACGCACGCCTCATTGGCCCAGGCGGTTTGGCGTCTACCCAAATTACATATATATTTACTATGGAGGTTTCCTATCTTCTCTGAACCATAGATCTCATCTTCCAAATTTGTGAAGCCAAGCATAGGAATTTCACGACGGACACGCGTTTTGGGGGACCGACGGTTCCGTATCTCAGCCGGGCCAACGGGAAAAACGTTCGGCTGCCCAAACTAGGTATAAAGTTGCTATGGTGGGTTTCGGGCTGCTCCGAACCCTCGATCTCGGCTATCGAACTAGCGAAGGTGAGTATATTAATTTCCATAATAACGCTCGTTACGAAGGCTCGAACGGATGGACAACGGCCTAAACTCGACAGAAAGTTACTATTGGGGTATTTCGTTGCACTCTGAATCCTCGATCTTATCTTTTGAATTGGCGAAGCCAATTGCATGGGTTTCCCGATCGATGCGTGTTTCGGAGTCCCAAAAGTGCTGGATCGCGACCGGCCCAACTAGAAAACTGATCGGCTCCCCATCGTGGGTTGGGCGGGTGGTGTGTACAAGGCACGATAATGAATCCGAACAGAAGAGGGGTTTTTGGAGTTAGGTCATTAAAACACTTGTTTCGAATGACAACACTGGTTCGTGATTTCCCACGCTCTGCAGAAAGTCACCACGGTGGCTTTCGAGAGTACTCTAAACCCTTGACCTCTGCTTTCGAACTAGCGAATGCGAGTATACGATTTCCAGATCAACGCACGCTTCATAATCCCAGGAGGTTTGGCATCTACCCAAATTACGTAGAAATTTACTATGGAGGTTTCCAGACTGTTCCGAACCATAGATCTCGGCTTTCGAATTTGCGAACCCGAGCGTAGGAATTTCACGATCGACGCGCGTTTTGGAGGCCTGATGGTTTCGTATAACAGCCGGGCTAACGGCGATAACAATCGGCTGCCTAAACTAGGTATAAAGTAGAAATGTTGTGTTCCAAGCTGCTCCGAACCCTCGATCTCGGCTTTCTAACTGGCGAAGATGAGTGTAGGAATTAATCGAACAACGCTCGTTTAGGAGGCCCGGGCATTTGGACAGCCGCCAAAACCCAATAGAAAGTTACCATGCCGGCTTTTGGCGTGCTACGAACCATCGATCTTATCTTTTGAATTGGCGAAGGCAAGTGCATGGATTTCCTGATCGACGCGCGTTTCGGAAGCTTGATTGATCGGATCGTGATCGGCCCAACTAGAAAAATGATCAGCTTCGCCCCGTGGGATGGGTTGAAGGGTAGGTCGGGTCGTGTGCACAAGGTTCGAGAATGGATTCGAACCGAGGAGGGGTCTTTTGGAGTTAAATTACTAAAACACTCGTTTCGAATAGCAACACCGGTTGGCAAATTCCCACACTCTGTAGAAAGTCACCAAGGCTGCTTTAGAGAGCGCTCTGAACCCTAGATCTCGGCTTTCGAATTAGCGAATGAAAGTATAGGAGTTTCCATATCAACGCACGATTCATAGGCCCGGGCAGTTTGGCGTCTACCCAAATTATGTAGAAATTTAAAATGGAGGTTTCCTAGCTGCTCCAAAACATAGATCTCAGCTTTCCAATTTGCGAAGCCGAGTGTAAGAATTTCACAATCGATGCGCGGTTCGAAGGACCGATGGTTCTGTATCACGGCCGGGCCAACAAGAATAACGACCGGCTCCCCAAACTAGGTATAGAGTTCCTAAGGTGGGATCCGGGCCGCTCCGAGCCCTCGATCTCGGCTTCCGAACTAGCAAAGGGGAGTATATTAATTTCTGAAATAATGCATGTTTCGGAGGCTCGAACGGATAGACAACAGCCTAAACTCGATAGAAAGTTACTATGGGGGGGCTTTTATTGTGCTCCAAACCTTCGATCTTATCTGTTGAATTGGCGAAGCCAAGTGCAGGGATTTCCCGATCGACGCGCATTTCGAAGTCCCAGATGGTTCCGGATCGCGATAGGCCCAACTGGAAAATTGATCGGCTCCCCACTGTGGGTTAGGTGGGTGTGGCGGGAGGTGTGTACGAGGCCCGAATATAAATTCGAACAAAGGAGGGGTTTTGCTCATTTCGAAGGACATAACTGGTTGGCGACTTCCCATGCTTTGCAAAAAGTCACCATGGTTTCCTTCGAGAGCGCTCCGATCCCCCGATCTAGGCTTTCGAACTAGAGAATGGGAGTATAAAAATTTTCAGATCAATACACGCTTCGTGGGCCCGGGCGGTTTGGCGTCTACCCAAATTATATAGAAATTTGTTGCGGTAGTTTCCTATCCACTCCGAACCTTAGATCTTGGCTTCTGAAATTGCGAAGTTGAGTGTAGGAATTTCATGTTCAATGTGCGTTTTGGAGGCCCGACGGTTCCGTCTCATGACCAGACCAACGATAATTACGAGCTGCTGCCTAATCTTGGCATAAAGTTGCTATGGTGGTTTCCGAGGCGCTCCGAACCATAGATCTCGGCTTTCGAACTAGCGAAGACGAGTGCAGGAATTTCTCGTACAACGCTCGTTATAGATGCTCGGACGGTTGGACAACCGCCTAAACTAAACAGAAATTTACTATGGTGGCTTTCGGCGTGCTACGAACCCTCGATCTTATCTTTTGAATTGGCGAAGCCAAGTGGAGGGAACTCCTGATCGACGTGCGTTTCGAAGGCCCGAACGGTCTCGGATCGTGGCCGGCCCAACTAGAAAAATGATCGGCTCTGCCTCGTTGGATGGGTGTGAGAGGGTGCATCGGGTAGTGTGCACAAGGCTCGAGAATGAATTCGAAATGAGGAGTGGTTATTTGTAGTTAGTTCACAGAAACACTTGTTTCGAAGGACAGCACTGGTTGGCGATTCCCCACGCGCTGTAGAAAGTCACCAAGGTTGCTTTCGTGAGCGCTCCGAACCCTCGATCTCGGCTTTCGAACAAGCAAATGCAAGTATAGGAATTTCTAGATCAACGCACGCTTCATAGACCCAGGTGGTTTGGCGCCTACCCAAATTACGTAGAAATTTACAGTGGAGGTTTCCTAGCTGCTCCAGACCACGGATATCGGCTTTCAAATTTGCTAAGCCAAGTGTAGCAATTTCACAATCGACGCGCGTCTCGAAGGCCCGATGGTTCCGTATCGCGTACGGGCCAACCGAAATAATGATCGGCTGCCCAAACTAGCTATAAAGTTGCTATGGTGGGTTCCGGGCCGCTCCGAACCTCGATCTCGGCTTTCGAACTGGCAAGGCGGGTATATTAATTTCCGTAATAATGCGCATTTCAGAGGCTCGAATGGATGAACAGCAGCTTTAACTCGATAGAAAGTTACTATAGGGGCTTTCATCGTGCTCCGAACCCTCGATCTTATCATTTGAATTAGTGAAGCCAAGTGTAGGGATTTCCCGATCGACGCGCGTTTTCAAAGTCCTAGACAGTGTCGAATCACGACCGGCCCAAATAGAAAATTGATCGGCCCGACTAGAAAAACGATCTTGGATCGCGATCGGCCTAACTAGAAAAACGATCGCCTCCACCCCATGGGATAGGTGGGTGGGTTGGGCGGGTGGTGTGCATAAGCTCGAGAATGAATTTGAAATGAGGAGGGGTTTTTGTAGTTAGGTCATTGAAAAACTCGTTTTGAAGGATAGATCTGGTTGGCAATTCCCACGCTCTGTAGATTGTCACCACCTTAGCTTTCGATAGCGCTCCAAACCCTCAGTCTCGGCTTTCGAACTAGCGAATGCGAGAATAGAATTCTCAGATCAACGCACGTTTCATAATCCCAGGCGTTTTGGCGTCTACCTGAATTATGTAGAAATTTAATATGGAAGTTTCCTAGCTGCTCTGAACCATAGATCTCGGCTTCTGAATTTGCAAAGCTGAGCATAGGAATTTCATGATCGGCGCGCGTTTCAGAGGCTCGACGGTTCGGAATCATGGTCGGGCCAACCGGAATAATGATCGATTGCTAAAACTCGGTATAAAGTTGCTACGTTGGGTTATGGGCCGCTCCAAACCCTCGATCTTGGCTTCCAAACTGGCGAATGTTAGTACAGGAATTTCCGTAGCAAAGCATGTTTCAGAGGCCCGAACGGATGGACAGCTGCCTAAACTCGATAGAAAGTTAATATGGGACCTTACGCCGTGCTCTGAACCCTCGTTCTTATCTTTTGAATTCCCTCGATCTTATTTTTGAATTGGCAAAGCAGAGTGCCAGGATTTCTCAATCGACGCGCATTTTGGAGGCCCGCACAGCCTCGAATCGCTACTGGTCCAACAAGAAAAACAGTCGGCTCCCCCCGTAAGGTTATTGGGTGAGGCAGGTGGTGTGTACAAGGCCTAGGAATGAATTTGAAATAATAAGGGGTTTTTTGTAGTTAGGTCACTGAAACGCTCGTTTTGAACGATAGAACTAGTTGACGATTTCCCACGATCTACAGAAAGTCACCGCGGTGGCTTTCGAGAGCGCACGAACCATCGATCTTGGCTTTCGAACTACTGAATGCAAGTATATGAATTTCCAAATCAACACATGCTTCATAGGCCCGGGCTGTTTGGCGCCTACCCAAATTACGTAGAAATTTACAATGGAGGTTTCCTAGCTGCTCTGAACCATAGATCTCGGCTTCCGAATTTGCATGGCCGAGCGTAAGAATTTAATGATCGACGCGCGTTCCGAAGGCCCGACGATTCCGTATCATGGCCAGACCAACGAGAATAATGAGTGGCTACCCAATCCCGGCATAAAGTTGTTATGGTGGCTTCGGAGGTGCTCCGAACGCTCAATCTCGGCTTTCGAATGGCAAAGTAGAGTGTAGGAATTTCTCGAACAATGCTCATTTCAGAGTCCCAGACGGTTGGATAGCTTCCTAAACTCGATAGAAATCAACGATGGTGGCTTTTGGCGCGCTACGAACCCTCGATCTTATCTTTTGAATTGGCGAGGCCAAGTGAAGGGCTTTCCTGATCGATGGGTCTTTCGGAAGCCCAGACGGTCTCGGATCGCAACCGACCCAACTAGAAAAACGGTCGACTCCGCCCCTTGGGATGGGTGGGAGGGTCGGTCGGGTAGTGTGTACAAGGCTCGAGAATGAATTCGGACTACGGAGCGGTTTTTGTAGTTAGGTCATTGAAACAATCGTTTCGAAGGAGAACACTGGTTGGCGATTTTTCACGCTCTGCAAAAAGTCACCACGGTTGCTTTCGAGAGCGCTCCGAACCCTCTATCTCGGCTTTCGAACTAACAAATGCGAGTATAGGAATTTCAAGATCAACGCATGTTTCATGGGCCTGGGCAGTTTGGCGTCAATCCAAATTATGTAGAAATTCACTTTGGAGGTTTCCTCGCTGCTCCGAACCATAACCTAAACTACCGAATTTGCGAAGATGAGCATAGGAATTTCACGATCAATGAACGTTTCGAAGGCTCGTCGGTTCCGTATTGCGCCCGAGCCAACGGGAAAATTAATCGACGGCCCAAACTCGGAACAAAGTTTCTATGGTGGGTTCCGAGCCGCTCCAAACCTCGATCTTAGCTTTCGAACTGGCGATGCGAGTATTGGAATTTCTAGATCAACACACGCTTCGTCGGCCCGGGCGGTTTGGAGTCTATCCAAATTACGTAGAAATTTACTATGGAGGTTTCCTAGTCGCCCCGAACCATAGAACTCGGCTTCCAAATTTGCGAAGCCGAGTGTAGGAATTTCACGATCGACGTGCGTTTTGGATGCCCGACGGTTCCATATCGTGGCCCGACCAACGGGAATAACGAGCGGCTGCCCAGTCTCGGCATAAAGTTGCTACGGTGGCTTCAAAGGCGTTCCGAACCCTCAATCTCTTCTTTCAAACTGGCAAAGACAAATGTAGGAATTTCCTAAACAACGCTTGTTCTGAAGGCCTAAACGGTTGGACATGTGCCTAAACTCGATTGAAGTTACTCTGGTGGCTTTCGGTGCACTGCGAACCATCGATCTTATCTTTTGAATTAGCGAAGACGAGTGTAGGGATTTCCCGATCGACGCGCATTTCGGAGGCCTGGACGGTCTCTAATCGCGACCGACCCAACTAGAAAAATGGTCGGCTCTGCCTCGTAGGATGGGTGGGTGGGTGGGGCAGGGGGTGTGCACAAGCTCGAGAAGGAATTCGAAATGAGGAGTGGTTTTTGTAGTTAGGTCACTGAAACACTCGTTTCGAAGGGAAGAACTTGTTGGCTATTTCCCACACTCTTAGTATCTCACCATAGTGGCTTTCGAGAGCGCTCCGAACCCTCGATCTCGGCTTTGAAACTAGAGAATGTGAGTATAGGAACTTCTAGATCAACACACGCTTCGTAATCCCGAGCGGTTTGGCGTCTACCCAAATTACGTAGAAATTTACTATGGAGGTTTTCTAGCTGCTCCAAACCATAGATCTTGGCTTTCGAATTGTTGAAGCCGAGCATAGGAATTTCACGATCGACGCGCATTTCATAGGCTCGACGATTCCGTATTGCGGTCAGGCCAACGCGAGTAACGATCGGCTGCTCAAACTTGGTATAAAGTTGCTACGGTGGATTTCGGGCTGCTCCAAACTCTCGATCCGGGCTTCTATACTGGCGAATGCGAGTATGTTAATTTGCATAACAACACCCATTTCGGAGGACGGAACGGATGGACAGCTACCTGAACATGATAGAAAGTTACTATGGTGGCTTTCATCGCGCTCCGAACTCTCAATCTTATCTTTTGAATAAGCGAAGCTGGAGGCCAGGATTTCTCGATATGCATGCATTTCGGAGGGCTGGACGGTCTCGGATCGCCACCGGCCCAACTAGAAAAATGGTCGTCTTCCCCCATAAGATTGGTGGGTGGGTTAGGTGGTGTGTACAAAGCCCAGGAATGAATTCAAACTGAGGAGGGGTTTTTTGTAGTTAGGTCACTGAATGCTCGTTTCGAAGGACAGAACTGGTTGACGATTTCCCACGCTTTGTAGAAAGTCCCCACGGTACCTTTTGAGAGCGCTCCGAACCCTCAATTTCAGATTTCGAACTAGAAAATGGAAGTATAGGAATTTCCAAATCAACACATGCTTCGTATGCCCTGGCGGTTTGGTGTCTACCCAAATTACATAGAAAGTTGCTATGGAGGTTTCCTAGCCGCTCCGAACCATAGATCTCGGCTTCCGAATTTGCGAAGCCGAGCCTAGTAATTTCACGATCGACGTACGTTTTGGAGGCCCGACGGTTCCGAATCACGGCCAGACCAACGAGAATAACGAGCGGCAGCCTAATCTCGGCATAAAGTTGCCATGCTAACTTCCGGGGACTCCGAACCATCGAACTTGGCTTTCGAACTAGCGAAGACGAGTGTAGAAATTTTTAGAACAACGCTCGCTTCGGAGGCTCGGACGGTTGGTTAGCTGCCTAACCTTGATAGAAATTTACTATGGTGACTTTGTCATACTATGAATCCTCGATCATATCTTTTGAATTGGCGAATCCAAGTGAAGGAATTTCCTAATCGATGTGCGTTTCTAAGGCCTGGACGATCTCGGATCGAGACTGGCCCAATAAGAAAAACGATCGGCTCCGCCCTGTGGGTTGGGTGGGAGGGTGGTCCTGGTGGTGTGCATAAGGCTTGAGAACGAATTCAAATTGAGGAGGGGTTTTTTGTAACTAGGTCACTGAAACACTCGTTTTGAAGGACAGCACTGGTTGGCGATTTCATACACCCTGTAGAAAGTCACCACGGTTGCTTTCAAGAGCGCTCTGAACCCTCAATCTCGTCTTTCGAACTAACGAATGCAAGTATAGGAATTTCCACATCAACGCACACTTCGTAGGCCTGGGCGGTTTGGCCTCAACCCAAATTACGTAGAAATTCACTATTGAGGTTTCCTAGCTACTCCGAACCATAGATCTAAACTTCCGAGTTTGCAAAGCCGAAAGTAGCAATTTCACAATCGACGTTGTTTCGGAGGACGGTTCCATATCACGACCGAGCCAACAGGATAATGATAGACTGCCCAAACCCGGTATAAAGTTGCTATGGTGGGTTTCGGGCTGCACCGAACCCTCGATCTCTTCTTTTGAAGTAGCGAATGTGAGTATTGGAATTTCTAGATCAACACACTCTTCATAGTCCTAGGTGGTTTGGAGTCTACCCAAATTACGTAAAAATTTACTACAGAGGTTTCTTAGCCGCCCCGAACCATAGATCTCGGCTTCCAAATTTGTGAAGCTGAGCACAGGAATTTCACGATCGACGTGCATTTTGAAGGCTCGACAGTTCCGTATCGTGGCTGGACCAAATGGAATAATGAGCGGCTACCCAATATCGGCATAAAGTTGCTATGGTGTCTTCTGAGGCGCTCCGAACCCTCGTCCTCTGCTTTCGAACAAGCAAAGACGAGTGTAGGAATTTCCAGAACAATGCTCGTTTCGAAGGCCCCGACGGTTCGACACCTGCCTAAACTCAATAGAAAGTTATTATAGTGGCTTTCGGTGTGCTACGAACCCTCAATCTTATCTCTTGAATAGGAAAAGCCGAGTGCAGGGATTTCCAGATCGATGCGCATTTCGGAGGGTCTCAGATCGCATTCGCCCAACTATAAAAACGATCGGCTCTGCCTCATGGGATGGGTAGGTGAGTGGGATGGGTGGTATGCACAAGCTCGAGAATGAATTCAAAATGAGAAGTTTTTGTAGTTAAGTCACTGAAACGCTCGTTTCAAAGGACAAAACTGGTTGGATGTTTCCTACACTCTACAGAAAGTCACCACGGTGGCTTTCGAGAGCGCTCTGAACCCACTATCCCGGCTTTCGAACTAGCGAACGCAAGTATAGGAATTTCCATATCAACGCATGCTTCATAATCCCGGGTGGTTTGGCATCTACCCAAATTACGTAGAAATTTGCTATGGAGGATTCCTAGCAGCTCTGAACCATAGATCTCGGCTTCCGAATTTGCGAAGCCGAGCGTAGGAATTTCACGACTGACGCACGTTTCGGAGGCTCAACATTTCCGCATCATGGGTGAGCCAACGAGAATAATGATCGACTGCTCAAACTCAGTATAAAATTGCCTTGGTGGGTTTCGGGCTGCTCCGAACCCTCGATCTCGGCTTTCGAACTGGCGAATGTGAGTATAGGAATTTCCATAACAACGCGCATTTTGAAGGATCGAACGGATGGACATCTGCCTAAGCTCGATAGAAAGTTACTATGTGGGCTTTCGTTGTGCTCCGAATCCTCGATCTTATCTTTTGAATTAGTGAAGCTGAGTGCCAAGATTTCTCGATCGACGGGCATTTTGGAGGCCAGACGGTCCCGGATCGCGACCGATCAAACTAAAAAAAATGTCGACTTCGCCCCTAAGGTTGGTGGGCAGGGCGGGTGGTGTGCATAAGGCCCGGGAATGAATTCGAACTAAGGAGTGGTTTTTCGTAGTTAGGTAATTGAAACGCTCGTTTTCAAGGACAAAAGTGTTTGGCTATTTCCCACACTCTACAGAAAGTCATCATGGTGGCTTCGAGAGTGCTCTAAACCCTCGATCTCGGCTTTCGAACTAACGAATGCGAGTATAGGAATTTCCAAATTAATGCACGCTTCATAGGCTCGGGCGGTTTGTCGTCTACCCAAGTTACGTAGAAATTTACTATGGAGGTTTCCTAGCTACTCTGAACCATAGATTTTTGCTTCCAAATTTGCAAAGCTGAGTATAGGAATTTCACGATCGTAAAACGTTTTGAAGTCCCGACGGTTCCGTATCGCGGTTACGGCAGCTGGAATAACGATCGGCTACCGAAACTCGGTATAAAGTTGCTATGGTGGTATCTGCGCCGCTCGGAACCCTCGATCTCGGCTTCTGAACTAGTGATTGCGAGTATATTAATTTCCCTAAAGGCGCGTTTCGAAGGCCCCAACGGATGGACAACAGCCTAAAATTGATAGAAAGTTAGTATGGAGGCTTTCGTCGTGCTTTGAACTATCGATCATATCATTTGAATTGGCGAAGCCGAGTGTAGGATTTCCCGATCGACATGCGTTTCGAAGTCCCAGACGGTCCCGGATCGCGACCGGTCCAACTAGAAAATTGATCGGCTCCCCATTGTGGGTTGGGTGGGTGGGACGGGTGGAGTGTATAAGGCCTGAGAATTGAATTCGATCTTTGGAGGGATTTTTGGAGTTAGGTCACTGAAACTCTCGTTTCAAAGGACATAACTAGTTCGCGATTTCCCACGCTCTGCAGATAGTCACCACGGTGGCTTTCGAGAGCGCTCCGAACCCTCGAACTCGGCTTTAGAACAAGTGAATGGGTGTATATGAATTTCTAGATCAACACACGCTTCGTAGGCCCAAGCGGTTTGGTTTCTGCCTAAATTACGCAATTTACTATGGAGGTTTCCTAGCTACTCCAAACCATAGATCTCGGCTTCCGAATTTGCAAAGCCGAGAGTAGGAATTTAACGATCGACGAATGTTTTGAAGGCCCAATGATTATACATCGCGGTCGGGCCAACGGAAATAACGATCGACTACCCAAACTTGGTATAAAGTAGCTATGATGTGTTCTGGGCTGCTCCGAACCCTCGATCTCGGCTTCCGAACTAGCGAATGCTATTATATTATTTTCCCTAGCAACGCATGTTTCGGAGGCTCGAACGGATGGAGAGTGGCCTAAACTCGATAGAAAGTTAATATTGCGGGCTTTCGTCGCACCCTGTACCCTCGATCTTATCTTTTAAATTGGCAAAGCCAAGTGTAGGGACTTCCCGATCGACACGCGTTTCGGAGTCCCGAACGGTGCCAGATCGCGGTCGGCCCAACTAGAAAATTGATCAGCTCCCCATAGTGCGTTGGGTGGGTGGGCGGGTGGCATGTACATGGCACGAAAATGAATTCGAACTGAGGGGTTCTTGGAGTTAGACCACGAAAATGCTCGTTTCGTAGGACAGAACTGGTTGGAGATTTCCCATGCTCTGTAGAAAGTCACCACGGTGGCTTTCAAGAGCGCTCGGAACCCTCGATCTCAGATTTTGAAATAGCGAATGGGAGTATAGGAATTTCCAAATCAACACACGCTTCTAGGGCCAGGCGGTTTTGCGTCTACCTAAATTACGTAGAAATTTGCTATGGAGGTTTCCTACCTTCTCCGAACCATAGATCTTGGCCTCCGAATTTGCAAAGCCGAGCATAGGAATTTCGCGATCGACGTGCGTTTTGGAGTCCCGGTTCCATATCACGACCGGACCAACGAGAATAACGAGCGGCTACACAATCTTGGCATAAAGTTGATATGGTGGCTTCTGAGGCGCTAGGTACCTTCAATCATGGATTTCAAACTGGCAAAGACAAGTGTGGGAATTTCTCGAACAATGCTCGTTTCAAAGGCCCAGACGGTTGGACAACAACCTATACTCGTTAGAAATTTACTATGTTTGCTTTCGGCGTGCTACGAACCCACGACCAACTGGCGAAGCCTAGTGAAGGGATTTCCCGATAGACGCACGTTTTGGAGGCCCAGACTGTCTCGGATCGAGACCGACCTAAATAGAAAACCGATCGGCTCCGCCCCGCGGGATTGGTGGGAGGGTGGTCCAGGTGGTGTGCATAAGGCTTGAGAATGAATTCGAACTGAGGAGGGGATTTTTGTAGTTAGGTCGCTGAAACACTCGTTTTGAAGAACAACACTAATTGTTGATTTCACATGCTCAACAGAAAGTCACCACGGTTGCATTCAAGAGCGCTCTGAAACCTCAATCTCGTCTTTCAAACTACCAAATGCGATAATAGGAATTTCCAGATCAGCACACGCTACATAGGCCTAGGCGGTTTGGCATCAACCCAAATTACGTGGGCCCGGGAATTTTACGATTGACGCGCATTTCGGTGGCTCGACGATTCCATATCGCTGCCGAGCGAACGAGAATAAAGATAGACTACCCAAACTCGGTATAAAGTTGCTATGGTGGGTTCCGGGCCGCTCTAAACCCTCGATATCGGCTTTCAAACTGTCGAATGCGAGTATTGGAATTTCCAGATCAACACATGCTTCGTAGGCCCGAGAGGTTTTGCGTCTACCCAAATTGCGTGGAAATTTACTATGCGGGTTTCCTAGCCGCTCCAAACCATTGATCTCGGCTTTCAAATATGTGAAGCTGGGAATTTCACGATCGACGTGTGTTTTGGAGACCTAACGGTTCCATATCATGGCCGAACCAACTGCAATAACGAGAGGCTGCCCAATCTCGGCATAAAGTTGCTATGTTGGCTTCCGAGGCGCTTCGAACGTTCGATCTCGGCTTTCGAACTAGCAAGGACGGGTGTAGAAATTTCTCGAATGACAATTGTTTCAAACGCCCGGACGATTGGAGAACGGCCTAAACACGATAGAAATTTACTATGGTGGATTTTGGCACGTTACGAACCCACGATCTTATCTTTTGAATTGGCCAAGTAGAGTGTAGGGATTTCCCAATCGACGTGCGTTTCGTAGGACTGGACGACTTAGATCGCGACCGGCCCAACTAGAAAAACGATCGGCTCCGCCATATGGAAAGGGTAGGTAGGGCCGGTGTGTGCACAAGCTCGAGAATGAATTCGAAATAAGGAGGGGATTTTGTAGTTAAGTCACTGAAACGCACGTTTCGAAGGACGGAATTGGTTGGCGATATCCTATGCTCTATAGAAAGTCACCACGGTGGCTTTCAAGGGCACTACGAACCCTTTGTCTCGGCTTTCGAACCGTGTATAGGAATTCCCCTATCAATGCATGCTTCGTAATCCCGGGTGGTTTGGCGTCTACCCAAATTACATAGAAATTTAATATGGAGGTTTCCTAGCCGCTCTGAACCATAGATCTCGGCATCCTAATTTGCAAAGCCGAGCGTAGGAATTTCACGATCGACGTGTGCTTCAGGGGCTCGACGGTTCTATATCATGGCCGTGCCAACTTGAATAATGATCGGCTGCTCAAACTCGGTATAAAGTTGCTACAGTCGGTTCCAGGCTGCTCCGAGCCCTCGATCTCGGCTTTTGAACTAGCGAATGCGAGCATAGGAATTTCAATAACAACGTGCATTTCAGAGGCCTGAACGGATGGACAGCTGTCCAAACTCGATAAAAAGTTACTATGTGGTCTTTCTCTAGCTCTAAATCCCCGATCTTGTCTTTTGAGTTGGCGAAGCCGAGTGCCGTGAGTTCTTGATTGACGAGCATTTCGGAGGCTTGGGTAGTCCCGGATCGCGACCGACCAACCTTGAAAAGCAGTCGGCTCCCCGCGTATGGTTGGTGGGTGAGGCTGGTGATGTGTATATGGCCTGGGAATGAATTCAAACTGCAGAGGGTTTTTTATAATTAGGTCACTGAAACGCTCGTTTCGAAGGACAGAACTGGTTGGCGATTTCCCACGCTCTGCAAAAATTCACCACGGTGGCTCTCGAGAGCGCTCTGAACCCTCGATCTCGGCTTTTGAACTAGCAAATGCGAGTATAGGAATTTGCAGATCAACGCACACTTTATAGACCCGGGCAGTTTGGCATCTACCGAAATTGCATAGAAATTTACTATGGAGGTTTCCTAGCTGCTCTGAACCCTAGATCTCGGCTTTCGTATTTTAGAAGCCGAGAGTAGGAATTTCACGATCGACGCGAGTTTCGGAGGCGCGATGGTTCTGTATCGCGGTTGGGCCAACGGGAATAAAGATCGGCTTCTGAAACTCGGTATAAAGTTGCTATGGTGGGTTCCGGGCCGCTCGGAACCCTCGATCTCGGCTTTCGAACTAACGAATGCGAGTATATTAATTTCCGTAACAACGCGCGTTTCAGAGGCCCGAACGAATGGACAGGGGCCTAAACTTGGTAGAAAGTTAATATGGGGGCATTCATCGCGCTCTAACCCTCGATCTTATCTTTTAATTGGCAAAGCCGAGGGCATGGATTTCCCAATCGATGCGCGTTTTGTAGTCCCAGACGATCCCGGATCGTGACCAGCTAAACTAGAAAATTGATTAGCTCCCTACCGTTTGTTGGGTAGGTGGGATGAGCGGTGTGTACAAGGCCCGAGAATGAATTCGAACTAAGGTAGGGTTTATGGAGTTAGGTCATTGAAATGCTCGTTTCGAAGGACAGAACTGGTTGGCGATTTCCCACGCTCTGGAGAAAGTCACCACGGTGGCTTTCGAGAGCGCTCCGAACCCTAGATCTCGGCTTTCGAACTATAGAATGGGAGTATAGGAATTTCCATATTAACACATGCTTCATAGGCTCGGACGGTTTGGCGTCTACCCAAATTACGTAGAAATTTACTATGTAAGTTTCCTAGCTGCCCCGAACTATAGATCTCAGCTTCCTAATTTGTGAAGCCGAGCGTTGGAATTTCATGATCGACGCGCGTTTCGGAGGCCTGACGGTTCTGTATCGCGGTCGGGCCAACGGGGATAACAACCGGCTTCCCAAACTCGGTGTAAAGTTGCTATGTTGGATTCCGGCCAGCTCCGATCCCTCGATCTCGGCTTCCGAACTGGTGAACGCGAGTATATGAATTATCATAACAACGCGCGTTTCGGAGGCCCGAGCGGATGGAAAACAGCCTATTTTCGATAGAAAGTTACTATGGGGGGCTTTCGCCGTTCTCTGAACCCTCGATCTAATCTTCTTAATTAGCAAAGACAAGTGCAGGGATTTGCCGTTTAATGTGCGTTTCTGTAACAACCCGTATTTTGAATAACATGTTATAACATAAATCAAGGCAGAATTAAATGATAAATTCAGAATCAAGGGAAACGGGTTGTGCCATTGCGTTCGTCTCGGAAAAATTACGCGAAATAGAGCCCGAGTTTTCGGAAATCGGAATCCGTATGACCAAGTTATGGCCCGTCAAAGTTTTCAAAAAAATTCAAGTTCAAAAACAGTTCAAATTTGAATTCAGAATTCAAATTCAGCCAAGCAGGACAGGCGGGAAAATTCCCGCCACCCCCAAGTCGACTGGGGAGTCGACTTGGGAGTCGACACACCCCAGGTGGTGTCGACTTCCCAGTCGACACCCCTGTCGACTTGGGTGGTCGGCCAGTTTGGCCTGGGTGTACCTGACTTGTTCCTCAAGACATGCTTTAGGGCTGGTGATGGATTTTAATGGCTCAGATCTGAATTATGGTTAATCCTATGGCCTAAACTAACCTAAACTTCTATAAAAGGACCCTAATACCTAGCCTAAACCATCTTAAATCAATCCTACAACTAGGTTATGCCAAAATGTTTAATCATGGCCTCCACCCTCTTGTCATAGTCTCCATCTTCATTCATATGAGAGTTCCTAAGCTTGTTTGAGAGTTTCTAAGTTTGATTCAAGGCCAAAGTTCAATCTTTCTTCATCAAAGCAAGGATCTTCTTCTTATTTCTCAAGGGTTTTCATTGGAGCTTATTTGGGGGGTTTTTAGAGTTGCTAGTGGCTCCGTCTCAATCTTATTTTATTTTATAAGTCTTCATAGCATTGTAAGCCCTATTCTATTCTTAGATTCTAACTATGAAGTTAAATATGACATGTTGCAAGTTTGAGTTTGGGCCTAAGTATGATTTGTGCTTTGATTCTATCATGTTATGCATAGATTTATTCTATGCGTGTTTGTAAAGCTATCACCTTGACTTTGTGCATAGAAAGCTATGAGCTTTGATTGGAAATGTTGCATAAAGCAACATAGAAACACTCAAAACCCTTATGTTATCTTGCATATGATGTTATATGCGAATCACTAGCTATCATCCTATGTCATTTATGACCATGTTTCACCTATTTTGCTAAAGTTTGATATCATGCATGTTTTGAGGCTTATAATGTAATATGCAAGTTTATGAACACATTTTCCTCATATGCCACCATGTTTAACTTGTGGCCAAACCTTATTAATTATGTCATGCTTCTAAGTTCCCTCTTTGAGATCTATTTGCGTTTATGCGAACTTACATGCGATGGGGTTACGTTATGGGTAAACTAAAATGACATAAAAACATGACTTGAAAAGATGACACGAAATATGACATGTGATTATGCTTGAAACATGAACATGAACATGAACTTGGACATGACTTCTAGGAAACATGAGAATGGCCAACTCGAGGTTGGGTTGAGTTTGTAGCATAAATCTACCTGGAACCGACCGGCTTAACTAGTGGCTACAAGCAATAGGACCCAATGTGAGTAGTTGGTCATGTCGCACTTAAAACCCGAGGTTAGACTAAGTTGTGGTGTAAAGCTACCCGGACCCGCCCGGCTTAACTAGTAACCACAACAAGGTCTAATGTGAGAGGTTGGGTGCATTAAATTAATTAATGCCACATGATAGGGTTAAGTCATGGACCACTTGAATACTTAACCAATTAAACACGATGGGTTGATAGGGTTAAGTCATGAACCTTGGGTACACTTAACCAACTTGATACTTGATTGGATAGGGTTAACCACGCTTAACCCCTTAGAAACCCTAGTTACGTGGTCCTTTTCACCCGTAACCCTCTTGGTTGTATCATGATACCCTAGGGACTAGGCTAGGGTGGGGCACGATTACTGGGCTGACATGTAAGCGACCAAAACGACGGCTGAGTAGGTGCGCCGGTGTAGGTTCAGGCAGACTATGGTCGTGCACATAGTCCGGAGTTGAAAAAGCAGACACGGGCACCAGTAGGTTTAGACTGTGCATGCTTGATTTGTGTCTGTGGTTGGCACCCTAGGGCTTGATACACCCTAGGGTGGACCTAGCACAGTTTGACTACACTTCGTGATTGGGCCGTATGACACCGACACTTGACGAGTTAGACTTTTAGGGAGCCGATCGACTAGACCGTGTTGTTGGACCTTGATTTAGGTCTTCTCGTGATATTGGGCCAAGATTGGGCCAAGGGATCACTTCTTGTTTATACTTGACATAGGTTGGAATACTAGTACACTTGGTGCAAAAACTTAACCTTGTATATGCGATGCCACACTTGATCTATCTTGTTAACTTTTCACCATGCCAGTTATCATCCTATGTTTTATCTCTGTTTTACATGTCCAGTTAAATTTATTAGTTTTTATACTAATAGTAGGTAGGACTTACCAGTCTTTTGACTAACCCATTTTCTTTCGTTCCCCCCCCCCCCCCCCCCCCCAGGTTTTTAGGGTGGGAACACTAGCACCTAGCTTGGATCTTTAGCTGCTTTTCTGGATAGCTCATGTACGGTTTGGACTTGAGCTTGCTATGGCTTTATTCTACTTTGCGGATAGTTACTTTATGATTTTTTTTCAGTTTTCAGTTTATGTTTCTAGTCTTTCTTTGTGGGAAAATAATGACCAAGTACTTTGATGTAACTTGACTATGGTTATGAAATGTTAGTTTTTACCCGCTGTTTACTCTGTTTTTTCTTATATGTTCTGTCTTGTGATATCTGCATGCATGTTTACCTTGTTTAACGCCCCTCCAAAGCTAGTGTGCTTGCAAAGTGACAATGGCGGAGGTGGGGTGTTACATTTGGTATCAGAGCATAAGGTTTTACTAGACCGGACAAAAGTTTTAAAACCCTTTTTAAAAAAAAACTATTTTCAAAACCAATTAAGTACTTTCCAAGAAAAGTCTAGTTTATTTTAAAATTCTATTCCCCAAAAGCCATTCGCACTATCCTTTGTTTCCTCGTTCTAAATCTATCTTTTCCTTTTTTTTCAGCATGGCCGATCTTAACCTTCCCGAGGGAGTAACCATTCCCGGATGGTTCCGAAGGTACTTGGAAGCTAGGGCCAACGATGTGGGCCCAGCAAACACTCCCACCGTAACTGAGGTTCCTCCTCCTCCTCAGCATCCACAAGCAGATTTCGCAAAGGTTTGCAAAGACTTTAAGGCGATGGGTGGCAAGAATTTTATTGGGACGGAGACTTTTGTTGAGGCGAGAAATTGGTTAAAAGAAACTGAAGATCTCTTCACCATCTTTGATGTGGAAGACCGTAGAAAAGTTCTGTGGGCAGTATGGCTATTGAAAGAGGAAGTTGCTTATTGGTGGGAGGTCACCAACGCTACTAGGCCTATAGAGACTTGGGCTGACTTTAGGATGAGGTTTGGGCTTAAGTTCCTATCATCTGCTGAGGAGAATCTCCAAATGGAGAAGTTTATATCTTTGAAGCAAGGGGACATGACAGTGAGGGAGTATGTGAATAAGTTTAACCAGCTTGCCCGATTCGGTTTGGACATGGTTAATACTCCCCAGAAAAAGGCTCTACGCTTTGCACGAGGTTTGAATGAGCCATTACAAGGTTTAGCCATGTCTCATATACCCATGGGGGCCACTTTTGAAAGCCTAGTGGACATGGCATTGCTTCAGGGAGACGATAAGAATGGCAAGAAAGAAGTCAAGCCTAATTAGACTCAAACTAAGAAGGCGGACTCCAAGTGGGGAGGAAATCAGAGCAATCAGAACAACAAGGGTAATAAGGCCAACAACAACACAGCAAAGGACACAAGAAAGTGCAACTTCTGTGGGATTATTGGGCACATAGCCAAAGATTGTAGGAAGAAGAAGAGGAAGTTGGGCGAATGCTTTCATTGTGGAGAGACTGGACACTTTAGCAAGGATTTCCCTAAGAAGCAAGGACAAGGGCAAGGGCAGACTCAGTGTGCAGGACCTTCTGGAGGGCAAGTGCATGCTCTCAACACTGCTCCAGTTCAGGACCGAGGTAGTATTTCTGTAGAAAGCCTTGTTTACATTTCTGATTTTCCTGTTCGCACTTTACTTGGTTCTGGTGCATCGCATACCTTTATTTCTTCTGACATTGTTGAAAGTTTGCACCTAAGTACTAGTTTAGTTGAGGATCCCGTTAGTGTTTCAAATCCAATTGGGGGTTCCGCCCATCTATCTATGATTTGTATGGATTTGAGGATTTCTATCTTGACCGTAGAATTCACGTGTAATGCTTATGTTCTTGGGTTCATGGGATACGGGTTGATTTTGGGCATGGATTGGTTGTCCAGTTATGGAGCCATTCTCGATTGTGAGCATAGGGTGGTGAGGCTCATGACTCGCCTCGGTAATACCCTAGAGATTTCTTGCAACCCGCTGGATCCCGTCATGTTATGTTATCTTGAATCTCTTGACTCGTCCATCGATGATCTGCTATCTGTAAGGGTGGTCCGAGAATATCCTGATGTCTTTGAAGAGGTTAAGGGGTTACCCCCTAAACGAGAGATAGATTTCCGCATTTATCTTGTTGATAATGCCAAGCTAGTTTCATTGCCCATTAGGCACATGGCCCCGCGAGAAAGAAGAGTGCTCAGTAAGCAAATCAAGGAGTTGCTTGAGAAGGATTTTACTAGGCGAGGCATTTCTGAATGGGGTGCTCCTGTGGTGTTCGCTACTAAGGTGGATGGTTCGCTTCGTCTATGTGTTGATTATCGAGAGTTGAACAAGCTGACAAAGAAGAACAGGCACCCGTTACCGAGGATTGATGACCTCTTTGACCAGCTTGTTGGTGCTTCTGTTTTCTCTCAGCTCGATCTAGCCACCGGATTCCATCAGCTTAGAGTGGCTGAGGATAGTATTGATAAGACTGCGTTTAGGACTCCAGATGGATTCTTTGAATGGCTTGTCATGCCATTCGGTTTGACTAATGCACCCGCCTACTTCGTAGATTTGATGAGTAGGGTGTTCAAGGAGTTCCTTAACAAGTTTGTGGTTGTCTTCGTGGATGATATTCTGATCTTCTCAAAGGATGAGGAAGAACATGCTAGACATCTCAAGGAAGTGATGGATACGCTTAGAGCTCATCAGTTGAAAGCCAAGTTCTCCAAATGCCATTTTTGGAGAAGGGAAGTTCGGTTTCTTGGACATATAGTTTCTAAGCAAGGCATAGTTGTGGATCCCGTGAAAGTGGTTGCGGTTCAAGACTGGAAGACTCCTAGGAATGCAACCGAAGTAAGAAGCTTTCTCGGTCTAGCAGGCTACTATAGGAAGTTCATTAAGGACTTCGCTAAGATTTCAGCCCCTCTTACTAAGTTGACGAAGAAGAACTTAGTCTTTTCATGGGACTTAGAGTGTGAGCTTGCTTTTCAAAGGCTCAAGAGGGCCCTTACCACAGCTCCAGTTTTGGCATTACCCGATGGAGGTAAGATGTTTACCGTGTACACCGATGCATGTGGCACGGGGTTAGGTGTTGTTTTGATGCAAGAAGGAAGAGTGATATGTTATGGGGGTAGGCAACTTAAAGCTCATGAGAAGAACTATCCCACTCATGATTTGGAGTTGGCGGCGATCGTTTTTGCACTCAAATCCTGGCGCCACTATCTTCTAGGCGAAAGGTTTGAGTTATATACTGATCACAAGTCGCTCAAGTACCCCTTCTCGCAGAAAGATCTGAATCTAAGGCAGCAAAGGTGGATGGAATTCTTGGCATCATATGACTTCGGGATAGCTTATACCCCTGGCAAGGGTAATGTTGTGGCAGATGCGCTAAGCAGAAGAAGGTTGACTTTGAGTCCCTTGTTTATTGAGATGAAGAGCCTAGAGTTCTTGGCAACCTTTGATTTCACAACGGCTGTTGAGTCGATGACGGGTTCGTTAGCATCTCTTGAACTTAGACCTACACTTCTTGATCAAGTAGGGACTTCGCAGAAGGAAGACCCGCAGATAGTCGAGATCATGGACAAGTTGATTCGTGGTGAGACGTCTAGTCACCTTGCTAGATATACTATTGATGACAAGGGTTGGCTAAGGCGTGATGGAAGGCGATTCGTTCCACAAGTGGGAGACTTGGTGCATAAAGTTCTCGAAGAAGCGCATCACTCGAAGATGACTATACATCCTGGAGGAGATAAGATGTAAAGGGATATGAAGCGCATTTTCTTCTGGGCTAGAATGAAGAAGGATGTGGCAGAGTATGTTTCAAAGTGCATGGTGTGCCAACAAGTGAAAGCCGAGTCGAAGAAACCCGGTGGGCTATTACATCCATTGGAGGTCCCGCAATGGAAGTGGGAAAGTATCTCTATGGATTTTGTGGATGGATTGCCTAGGTCAAGGAAAGGGAATACGAGCATATGGGTCATAGTTGATAGACTTACGAAGAGTGCTCATTTCATTCCAGTGAAGAGCAAGAGGACCGCATCATGGCTAGCATCTGTTTATCTTCGAGTGATAGTGCGATTGCATGGAGTTCCTTCTAGCATAGTTAGCGATCGTGACCCAATCTTCACTAGCCAGTTCTGGAATAGTTTGCAAGAAGCGATGGGTACGCGATTTAATCTAAGTACAGCCTATCACCCCCAGACGGATGGCCTAACCGAAAGAGTGAATAGAGTGCTAGAAGATCTTTTGAGGCTTTGTGTTCTTGACTTTGGTGGTACTTGGAAGACCACCTTCCTCTTGTAGAGTTTGCTTATAATAATAGCTATCAAGCTAGCATAGGGATGGCACCATTTGAAGCTTTGTATGGGAGGCCGTGTAGGTCACCATCTTGTTGGTGGGAGACAACGGATAGGCTTATACTTGGGCCCGATATGATACGGGACACATCCGAGAAAGTTCAGTTGGTGAGAAAATGGATGAAAACGGCCCAAGACAGACAGAAATCCTATGCTGACAAGCGAAGGACAGATTTGGAATTCGAAGTTGGAGATATGGTTTTCGTGAAGGTTTCTCCTTTGCGTAATGTGGTTCGTTTTGGAGCAGTTGGGAAGCTGGCACCAAGGATCGTAGGACCCTTCCCTAACATAGAGAGAATTGGGAAGATGGCTTATAAGGTGGAATTGCCCGAGAAGCTGGCCGGAGTGCATAATGTCTTTCATGTCTCGCATCTCCGAAAGTGCCTACATGAGTCCGCTGAGGTGTTTGAACCTAGCATTCTTGAAGACGTGGAGGTAGAGAAAGAGGAACCTTGAGGAGAGCTCCGATTCGTATCTTGGGAACGGAGATCAGGAAGCTAAGGAATCGAGAAGTCAAATTGGTGAAGGTTCAGTGGAGTGAGGCCGAGGAGGATGCAACTTGGGAAACCGAGGAGAAGATGCGTGGGCTTTATCCATTTCTTTTTGAGGGTACATTCTCGATCTCTTTTCCTTTTTAGCATATCTTTCCTTTGCTATCCATGTTTATCTTGTTATCTCGTTAACCTTGTCTTAAGAACCTTAGGTAGAAACCCTTTGGATGAAACATGTATTTGAAACATGTTATGCTTGATGTTTGCCAGTGGTTGCAAGTGTTTGCAAGTGGATACTCATGGATGCATGATACACATTAGGCACTAAGATCGACTCACACACTTTCATATTGCATATGCATGAGTGCTTATACTTATTCATGGCTGAAACTTGTTATGTTATCACGTGGATGTTGCATACGGATGAATGTTATGTGCACTCATATAGAGATTATGAATTATGTTAGGAATTTGCATACATATGGACTCATTTCACTAACATACTTTGCATTAAGGAGGTTTACTGAATCAGTAACCACCTGATTTTCGCATTAGATAAGTACATATACACACACCTTTGCATATGATCATACAGCATTTAGAATTTGTTAAGGACAATGGTTACTTGTGGATGATGTTGCGAGTAGATGGATGATGGATGGTAGGATACGTTCTTCCTAACTTAGAGATTTCGGGGACGAAATCCTTTAAGGAGGGGAGAATGTAACAACCCGTATTTTGAATAACATGTTATAACATAAATCAAGGCAGAATTAAATGATAAAATCTGAATCAAGGGAAACGGGCTGTTCCATTGCGTTCGTCTAGGAAAAAATACGCAAAATAGAGTCCGAGTTTTCGGAAATCGGAGTCCGTATGACCTAGTTATGGCCCGTCAAAGTTTTCAGAAAATTTCAAGTTCAAAAACAGTTCAAATTTGAATTCAGAATTCAAATTCAGCCAAGCAGGACAGGCGGGAAAATTCCCGCCACCCCCAAGTCGACTGGGGAGTCGACTTGGGAGTCGACACACCCCAGGTGGTGTCGACTGCCCAGTCGACACCCCTGTCGACTTGGGTGGTCGGCCAGTTTGGCCTGGGTGTACCTGACTTGTTCCTCAAGACATGCTTTAGGGCTGGTGACGGATTTTAATGGCTCAGATCTGAATTAGGGTTAATCCTATGGCCTAAACTTCTACAAAAGGACCCTAATACCTATCCTAAACCATCATAAATCAATCCTACAACTAGGTTATGCCAAAATGTTTAATCATGGCCTCCACCCTCTTGTCATAGTCTCCATCTTCATTCATATGAGAGTTCCTAAGCTTGTTTGAGAGTTTCTAAGTTTGATTCAAGGCCAAAGTTCAATCTTTCTTCATCAAAGCAAGGATCTTCTTCTTATTTCTCAAGGGTTTTCATTGGAGCTTATTTGGGGGGTTTTAGAGTTGCTAGTGGCTTCGTCTCAATCTTATTTTATTTTATAAGTCTTCATAGCATTGTAAGCCCTATTCTACTCTTAGATTCTAACTATGAAGTTAAATATGACGTGTTGCAAGTTGAGTTTGGGCCTAGGTATGATTTGTGCTTTGATTCTATCATGTTATGTATAGATTTATTCTATGCATGTTTGTAAAGCTATCACCTTGACTTTGTGCATAGAAAGCTATGAGCTTTGATTGGAAAAGTTGCATAAAGCAACATAGAAACTCTCATAACCCTTATGTTATCTTGCATATGATGTTATATGCGAATCACTAGCTATCATCCTATGTCATTTATGACCATGTTTCACCTATTTTGCTAAAGTTTGATATCATGCATGTTTTGAGGCTTATAATGTAATATGCAAGTTTATGAACACATTTGCCTCATATGCCACCATGTTTAACTTATTGCCAAACCTTATTAATTATGTCATGCTTCTAAGTTCCCTCTTTGAGATCTATTTGCGTTTATGCGAATTTACATGCGATGGGGTTATGTTATGGGTAAACTAAAATGACATAAAAACATGACTTGAAAAGATGACACGAAATATGACATGTGATTATGCTTGAAACATGAACATGAACTTGGACATGACTTCTAGGAAACATGAGAATGGCCAACTCGAGGTTGGGTTGAGTTTGTAGCATAAATCTACCCGGAACCGACCGACTTAACTAGTGGCTACAAGCAATAGGACCCAATGTGAGTAGTTGGTCATGTCGCACTTAAAACCTGATGTTAGACTAAGTTGTGGTGTAAAGCTACCCGGACCCACCTGGCTTAACTAGTAACCACAACAAGGTCAAATGTGAGAGGTTGGGTGCATTAAATTAATTAATGCCACATGATAGGGTTAAGTCACGGACCACTTGAATACTTAACCAATTAAACATGATGGGTTTATAGGGTTAAGTCATGAACCTTGGGTACACTTAACCAACTTGATACTTGATTCGATAGGGTTAACCACGTTTAACCCGTTAGAAACCCTAGTTAGGTGGTCCTTTTCACCCGTAACCCTCTTGGTTGTATCATGATACCCTAGGGACTAGGCTAGGGTGGGGCACGATTACTGGGCTGACATGTAAGCGACCAAAACGACGGCTGAGTAGGTGCGTCGGTGTAGGTTCAAGCGGACTATGGTCGTGCACATAGTCCGGAGTTGAAAAAGCAAACACGGGCACCAGTAGGTTTAGACTGTGCGTGCTTGATTTGTGTCCGTGGTTGGCACCCTAGAGCTTGATACACCCTAGGGTGGACCTAGCACAGTTTGACTACACTTCGTGATTGGGCCTTATGACACCGACACTTGACGAGTTACGCTTTTAGGGAGCCGATCGACTAGACCGTGTTGTTGGACCTTGATTTAGGTCATCTCGTGATATTGGGCCAAGATTGGGCCAAGGGATCACTTCTTGTTTATACTTGACATAGGTTGGAATACTAGTACACTTGGTGCAAAAACTTAACCTTGTATATGCGATGCCACACTTGATCTATCTTGTTAACTTTTCACCATGCCAGTTATCATCCTATGTTTCATCTATGTTTTACATGTCCAGTTAACTTTATTAGTTTTTATACTAATAGTAGGTAGGACTTACCAGTCTTTTGACTGACCCATTTTCTTTCGCCTCTTTTCTTTCGTTTCCCCCCCCCCCCCCCCAGGTTTTCAGTGTGGGAACACTAGCACCTAGCTTGGATCTTTAGCTGCTTTTCTGGATAGCTCATGTATGGTTTGGACTTGAGCTTGCTATGGCTTTATTCTACTTTGGGGATAGTTACTTTATGATTTTTTTTCAGTTTTCAGTTTATGTTTCTAGACTTTGTTTGTGGGAAAATAATGACCAAGTACTTTGATGTAACTTGACTATGGTTTTGAAATGTTAGTTTTTACCCGTTGTTTACTCTGTTTTTACTTATATGTTCTGTCTTGTGATATCTGCATGCATGTTTACCTTGTTTAACGCCCCTCCAAAGCTAGTGTGCTTGCAAGAGTGACAATGGCGGAGGTGGGGTGTTACAGTTTCAGAGTCCGGGACAGTGCCGGATCGCTACCGGCCCAACTAGAAAATTGATCGTCTCTCCACCATGGGTTGGGTGGGTTGGGCGGGTGGTAAGCACAAGGCTCGAGAATGAATTCGAATTGAGGAGGGATTTTTGAAGTTAGGTCACTGAAACGCTCGTTTCTAAGGACGGAACTGGTTGGTGATTTCCCGCGCTCAGCAGAAAGTCACCACTGTGGCTTTCAAGGGCGCTCTGAACCTTCAATTTCAGTTTTCGAACTAGCGCGTGGGAGAATAGGAATTTGTGGATCAACACATGCTTCGTAGACCCAGGCGATTTGGCGTTTACCTAAATTACGTAGAAATTAGCTATGGAGGTTTCCAAGCCGCTCTGAATCATAGATCTCGGCTTCTGAATTTGCGTAGCCGAGCGTAGGAATTTCACGATCGACGTGAGTTTTGGAGGCTTGGGGGGTCCGTATCACGACTGGACCAACGAGAATAACGAGCGGTTACCCAATATTGGCATAAAGTTGCCATGGTGGATTCCAAGGCGTCCAAACCTTCGATCTCGGCTTTCAAACTAGAAAAGACGAGTGTAGGAATATCCCGTACAACGCTCATTTCGAAGGCCCGTACGGTTGAATAGCTGGCTAAACTAGATAGAAATTTACTGCGATGGCTTTGGGCATGCTACGAACCCTCGATCTTATCTTTTGAACTGGCGAAGCCAAGTGCAGGGATTTCCTGATCGACGCACGTTTCGGAGGCTGGAACGGTCTCGGATCGCGACCGGCCCAACTAGAAAAACGATCGGCTTTGCCTCGTGGGTTGGGTGGGTGGGTGGGACGGGTGGTGTGCTCAAGCTCAAGAATTAATTAGGAATGAGGAGGGGTTTTTGTTGTTAGGTCATTGAGACGCTTGTTTTGAAGGACATAACTGGTTGGTGATTTCCCACGCTCCGATGAAATTCACCACGGTGGCTTTTAAGAGCGCTCCGAACCCTCGATCTCTGCTTTCGAACTAGCAAATGCGAGTATAGGAATTTCCGGCTCAACGCATGCTTCGCAATCCCAGGAGGTTTGGCGTCTACCCAAATTATGAAGAAATTTACTATGGAGGTTTCCTAGCTGCTCTGAACCATAGATCTCGGCTTCAGAATTTGCGAACCGAGCATAGAAATTTCACAATCGACACACGTTTCGAAGGCTCGGTAGTTCCGTTTCGCGGCTGGGCCAATGAGAATATTGATCTGCTGCTCAAACTTGGTATAAAGTTGCTACGGTGGGTTCTGGGCTGTTCCGAACCCACAATCATGGCTTCCGAACTTGTGAATGCGAGTACAGGAATTTCCATAACAACGCGCGTTTCGGAGACCTGAACAGATGGACAGCTGCCTAAACTCGATAGAAAGTTACTATAGGGGCATTTGTCATGCTCTGAACCCTCAATCTTATCTTTTGAATTGGAGAAGCCGAGTACAGGGATTTCTCGATCAACAAGCATTTCGGAGGCCCGGACGGTCCCGGATCGCGACCGGTCCAACTAGAAAATTGGTCGGCTCCCCCATATGGTTGGTGGGTAGGGCGGGTGGAGTGTACAAGGCCTGCGAATAAATTCGAACTGAGGAGGATTTTTTTGTAGTTAGGTGACTAAAATGCTCGTTTTGAATGACAGAGCTGGTGGGCGATTTCCCACGCTCTGTAGAAAGTCACCACGGTGGCTTTCGAGAGCACTCTGAAACATCGATCTCGGCTTTCGAACTTGCGAATGCGAGTATAGGAATTTCCACATCAATGCACGCTTCATAGGCCCAGGCAGTTTGGTGTCTGCCCAAATTACATAGAAATTTACTATGGAGGTTTCCTAGCTGCTGCGAACCATAGATCTCTGCTTCCGAATTTGTGAATCCAAGCGTAGGAATTTCACAATCGATGAGCGTTTCGGATGCCTGACGATTCTTTATCGCGTCGGGCAAATGGGATAATGACCGGCTGCACAAACTCGATATAAAGTTGCTATATTGGATTCCAGGCCGCTCCGAACCCTCGATCTCGGCTTCCGAACTGGAAAATGCGAGTGTATTAATTACCGTAACAATGCGCGCTTCGGTGGCCTGAACGAACAGCATCCTATTTTTGATAGAAAGTTACTATGAGGGGCTTTCGTTGCGCTCCGAACCCTCGATCTTATCTTTTGAATTAGCAAATCCAAGTGCAGGGATATCCTGATCGACGCGCGTTTCGAAGTCCCGGACGGTGCCGAGTCGCGACCAACCCAACTAGAAAATAGATCGACTCCCCACTATGGGTTGGGTGGGTGGAGCAGGTGTGTGTACAAGGCTCGAGAATGAATTTGAACTGAGGAGTGGATTTTGGAGTTAGCTCACTGAAACGCTCGTTTCAAAAGACAGAACTGGTTGGTGATTTCCCATGCTCTGCAAAAGTCACCACGGTGGCTTTCTAAAGCGCTCTGAACCCTCGATCTCAGCTTCTGAACTAGCGAATGGGAGTATAGGAATTTCCAGATCAACACACGCTTCGTATGCCTGGGCGGCTTGGCGTCTACCTAAATTACGTAGAAATTTTCTATGGAGGTTTCTTAGCCGCTCCGAACCATAGATCTCGGCTTCCGAATTTGCGAAGCCAAGATAGGAATTTCACGAGCGACGTGTGTTTTGGAGGCTCGACATTTCCGTATCATGGTCGGACCAACGAGAATAACGAGCAGTTACCAAATCTCAGCGTAAATTTGCTATGGTGGCTTTCGAGGCCCTCCGAACCTTCGATCTCGTCTTTCCAACTAGCGAAGATGAGTGTAGGAATTTACCGAACAATGCTCGTTTCGAAGGCCCGGACGGTTGGACAGCTTGCTAAATTCGATAGAAATTTACTGTGGTGGCTTTCGGCGTCTTACGAACCCTCGATCTTATCTTTCAAATTGGCGAAGCCAAATGAAGGGATTTCCTAATCGATGCGCGTTTCGGAGGCTCGGATGGTCTCGGATCGAGACAAACTCAAGTAGAAAAACGATCATCTCTGCCCCGTGGGATGGGTGGGAGGGTGATTCGGGTAGTGTGCACAAGGCTTGAGAATGAATTTGAACTAAGGAGGTGATTTTTGTAGTTAGGTCACTGAAACGCTTGTTTCGAATGACAGAACTGGTTAGCGATTTCCCACGCTCTGCAGAAATTCACCACAGTGGCTTTCGAGAGCATTCTGAACCCTCGAACTTGGCTTTCGAACTAGCGAATGCGAATATTGGAATTTCCAAATCAACACATACTTCATAATCCCGAGCGGTTTGGCGTCTACCCAAATTACGTAGAAATTTACTATAGAGGTTTCCTTGCTGCTCTAAACCATAGATCTTGGCTTCAGAGTTTGCGAAGCCGAGCATAGGAATTTCATGATCGGCGCACGCTTCGGAGGCTTGATAGTTCCGTATCGCGGTCGGGCTAACGGGAATATTGATCGGCTGCTCAAACTCGGTATAAATTTGCTATGATGGGTTCCTGGCTACTCCGAAACCTCAATCTTAGCTTCCGAACTAGCGAATGTGAGAACAGGAATTTCCATAACAATGCGCGTTTCGGAGGCCCGAACGGATGGAAAAATGCCTAAACTCGATAGAAAGTTCCTATGGGGGCTTTCTTCGTGCTCCGAACCCTCGATCTTATCTTTTGAATTGGAGAAGCCGAGTGTCGGAATTTCTCGGTCGACGAGCATTTCAGAGGCCCGGACAGTCTAGGATCGCGACCATCCCAACTAGATAAACAGTCGGCTCCCCCCGTAGGGTTGGTGGGTAGGACGGATGGTGTGTACAATGCCAGGGAATAAATTCGAACAGAGGAGAGGTTTTTTGTAGTTAGGTGTTTGAAATTCTCGTTTCGAATGATAGAGCTACTGGGCGATTTCGCACGCTCTGTAGAAAGTCACCAAGATGGCTTTTGAGAGCACTCTGAACCCTCGATCTCGGCTTTCGAACTAGCAAATGTGAGTTTAGGAATTTCTAGAACAACGCACGCTTCATAGGCCTGGGCGGTTTGGTGTCTACCCAAATTACGTAGAAATTTGCTATGGAGGTTTCCTAGCTGCTGCGAACCATAGATCTCGGCTTCCGAATTTGTGAAGTCGAGCATATGAATTTCATGATCGATGCGCGTTTCAGACGCCCGACGGTTCTGTATCGCGGTCGGGCCAACGGGAATAAATATCATTTGCCGAAGCTCGGTATAAAGTTGCTATGGTGGGTTTCGGGCCGCTCTGAACCCTCGTGCTCGCCTTCCGAACTGGCGAATGCAAGTATATTAATTTCCGTAATGACGCGCGTTACAGAGGTCCAAACGGATGGACAGCGGCCTAAACTCGGTAGAAAGTTACTATGGGGGATTTTGTCGCGCTCCAAACCCTTGATCTTATCTTTTAAATTGGTGAAGCCGAGTGCATGGATTTCCTGATCAATGCGCATTTCGGAGTCTTAGACGGTCCCGGATCGCGACTGGCTCAACTAGAAAATTGATCGACTCCCCACCTCGGAATGGGTGGGTAGGACGGGTGGTGTGTACAAGGCTAGGGAATGAATTCGAACTTAGGAAGGGTTTTTGGAGTTAGGTCACTGAAACGCTCGTTTCGAAGGACAGAACTAGTTGGTAATTACCTACGCTCTGTAGAAAGTTACCACGGTGGATTTCGAGAGCGCTTTGAACCCTCGATCTCGGCTTTCGAACTAGCAAATGGGAGTATAGGAATTTACTATGGATGTTTCCTAGCCACTCCGAACCATAGATCTCGCCTTCCGAATTTGCGAAGCCGAGCGTAGGAATTTCACGATCGACGCGCGTTTTGGACTCCTGACGGTTTCGTATCGCGGCCGCACCGACGAGAATAACGAGCAGTTGCCCAAACTCGGAATAAAGATGCTATGGTGGCTTCCGAGGCGCTACGAATCTCGGCTTTCGAACTGGCGAGGACGTGCATAGGAATTACCCAAACAACGCTCGATTTGGAAGCCCGGATGGTTGGACAGCTGCCTAAACTCGATTGAAAGTTACTATGGTGGCTTTCGGCGTGCCATGAACCTCGATCTTTTCTTTTGAATTGGAGAAGCCCAGTGCAGGGATTTCCCAATTGACCGGCGTTTTGGAGGCCCATACGGACTCGGATTGCGATCGGCCAAACTTGAAAAACGATCGGCTCTGCCCCGTGGGATGGGTGGGCAGGTGGGGCGGGTAGTGGCACAAGGTTGCTTGAGAATGAATTCGAAATGAGGAGGGGTTTTGTAGTTGTCACTGAAACGCTCGTTTCGAAGGACAGAACTGGTGGGCGATTTCCAATGCTCTGCAGAAAGTTACCACGGTGGCTTTTGAGAGCACTCTGAACCCTCGATCTCGGCTTTCGAATAATGTAGTTTTGGCTTCAACCCAAATTACGTAGAAATTTACTTTGGAGGTTTCCTAGCCACTTCGAACCATAGAACTTTGCTTCCAAATTCGCAAAGCCAAGCGTAGGAATTTCATGATCGACGTGCGTTTTGGAGGTCTGATGGTTCTGTATCGTGGCCGGACCAACGGGAATAATGATCGGTTGCCCAATCTCGGCATGAAGTTGCTATGGTGGCTTCGGAGGCGCTCCAAACCCTCAATCTCGGCTTTTAAGCTGTAGAAGATGTGTGTAGGAATTTCTCGAACAACACGAGTTTCAAGGGCCGAAACGGTTGGACAGCTGCCTAAACTCTATAGGAAGTTACTATGTGGCTTTTGGCACGCTACAAACTCTCGATCTTATCTTTTGAATTGGCGGAGCCGAGCGGAGAGATTTCCCGATCGAGCGCGTTTGGGAGGCCCGAACGATCTCGGATCGCGATTGACCCAATAGAAAAATGATCGGCTCCGCTCCGTGGAATGGGTGGGTTGGTGGGGCGGGTGGTGTGCATAAGGCTCGAAGATGAATTCAAACTGAGAAGGGTATTTTGCAGTTAGTTCACTAAAACGCTCGTTTCAAAGGACAACACCGATTGGCGATTTCCCATGCTCTGTAGAAAGTAACCACAGAGGATTTCAAGAGCGCTCTGAACCCTCGATCTCGGCTTTCAAACTAGCGAATGGGAGTATAGAAATTCCCAGATCAACACACGCTTTGTAGACCCAGGCGTTTTGGCATTTACCCAAATTACGTAGAAATTTTCTATGGAAGTTTCCTAGCGGCTCCAAACCATAGATCTCGACCTCTGAATTTACGAAGCCGAGAGTAGTAATTTCACGATCGATATGTGTTTTGTATGCCTGACGGTTCCGTATCACGGTCGGACCAATGGGAATAACGATTGGCTGCCCAATCTCGGCATAAAGTTGTTGTTGCGGCTTCTGAGGCGCTCTGAACCCTTGATCTCAGCTTTTGAATTGGCGAAGGCGAGTATAGGAATTTCCCAAACAACGCGCGTTTCGCAGGTTCGAACGATTGGAAAGCTGCCTAAACTCAACAGAAAGTTACTATGGTGGTATTTGGCACGCTACGAACCATCGATCTTAATTTTGAATTGGCAGAGCCGAGTGCCGGGATTTCCCGATCGATGCACGTTTCAGAGGCCCATACGGTCTTAGATCGCAACTGGCGCATTTAGAAAAACGATCGGCTCCGCCCTATGGGATGGGTGGGTGGGTGGGCTGGTAGTGTGCATAAGGCTCGAGAAAGGATTCAATCCGAGGAGGGGTTTTTGTAGTTAGGCTACTGAAACGTTCGTTTCGAAGGACAGCACTGGTTGGCAATTTCCCATGCTTTGCAAAAAGTCACCAAGGTTGCTTTCAAGAGCGCTTCAAACCCTTGATCTTCACTTTCGAGCGAATGCGAATATAGGAATTTTCGGATCAACGCACGCTTCTTAGACCGGGGCGGATTGGTGTCTACCTAAATTACATAGAAATTTACTATGGTTGTTTCCTAGCTGCTCCGAACCATAGATCTCGACTTCCGAACTTGTGAGGCCGAGCGTAGGAATTTCAGCATTTCGGGGGCTCGACGATTCCCTATTGCGGCCGGGACAACAGGAATAACAATCGGCTGCCCAAACTCGATATAAAGTTGCTATGGTGGGTTCCGGGCCACTCCGAACCCTCGATCTCGGCTTCCGAATTGGCGAATGCAAGTATAGGAATTTATAGATCAACACATGCTTCGAAGGCCCGAGAGGTTTAGCGTATACCTAAATTAGGTTGAAATTTACTATGGAGGATTCCTAGCTGCTCCGAACCATAGATCTTGGCTTTTGAATTTACGAAGCCGAGCGTTGGAATTTCACAATCAACATTCGATTTGGAGGACCGACGGTTTCGTATTGGGCCGAACCAACGGGAAAAACGAGCGACTACCCAATTTCGGGACATAGTTGTATGGTGGCTTCCGAGGCGCTCTGAACCCTTGATCTCGGCTTTCAAAACTGGCAAAGACGAGTGTAGGAAATTCCCAAACAACGCTCGTTTCTGAGGCCCGGATGGTTGGACAGCTGCCTATACTCGATAGAAAGTTATTATGATGGCTTTTGGCATGCTATGAACCCTGGATCTTATCTTTTGAATTGGCAAAGCTGAGTGCAGCGATTTCTCGATCGCCACGTGTTCCGGAGGCTCGGACGGTCTCAAAATGTGATAGGCCCAACAAGAAAAACGATCAGCTCTGCCTCATAATGGGTGGGAGGGTAGGGGCAGGTGGTGTGCACAAGGCTCGAGAATGAATTCGAACTGAGGAGGTTTTTTTTGTATTTAGGTCATTGAAACACTTGTTTTGATGGATAGCACTGGTTGCCGATTTCCCGCACGCTGCAGAAAGTCACCACGGTTGCTTTCGAGAGAACTCCGAACCCTCGATCTCGGCTTTCAAACTAGCGAATATGAGTGTAGGAATTTCTAGATTAACGCATGCTTCATAGGCCCGAGTGGTTTGGTGGCTACCGAGTCTACGTAGAAATTCACGATGGAGGTTTGCTAGCTACTCCAAACCATAGATCTCGACTTCTAAATTTGTGAAGCCGAGCGTAGGAATTTCACGATCGATGCGTGCTTCAGAGGATCGACATTTCTGTATCACAATTGAGCCAATGGGAAGAACGATCAACTGCCCAAACTCGGAATAAAGTTTCTATGGTGGGTTCCGGGCTGCTCCGAACCCTATATCTCAGCTTCCGAGTTGGCGAGTGCGTGTATTGGAATTTCCCGATTAACACATTCTTCATAGGCCCGGGCGGTTTGGCATCTACCCAAATTATGTAGAAATTTTCTATGGATGTTTCCTAGCCACTCTGAACCATAGATCTCAGCTACCGAATTTGAGAAGTCGAGCATAGGAATTTCACGATAGGCATGCGTTTTGGAGACCCGACAAATCCATATCGCGGCGGGGCCAACGGGAATAACGGGCGGCTGCCCAAACTCGGAATAAAGTTGCTATGGTGGCTTTCGAGGCGCTCCGAACCCTCGATCTCAAATTTCGTACTGACGAACATGAGTGTCGGAATTTCCCGAACAACGCTCATTTCGGAGGCCCGAATGGTTGTGCACCTACGCCAACTCGATAGAAAGTTGTTATGGTGGCTTTCGGCACGCTATGAACCCTTGATCTTATCTTTTGAAATGGTGAAGCCCGTGCAGGGATTTCCCGATCGACGCGCGCTTCAGAGGCCCGTACGATCTCGGATTGCGACTGGCCCAACATGAAAAACGGTCGGCTCTACCCCCTTAGATGGGTGGGTAGGTGGAGCAGGTGGTGGCACAAGGCAGCTCGAGAATGAATTCGAAATGAGGAGGGTTTTTGTAGTTAGGTCACTGAAACGCTCAATTCGAAAGACAGAACTGGTTGGCGATTTCCCACGCTCTGTAGAGATTCACCACGATAGCTTTCGAGAGCACTCCGAACCCTCGATCTCGGCTTTCGAACTATGTAGATTCGGCATCTACCCAAATTACGTTGAAATTTACGATGGAGGTTTCCTAGCCGCTCCGAACCACAGAACTCGGCTTTCGAATTTGCGAAGCCGAGCGTAGAAATTTGACAATCGACATGCATTTTGGAGGCCCAATGGTTCCATGTCGCGGCCGGACCAATAAGAGTAATGATCGGCTGCCCAATCTCGGCATAAAGTTGCTATCGTGGCTCCTGACGCACTCTGAACCCTCAATCTTGGCGTTTGAACTGGCGAAGATGATGTAAAAATTTCTCGAACAACACGAGTTTCGGAGGCTAAGATGGTTGAACAGCTGCATAAGCTCGATAAGAAGTTACTATGGTGGGTTTTGGTGCGCTACAAACCCTCGATCTTATATTTTGAATTGTTGAAGCCAAGTGCAGGGATTTCTCGATCGACGCGCGTTTCGGAGGCCCAGACGGTCTCGGATCTCAACAGGCACAATAGAAAAACGATCGGCTCCGCTCCATGGAATGGATGGGTTGGTAGGGCCGGGGGTGTTCATAAGGCTCAAGAATGAATTTGAACTGAGGAGGGGTTTTTTGTAGTTAGGTTGCTGAAACGCTCATTTTGAAATAAAGAACTGATTGGCTATTTCCCATGCTCTGTAGGAAGTAACCATGGTGGATTTCGAGAGCGCTCCGAACCCTCGATCTCGGCTATCGAACTAGTGAATGGGAGTATAGGAATTTCCAGATCAACACATGCTTTGTAGGCCCAGGCGTTTTGGTGTTTGCCCAAATTATGTAGAAATTCACTATGGAGTTTTCCTAGCTGCTCCGAACCATAGATCTTGGCTTCTGTATTTGCAAAGCCGAGCGTATGAATTTCACGATCGAGGTGTGTTTTGGAGGTTTGATGGTTCCGTATCATGGCTGGAATAATGTGAATAACAATCGGATGGCCAATGTTGGTATAAAGTTATTGTGGTGGCTTACGAGGCGCTACGAACCCTCGATCTCGGCTTTCGAACTGGCAAAAATGAGTGTAGGAATTTCTCGAACAATGCACGTTTCGGAGGCCTAGACGATTGGAAAGCTACCTAAACTCGACAGAAAGTTACTATGGTGGCATTCGACGCGCTACAAACAATCGATCTTATTTTTGAATTTGCAAAGCTGAGTGCAGGGATTTCCTAATCGATGTGCTTTTCGAAGGCCCGGGCGGTCTTAGATCACGACCGACCCAATTAGAAAAACGATCGGCTCCGTCGCGTTGGATGGGTGTGTTGGTGGCGTAGGTGGTGTGCACAAGGCTCGAGAATAAATTCGATCTGAGGAGAACTTTTTTGTAGTTAGGTTACTGAAACGCTCGTTTCGAAGGATAGCACTGGTTGGCAATTTCCAACGCTCTGCAGAAAGTCACCATGGTTGCTTTCGAGAGCACTTCGAACCCTCGATCTTGGCTTTTGAACTAGCGAATGTGAATATAGGAATTTCCAGATCAACGCACGCTTCATAAGCCGGTGGGGATTGGCATCTACCTAAATTACGTAGAAATTTACTATGGTTATTTCCTAGCTGCTCTGAACCATAGATCTCAACATCCGAATTTACGAGGCCGAGCATAGGAATTTCAGCGTTTCGGGGGCTCGACGATTCCCTATTGCAGCCGGGACAACAGGAATAACGATCGGCTGCCCAAACTCGGTATAAAGTTGCTATGGTGGGTTTGGGCCGCTTCGAACCCTCGATCTCGGCTTCCGAACTGGCTAATGCGAGTATAGGAATTTCTAGATCAACACATGCTTCAAAGACCTGGTTGGTTTAGCATCTACCAAAATTACATAGAAATTTACTATGGAGGCTTCCTAGCCGCTCCGAAACATAGATCTTGGCTTCCGAATTTGCGAAGCTGAGCGTAGGAATTTCACAATCGACGTGCGTTTTGGAGGCCCGATGGTTCCATACCACGGCTGGACCAAGGGGAATAATGAGAAACTGCCCAATCTCGGCACAAAGAACTATGGCGGCTTTCGAGGCGCTCAGAACCCTCGATCTCGGCTTTCGAACTGGCGAAGACTAGTGTAGAAATTTCCCAAACAATGCTCGTTTCAGAGGCTCGAATGGTTGGGCAGCTGCCTAAAATCAATAAAAAGTTATTGTTATGGCTTTTGGTGCGCTATGAATCCTCGATCTTATCTTTTGAATTGGAAAAGCTGAGTGCAGGGATTTCACGGTCGATGCTCGTTTCGGAAGCCAGCACATCTTCGATCGCGACCGGCCAACTAGATAAATGATCAGATCCACCCCATGAGACGGGTGGGTGGGTGGTATGCACAAGGCTCGAGAATGATTTCGAACGAAGGAGGGATTTTTTATAGTTAGGTCACTGAAACGCCCGTTTCGAAGGACAGAACCGGTTGGCGATTTCCTTTTCTCTACAGAAAGTCACCACAGTTGCTTTCGAGAGCACTCTGAACCTTCGATCCCGACTTTTGAACAAGCGAATGCGACTATAGGAATTTCTAGATCGACGCCTGCTTCGTAGGTCCGGGCGGTTTGGCTTCTACCCAAATTACGTAGAAATTTACTATGGAGGTTTCCTAGCTGCTTCGCACCAAATGTCTCGGCTTCCGAATTTGCGAAGCCGAGCATAGGACTTTCATGATCGACGTTCTTTACGGAGGCTCGACAGTTCTGTATCGTGGCTAGGCCAATGGGAATAACGATCGGCTGCCCAAACTCGATATAAAGTTGCTATGGTGGGTTCTGGGTCGCTCTAAAACCTCGATCTTGGCTTCCAAACTGGCGAATGCGAGTGTGGAAATTTCCATAATAACGCGCGTTTCGGAGGCCAGAACGGATGGACAGCTGCCTAAACTCGATAGAAAGTTACTATGATGGCTTTCGTCATGCTACGAACCCTCGATCTTATCTTTTGAATTGGCGTAGCCGAGTGTAGGATTTCTTGATCGATGCGCGTTTCGGAGGCCCGGACGATCATGAATCGCCACCAGCCTAGCTAGAAAAATGATTGTCTCTCCCAATAGGGTGGACTGATGGGTTGGGTGGTGAGTACTAGGTCTGAGAATGAATTCGAATTGAGGAGGGGTTTTCTGTAGTTAGGTCACTGAAATGCTCGTTTCGAAGGATAAAACTGGTTGGCGATTTCCAACGCTCCGCAGAAAGTCCCCATGGTGACTTTCGAGAGCGCTCTAAACCCTCAATCTCGCCTCACGAACTAGCGAATGCGAGTATAGGAATTTCTTGATCAACGCTTGATTCAAAGGTCCTAGAGGTTTGGCGTCTACCCAAATTACGTAGAAATTTGCTATGTAGGTTTCTAGCTGCTCCGAACTATAGATCTCGGCTCCCGAATTTGCGAAGCCGAGCGTAGGAATTTGCACAATCGACGCACGTTTCAGGGCTTGTTGGTTCCATATCGTGGTCGGGCCAATGGGAATAATGATCGGCTGCCCAAACTTGCTATAAATATGCTATGGTGTGCTCCGGGCTGCTCTAAACCCTCGATCTTGGCTTCCGAACTGGCGAATGCGGTATAGGAATTTCCAGATCAGCACACGATTCGTATGCCTGGGCGGTTTGGTGTCTACCCAAATAACATAGAAATTTGTTATGGAGGTTTCCTTGCCACTCCGAATCAAAAATCTCGGCTTCCAAATTGGCGATGCTGAGCATAAGAATATCACAATCGACATGCGTTTTGGAGGCCCAACAGTTTCGTATCATAGCCAGACCAGCAGAAATAATGAGCGGCTTCCCAATCTCAGCATAAAGTTGCTATGATGGCTTCCAAGGCTCCCGAACCCTCGATCTCAGCTTTCGAACTGGCAAAGACGAGTGTAGGAATTTCCTGAACAACGCTCGTTTCGGTGGCCCGGAAGGTTGGAAAGCTGCATAAACTCTATAAAAAGTTAATATAGTGGATTTCAGCGCGGTACGAATCCTCGATCTTACCTTTCGCATTGGCGAAGCCGAGCGTAGGGATATCGCGATCGACGCGCGTTTCGGAGGCTCGCACGGTTTTGGATCACAATAGGCCCAACTAGAAAAATGTTCGGCTCGGCCACATCGGATGGATGGGTGGGTGGGGCAGGTGGCGTTCACAAGGCTCGAGAATGAATTTGAATTAAGGAGGGGTGTTTTCTAACAATCATTTTGAAAGACAGAACTAGTCGGCGATTTCCCACGCTTTGTAAAAAGTCCCCAGGGTGGCTTTCGAGAGTGCTCCGAACCCTCGATATCGGCTTTCGAACTAGCGAATGCGAGTATAGGAATTTTCAGATCAATGCACACTTCGTAGGCCTGGGCAGTTTGGTGTCTACCCTAATTACGTAGAAATTTACTATGGCGGTTTCCTAGTTGCTCCGAACCATAGATCTCGACTTCTGAATTTGCGAAGCCGAGCGTAGGAATTTCACGATCGGCGGTTCCGTATCACAGTCAGGACAATGGAAATAGTGATCGACTGCCCAAACTTGGTATAATGTTGCTATAGTGGGTCCCGGGCCCTCCAAACCCTCGATCTCCGCTTCCGAACTAGTGAATGCGAGTATAGGAATTTCCAAATCAACACACGCTTTGTAGGCCTGGGCGGTCTGGCTTCTACCCAAATTACATAGAAATTTACTATGGAATTTTCCTAGTCGCACCGAATTATAGATCTCGGCTTTCGAATTGGCAAAGACGAGTGTAGGAATTTCTCGAACAACGCATGTTTCGGAGGCTCGGACAGTTGGACAGCTGCCAAAACTCGATAGAAAGTGACTGTAGTGGCTTTCGGCGTGCTATGAACCCTCGATCTTATCTTTTGAATTGGAGAAGCCGAGTGTAGATATTTCTCGATCGATGCGCGTTTCGGAGGCCCGGATGATCTCGGATCACGACAGGCCCAACTAGATAAACAATCAACCTCCGCCCTATGGGATGAGTGGGTGAGTAAGGCAGGTGGTATGCACAAGGCTCGAGAATGAATTCGAACTGAAGAGGGGGTTTTTGTAGTTAGGTCACTGAAACGCTCGTTTCGAAGGACAAAACTCTTTGCCTATTTCCTACGCTTTGCAGAAAGTTACCACGGTGGCTTTCGGGGGTGCTCCGAACCAACGATCTTGGCTTTTTTACTAGCGAATGCGATTATAGGAATTTCCAGATCAACGCATGCTTGTAAGCCCGGGCGGTTTGGCATCTACCCAAATTGCGTAGAAATTTACTATGGAGGTCTTCGAACTATAGTTCTCGGCTTCCAAATTTGCATAGTCGAGCGAAGGAATTTCATGAACGACGCGCGTTTCGGTGGCTCGACGGTTCTGTATCGCGGTCGGGCCAACGGGAAAAACGATCGGTTGCCCAAAGTCGGTATAAAGTTGCTATTGTGGGTTCTGGATCGCTCCGAACCCTCGATCTCAGCTTCTGAACTGGCGAATGCGAGAATAGGAATTTCAGTAACAACGCATGTTACGAAGGCCCAGATGTATGGATAACTGACTAAACTCGAAAGAAAGTTACTATGGGGTCTTTCTTCGTGCTTCTGAATTGACGAATCCGAGTGCAGGGATTACTCGATCGACATGCGTTTCAAAGACCGATACGGTCTCTAATCGCGAACGGACCGACTAGAAAAACGGTCTGCTCCTCCAGTAGGGTAGGTGGGTAAGGGGTGGTGAGTAGAAGGCCAGAGAATGAATTCGAATTATGGAGTGGTTTTTTTAGTTAGGTCATTGAAACGCTCGATTCGATGGATAGAACTGGTTTGCGATTTCCAATGCTCGGTAGAAATTCACTACAATGGCTTTCGAGAGCGCTCCGACCCCTCAAACTCGGCTTTCGAACTAGCGAATGCGTGTATAGTAATTTCCAGATCAACGCATGATTCATAGGCCCAAGCAGTTTGGAGTCTACCTAAATTAAGTAGTAATTTAGTATGGAGGTTTCTTAGCAGCTCTGAACCATTAATCACAGCTTCCGAATTTGCGAAGTCGAGTGTAGGAATTTTCATGATCGACACATGGTTTGGAGGCTCGACTGTTCCGTATCACAGTCGGGCCAACGGGAATAACGATTGACTACATAAACTCGGGGTAAATTTGCTATGGTTCCGGGCCGCTCTGAACCCTCGATCCCGACTTCCGAACTGGCAATTGCAAGTGTAGGAATTTCCAGATCAACACACGCTTCGTAGGCATGGGTGGTTTGCGGTCTACCCAAATTACATAGAAATTTACTTTGGAGGTTTCCTAGCCGCTTCGAACCATAGATCTCGACTTCTGAATTTGCGAAGCCGAGCACAGGAATTTTCCCGATCGATGTGCGTTTCGGAGGCTCGTCGTTCTGTATCGCGGCCAGGCCAATGGGAATAATGATCGGTTGCCCAAACTCGGTATAAATTTGCTATGGTGGTTTCCGGGCCACTCTGAACCCTCAATCTTGGCTTTTGAACTTGTGAATGCGAGTATAGGAATTTCCAGATCAACACACGCTTCGTAAGCGCAGGCGTTTTGGTGTCTACCTTAATTACGTAGAAATTTACTATGGAGGTTTCCTAGCTGCTCCTAACCATAAATCTCGGCTTCCAAATTTGCAAAGCTAAGCGTAAAAATTTCACGATCAACATGTGTTTTTGAGGCCCGATGCTCCGTATCGCGGCAGGACCATTGGGAATAAAGAGCGACTGCTCAATCTCGGCATAAAGTTGCTATGGTGGCTTCTAAGGTGCTCCAAACCCTCGATCTTGGCTTTCGAACTAGCGAAGACGAGTGTAGGAATTTCACGAACAACGCTCGTTCTGGAGGCCCGAAAGGTTGGACAGCTGCCTAAACTCGATAGAAAATTACTATGTTGGCTTTCGGGGCGCTACGAACCCTTGATCTTATCTTTTGAATTGGCGAAGCCAAGTGTAGGGATTTCCCGATCGACGCGTGTTTTGGAGGCATGGACGGTCTCGGATCGTGACCGGACCAACTAGAGAAATCCGAGCCTTATGCGATGGGTGTGTGAGGCAGGTGGTGTGCATAAGTCTCAAGAATGAATTCGAACTGAGGAGGGGTTTTTTTGTGGTTAGATCACTGAAATGCTCGTTTCGAAGGACAGAACTGATTGGCGATTTCCCATGCTCTGCAGAAAGTCACCACGGTGGCCATCGAGAATGTATAAATCTGCTATGGTGGGTTCTAGGGAGCTCCGAACCCTCGATCTCGCCTTCCAGACTGGCGAATGCAAGTATAGGAATTCCTCGACGAACATGCATTTCATAGTCCCCAAAGGATGGCGGCTGCCAAATCTCGATAGAAAGTTACTATGGTGGCTTCTGAGGCGCTCTGAACCGTCGATCTCATCTTTCGAACAAGCAAAGATGAGTGCGGAAATTTCCTTAATAGTGCATGTTTCGGAGGCCTAGACGGATGGACAGCTGCATAAAATCGAAAGAAAGTTACTATGGTGGCTTTTCTCATCCTCCAAACCCTCGACCTTATTCTTGAATTGGCGAAGCCGTGTCCAGGGATTCCCCGATCGACGCGCGTTTCGGAGGCCCGGACGGTCCCGAATCACGATCGGACCAACAAGAAAAACGATCGCTCTATCCTTATGGGGTGGGTGGGGCAAGTGGTGTGTACAAGGCCCGAGAATGAATTTGAATTGTGGAGGGATTTTTAGAGTTAGGTCATTGAAATGCCTATTGAGAAGAACATAACTGTTAGGCGATCTCCCATACTCTGCATAAAGTTATCACGGTGTCTTTCGAGAGCGCTCCAAACCATCGGTCTCGGCTTTTGAACTAGCGATTGCGAGTATAGGAATTTCCAGAACAACACATTCTTCGTAGGCCCAGACGATTTGGCGTCTACTCAAATTACGTAGAAATTTACTATGGTGGTTTCCTAGCCACTCCGAACCATAGAACTTAGCTTTTGAATTTGCAAAGCCGAGCATCTGAATTTCTCGATCGACGCGCATTTCTGAAACCCAACGGATCCGTATCGCAACCTGGCCAACAGGAAAAACAATCGATTGCCCAAATTCGATACAAAGTTACTATGGTGGGTTCCGGGGCGTCTGTACCCTCGATCTCGACTTCTGAACTGGCGAATGTGAGCATAGGAAATTCCCGACCGATGTGCATTTCGGAGTCCCCGATGATTGAGCATATGCCTAATCTAGGCATAAAGTTACAATAGTGGCTTCATAGGCACTCCTAACCCTCGATCTCGGATTTCGAACTGGCGAATATGAGTGTAGGAATTTCCCGAACGACACGCGTTTTGGAGGCCCGATGGATGGACAGTTTCCTAAACTAGACAGAATGTTACTATGGTGGCTTTTGGCTCGCTTCGAACCCTCTATCTTATCTTTTGTATTGGCGAAGCCGAATATAGGGATTTCCCGATCGAAGCGCGTTTCAGACGCCCAGACTGTCCTGGATCGCGACCGGCCCAACTAGAAAAATGATCCCCTCCCCGGTGGGGAGGGTGGGGCGGGTGGTGTATACAAGGCCTGAGAATGATTCGAACTGGGGAGAGGTTTTTTGGAGTTAGGTCAACGAAACAATCATTTCGAAGGACATAACAATTGGGCGATTTCCCACTCTCTGTGGAAAGTCGACACGGTGGCTTTCGGGAGCGCTCCGAACCCTGATCTCGACTATTTAACTAGCGGATGCGAGTATAGAAATTTTTGGGAGTGCTCCGAACCCTCGATCTTATCTTTCGAAAAGGCAAAGCCGAGTGTAGGTATTTCCCATCGACTCGCGTTTCGAAGGCCCGGACGATCCCGGATTGGGACCGGCCTAACTAGAGGAATGAGAAAAGAAATAATGTTTAGTATTATTCTAAGGTTTGTAAACAAAAGACTTAGTGGCTCATTTGGTTAGAGAACGTGACTTGTATACAAGAGGTTTTGAGCTCAATCCCTGCCCGCAACATATTTTTGTTTTAGAGGAATGGCTAAAGTAGCTTAGTGTGAACGCAGTTCAATAAAGAAAAGCGGTTTTGTGTGAAAAGGGTTAATTGGAAAGATAGTTAAAAGGAAATATATATATATATATATATATATATATATATTTATATAAAATATATATATGACATGTTGGTGTCAACACCCCTGCTGCTGCACATCATGTTGCACACATAGTGCTTTTTTTGTTGATGACGATTATTGGAGTTTTAGGGCTTATGTGGCTTTATCTGATTGGTCTGGTGACATGTCCTTTCATTATGGATGGCTTAGATGAATCCTTGTCAGATCTAAGGGTTCTAATTAATCCTACACATCTATATAAGCACACATAAACCTAAACCCTAATCTAAACTAAAATCATTCACAAGCCGTCATGTTGCTGCATCCTAAACTAAGCTAGTCTCTTCTCCAAAGAATTAAAGCTTAGAAATTGTAAAAAGGGATTCTAGAACAACAACGAACGAATCTATTCTTTCTTCTATCATAGTGAGTAAAGTTGCTTTCACAAGATAATTAATTAAAATAATTATGATAAGTTTGTGTAACACCCCACCTCCGCCAGTGCCACTCTTGCAAGGGCACTGACTTTGGAGGGGCGTTTAAACAAGGTAAACATGCATGCAGATATCACAAGACAGAACATATAAGTAAAAACAGAGTAAATATAGCAGCAGATATAAACTAGCATATCAAAACCATAAGTTAAGTTACAACACAGTACTTGATCATTATTTTCCATAAACAAAGTCTAGAAACAAAAACTGGAAACTGGAAAGGAAAACATAAAGTAGCTATCCCCAAGGTAGAAAACCATAGCGAGCTCAAGTCCAAAGCATACATGAGCTATCCAAGAAAAGCAGCTAAGATCCAAGCTAAGTACTGGTATTCCCGCCCTGTAAACCTGGAGGGGGGGACGAAAGAAAAGAGGTGAAAGAAAATGGGTCAGTCAAAAGACTGGTAAGTCCTACCTACTATTGTACCACAACTAATAAAGTTAACCGTATATGTAAACAAGGATGAGTCATAGGATGATAACTGGCATGGTAAAAAGTCAACAAGATAGATCAAGTGTGGCATCGCATATACAAGGTTGAGGTTTGCACCAAGTGTACCAGTTTCACAAGTCATGTCAAGTGTAAACAAGAAGTGATCCCCAGGCCCAAGTTTGGCCCAACATCATGAATGACCTAAATCAAGGTCCAACTAGCACGGTCTAGTCGATCGGCTCCCTAAAGCCTAACTCGTCAAGTGTCGGTGTCTTACGGCCCAACTACGAAGTGTAGCTAAACTGTGCTAGGTCCACCCTAGGGTGTATCAAGTCCTAGGGTGTCAACCACTTACACAAACCAAGCACGCACAGTTTAAACCTACTGGTGCCCGTGCCTGCTTTTTCAACTCCGGACCATGTGCACGACCATGGCCCGCCTGAACCTACACCGGCGCACCCACACAGCCGTCGTTTTGGTCGCTTACATGTCGTCCCAGTAATCATGCCCCACCCTAGCCTAGTCCCTAGGGTATCATGATACAACCAAGAGGGTTACTGGTGCAAAGGACCACGTAACTAGGGTTTCCTTAATGGGTTAAACATGGTTAACCCAACTCATCCAAGTACCAAGTTGGTTAAGTGTACCCAAGGTTCATGACTTAACCCTACCGACCCATCGTGTTTAATTGGTTAAGTATTCAAGCGGTCCATGACTTAACCCTACCATGTGGCATTAATTAATTTAATGCACCCAACCTCTCACATTAGACCTTGTTGTGGTTACTAGTTAGGCCGGGCGGGTCCGGGTAGGTTTACACCACAACTTAGTCTAACCTCGGGTTTCACGTGCAACATGACCAACTACTCACATTGGGTCCTATTGCTTGTAGCCACTAGTTAAGCCGGTCGGTTCCGGGTAGGTTTATGCTACAAGCTCAACCCAACCTCGAGTTGGCCATCCTCATGTTTTCTAAGTGTCATGTCCATCATGTTTTCAAAACATATTACAAATTTTCAAGCAATTGGGTAGACCTAACTTAATAGGTAAATTCCCAATGGGTAGACCTAACTTAATAGGTAAATTCCCAATCTTATGTTTTTATGTCTTTTAAGTTTACCCAACCCCAAACGCAATCCCCTCGCTTTACATATCGCAATAGCTCATAAAGGATAGAAAGAGGAAACTTGGCAAAATCATGACATAAAGGTGTTGGAGCCAAAAGTTAAACGTGGTGGCATATGAGACAAGGATGTGATCATAAACTTGCATATAATGTTATCAACTTGCAAGATATTCATAAGCATGCATAACATCATTTTAACTTGCATAGTGTTCATATGCATGCATAACATGGTTTCAACTTGCATGAGATTCATATGCATGCATAACATGGTTTCAACTTGCATAAGGTTCATATGCATGCATAACATGGTTTCAACTTTCATAAGATTCATATGCATGCATAACATCAAACTTGGCAAATAGGCGGAACATGGCCATAGATAGCATGAGATAAGAACTAGTAACATGCATATAACATTATATGCATGTTAATACAAGGTTTATGAGAGTTTCAAAGTTGCATCATGTAACCTTTCCAACCAAAGATCATATCTTTCTATGCATAAAGCCAAGGTAATGACTTTACTAACATGCATAGAGTAAGCTTATGCATAAAATCATAAGATCAAGGCACATATCATGATTAACCCCAAACTCAACTTGCAACATAACATATTAACTTCATAGTTAAAATACAAGAGTAGAAATAGGCTTACAATGCTATGAAGACTCAAATGAGTATAGCAAATGTAAGAAACCCCCTTAAAACCCCAAAATGCAAGCAAACTTGATCAAGGCTCCTCCTTTATGATGCCAATAGAGAAACAAGATTTTAATGCAAGCTAAAGAGGATCATACAAGCCTAAATACACTTGTATGCATGGAAATTTCTTGAAAATTGATTTAGGAATTTATGAAGAGAGTGGAGGCCATGAGAGAATTGATTTTGCCATAGTTTAGTTGTAGGATAGATTAATGAGGATTTAGGGTAGGTTAGGGTCTTATTTATAGATTAGGCTAGTGATTTAGACCATAGGATTAAACCCTAGTTCTCATCTCAGCCCTCCAAATCGAATCTGGCCCCCAAGCTCCACACAAACCCAAAATGGTGCACCAGGCAGGACTGGGCGTCTGGGCCAAGTCGACAGCCAAGTCGACAGGGCTGTCGACCTGGTCAGACCCAGTCGACTCCCAAGTCGACAGGGCTGTCGACTTGGGTACTATGGCGGGAATTTTCCCGCCTTGGCCCAACTGGCCCAATTTCCAAGCTTAGATTTGAATTTGAAAAATCTGTTTTTACTTAGAAGTTTTCTGAAAACTTCGTCGGGCCTTAATCGGGTCATACGGACTCCGATTTTCGAAAACCCGGACTCTATTCCGCGTATTTTTCCGAGACGAACGCAATGGCATAGCCCGTTTTCCTTGATTCAGATTTATAAATTAAATTCTGCCTCGATTTCTGTTATAACAGGTTATTGAAAATACGGGTTTATACATTCTCCCCTCCTTAAAGGATTTCGTCCCCGAAATTCTCAAGTTAGGAAGAACGTATCCTACCATCCAACATCCATCTACTCAAAACATCATCCACGAGCAATCATTGTCCTTACAAGATTCTAAATGCTGCATGAACATATGCAAAGGTGTGTGTATATGTACTTATCTAATGCAAATATCATCCATGCAGATTATGTTAGTGAAATGAATCCATATGTATGCAATTCCTAACATAATGTATAACATCTATATGTGTGCACATCACATACATCCATATGCAACATCCATGTGATAGCATAGCAAATTTCAGCCATGAATAAGTATAAGCACTCATGCATATGCAATATGAAAGTGTGTGAGCCGATCTTAGTGCCTAATCGTGTATAATGCATCCACGAGTTACCACTTGCAACCACTTGCAGCCACTTGCAACCATCAAGCATAACATGTTTCAAACACATATTTCATCCAAAGGGTTTCTACCTAAGGTTCTCATGACAAGATTAGCACGATAACTAGATAAACATGGATAGCAAAGAGAAAGATATGCTAACAAAAAAAAAGAGATTGAGAGTGTACCCTCAAAAAGGAATGGATAAAGCCCACGCATCTTCTCCTCGGTTTCCCAAGTTGCGTCTTCTTCGGCTTCACCCCATTGAACCTTCACCAACTTGACCTCTCGATTCCTTAGCTTCTTGGTCTCCGTCCCCAAGATATGAATCGGAGCTCTCCTCAAAGTAGCTTCTTTCTCCACTTCCACATCTTCCAGAACACTTGGCTCAACAACCTCTGCTGACTCATGTAAACACTTCCGGAGATGCGAGACACGAAAAACATCGTGTAATCCGGCAAGCTTCTCGGGCAATTTCACTCTATAAGCCATCTGCCCGATCCTCTCTATAATAGGGAATGGTCCAACAAATCTCGGTGCTAACTTCCCCACGGCTCCAAATCGGACCACATTCCGCAAAGGAGAAACCTTCACGAAAACCATATCTCCAACACCAAACTCCAAATCAGATCTTCGCTTATCGGCATAGGATTTCTGTCGGTCTTGGGCCGCTTTCATCCGTCTTCGAATCAACTCGATCTTCTCGGATGCATCTCTGATCATATCAGGCCCAAGTATAAGCTTATCTGTAGTCTCCCACCAACATGTAGGCGACTTGCACGGCCTCCCATATAAGGCTTCAAATGGTGCCATTCCTATGCTTGCTTGATAACTGTTATTATATGCAAACTCAACAAGAGGAAGATGGTCTTCCCAAGTACCACCAAAATCCAGAATACAAAGCCTTAACAGATCCTCGAGTACCCTATTCACCCTTTCGGTTTGACCGTCCGTCTGTGGGTGATAAGCAGTACTTAGATTCAACCTCGTGCCCATGGCTTCTTGCAAGCTATTCCAGAACTGACTTGTAAAGATTGGGTCACGGTCACTGACTATACTAGAAGGGACTCCATGAAGTCTCACAATCTCACGAAGATATACAGACGCTAGCCAAGATGCGGTCCTCTTGCTCTTTACCGGAATGAAATGAGCACTCTTCGTAAGTCTGTCCACAATGACCCAAATGCTCATATTCCCTTTCCTTGACCTTGGTAGCCCATCAATAAAATCCATGGAAATACTCTCCCACTTCCAAAGTGGAACGTCTAGAGGATGCAATAGCCCACCGGGCTTCTTCGACTCGGCCTTAACTTGCTGGCAAATGATACATCTAGAAACAAACTCTGCCACATCCTTCTTCATCCCAGGCCAAAAGAAAATACGCTTCATATCTTTATACATCTTATCTCCGCCTGGATGTATAGTCAACTTGGAGCGATGCGCTTCCTCAAGAACTTTCCTTACTAGATCTTCTACCACTGGAACACATAACCTTCCATCTCTCCTCAGCCAACCCTTGTCATCAATAGAATATCGAGCGAGATGACTAGACGTCTCTCCTCGAATCAGCTTGTCCATAATCTCAACTACTGAGGATCTTCTTTCTGCGAAGCCCCAACTTGATCAAGAAGGGTAGGTCTGAGTTCCAGAGATGCTAAAGAACCGGTCATCGACTCAATTGCCAAAGAGAAATCAAAGGTTGCCACATACTCTAAATTCTTCATCTCAACGAATAGAGGACTTAGGGTCAACCTCTTTCTGCTTAGTGCATCAGCCACAACATTACCCTTGCCAGGGGTATAAGCTATCTCGAAGTCATATGATGCCAAGAATTCCATCCACCTTTGCTGCCTAAGATTCAGATCTTTCTGCGAGAAGAGATAGTTGAGTGATTTGTGATCAGTATACAACTCAAACCTTTCGCCTAAAAGATAGTGGCGCCAGGACTTGAGTGCAAAGACAATCGCCGCCAACTCCAAGTCATGAGTGGGGTAGTTCTTCTCATGAACTTTAAGTTGCCTACCCCCATAACATATCACTCTTCCCACCTGCATTAGAACAGCGCCTAACCCCGTGCCACATGCATCGGTATACACGGTAAACATCTTACCGCCATCGGGTAATGCCAAAACTGGAGCTGTGGTAAGGGCCCTTTTGAGCCTTTGAAAAGCGAGCTCACACTCTAGGTCCCATGCGAAGACTAAGTTCTTCTTCGTCAATCTAGTGAAAGGGGCTGAAATCTTAGCGAAGTCTCTAATGAACTTCCTATAATAGCCTGCCAGACCGAGAAAGCTTCGCACTTCGGTTGCATTCCTAGGAGTCTTCCAGTCTTGAACTGCAACCACCTTCCCGGGATCCACAGCTATACCCTGCTTAGAAACTATATGCCCAAGAAACCGGACTTCCTTTCTCCAAAAGTGGCATTTGGAGAACTTGGCTTTCAACTGATGGGCTCTAAGCGTATCCATCACTTCCCTGAGATGTCTAGCATGCTCTTCCTCGTCTTTTGAGAAGATCAGAATATCATCCACGAAGACCACGACAAACTTGTTCAAGAACTCCCTGAACACCCTACTCATCAAGTCCACGAAATATGCGGGTGCATTAGTCAAGCCGAACGGCATGACAAGCCATTCGAAGAATCCATCTGGGGTCCTGAACGCAGTCTTGTCTATATTGTCTTCAGCTACCCTGAGCTGATGGAATCCAGTAGCAAGATCAAGCTGAGAGAAAACAGAAGCACCAACAAGCTGGTCGAAGAGGTCATCTATCCTCGGTAATGGATGCCTATTCTTCTTGGTCAGCTTGTTCAACTCTCGATAATCAACACATAGACGGAGCGAGCCGTCCGCCTTAGTAGCGAACACCACAGGAGCACCCCATTCGGAAATGCTTCGCCTAATAAAATTCTTCTCAAGTAGCTCCTTGATTTGCTTACTGAGCTCTCTCCTTTCACGCGGGGCCATGTGCCTAACTGGTAAGGAGACTGGCTTAGCGTTATCAACCAGATAAATGCGGAAATCTATCTCTCGCTTAGGGGGCAACCCCTTAACTTCTTCGAAAACATCAGGGTATTCTCGAACCACCCTTACAGATTGCAGATCATCGATAGACGAGTCAAGAGATTCAAGATAACATAGCATGACGGGATCTAGCGGGTTGCAAGAAATCTCTAGGGTATTACCAAGGCGAGTCATGAGTCTCACCACCCTATGCTCACAATCGAGAATGGCTCCATAGCGGGACAACCAATCCATGCCCAAGATCAACCCGTATCCCGTGAACCCGAGAACATAAGCATCACACGAGAATTCTACGGTCAAGATAGAAATCCTCAAATCCATACAGATCATAGATAAATGGGCTGAACCCCCAATCGGATTCGAAACACAAACGGGATCCTCAACTAAGCTAGTACTTAGGTGCAAACTTTCAACAATGTCAAAAGAAATAAAACTATGCGATGCGCCAGAATCAAATAAGGTGCGAACAGGATAATCAGAAATATTAACAAGACTTTCTACAGAAATGCTACCTCGATCCTGAACTGGAGCGGCGTTGAGAGCATGCACTTGCCCTCCGGATGAACCTGCACGTTGAGTCTGTCCATGCCCCTGCTTCTTAGGGCAATCCTTGCTAAAATGTCCTGTCTCTCCACAGTGAAAGCACCCACCCAATTTCATTCTCTTCTTCCTACAGTCCTTGGCTATGTGCCCAACAATCCCACAGAAGTTGCACTTTCTTGGGTCCTTTGCCTTGTTCTTGTTGCCCTTGTTGTTCTTGTTGTTCTTGTTACTCTGATTACTCTGATTCCCTCCCCACTTGGAGTCTGTCTTCTTAGACTGAGTCTCATTGGGCTTGACTTCTTTCTTCCCATTCTTATCCTCTCCCTGCAGCAATGCCATGTCTACTAGGCTCTCGAAAGTGGCCCCCATGGGTATGTGTGACATGGCTAGACCTTGTAATGGCTCATTTAACCCTCGTGCAAAACGTAGAGCCTTCTTCTCGGGAGTATTGACCATGTCCAAACCGAATCGGGCAAGCTGGTTGAACTTATTCACATACTCTCTCATTGTCATGTCTCCTTGCTTCAAGGCTATGAACTTTTCTAGTTGCAAATTTGCCTCTGCAGACGATAGAAACTTAAGCCCAAACCTTGCCCTAAAGTCGGCCCAGGTTTCTACGGGCCTAGTAGCATTGGTGACCTCCCACCAATAAGCAGCTTCCTCCTTTAGTAGCCAAACCGCCAACAGAACCTTTCTACGGTCCTCTATATCAAAGATGGCAAAGAGATCTTCGGTTTCCTTCAACCAGTTTCTTGCTTCCACGAAAGTCTATGTCCCAATAAATTTTTTGCGACCCATGGCCTTGAAGTCCTTGCAAACCTTGGCGAAATCGTCTTGCGGTTGCTGAGGAGGAGGAGGAGGGGGTGGAACCTCAGTGATAGTGGGAGTGGTTGTTGGACCTGCATTGTTGGCCCTAGCTTCCAAATACCTCCGGAACCATCCGGGAATGGTGACTCCCTCAGGAAGATTGAGATCGGCCATGCTGAAAAAGGGAAAAGATAGATTTAGAACGAGGAAACGAAGGATATTGCTTATGGCTCTTGGGGGATAGCCTTCCAAAATAAACTAGACTTTTCTTTGGAAAATACTTAATTGGTTTTGAGAATAGCTTTTAAAAGTAACTTTAAAATCCTTTTTGCTCCAATCTCGTAAACCTTATGCTCTGATACCAAATGTAACACCCCACCTCCGCCAGTGCCACTCTTGCAAGGGCACTGACTTTGGAGGGGCGTTTAAACAAGGTAAACATGCATGCAGATATCACAAGACAGAACATATAAGTAAAAAAAGAGTAAATATAGCAGCAGATATAAACTAGCATATCAAAACCATAAGTTAAGTTACAACACAGTACTTGATCATTATTTTCCATAAACAAAGTCTAGAAACAAAAACTGGAAACTGGAAAGGAAAACATAAAGTAGCTATCCCCAAGGTAGAAAACCATAGCGAGCTCAAGTCCAAAGCATACATGAGCTATCCAAGAAAAGCAGCTAAGATCCAACCTAAGTACTGGTATTCCCGCCCTGTAAACCTGGAGGGGGGGAAACGAAAGAAAAGAGGCGAAAGAAAATGGGTCAGTCAAAAGACTGGTAAGTCCTACCTACTATTGTACCACAACTAATAAAGTTAACCGTATATGTAAACAAGGATGAGTCATAGGATGATAACTGGCATGGTAAAAAGTCAACAAGATAGATCAAGTGTGGCATCGCATATACAAGGTTGAGGTTTGCACCAAGTGTACCAGTTTCACAAGTCATGTCAAGTGTAAACAAGAAGTGATCCCCAGGCCCAAGTTTGGCCCAACATCATGAATGACCTAAATCAAGGTCCAACTAGCACGGTCTAGTCGATCGGCTCCCTAAAGCCTAACTCGTCAAGTGTCGGTGTCTTACGGCCCAACTACGAAGTGTAGCTAAACTGTGCTAGGTCCACCCTAGGGTGTATCAAGTCCTAGGGTGTCAACCACTGACACAAACCAAGCACGCACAGTTTAAACCTACTGGTGCCCGTGCCTGCTTTTTCAACTCCGGACCATGTGCACGACCATGGCCCGCCTGAACCTACACCGGCGCACCCACACAGCCGTCGTTTTGGTCGCTTACATGTCGTCCCAGTAATTGTGCCCCACCCTAGCCTAGTCCCTAGGGTATCATGATACAACCAAGAGGGTTACTGGTGCAAAGGACCACGTAACTAGGGTTTCCTTAATGGGTTAAACATGGTTAACCCAACTCATCCAACTACCAAGTTGGTTAAGTGTACCCAAGGTTCATGACTTAACCCTACCGACCCATCGTGTTTAATTGGTTAAGTATTCAAGCGGTCCATGACTTAACCCTACCATGTGGCATTAATTAATTTAATGCACCCAACCTCTCACATTAGACCTTGTTGTGGTTACTAGTTAGGTCGGGCGGGTCCGGGTAGGTTTACACCACACTTAGTCTAACCTCGGGTTTCACGTGCAACATGACCAACTACTCACATTGGGTCCTATTGCTTGTAGCCACTAGTTATGCCGGTCGGTTCCGGGTAGGTTTATGCTACAAGCTCAACCCAACCTCGAGTTGGCCATCCTCATGTTTTCTAAGTGTCATGTCCATCATGTTTTCAAAACACATTACAAATTTTCAAGCAATTGGGTAGACCTAACTTAATAGGTAAATTCTCAATGGGTAGACCTAACTTAATAGGTAAATTCCCAAGCTTATGTTTTTATGTCTTTTAAGTTTACCCAACCCCAAACGCAATCCCCTCGCTTTACATATCGCAATAGCGCATAAAGGATAGAAAGAGGAAACTTGGCAAAATCATGACATAAAGGTGTTGGAGCCACAAGTTAAACGTGGTGGCATATGAGACAAGGATGTGATCATAAACTTGCATATCATGTTATCAACTTGCAAGATATTCATAAGCATGCATAACATCATTTTAACTTGCATAGTGTTCATATGCATACATAACATGGTTTCAACTTGCATGAGATTCATATGCATGCATAACATGGTTTCAACTTGCATAAGGTTCATATGCATGCATAACATGGTTTCAACTTGCATAAGATTCATATGCATGCATAACATCAAACTTGGCAAATAGGCGGAACATGGCCATAGATAGCATGAGATAAGAACTAGTAACATGCATATAACATTATATGCATGTTAATACAAGGTTTATGAGAGTTTCAAAGTTGCATCATGCAACCTTTCCAACCAAAGATCATATCTTTCTATGCATAAAGCCAAGGTAATGACTTTACTAACATGCATAGAGTAAGCTTATGCATAAAATCATAAGATCAAGGCACATATCATGATTAACCCCAAACTCAACTTGCAACATAACATATTAACTTCATAGTTAAAATACAAGAGTAGAAATAGGCTTACAATGCTATGAAGACTCAAATGAGTATAGCAAATGTAAGAAACCCCCTTAAAACCCCAAAATGCAAGCAAACTTGATCAAGACTCCTCCTTTATGATGCCAATAGAGAAACAAGAATTTAATGCAAGCTAAAGAGGATCATACAAGCCTAAATACACTTGTATGCATGGAAATTTCTTGAAAATTGATTTAGGAATTTATGAAGAGAGTAGAGGCCATGAGAGGATTGATTTTGCCATAGTTTAGTTGTAGGATAGATTAATGAGGATTTAGGGTAGGTTAGGGTCTTATTTATAGATTAGGCTAGTGATTTAGACCATAGGATTAAACCCTAGTTCTCATCTCAGCCCTCCAAATCGAATCTGGCCCCCAAGCTCCACACAAACCCAAAATGGTGCACCAGGCAGGACTGGGCGTCTGGGCCAAGTCGACAGCCAAGTCGACAGGGCTGTCGACCTGGTCAGACCCAGTCGACTCCCAAGTCGACAGGGCTGTCGACTTGGGTACTATGGCGGGAATTTTCCCGCCTTGGCCAAACTGGCCCAATTTCCAAGCTTAGATTTGAATTTGAAAAATCTGTTTTTACTTAGAAGTTTTCTGAAAACTTCGTCGGGCCTTAATCAGGCCATACGGACTCCGATTTTCGAAAACTCGGACTCTATTCCGCGTATTTTTCCAAGACGAACGCAATGGCATAGCCCGTTTTCCTTGATTCAGATTTATAAATTAAATTCTGCCTCGATTTCTGTTATAACAGGTTATTGAAAATACGGGTTGTTACAGTTTGTAAACTGGACTGTATGAGTATGTCTGTTATCATACGCTATTAGATCTGTTTTGTTGATATATGCCAGTTCTGTTATCGTATGTAATTAGATCTAATTTGTGATGCAGTTCATATGTTTAAATACATATGCTTTAATCAGATCTATGCAAGCTTATGTTTATTTATGTCTATGCATGTTTATGTCTATGCAGGTTTATGTATATGCAAGTTTATGTCTATGGAAGTTTATAATTAGATCTATGCAAGTTATGTTCATTTAGATCTATGCAAGTTTATAATTAGATCTATGCACGTTATGTTCATTTAGATCTATGCAAGTTTATAATTAGATCTATGCAAGTTATGTTCATTTAGATCTAACAAAGTTCATAATTTATGCAAGTTATGTTCATTTAGATATATGCAAGTTTATAATTAGATCTATGCAAGTTATGTTCATTTAGATCTATGCAAGTTCATAATTAGATCTATGCAAGTTATGTTCATTTAGATCCACTATAACAAAATGACCCTTCAATAGGGTTTAAAAAACGCTATAAAAGGCTATTATAGCGTTTTTATAAATGCTGTATATCAACAAGCTATAATAGACTGGGGATATATAACAACAAACCAGAAAACGCTATATAAAACATGCTATCGATAAGGACCTTCTACAGTGTTTTCAACGCTATAAAAAGTCATGTTATGGCTTGTTTGAATTGCTGACTTGCAGATGTACAGCGGCCAAAATACGCTATTATTACCTATAATAGCCTTTATAAAACGCTGTTAAATCTTATAACAGTGTTATATAAACGCTATTAAATCCTCTAGAGGCGTTTTTAAAACACTATCGAAACCATTAATTGCATGCTATTGAAAATCATTTTTGCACCATATACATATCCATTATCACACTATAATCAACGGATTTACATGAACACAATATATCATTTCACGAATCATATAAATCACATTAAACCAAAATTAACTAACCATTTAACTTTTATATAAAATAATAAATTGTACGTAACAATATTTAATGAACATTACATTAAAAGCGTAGATGATACATGTGACAAAGATCATGCTACACATGAAGATTAAGTACGCAAACCAAAATTTTTTTGCTTCAAAAGAACTTCAAATCCTTGATATATTGCAACATGTTGTCGGTTATATGCACCATAGATGAGTAAGTACCTATGGAAAAAGAAAATTTCAACAATTAGAAACTATAACTATATGTATGTGTGACTTAATTGTATAAATTTAATTAATTTAGCATTTTTTATAAAATTAGTTCATTTATATAAATATTTATTAATATTAATTTATAAATTTTTTATTATTATTGTATTACTATTATTATATTATATTACAACATTATTACATATTTATTTTTATATACCTCTAGTTAAATTTTGAAAATCTCGATTAACTTAGTTAAATATTTATCAAATAAGTTTATAAATTAATTATTTTTATTAGATTACTATTATTTTTATTATATTATATTATTATTTATTAATTTTTATATACCTTTAGTAAAATTTTATAAAACTCAATTAACTTAATTAAATTTCACAAAACTCACTTAACTTAGTTAAATATTTATATAAATTTATTGTTATATTACAACTATTATATTATTACTATTGTTAAATTATTATTTATTAATTTTTATATACCTTTAGTTTAATTTTATAAAGCTCAATTAACTTAGTTAAATATTTATATAATTAGTTTATAAATTTAGTAATATTATATTACAATTATTATTGTATTATTAACATTTTTTAAATATCTTTAGTTAAATTTTATAAAACTCGATTAACTTAGTTAAATACTTATTTTATTGTAAGTATGTAGTGAGTTTTAGTAAATTAATTTTAACACCTTTCATTTTTTATACACATCATACTTCGTTTGTAAAATTTTCTACATGAAGCTTTAGTTAATTGTGAACATGATTTTTATAGAACTAACTTAATTTGTATAGAACATAGTTAATTTTCATGAACTTAAGTTAATTTAATTAATAAATGAAATTTAGTTCATTTTTGTAAAACTCAATTAACTTAGTTAATTTTTATAATATTAGTTTATAAATTTATTATTATTATCGTATTACTATTATTATTATTATATATTATATAATTATTGGGAGCGGCTACTATTATTATTATATTATATAAATTTATGCCTACCTTTTCATGTTGTTTCGATGTGAGTATAAATTGGCAAATGATCTTAGATGCATCTGATTTGACATAATCAAACAAGAGTTCAAACTAAAAGTGGTCTTAAATGCATGATGCATAATTGATGAAATTTAACATTAACTCAAACCTGAATCAATGCAGTAATCATAGCAAAAGCAACATACAGATCAATGATCTATAAATATATGGGGTAAAAAAATCAATATCTCTGTCCTAATGGTTAACAGGTAAGGAAATTAACCACCATTCAACAGTTTAAAAAAACATCCAGAAAGTCTAAATAATCAGAACTTGAGAATAGTTGGTGTAGCAGCATATGCCGTACGTAAAGATCGGATCAATGCCTGAGCATCAATTGTAGTAGTTTTTGCCATCTTCTACTCCAAGTCAACTACAACCCAAGACAAATAAAAAAACTTAGGATTGCAAGGGTTATTTATACAGCATAAAGCATGTGCTCGACAGGATCAATGTTCTGTTCAATGAATTGTTACAAAAGAAAAGTATACTCTTGTGATCATCCATGCATATTAAAAGAGTAAACACATTGACAGTAAACATCAATGTTCATGTGTGCATATTAAAACCATGTTCCCCAAAACAAAGATCATTATGATCGCATATAGTCAGTGTCGGCCCGAGCTGCCACGTTGCACTAGGAAAAACGTAAGTTGAAAGTAAAGTATGTTGGAAAAAAAACAAAAACTGTTGCTTGCCAAAATCAAACCCGGATGAACTAATGTTTTCATTGGGTTTGATACCATTGCCTCCCTCTCGTTATCATCAACTTGCTTAGCTCGATAAGTTTCGTAGTGCAAACCATCCTGATATGGAGTAATTTTTAATCAGGCATATTAGAATTCACTATAGCTAGCTAAAAAAGGTTAACCTTAAAAAAATAGAAAAGTAAGGTAATGGAAAATAATTGAATTACATACAAAAAATAGTTGGTAAGTTGAAGAAAAAAACACCGCTAAAGCAGCAACTCTTAGTACTATATGCGACACAATCAGTTGTAAATAATAGTAACTAAAAGGTGAAATCTAAATGTAGCAGAAACCCGTATACAGAAAAACTACCAGTGATCTGCAAATATTTGTCATCCAAATTAATTTGCACACACGAGAATTTGGGGAAATACTTCACAAAACTATCAAAAAATTTAAACATATTACCTCAGACCTAACAATTATGTCAATCATCATTCGGAAGTCGTTACTAGCTTCATAGTTAGTTAATGCGAACTTATTTTTCTTTTCGGATTTTACATTTATTAATAATGTATGAAAATTTGTTTGTGCTCGTTATTAAAGTCAAGAATTCAATTTTCTATGTGAGTTGCGCAAAACTGAGATTAGGAAATCACAGAAAAATATGAGGGGTACGAACTTTTCCCAAAGGATCAGTTTTTGTATCTAGTAGGAGGACAGGAGGGCAAGGATTGAAAAGTTTGAGTAATAGAATAAGAGATATATGTATATGCATATGTATATGTGTGTGTGTGTGAGCACCAACTAAACTTACAATAAGAGATATAGAATCTAGGTTTAAATGAATAAAACAATAGCTGAATATACAGACATACCCACATGGAAGAAAGGCACGCAGTGGTGATGCACGCCAAGAAGCAACAGACCTATGTCCAATGATCCGGTACAACAATAAGATGACATTATGATGATAGAACAATATTGTATTTCATTAACTAAAAACAAGGATTCTGCTAAAAATAATCCAGACTTTATTGAACATAGTAGACAGTAATTTTTCATCCGAACGGAAACAAAATTATCTATCATTTTCACGAACACAATCAACTAAATACTTATTTTCTTAAGAATCAAATTTACAGCCTATATAGGTTACAAAGAAGATCAATGGTCAGATGAAATTTGTCTGACAAATTCGCACGTATCCTAATTAATAAAATCAACTTTATCACTACAAATAAACATAGGATGATGGTACTATGAGGATTGCTATAGCTTATACAGCAGGCCCTATAACTACTGACATATGATGGAATGCAGAACCATCAACCATGCCCAAACATGCATTCAACACATTAAAACTGTCAGTTCTGTTAATACTTTATCACCAAAACTATGCATGGAAAACAGTCAGCAAACAGAAGTACACTTCATACGAACCAAGACCATGCAAACATGCAAGCACAGTCAAAGTGTCAGACCACATGCAAAGATGGTAAATATTTGTAAAGGAGAAAGCACCCAAAAAGCGTTAGTGAATTTAAGAGCACAACACCATCAAAGCGTCATACCAACTTCACTTGCAAAAGACACAGACAAAATAAGGTTCCAGGCTAAGAACATCAAAATGAAAGCAAACACAAGAAGATAGCAAACAACAAATATATGTTATCCAACCACTATCACATCCAACCGTCTAGTAAGGCACTATTGCTACCAATTGACAAAATATTAATGTTAACAGGTACCATTCTTTGGTGGCTCTTTGTCACTCACATCACTGCTGCTGTTTCCACAAAGTATGGTCTTGGCAGCAATAACCTGCAAATTCAAGATACCAAGAAAATGGTCAGATAATGAAAAACATGTTAAGACTAAGAAGCCTTACAGTTTTCTAAGCCAGGGTAAGGGCTATCACCATAGATATTAGCTCAGGTCATTTACCTATTTTATTGAGGCTAAAACACAACTATGAAAGATGGGTCATCGACTGAATTTGTTTCTCATTAAATTAGATATTAAATCTAAAGTGACAATATATTAAGGAGGAACGGGAACTAATTATTTGGTAACTAAAACGAGCTAACGCGACTTTCAGAATATGTTTCCCTTTTATTATTATTTTCTGCAAGCAATACATAATCGTGTATATTGATCATTAGCCATCAAAAGTATAGCTAAGCGCTGAAGAGTAGAGGAGCAAGTGAATTAGGAAGTGGAAGGAAAATGTGGATTCTAATTAAAGTTAGGACCTTTTTATTTTTAGTTCAGTTGCTTCCCGGTTGAAATGAAAGATTAGAGGAAAGAAGCACTGCAATGTATTCTATAAATAAATAAATAAAGTGCAACCATGAGTAATGCATATTTGTAGATCTAACAAGTAAAATAGGTGATGGCAAATCAGTTAAGATACCTATGTCATCAGCATTCATATGCATATCAATGGAGTATTATAGTTCCACATCAACTGCAAAAGTAATAGATATAGTATACTAAAGTACTGTAAGGTTATTATCATTTTCACTTCTAATTCATTTTACAGAAATCTTTGAAAATTTTCAGTGAGCACAGAAAGTCGGTAGGCGCAATTCAATCAGCATATTTTATTTATGTAGAATGTCTTGATAACTTCTATATAATGTGCATTAAATTTACTGGTGCAAAAGAGTTGAGTAATCCATGAAAATAGTTCAAACATAGGGTAACCAAAACCGGAAAGGTGTAGCATTGTTCAACAAGAAAAAAACAATCCTGTTATTCAAGAGATGAGAGTAATCCAGGTCACATTTCTACATGGGAAACCAAAAAAAAAACTCAGCATCAATAAAGAATTATTTACAATCAACTCGACTAGCTGCACATCACTGGTGCAAACTAAGTCATGATTACAGCAGATTGTAAAACCAACCTTCTAAAAGACTATTTTTTTAATATAAAAAAAATACCTGCTTGAGCTGCTCTCCTCTTATTAGCTGAAGAACAATCTGATCATTGAGAGTTTTCCTTGCACATGCCTTGAAGAAAAGCTCCACTATGTCAATCATTGCGTTTGTAGTTGCAGCAACATCCCCACTTAGTCTTGCTTGCTTCTCAACATTCAACAGTGCATCAATCTCCGTCTCCAGGTTTTAATTCTTAATATTGTCCTGCACGAAAGAGATAAAGATGCATGACAAAACAAAAGAAAATGCAGAAGTATGGGTTGAGGACTGATGGAAAAAGAAACATGCCATCTTATATAATATATACTAGCTATGTTTGTATTTGTATTTTCTCAAGTTGTAATACTTTGTTGCATAATTACTTGGTTTAAAGTAATATAATTGTAATCAAGTAATGCAATAAAGATGTACTGCTCTGTGGGGTTATTGTGTCTTCTTCTCCCCCTCCTCCTTTTCTATTTTTTTTGTTTTATTTTAATATTTAATCATAAGTATATGTGAGTGTTCATGTATTATACATAGAAATACGAACCGAGGAAAATACGGCTTTATTTATATTTCTCAGAAGGAACATATATCTGAATTCGGATTTATGACTCAGTAAATGAAACTAAGTTATCTACCGTATGAATGAAAGTTTCTGATTTATCGGATGGTTGAGATTCGTGTTTTGCAGCTGCCTTTATAACGCGATCTTGAACTGATGTAGATGAAGGTGAAGTTGTCGAACCAATTCGGTTTGGTTCTGATTTACTCGCAGCCCAGGATACCGCTTGTGTGCCGAAGCTCACTGGAGCTAGCAAAAGCCTTAACCAAAAGAGAGAAATAACATCAGAGTTTGAAGATACACCTACAAGTGTCTCGATACCTCTGCCATTTTTCAGGCCCATCCCTAAAAATAGAAGGCAAGTCATTAATTCTTGGAAGTATCAAACCATCTCTAGACCATAGGTCCATTGCATTACACCAAGCAATGGATCATTATTAGGGGCAATTTCTCTATCCTGACTCCATGATGTATTTCCTTTGTCAAATATTTGACCTGCATTATTAGTTTCTAGGTTTGGTAGATTATGGTATCTAGTCTCATATCCATTCTCTACAATGACACATCTTAATATTCTCCTTTTTGTCTGCCGAGTTTGTCCTGTTAAAACTTCCTGAGCACCGTTGCTACTATTAAGCATAGTAGGATCCACAACTTCATCAAACCTATTACCACTTTTGTAACACCCAGCCTCCGCTAGGGTCACTCACAAAGGAATGCACTAGCTTTAGAGGGGCATTATTGGCAGAAATATCACAAGACAGAACATATAAAATAGCGGAAGTAAAATCAAACTTTCATAACATGAATAAATAAGGTCTAAAGCCTTTTACATCAGAGTACAACAAAACCTGTCTTGCAATAGTAAAGAAGCATAAAGACTTTTTAATAAATTATTCCCCAAGTAAAAACAGTAAAGTAGCCATAGCCAAGAGAAGTCCAAGCCATCCATGATGACCTTCAAGCAGAAGAAGTCCGAACTAAACTGCATTGTTTCCTCCCTGTAACCTGGGGGGGAAACGGAAGAAAAGAGGCGAAACAAAACGGGTCAGTCAAAAAGACTGAGTAAGTCCTATCTACTTCCAGTATAAAAACAGGTAAAGGTAACATGACATGCATAAACTGAAAGTAAACATAAGGATAACTACAAGATAGATAAACCAGGGTAGCCGGTTGAACTACTGCGGCAAGGTAAACTAAGGTATCATGATAAACTACGGTGTTATGATAAGTCAAGGTATCACATCGTCAGATTTCTATCGAGTACATTATCCCAAGGTATCTGCCCCGTCTAACATCCCACGGTATCTATTATGTATATTAGTTCTAACATGTATATTTGCTCTGCACCCTCCGTACTAGTATCCCAGCCTTGTTATGTGTTAACCATGAATGTCCCTTACTCAAAGTCGTGTAATGGTCCATGTCAACCTAATATATCGCATATATAGGTTACTCAAATCATATGTTTCTTTCCATGTATATAAATTCAGTCCTTTGCCGCACCTCATACGGGCTTCCTCATGTCGTATTATCCTTGAAATCGTTTGGACTGTCACCCTTGTTCTAGCTAGGCTCTTCCATATGAATTATTGTTTGAACTACTAGGACTTACGCCACCTAGCACCACTAGGGATTACGCTTACCTATTGCACGCTTCCGTATTTCGGTTCGGGTTAAACCACCTAGGCCACTAGGGATTACGCTAACCCTCAACCGCGCCCTTTTTCCCACGCATTCATCGTGAATCGTTTTTCTATAACTGTATGCACATGTATCACATCGTGCCATCCGAGTCCTGTCACAGGGCAAAACAAGAAATACAGGACTCGGTCGGGAGCTTTAGATTTATCTGCCGATGCAGATACTAAGGTCTGCTTTTCTACACGTGGCTATGGTCCCACGAGACCCCTCCCTCAACTAGTGAAAGGCAACACAAGAGAAAATCTTGCATGAGAACTACACTCCGGCCAGCCCACATCCTACGGCCTACCTCACCCATAATTAGATAGCAATTATGGTCTGTTGGGTGTTCCCTGCCTTTCCGTACGTACACGCTTGACTCAAGATGGTAGATGATCGACGAACTTGCTATCTCGGGCACCTTATGTATTCGTCGACTCACTGCTATCCACCCCAGTCTTTAGGTCGCTCGCATAGCAACCAAGGCATATTCTTGGTTCTTCTACCGCAGACCTCAACCTCTCGTGAGCCTAGTATAATGACCTGGCAGCTCACAGAGGGATCCCAAGAATATCCTCACGTTCCCCGAAGCCGCTGCTTCGTTACCCAGTTCGTTGGAGCCTTTATCTAAATCAGATAGCCTGCTCCTACACGCATACTTAAACGTTGACCTAACGTATCGGGTTACTAATCTATCTAAGAAATGGTCCAAATTTCCTTGACTAAGAATTATTACTTAGTTTCCCTTAACTAAGGTTTACCACTTAGCCTTATTTCCATAATCCTTGTTAACTATGGTTATTTACCTAATCCTCCGAATTAGGGTTTATCTAATGGGTTAAGTGTCACTTAAGTTCACAACTTAACCCGTCCACAAAACATGTCGAAACTGGCTAAGTATCCAAGTCCAAGACTTAACCCTACAGACCATGTGTCAAGTTGGTTAAGTATATCAAGCAATCCATGACTTAACCTCGTCTAATTATCATTTCAGATTGGTTAAGTATATATTAATTTGACCCTATCAAATTACCGAGTCAAATCAGTCAAGCGTATTCGAAACGATTCGTGACTTAGCCTTATCATGTTTTCACGTTAGATTGGTTAAGTATAGGTTAACTTAACCTCATCAAATTAACGAGTTAGATTGGTTAAGTGTAGGTCACTTAACCTCATCAGATCATCGTGTTAAATTAGTTAAGTGTTTAACTTAACCCCATTAAATTACCAAGTTAAGTTGGTTAAGTATGGGTTACTTGACCTTATTGAATTACCAAGTTTAAATTGGTTAAGTGTTTAACTTAACCCCATCGAATTACCGTGTTTAGATTAGTTAAGTGTGGATTACTTAACCCCATCTAATTACCGTGGTTAGGTTAATTAAGTCTTAATTACTTAACCCCATCTAATTACCCAGTCGGATTAGTTAAGTGTAAATTACTTAACCCCATCTAATTACCCAGTCGGATTAGTTAAGTGTAAATTACTTAACCCCATCTCCTAATCATCTTGCATGGTTAAGTGTCATTAAGGAATCAAGTCCGATCCCACTTAACCTACCCATTCGTGTCATATCGGTTAAGTGTCATTAGTCAAATTTACTTAACCTTATCTTGTGGCATTAATTTAATTAATGCACTCTTAACCTCTCACATTAGACCTTGTTGTGGTTACTAGTTAAGCCGGGCGGGTCCGGGTAGATTTACACCACAACCTAGTCTAACCTCGGGTCTTAAGCGCGACATGACCAACTTCTCACATTGGGTCCTATTGTTTGCAACTACTAGTTAGGCCGGTCGGTTCCGGGTAGTTTTACGTTGCAAACTCGACCCAACCTCGAGTTGGCCACACTTATATTGTCCAAGTTCATCATGTTTCCAAAACATGTTACAAGTTTTCAAGCATTTGGGTAGACCTAACTTAATAGGTAAATTCCCAAAGGGTAGACCTAACTTAATAGGTAAATTCCCAAGCTCATGTTTTTATGCATACTTACATGTCATCTTCCATGTTATCTTTCAAGTCATGTTTTCAAGTATAAACACATGTCATATTCAAGTTAAGATTTTGCGACATGTTCATGGTTATCTAACTACCCAAAATCGTGTTTTCCCAACGCAAGCAAAGCGAGTCAACATAGTAAGGATACTATGTCACATGTTGGTCTCAAAACATGCATGATGCCAAAAAGGGCTTGGCTTCCACATGCATATCATCATAAAGAGATTGGCCATAAACATGCATAGTGTCATAAGGTAATTTGGCCACAAACATGCATATTATCAAAAAGGGTTTGGCCATAAACATGCACAACTTAAAAGAGGGGATTGGCCACGAGCATGCATAATCTCATAAAGGATTTGGCCACAAACTTGCATGTTAGCATAAGGGGTTTGGGTTCATAAACATGCATAAGCCCCAAAATCTTGTCTTAGCCAATGTTTCACAAGTAAAGTGGTTCCTAAAGGTTCATGCTAGCATTTCATGCATAAAGATCCAAACTTGCAAGTTAAACTAGGTTATGCATAGCATGAGAGGCATGATTAAGTCACTCACATGGCCTAAGATCATAAATATGAGCACAAGAGGCATGGTAAGGTTCATATAGGTTCGCATAATCATGTTTAGCCTCATTTTATCCCATGTCATTATCAAAACTACCGTTTCCATCTAAAAGTAGCTAGAACTTACATAGTTAGGCCTAGGGAAAGGAGCATGAATCATCTTGGCTAAGAAAGGTGCCTCCTTTGTTGAAGAATCGTCATGGAACTCGCATAGCAACGTTGATTTGGCCTTGATTTGGTGTAGCAAGCTTGCACCTTTTGATTTGAACTTGATTTGAGTGCTTAGGCTTTAGGGATTGGAGATGGAGGCCATGGTCACTTGGCATTTGGGCAGCACTTCGTGGAGAGAGTGATTTATGAGGGTTTAGGAGGGGGCTTAGGGGTGTTTTTATAGAGATTAGGAGTGTTTTAGGCCATAGGATTAGATCTAGGATAGATTAGGACCATCAGATCTCGGAAGCTTCCAGAACCAGCCCAAGAAGAAGACCAGGTGAGACAAACAGGTGCACCAGGCAATTTGCCCCGGCCACCCCCTGTCAACAGGCAAGTCGACAGGGCTGTCGACTTGGTCTGGGCCCAAGTCGACAGGCCTGTCGACAGGCCTGTCGACAGCCCTGTCGACATGGCCTAGGCGGGAAACTTCCCGCCTGGCCCCAGATCTGATTTCCAAAACTGTTTCCGAAATTCAAATTCCCAGAAACCTTCTTTGGGCCTTTTACGGGTCATACGGACTCCGATTCTCGAAAACTTGGACTCTATTTCGCGTATTTTTCCGAGACGAATGCAACGGCATAGCCCGTTTCACTTGATTCAGAATTTAAAGTTTAATCCTGTCTTGATTCTTGATTTAACGTGTTGTAAAAATTCGGGTTGTTACATTCTCCCCTTCTTAAAGGATTTCGTCCCCGAAATCTCAAAGTTAGGAAGAACATATCCTACCATCCATCATCCATCTACTCAAACCATCATCCACAAGCAACCATTGTCCTTAGACGACTCCTAATGCTTTATGAATGTATGCAAAACGTGTGTGTACATGTTCCTTAGCTAATGCTAATGATCAGGCCTGAAAAATCTTTTGAATGCAAAAATATGTTTAGTGCTATGAATCCATCATGTATGCAAATAGTCCTAGTCATATACACTATATGCGTGCACAAACATTCAACCATATGCAACATCCGCATGATAACACATTCAATTTCATCCATAAACAAGTATAAATACTCGTGCATATGCAATATGAAATGTGACCGAGTCGAGCTAATATCTAATGTAAATTCGCGCATCCACGAGCAACCACTTGCAACCATTTGCAGCCATATCAACCATAACATGTTTCAAATACATGTTTACATCCACAGGGTTCTACCTAAGATTCCCTGAAATAGGGTCGAGAAGATAAACAAAACAAACTCCGTACGGGGTTTGTAACAGAGACAGGACCGAGAGGATATCCATAAAAGATAGCCTACAAGCAAGCTCAACAGAAAAACAGGGATCGAGGATATACTCCCAAAAAGAGATATCATGCGCGTATCTAGTCTTTGACCATCAAAGTCGTCTTTTAACTTCGCGATTTTGTAGCTTCTTATTCCTGTTTCCATAACATGAGCTGGAACTCATTTCTTCATCGCCTCTCGTTCCACTTGCACTTATCCTTTTCCTAGAATACTTGACGCAAATATGACTGCGTACTCATGATCTCATGCAAGCTTTCCAAAATTCACTAGTGAATCTCGGACCTCGTACCACAGGGTATTTCTCGTAGAAGAACTTCCTCTTGAAAGTAAACAGATGCCAACCAGGTTATCAAGCGCACTTACTAGGGTGATCTCTATAACCCATGCATAAATGAAGTAAACCATCCGTCTTATCGGCGAACACCACTCGATCGGGCTTCAAATTTCCAATAAAGGCATCAAGGGATGCTAAGTAACTAGTCATGACAGAGCCTCAAAAAGGTTATACGATACTTCGAGGGTATTACCAAGGCTAGTCAAATGGTCTAACTACCCTCCTATCAAAAACCGAGAGTGGCACCCCTTACTGGATAACCACTTCATCCCTAGAATCCATCCACAACTTATAAACATAAGCATTATTTCCAAGCTCAACACTTGATATAGTCATTCTCAAATCCAAACAAGCCATGAGTAAATGGACCGATCTTCCAATAGGACTTGAGACAAAAACGGGATCCTCTACTACGCTAGTACTAAGGTGCAGAGACTCAACTATCGAAGCGGACTTAAAAGATGCGGTGATCAAAACAAAGTCCCGACAGGATGATAGAGAAGAAAAGCTAAACCTTTAACAAGATCGTTACCCTCCTTCTGAGGTACCCTAGAAATGAGAGCATACTATTACCCTCCGAATGATCTTGACCCTGTTCCATGATACTTAACTATCCGTCCCGTTTCACCATGCCAAAGGTACTCCCTCGTCATGGGTTTCATTGTTCATCTTTCTCTCTCATTCTGAGTTGAGCCATACCAACAAGTTGCTCATCCTTAAACTCGTATCCTTTATCCTCTTTCTCACTATCCTTTCTTATAACGCGGCCACTGGTCTCCCGAGAACAGCCTCCATCGCATGGAAAGCACTTTCGAAGATAGAAAAGACTAGTCGCAGTTAAAACCACTGTGACTACAGATGGAGGAAAGAAAGGAAAAGAGATTCAATCAAGGAAACCAGGATAGTGCTAATGGCCTTTGGGGAATAGCCTTTTTCTTTTTAAAAGAAAATTTTCTTGAAAAATGCTTCTTTATAAACGATTTTCAAATAGTTTTCAGAAGGTCTTTAAAAACGTTTGCCCAGTCTGGTAACCTTCTGCTCTGATACCAAATGTAACACCCAGCCTCCGCTAGGGTCACTCGCAAAGGAATGCACTAGCTTTAGAGGGGCATTATTGGTAAACATGCATAGAAATATCACAAGACAGAACATATAAAATAGCGGAAGTAAAATCAAACTTTCATAACATGAATAAATAAGGTCTAAAGCCTTTTACATCAGAGTACAACAAAACCTGTCTTGCAATAGTAAAGAAGCATAAAGACTTTTTAATAAATTATTCCCCAAGTAAAAATAGTAAAGTAGCCATAGCCAAGAGAAGTCCAAGCCATCCATGATGACCTTCAAGCAGAAGAAGTCCGAACTAAACTGCATTGTTTCCTCCCTGTAACCTGGGGGGGAACGGAAGAAAAGAGACGAAACAAAACGGGTCAGTCAAAAAGACTGAGTAAGTCCTATCTACTTCCAGTATAAAAACAGGTAAAGGTAACATGACATGCATAAACTGAAAGTAAACATAAGGATAACTACAAGATAGATAAACCAGGGTAGCCGGTTGAACTACTGCGGCAAGGTAAACTAAGGTATCATGATAAACTACGGTGTTATGATAAGTCAAGGTATCACATCGTCAGATTTCTATCGAGTACATTATCCCAAGGTATCTGCCCCGTCTAACATCCCACGGTATCTATTATGTATATTAGTTCTAACATGTATATTTGCTCTGCACCCTCCGTACTAGTATCCCAGCCTTGTTATGTGTTAACCATGAATGTCCCTTACTCAAAGTCGTGTAATGGTCCATGTCAACCTAATATATCGCATATATAGGTTACTCAAATCATATGTTTCTTTCCATGTATATAAATTCAGTCCTTTGCCGCACCTCGTACGGGCTTCCTCATGTCGTATTATCCTTGAAATTGTTTGGACTGTCACCCTTGTTCTAGCTAGGCTCTTCCATATGAATTATTGTTTGAACTACTAGGACTTACGCCACCTAGCACCACTAGGGATTACGCTTACCTATTGCACGCTTCCGTATTTCGGTTCGGGTTAAACCACCTAGGCCACTAGGGATTACGCTAACCCTCAACCGCGCCCTTTTTCCCACGCATTCATCGTGAATCGTTTTTCTATAACTGTATGCACATGTATCACATCGTGCCATCCGAGTCCTGTCACAGGGCAAAACAAGAAATACAGGACTCGGTCGGGAGCTTTAGATTTATCTGTCGATGCAGATACTAAGGTCTGCTTTTCTACACGTGGCTATGGTCCCACGAGACCCCTCCCTCAACTAGTGAAAGGCAACACAAGAGAAAATCTTGCATGAGAACTACACTCCGGCCAGCCCACATCCTACGGCCTACCTCACCCATAATTAGATAGCAATTATGGTCTGTTGGGTGTTCCCTGCCTTTCCGTACGTACACGCTTGACTCAAGATGGTAGATGATCGACGAACTTGCTATCTCGGGCACCTTATGTATTCGTCGACTCACTGCTATCCACCCCAGTCTTTAGGTCGCTCGCATAGCAACCAAGGCATATTCTTGGTTCTTCTACCGCAGACCTCAACCTCTCGTGAGCCTAGTATAATGACCTGGCAGCTCACAGAGGGATCCCAAAAATATCCTCACGTTCCCCGAAGCCGCTGCTTCGTTACCCAGTTCGTTGGAGCCTTTATCTAAATCAGATAGCCTGCTCCTACACACATACTTAAACGTTGACCTAACGTATCGGGTTACTAATCTATCTAAGAAATGGTCCAAATTTCCTTGACTAAGAATTATTACTTAGTTTCCCTTAACTAAGGTTTACCACTTAGCCTTATTTCCATAATCCTTGTTAACTATGGTTATTTACCTAATCCTCCGAATTAGGGTTTATCTAATGGGTTAAGTGTCACTTAAGTTCACAACTTAACCCGTCTACAAAACATGTCGAAACTGGCTAAGTATCCAAGTCCAAGACTTAACCCTATAGACCATGTGTCAAGTTGGTTAAGTATATCAAGCAATCCATGACTTAACCTCGTCTAATTATCATTTCAGATTGGTTAAATATATATTAATTTGACCCTATCAAATTACCGAGTCAAATCGGTCAAGCGTATTCGAAACGATTCGTGACTTAGCCTTATCATGTTTTCACGTTAGATTGGTTAAGTATAGGTTAACTTAACCTCATCAAATTAACGAGTTAGATTGGTTAAGTGTAGGTCACTTAACCTCATCAGATCATCGTGTTAAATTAGTTAAGTGTTTAACTTAACCCCATTAAATTACCAAGTTAAGTTGGTTAAGTATGGGTTACTTGACCTCATTGAATTACCAAGTTTAAATTGGTTAAGTGTTTAACTTAACCCCATCGAATTACCGTGTTTAGATTAGTTAAGTGTGGATTACTTAACCCCATCTAATTACCGTGGTTAGGTTAATTAAGTCTTAATTACTTAACCCCATCTAATTACCCAGTCGGATTAGTTAAGTGTAAATTACTTAACCCCATCTAATTACCCAGTCGGATTAGTTAAGTGTAAATTACTTAACCCCATCTCCTAATCATCTTGCATGGTTAAGTGTCATTAAGGAATCAAGTCCGATCCCACTTAACCTACCCATTCGTGTCATATCGGTTAAGTGTCATTAGTCAAATTTACTTAACCTTATCATGTGGCATTAATTTAATTAATGCACTCTTAACCTCTCACATTAGACCTTGTTGTGGTTACTAATTAAGCCGGGCGGGTCCGGGTAGATTTACACCACAACCTAGTCTAACCTCGGGTCTTAAGCGCGACATGACCAACTTCTCACATTGGGTCCTATTGTTTGCAACTACTAGTTAGGCCGGTCGGTTCCGGGTAGTTTTACGTTGCAAACTCGACCCAACCTCGAGTTGGCCACACTTATATTGTCCAAGTTCATCATGTTTCCAAAACATGTTACAATTTTTCAAGCATTTGGGTAGACCTAACTTAATAGGTAAATTCCCAAAGGGTAGACCTAACTTAATAGGTAAATTCCCAAGCTCATGTTTTTATGCATACTTACATGTCATCTTCCATGTTATCTTTCAAGTCATGTTTTCAAGTATAAACACATGTCATATTCAAGTTAAGATTTTGCGACATGTTCATGGTTATCTAACTACCCAAAATCGTGTTTTCCCAACGCAAGCAAAGCGAGTCAACATAGTAAGGATACTATGTCACATGTTGGTCTCAAAACATGCATGATGCCAAAAAGGGCTTGGCTTCCACATGCATATCATCATAAAGAGATTGGCCATAAACATTCATAGTGTCATAAGGTAATTTGGCCACAAACATGCATATTATCAAAAAGGGTTTGTCCATAAACATGCACAACTTAAAAGAGGGGATTGGCCACGAGCATGCATAATCTCATAAAGGATTTGGCCACAAACTTGCATGTTAGCATAAGGGGTTTGGGTTCATAAACATGCATAAACCCCAAAATCTTGTCTTAGCCAATGTTTCACAAGTAAAGTGGTTCCTAAAGGTTCATGCTGGCATTTCATGCATAAAGATCCAAACTTGCAAGTTAAACTAGGTTATGCATAGCATGAGAGGCATGATTAAGTCACTCACATGGCCTAAGATCATAAATATGAACACAAGAGGCATGGTAAGGTTCATATAGGTTCGCATAATCATGTTTAGCCTCATTTTATCCCATGTCATTATCAAAACTACCGTTTCCATCTAAAAGTAGCTAGAACTTACATAGTTAGGCCTAGGGAAAGGAGCATGAATCATCTTGGCTAAGAAAGGTGCCTCCTTTTTTGAAGAATCGTCATGGAACTCGCATAGCAACGTTGATTTGGCCTTGATTTGGTGTAGCAAGTTTGCACCTTTTGATTTGAACTTGATTTGAGTGCTTAGGCTTTAGGGATTGGAGATGGAGGCCATGGTCACTTGGCATTTGGGCAGCACTTCGTGGAGAGAGTGATTTATGAGGGTTTAGGAGGGGGCTTAGGGGTGTTTTTATAGAGATTAGGAGTGTTTTAGGCCATAGGATTAGATCTAGGATAGATTAGGACCATCAGATCTCGGAAGCTTCCAGAACCAGCCCAAGAACAAGACCAGGTGAGACAAACAGGTGCGCCAGGAAATTTGCCCCGGCCACCCCCTGTCGACAGGCAAGTCGACAGGGCTGTCGACTTGGTCTGGGCCCAAGTCGACAGGCCTGTTGACAGCCCTGTCGACATGGCCTAGGCGGGAAACTTCCCGCCTGGCCCCAGATCTGATTTCCAAAACTGTTTCCGAAATTCAAATTCCCAGAAACCTTCTTTGGGCCTTTTACGGGTCATACGGACTCCGATTCTCGAAAACTTGGACTCTATTTCGCGTTTTTTTGAGACGAACGCAACGGCATAGCCCGTTTCACTTGATTCAGAATTTAAAGTTTAATCCTGTCTTGATTCTTGATTTAACGTGTTGTAAAAATTCGGGTTGTTACAACTTTTGTGCGTGGCCCGTTGCATTCAGCGTGCCCAAGAAGCAGATATTCCTTCCCCAAACCTTCTAGAAACAGGTTAGAACTGCTATTGTCAGTACTATTTGTCTTTTTATCTTTTACAAAACTTGAATGCATAGCAGATCAGTACGTCATTTGTATGTTGGCATAGTAGATGTTACTAACACTGGTGGATATTTAACTACTATAAACAAATATAACGCAATTCAGCGAATACTGCATACCTGATTTTTCACCCCATTTGTTGAAATAAGTCCGCTTTTTGAAATACGTCTCATCTGTTGAAATATGCACCTAAGAATGCACCCCATTTTGAAGCTCTAAAAATGCACCCCATTTGTTGAAATACGCCCGCTTTTTGCCATTCCTCATCCAATCTAAATCTAACCTTCAACATAAAACCTATCAGATTTCAATCAAAGCCAATACACGAGAAGGTAATATGAATGTGCAAATGGTGTGTGTGCAAGAAAAAAAATTCAATTATTAAAGTGGAAACGGATAATACATCATTTCAATGTGCAAAGTGGTATCATGTGCCAATGAAATATTTAGGGGGTGGGGGATAGGTCGAATAGCTACATGGATGTATCCTAGACTGTGACAAGTGAACCAACTAAATTGCATTTAAAGAAACAACCTAAACTGGATATGAACAAATAAGGGCAGCAGGTACAGACACATTAGAAATCACCACAGTGATATTCACATATATACTAATAGTGCGCACTATCTCCACAACATCAGCAAAACTTCCTTCTACTTAATCACCATCAAACAACATTATAACCCCCAAAAAGATAGCTACATAACAATTTAGAGTCTACGGCCATTGATCACCCATAAAAGAAGCAACCAAAAATGGAGACAAAGAGAAACCAATGTAACACGGGATTTAACGGATAAATATGATAATGGAGCACATGAAGTATCAAAGCAATCTCAACCATTTAACGGTTATTTTCATAAATACGTATGGAATACTGTCATTTCGTGCTTATAGTTTTCACATTATGATGCATTATGCATAATTAAGTTTTATGGTTTCGATGATATCTTTTGTTATCAATGATATTCAGGTATCAGCGGCTAGACAAAAACTTCTGTGCTTAAATGATAAGAGTTTAACCTAAAAGCTATGAAACAAAAAGGAAAAAAAATACAAGTAAACAGTAGAAGCCAATAAATTTAGGTTTTATCTTGACACCAGCGGCTAGAAAAACATCTATGGTTCAATAATAGAAGCTTAACCTAACAGCTGCAAAATAATAAAGCAAATATTATATCGAAACATATCAGACCAACTCATTGCAACCTACACTTGATTGCAACAGCATAAGTATAGCTGGCAGCAAATTTAGGTTTTAAAATTACACGAATTACAAAGGAAACGTATTGTGTTTCGGGATTAAACATCGAATAAAACAGTTAGCACTGAAAACTTTAATTTACGCATTAAACTCGAAATTAAAATTAAAGAAAAAGGAAATTATACCAAATACATGGCTTCTTGCGTTTCATGGCTTTGAGTGTTTCAGCTTGGGCAGGAATCGCAGTGTTGATTTGAGTCAGGCACGGAATGAATTGGAGATTCTGCGTTTTTTGGAGAGGAAAGGAAAGGATAGAGGAGACCTTTTTTGGAATTTGGAAAGGAAGAGAGGAGACTAGGAGAGGAGAAAGGAGATTCAGAAAAGCTTTTTGCATTTCGGAAATGACGACAAATAATGTTCGAAGGAGGGAAATGGAAGTTTTATCCCGCTAAATTTTGGATTTGGGGATAAAGAGAGCGATTACTCAAGCTATGTTTCATGCGAGCCAACCCTATCCTGTGTTAATTATAGAAGTCATGATTTCGTGCTATTCCGGTTGCAATTAATTAAACATTTTCTTGTAGTGATATATGCAGGTTTATAATTAGATCAATCCAAGTTATGTTCATTTAGATCTATGCAAGTTTATAATTAGATCGATGCAAGTTATGCTCATTTAGTTCTATGCAAGTTTATAATTAGTGTTGTATATAATGTAGTTGTATACACAATTATATGATTTTTGTTTGATGATAACAAACAAATAAATATTGTTATAAATGTGTTTGTTATTGTACTGTTTCATATCTACATCACAGACAGGAATATAATATAATATTTAAATAAAATACAACTATACAGAAATTAAAATATTCACACGGTATTTTATTTAAATATAATATTTTATTTTAACATTCAAACAGTACAAATCATATGACTCCAATATTTGTACACATTCACAGATATTACACGTGATATTGTACTTGTATATAAACTGAATTCGTTAGACAAATTTGTGTGAACATAATAAAAATAATATTTTATTTCAGACAAATTTGTTTAATACAAACATCAGTAAAATTCTGGTGTTACACAGCTCCTCACTATAACACTCTATCTATATATCTCATACATATATACAATCACTCATTTTACTATATACATTCGTTCACTACTGTTATACACACTGACACTGCAATATACTTGTCTTCTGTCTTCTGCTTCTATCTTCACAGCACCTTCACTGTTAGTCCAATCATCATCTGCTTACCTGTCACATGAAACACACACACATAGTACACTGCAATAGAAATAAAAACTGAATAAATGCAGATTTGAATTTTATTTTTGAAATTTTATTTGCCTCAGATTTCTGGTGTGTTTCTCATCATTTTTCATGACTTAATCTGATTTATCAATGTCCACACAGTTTGTATATGTACAGGGACAGGAAATTTTCTGAATGGCTGCATATACACACGTGTGTATATATACACGTGTGCATGCCACGCCAATTCAGTGTGCAACTGAGGAGTAGCCATGTAGACCTTCTCAACTCAGTGCAAATGAAAACAAAGTCAACACATCTCAAAGTACAAAGCAAATATTCAAATGCCAAGCAACAAATACAAGTATAGTTTCAGAAATTACAAGCAAGTGTCAAGACATTTCAAGTGCTAAAGTGGACGAGACAGTGGACAATGCAGTTAACAAGATATACGTGAATGTACTCAAGCAAACTAACATGGTCGAAGCATTTCAGGTGGTACAAGGAACAATGTCAAGTAATTCAAGTCAACAATGATCAAGTAGTGGTACAAGACATGTCAAACCAGCAGCATCAAAGTCAAACCAGCATGGAAATTGGTCGAGACAGTTTCAACATGGCAGATCACAGTGCACCACTCATGTTTCACCAAAGTGCAGATCAAACTCAAGGGTGCACAAGGCATTGGTGCATGGAAACAACATTCTCAAGCAAGTTTCAGCAAATATGATGGAGCAGCAAAGTGCAAATGGGTCAAGATCATTTCAGTTTCCTACAAGTGGTTCAAAATGGTTCAATTGCAAGTGCTACAGCATATACAAAAGTGAACATGTCACTCAAGACAGACCAAAATCACAAAGAAAATGCCGAGCGTATGTATATGAGTGCATGTAATCAAAACATGTCAAAACAGAAAATAAAATGAGCAAAAGCTCAAAGTGATGAACAGAGAAATACATTACAGCGTGCAGCAGTGAAGTTACCAGTATATTCATGGTGGTAAAAATGCAATACAAGTCATTCCAAAAATTATCAAGATTTTTTGTTTCTAGAAATAAAGAAACAGTTCACAAGTAATAATGCAGGGTTCATGCAATTACAGAAAGATAGGAGAAGTTTTTTTTTATGGGTCGAATACATGGAAACAACTATCTCTCGTATTACTGGCATATGCTAAAATTGGCAATTGGATATTGCCATTCAATCCACAAATTCCACAGAGATTTGTTAAATTGTTTTTTTTTTGGAAAAACACAATTCAGCAAAACCATTTTTGGCAAGTACGAAATCAAAAAGGATCACAAATCAAGTCATTTATTTCCAGGTTTCAAACTATATCAGAATGTCATTTTTTGGCAAGAGTTTAAACAAATTTTTATCCAGTAATCACTGTGTCAACAGCGGTCCAGAAATGGCAAGGCAAAATTGTGTTTCCAGAAAACAATATACTCATTTTCGAGCAGTAATTCTTTCATTTCTTTCCAAAGATGCCCAAGGGATTCACGGCAAAATAAATTAAATCATACAAGGGAAATGGAAGTTATTTATGTTTCCAGTATTTTTTAAGGCCGAATTCAATTGAGCATTCAATAAATCCAGTGAATATTTTTAGCAGGATTAATCAAAGAGGAATTCAAGCCGATTTACTCAAAAGGGGAAACATGAGCAAAACCGCAAATTATCATATCGATACATTTATAGAAATCAAAGTGATTATAAGCTTTCAATCCAATTTTACACAACCATTTTCATCATCGGCATAGGAGAGAGATCGATTGAAACCACAAACAACTTGCAAGAAATTAAAAGCAAGAAAATTCAGGAATTTACTCACTTCCAGTTTCGATCGAGAGAGTGAGAACAAACCCAAATCGGAGCATCGGCAATCGACATTAGAGCATTAGAAAATTCGAGCAATCAGAGAAACGACATCATCAATTCATCAAGCATCAATCCGATTGGGGATTACAAAAACCCTAGTTTCTCTTTGAAGCCGCCGCCATATTTTTTCTAGAGGACAAAAGAGATTTGGGCTAATTGAATGACAAAAGGGGCCGGCCTATACATGGAGTTAAACTAAGCCTAGTGTTCAGATGAAAAGGGGATGACCCCTTAGTTATATCCTACGGTTTTTCTATTTTATTTTATCTTTGTTTTGTTTTTGTTTTTAATTTGTGTTGTTTATCTGTAAAACAAACGATCAGTTCTAGAGTCTGCAAAATCTAAGGGGATACAGTCAGGGTATTGACTGACAGTTGACAGAGTCTGTAAAATCTGGGTTACTGGTTACGGGGTCATAATAAGGGGAAATCTGATCGAGGGGATATCGGTCAGTCTAGGATTTCGAGCGTAGGAATAGAATAGGAGCAGGTTTGCGAGTGTACATGGTCTTGTATGCGGGATCTATTCTATCACCTAGTAGAAACCTTAGAAATGCGACAGTAGGCAGGGTTTTGCCGAAGCTGGGTATAGCTGTGTGTGATTTATTTTCTGCATTTATGTTTCTGCTATATTCTGTGATCTGTTTATTATTATATATCTCATTAGATTTTTAATTTAGTTAAAAACTGTGATAAACCCTATTCACCCCCCCCCCCCCCCCCTCTAGGGTTAGTCTAGATCCAACAAGTGGTATCAGAGCAGGTATTCTGTTAACTCTAGAGTAATGGTGATTCCTAGTTGTCAGTCGATAAAGAGTCAGTCTAGTTCATCTCCAATTATTTTCAATGGAACAGATTTTTTAAATTGGAAATCCAAAATGGAATTTTATTTCAAATCTGTTAATATTAAATATTGGGATGTTTTTATTAATGGATTTGATAGTGTAGATATTACTTTCAATACCTGTGCTATGAAATTATATTTGATTATCTTAGTACTGAACAGTTCAATCTTATCTGCTATTGTTTATCTACACAGGAAATCTGGGATACTCTCAATATGAAGTATGGAAGATCTGACAGCGGTAGCTCAAAACCCGAGAAAGTCAACTCAGATTCAGAGTTTTGTTTAACAGGATTTACAAATGAAAATTCAGAAGGATCAGATGATGGAGAATCAACAGATGCTGAAACAGAAAATTTCTCATATGAAGATTTAGTTTATATGTGCGTTGATTTGACTAAATTTGTGATAAACTCCAATCTAAAAACAATTCTCTAAAATCTAAGAATTCTGAGTTGACCAGCAAAATGGATGATTTGGAATTACAACTAGAACATTTTAAAAATTCTTCAAATTCAGATTGCAAAAATTGTTTAAAATTGAAAACAAATCTTGTTCATCTCAATAAAAATATTCAAAAGTTTGAAAAAGAAATTCTGATCTTAAAAGAAAACAAGATTGAGTTATCAAGTTTGAATAACTTTTTACAAAAAGAATTTGAAATTTTAAGACTGATATATATTCCAAATTTGAAATTGCTGAAAACGAAAATTTGGTGAAAAGTGGTTTGATTTCGAAAGAACTTGAAAATGAGATTGAAAAATCCAAGAATTTTGCGTCTGAAAAAAAAAACAATTTGAACTCGAAATTTCCGACTCCCAAGCCAAAATTAAATTGCTTGAAAATGAGAATTTGGTTTTGAAACAGTCCAGTGCTGAACAGACGATCGCTATAAATAATTTCTCAAATTTACAAAAAGAAAATAGCGATCTAAAATCCAAAATTCAACGATTTGAATCAACTTTGGATAAATTTTCTAATGGGGAAAAATCGTTGAATACGCTGTTACAAAACCAAGTTTCTATTGGAAATAAATCGGGTATTGGCTACGGGAAAAATGATGTTTTTGGAAAACAAAATTCAAATGATTTGAAAAATCCCTCAAACTGTTTTGGAAAGAACTGCTTTGAAAATTTCAACACTAAAAATTTCAAAGGTTTTATAAATCAAAATTGTGATGAGAAATTGTTTTATAATAAACCTTTTAAACATTCTTGGATCCCAAAAAATAAAACGGGCTTCATTAAATTCAAACAGATTTGGGTTCCAAAAGGTACGAAGATAGATTCGAATGGATCAAACAGGTTTGGGTACCAAAATGTACGAATATAACTGTGAGTGGCTTTACTTCTTTTGTTAAACCACTCAATCCTCTATACAGTTAGGTACCAGAGGAGGCTGAGGAACTGCTGTGCTGAAAGGAAATTTGAAATCAAGTTTGTCTATAATTCTGTTTCATTTACAGTTCCTTTAGCCAAGATCTGTTGAGTTAGAGATTCTGTTTTACATTGGATTCTGGTATGGTCTCTAAACTCACCTTTGTATATTCTCTTATGTTTCTATTTTTGTGCTTATTCCTTCCTCTGCCCCCTTTTATTTTTCTTCAGTTTTTTTTTTTCACTGCCATTTTTTTTGTTTTTTTTATGGGCTTCATTAACTACAAATTGCATAAGTCATGTTTTTTTTCTGGAAATATGCTTCTCTTGAATAAAACTCTAGTGTCTTTAATCATTTCCATATCTTGAATTTAATCTTGTAAATATCTGCAATTGTTTTGAAGTTCATTTTCTTTTGTTTGAATTCCTAACAGTGTTGACGTATTCTTGTTATATCTTGAACACTATTAATATGAATTCTAAATTATTTGAAGACCTAAAAAACAATTGAAATTTCACAATCTCTGCTATTCTGAGGTTCTTCCAATTCATTTTTGGAAACGCTTTAAATATCATACTCATTACAGCACATTGCTACTTATCAATTGTGATAATTTCATTTATTTTCAGATTGGCTTGGATATTCTGTTTTGGTCTTGAATCACCTAGTTTACATCTTGGAATTCATCTTATATTCATGATAATTTTATCTGGAATCTGTTTGTTTGAAATCAACAGAAATTCTAGGTATTTTGAATCTCACACACCACTTAAATTTGATATGGTTAATCTTGTGTGACTGATTCATTATATCTCAAAACTTGACATTGATTCAAGTGATTTCGAATAGATAAATTCTTACTTTTTGAATCATGAATTATCTTCAAAACTTGATGTAAATGATCTGATATTTCTCTTATACTTGTCAGAGATAACTTTGAAAATTCTTTGAAAAAATGGTCTTAAATTTCTCTATTATTTCATGGTTATTTGATTTAAATATTTGTTTGTTTAAAACCATTTGAAATTATTGGTTTATTGAACCTCACACACATCTTGAATCTGAAATTAATAATTTGGTGTGATCGATTCATTGAATCTAGAGTATTTTTATATTCCTCAAATGATTTCAAGTAAACGATTTTTCTTATCTTGGATCATGAATGATCTTTACATGACCATCATCTTCTGACGAGTCTGCTGTGCTATTGTTTTTTCTATGCTGCTCTGATACTGTTATTTGAAAAATGTTTTCAAAAATCTGCCTGTTTTTGACTGCTACTATGATAGATGAAATTTATTTGCTAATCTTGTCTGCTTGGTCCTTGTGATCGATTTTCTATTTGTCCGTGAAATCCTGGTTTATCTCCAGTGTGATTATAATCCTCATTAATAGGGACACCAAGTGGTATCAGAAGTGCCTTTTATTTGTCTCACACATCTGTACTTAGATTCAAATCTTCACCATGTATAAATCTTCATATCCCTCTTGTAATTGTTTTTCAATTTTAAAATTATTTATTGATTATTCATTCAGAAATTGAAATCAATATCCAAATTAAACTATACTTATAATTCATCAAAATTATTATTAGAATTTGAAATTGTAATGAATTGTGACTGCAGTATATTTTACAACAAGAGGAGATGTTATTTAGATTTTCATAATGGTTGAACATATATTATAATATCTTTGAACTGGCAATTATTTCACGACCATCTTCATTCTCTACCATTATTCTGCCATCCATCATTTTTTTATATTAATGTGGAGAGTTTATTTAAAATATATATATATGTATATATATATCTTTTTGAATAAAATAGTGAAAATATTTGTGATGGAATTGTGGTTATGTTATTATTCAGAATTAGTGAAAATTGAAATTTTTTCAATGATCTCGGTACAGTTGATCATATTTCATAATATTATTAATTTAGAAATTTATTTCACATTCCATTTCTGTACCTACCGCATTTCTATCACTCATACTTGTTTTATATACTAAGGAGTTTTTCTATTTTTAAGCTGAAAATAATAAATACAATTTATACATAAGTGTGTCTCTAACCTCATTTAAAAATCCAAGCTCTGGTCATGCATGGTTATGAGACAACTTATAATTTAAGCTGCGACTGACCTCATTTAAAAATCCAAGCTCTGGTTATGCGTGGTCAGTGTGCTCTTAAATAAAATAAAAAGAAAAATGTGCTAAATAGAAATTAATTTGAAATTCTCCTTGGTGTGTAAAAACCAGTATATCATCCATATTCTATTCTGTGAAATATGATGAAATTTTATGATGTATTATGACTTGTTGATTGATAGCTATTGGGATTTGAGAATATTCGATTTTGTCACTTAAATTGAATTATTAATTATAGTCCAAATTCCATCACTGTTTTTTGAACCTCATTTTTATAAAAACTCTTTGGAAAATAATTGGAACTCATTTTTTAACTCTTCCCATTTTATATAAACTTCATCGTAAATCCGTCATTATCTACAATGTGAAATATGCCACCTGTTCTCAGAATATTATGATTTTTGTTTGACTAATTGAGATGATCGTTCTTCGTCTTAAGCTTAAATTATATTTTAGTCATTTTTCATCTATATTTTAATTTCTGAATCCTTTTGATGATAACAAAAGGGGGAGAATGGGTTGAGATTTTGATTTATGAGTGAATATTTTATGCATATTTTTAATTTTGAAAATTCATTATTATTCATTCATTTCACTCATGCACAGTTATAGGGGGAGTTGTGTGTTTCTCATGCACAAGTATAGGGGAGTTGTGTGTTGTAGGCGGAGCTAGTAAATAGGGGAGTTCAATATTCACTGTCAAACATATTTATTGTGCTCAAAATCTTTTATTTGTTTGTCATCATCAAATGGGGGAGATTGTTGTATATAACATAGTTGAATACACAATTATATGATTTTTGTTTGATGATAACAAACAAATAAATATTGTTTTAAATGTGTTTGTTATTGTACTGTTTCATATCTACATCACAGACAGGAATATAATATAATATTTAAATAAAATATAACTGTACATAAATTTAAATATTCACGCAGTATTTTATTTAAATATAATATTTTATTTCAACATTCAAATAGTACAAATCATATGACTCCAATATTTGTACACATTCACAGATATTACACATGATATTGTACTTGTATATATACTGAATTCGTTAGACAAATTTGTTTGAACGTAATAAAAATAATATTTTATTTCAGACAAATTTGTTTAATACAAACATCAGTGCAATTCTGGTGTTACACAGCTCCTCACTATAACACCCTGTCTATATATCTCATACATATATATATAATCACTCATTTTACTATATACATTCGTTCACTACTGTTATACACACTGACACTGCAGTATACTTGTCTTCTGTCTTCTGCTTCTGTCTTCACAGCACCTTCACTATTAGTCCAGTCATCATCTGCTTACCTGTCACATGAAACACACACACAGTACACTGCAATAGAAATAAAAACTGAATACATGCAGATTTGAATTTTATTTTTGAAATTTTATTTGCCTCGGATTTCTGATGTGTTTCTCATCATTTTTCATGAATTGATCTGATTTATCTGTGTCCACACAGTTTGTATATGTACAGGGACAGGAAATTTTCTGAATGGCTGCATATACACACGTGTATATATATACACGTGTGCATTTCCACGCCAATTCGGTGTGCAACTGAGGAGTAGCCACGTAGACCTTCTCAACTCAGTGCACATGAAAACAAAGTCAACACATCTCAAAGTACAAAGCAAATATTCAAATGCCAAGCAACAAATACAAGTATAGTTTCATAAATTACAAGCAAGTGTCAAGACAGTTCAAGTGCTAAAGTGGACGAGATAGTGGACAATGCAGTTAATAAGATATACGTGAATGTACTCAAGCAAACTAACATGGTCGAAGCATTTCAGGTGGTACAAGGAACAATGTCAAGTAATTCAAGTCAACAATTATCAAGTAGTGATACAAGACATGTCAAACCAGCAACATCAAAGTCAAACCAGCATGGAAATTGGTCGAGACAGTTTCAACATGGCAGATCACAGTGCACCACTCATGTTTCACCAAAGTGCAGATCAAACTCAAGGGTGCACAAGGCATTAGTGCATGGAAACAACATTCTTAAGCAAGTTTCAGCAAATATGATGGAGCAGCAAAGTGCAAATGGGTCAAGATCATTTCAGTTTTCTACAAGTGGTTCAAAATGGTTCAATTGCAAGTGCTACAGCATATACAAAAGTGAACATGTCACTCAAGACAGAACAAAATCACAAAGAAAATGTCGAGCGTATGTTTATGATTGCATGTAATCAAAACATGTCAAAACAGCAAATAAAATGAGCACAAGCTCAAAGTGATGAATAGAGAAATACATAACAGCGTGCAACAGTGAAGTTACAAGTATATTCATGGTGGTAAAAATGCAATACAAGTCATTCCAAAAATTATCAAGATTTTTTGTTTCCAGAAATAAATAAACAGTTCACAAGTAATAATGCAGGGCTCATGCAATTACAGAAAGATAGGAAAAGTTATTTTTATGGGTCGAATAAATGGAAACAACTATCTCTCGCATTACTGGCATATGCTAAAATTGGAAATTGGATATTGCAATTCAATCCACAAATTCCACAGAGATTTGGTAAAAAAAATTTGGAAAAACACAAATCAGCAAAACCATTTTTGGCAAGTATGAAATCAAGAAGGATCACAAATCAAGTCATTTATTTCCAGGTTTCAAACTATATCAGAATGTCATTTTTTGGCAAGAGTTTAGACAAATTTTTATCCAGTAATCACCGTTTCAACAGAGGTCTAGAAATGGCAAGGCAAAATTGTGTTTCCAGAAAACAATATGCTCATTTTCGAGCAGTAATTCTTTCGTTTCTTTCCATAGATGCACAAGGGATTCATGGCAAAATAAATTAAATCATACAAGGGAAATGGAAGTTATTTTTGTTTCCAGAAATTTTAAGGCCGAATTCAATTGAGCGTTCAATAAATGCAGTGAATATTTTTAGAAGGATTAATCGAAGAGGAATTCAAGTCGATTTACTCAAAAGGGAAAACACGAGCAAAACCACAAATTATCATATCGAGACTTTTATAGAAATCAGAGTGATTATAGGCTTTCAAAATCCTATTTTACTCAACCATTTTCATCATCGCCATAGTAGAGAGGTCGATTGAAACCACAAACAACTTGCAAGAAATTAAAAGCAAGAAAATACAGGAATTTACTCACTTCCAGTTTCAATCGAGAGAGTGAGAACAAACCCAAATCGGAGCATCAGCAATCGACATTAGAGCATCAGAAAATTCGAGCAATCAGAGAAACGACATCATCAATTCATCAAGCATCAATCCGATTAGGGATTACAAAAACCCTAGTTTCTCTTTGAAGCCGCCGCCATATTATTTTTTTTCTAGAGGACAAAAGAGATTTGGGCTAATTGAATGACAAAAGGGGTCGGCCTATACTTGGAGTTAAACTAAGCCTAGTGTTCAAATGAAAAGGGGATGACCCCTTAGTTATATCCTATGGTTTTTCTATTTTATTTTATCTTTGTTTTATTTTTGTTTTTAATTTGTGTTGTTTATCTATAAAACAAACGATCAGTTCTAGAGTCTGTAAAATCTTGGGGGATTCAGTCAGGGTATTGACTGACAGTTGACAGAGTCTGTAAAATCTGGGTTACTGGTTACGGGGTCGTAATCAGGGGAAATCTGATCGAGGGGATATCGGTCAGCCTAGGATTTTGAGCGTAGGGTTAGAATAGGAGCAGGGTTTGCGAGTGTACATGGTCTTGTATGCGGCATCTGTTCTATCACCTAGTAAAAACCTTAGAAATGCAGCAGTAGGCAGGGTTTTGCCGAAGCTGGGTATACCTGTGTATGATTTATTTTCTGCATTTCTATTTCTGCTATATTCTGTGATCTGTTTATTATTATATATCTCGTTAGATTTTTAATTTAGTTAAAAACTGTGATAAACCCTATTCACCCCCCCCCCCCCCCCTCTAGGGTTAACCTAGATCCAACAATTAGATCTATGCAAGTCCAAAATTAGATCTATGCAAGTTATGTTCGTTTAGATCTATGCAAGTTTATAATTAGATCTATGCAAGTTATGTTCATTTAGATCTATGCAAGTTTATAATTAGATCTATGCAAGTTATGTTTATTTAGATCTATGCAGGTTCATAATTAGATCTATGCAATTTATGTTCATTTAGATCTATGCAATTTATGTTCATTTAGATCTATGCAAATTTATAATAAGATCTATGCAAGTTGTGGTCATTTAGACCTATGTAAGTTTATGATTTATGCTAGTTTATTTTCATATGCCAGTTAGATCCATTTTATGTGTTACGCGAGTTTGGATGCTTTTTCTTTTTTTCTAGAAGTTAGGCTATTTGCGAGCCTAACGTATTATGTGAGTTATACATACAAACGACATGGGAACATTAGGGAATAGTTTGGTAAATATTAAATATTGGATATTATGTAATTGGCATAAATTGGTTAGTAATCATGTAATTAACTTGAGACATAAATTGGTATATTTATATACATGGAAATTATGGACATAATTTGGAGGATAATTATGAACATAACTTAAATTGGAAATTATGGACAATTTGAATTAGGGATATTAATTCAAATTGGGGTTGAATAATAAAATTAGGTAATAAACATGCCTAACCCGAGGTTAGATTGAGTTGAAGTGTAAGACTGGTCGGAACCTCCTGGCACATCCAGCAACCGCAACAAAAGGTCTAATGTGAGAGGTTAGCGCATCAAGCCCAAAACCTGAGGCTAGAATGAGTTTGCGGTAGAAGTCTGCCTGAAACCGCCCGACACATCCAGCAGCCACAAACAACAATTCTAATGTGAGAGGTTGGTGCATTAATAAATCAATTAATGCCAAAGAACAGACATGCTAAGAATGGTGAGGTTAAGTAACATATGATTGGCGACACTTAACTAATACAACATGTTAATTAAGCAAATGGGTGGGTTTAGGTTAAATTGAGAACACTTAACGTTATAACATGTTGATTAGGAAACCCTAGTAACGGGGACCCATTTCAGCAGTAACCCACATAGATGTATTTTGGTATCCTTAACTAGGCAGGGTGGGGCACGATTACTGGGCTGATTATAAGCGATCAAATTAGCGGCGAGTGGTGCATCAGTGTAGGTTCCGACGGAGTACAAGTATGCACATGCTCCGAAGTGGAAAAATCAGGCATTGGTTATTAGTAGTTATATACTGTGCATCTTGAATTGTGTCGGGTTGCCATCATAGGGATTGATACACCGTATGGTGGGACCAGCACAGGTATCTACAAACAAGCAAGGCCAAATGACACAAGTAATAAATACATGCAAGCTAGGGAGCCGATCGATTAGGGGTAGTGTGGGGACTTCTAGTATCTATTATGGGCAAATAGGCTGTCGAGGATTGTATGGGGTGGATACCTCTTACTAGATGTTACGCCTGAGGGCTACCAATTGCTAGGTTGGGATCAACTCTCGGTATGGAACTAGCAATGGTGCGGTGTAACTAGTAATGGTATTATTTAATTAGCATTGGTGCAGTGTAGTAATCCTATAGTGATTAGAAGCGTAATCAACGTTATATCTTGTTCGTCTTGTCTGCCTTGTCATGCCTGTTTATTTTACAGTCATTTCCTATTTTCCAGTTTATGTTCTTATCTTGTTACTTTAATGATTATATTGTTAAAGTCACCGAACTCGCCAGACTTTATGTCTGACCCCGTTTGTTTTGCCTCTTTTCTTTCCTCCCCCCTCCCCCCAAGTTCTTAGGGTGGGACTAGTGGAGCTTAACTTAGATCTTTCTCTCTCTCTCTCTTTGGAAGGGCTGAAAGTAGTGTTCAGCTTATCTCTTTTCATGGCTATTTGTATTGGGGTTATGCTTTTGTTTTATGTACTCGGAAAATAATTTGTCAAAGATGGATATTAGTGTACTCAGTGGTTTTGATGATATAACCAAACTATGTTTTGCTTTTCCGCTGCAATGAAGTTATTTTAAATTTTGTAGTACCATTTTATATATATTTGTCTTGTGATTTATGTTCTATACACTTATAATGCTCCATGAAATTTAATGCATTCCCTTTGCGAGTGACATTAATGGACGTGGGGTGTTAAACATGGTATCAAAGCTGAAGGTTACCCGAACAAATGAAGTATTTTGAAAACCATTTTCAAAAGCATTTTTATAAAGAAATATTTTCAAAAACATGTTATAAAGAAGGTGTTTTCAAGAGAAAAGTTATTATGAAAAACATAATCCCCAAGAGTTATATATCTTTCTTCCGATTCTCCGTTTTGAATCTCTCCCTTTTTCCTTTCTGAATCTCTTCCTCCGCGTTTAGATGCTTTTCCTAAGATATGTAAGGACTTCCGTGCGATGTGCGGAAAACCGCTTCATGGGGAAGAGACATTTGTCGAGGCTAGAAATTGGCACAAAGAAGTGGAGGACTTGTTTGGTATCTTTGAGATAGACGATTGAAGGAAGGCTCAACTAACTGCTTGGTTAATGAAGTATGAAGCTCCATCTTGGTGGGAGGTCACGATTGGAGAACGTGCAGTGGAGGCACGGATAGGACATAGGATAAGAAAGTGGATCCAAAGAAGGCACAACAACAACAAAAGAAAGGAGGAAAGGATAAAAAGGGCCAAGAGAAAAGGAAGTACCATAAATTTGAAATACCTGGCCACTTAAAGGAAGACTTTAGAAAGAAGAAGAAGACTGGATGTTACCATTGCGGTGAGGTAGGACATATGATTTAAGATTTCCTGAGGAGGCAAAGACAAGGGCAGAGGGTAGGATCTTCTGGAGGGAAGGTTGTGTTCTCGTGGTCAGTATATCGGAAAGAGATAGGAAGTTTCGGTTGAAGATTTGATTTATTTTTCCTAGGACTCTTTTCGACACTTGCGCTTCGCATTTGTTTATATCTGCTTCGTTAGTTGAAACACTGCACCTAAAATTATAGTCTAGTTATGGATCCCATTGTAGTCTCAAATCCAATTGGTGGTTTGGCTCATTTATCTATGCTTTATCGGGATTTGAGAGTGCCTATCTTGGGCGTTGGCTTTGAATGCAACGCCTACGGTTTTGGTTTCATGGGCTATGGCTTGATTCTAGGGATGCTTTGACTAACCAGGTATGGTGTCATCCTAGACTGTGAAAAGAGGGTAGTTTTAACTCGTTGGGGAAAGACCCTTGATATTTCTTATGACCCTAGAGGTTCGGTGATGCTTAGCTACCTAGAATCACTTAACGCATCCATCGGTGATTTGAAATCTATTCGTGTATTCCGATAACGCTTTGGATGAGGTTCGGGGTTTACCCCAAGGCGCGAGATAGACTTACGTATATACTTAGTAGATAATGCAAAGCCAGTTGCATTTCCAGTGCGCCACATAGCTCTGAGAGAGAGGAGGGAACTCATTAAGCAAGTATGGTAGCTATTTGAGAGAAAGGGTTCATAAGAAGAGGTATTTCGGAATGGGGTGCTCCAGTTGTTTTTGCTACAAAGTCGGATGGTTCACTTAGATTATGTGTGGACTATAGGGAGCTAAATAAACTCACAAAGAAAAATAGACACCCATTACCGAGGATAGATGATTTGTTCGATCAGTTGGTTGGTGCTTTGGTTTTCTCGCAGTTGGACTTAGCTATAGAATTTCATCAACTGAGGGTAGCTGAGGAGAGTATAGATAAGTCTTCTTTTAGGACTCCCGATGGTTTCTTCGAGTGGCTCGTCATGCCTTTTGGTTTGACGAATGCACCCGCATATTTTGTAACTTGATTTGTAGGGTGTTTAGGTAGTTTCTAAACAAGTTCGTAGTAGTCTTTGTGGATGACATTTTGATATTCTTTAGAAGCGAGAAAGAACATGCCCTACATCTTAGTAAAGTCTTAGAGACTCTTCGAGCACATCAACTCAAGGCTAAGTTCTCCAGATACCATTTTTGGAGGAAGGAAATGAGGTTCTTAGGACATGTGGTCTCTAAGGAAGAGATAGCAGTGGATCCCGCGAAGGTGGTGGCAATCCAAGATTGGAAGGTTCCTAGAAACGAAACGGAAGTAAGAAGTTTTCTAGGGTTGGCAGGCTATTATAGGAAGTTCATTAAAGACTTTGCGTTTCACGAGACGAGATCTTGAGAAAGACAATTCTTGGGGACGGCACAAGGCCTACAAAAGTCATATGCTAGTAAGAGAAGGACCGATCTTGGGGTCGGTGTTGGGGACATGGTTTTTATTATCTTCATTGAGGAATGTAGTTAGTTTTGGATCTGTTGGGAAGTTGGCACCGAGGTTCGTAGGGCCTTTTCCCATTACAGAGAGGATTGGACAGATGGCGTACAGAGTGAAGTTGTCGTGGTGTTCGTGACGTGTTTCGCGTGTTGCATTTGCGGAAGTGTTTACATAATACCGCGGAAGTAGTGGAGTCGAGCATGCTTAGAGAAGTGGAAGTGGAGCGAGATGCCACGATTAGACGAGCTCCTACATGCATCCTTGGATCGGAGATCAAGAAGTTACGCAATAGAGAGGTCAAGTTGGTTAAAATCCAATGGGTAGATGATCAACGAGACGCGACTTGGGAGACGGAAGATAAGATGCGTACGCTGTACCCTTTCCTTTTTGAGGATATATTCTTAACTTCTCCTTTTTCTATCGCTTTGTTTCTACTTGTTCTATCATTTAGTATATCCTCTCGATTACATCTTCGATCTTTAGGTAAGAAAATCCTATGATTGTAAACATGTGTTTGAGACATGTTATGTTTGGTCGATGCAAGTGGATGCAAATGTTTGCTAGTGGTTGCCCGTGGATGCATTTACACACACATTAGGCACTAGATCAGCTCAATCACTTTCATATTGCATATGAATGAGTGTGCATATTTGAATTAATGGATGTATATTGAATGCATTATCATATGGATGTTGCATTTGAATGAATGGTTGTGCGCTCATAAAAAAATGATATGTATCATTAGGATTCCTTTGCATACATGTTGGACTCATGGCACTGACATAATTTGCATTGAGGAGGTCAACTGAATCAGTAGACAGCCTGATCTTTGCATTAGATAAGGAACATATACACACACCTTTGCATATGTTCATATTGCATTAGAAATCTTTTAAGTACAATGGATGCTTGTGGATGATGGATGGTAGGGTATATTCTTCTTAACTTGAAGATTTCGAGGACGAAATCCTTTGAGTAGGGGAGAATGTGACACCCCCATTTTTAACAAAATTAAAAATGTGGAAATATGTATATATATTATATACATAGATATATTTAAGAGAAAAAATAAATATTGCAATAAAACATGAAAAAGAGGAATGAGAAAAGAATAATGTTTAGCATTGTTCTAAGGTTAGTAAACAAAAGACATAGTGGCTCATTTGGTTAGAGCACATGACTTGTATATAAGAGGTTCTGAGTTCAATCCCCGCCAGCGCCATATTTTTGTTTTAGGGGAATGGCTAAAAAGTGGCTTAATGTGAGCGCAGTTCAATAAAGAAAGGCTGTTTAGTGTGAAAAGGGTTAATTGGAATGATAGTTAAAAAGAAATATATATATATATATAATATATATATATGACATGTGGGTGTCAACACCCCTGCTGCTACGCATCATGTTGCACACATGGCGCATTTTTATTTGTTGATGACGATTTTTGGAGTTTTAGGGCTTATGTGGCTTTATCTGATTGGTCTGGTGACATGTCTTTTCATTCTGGATGGCTTAGATGAATCCTAGTCAGAACTAAGACTTCTAATTAATCCTACACATCTATATAAGCACACATAAACCTAAACCCAAATCTAAACTAAAATCATTCACAAGCCGTCATGTTGCTACATCCTAAACAAAGCTAGTCTCTTCTTCAACGAATTAAAGCTTAGAAATTGTAAAAAGGGATTCTAGAACAACAACGAACGAATCTATTCTTTCTTCTATCACAGTGAGTGTAGTTTCTTTCACAAGATAATTAATTAAAATAATTATGATAAGTTTGTGAACTGGAATGTATGAATATGTCTGTTATCATACGCTATTAAATCTATTTTGTTGATATATGCAAGTTCTGTTATCGTATGTAATTAGATCTATTTTGTGATGCATTACATATGTTTAATTACATATGCTTTAATCAGATCTATGAAAGCTTATGTTTATTTATGTCTATGCAAGTTTATAATTAGATCTATGCAAGTTATGTTCATTTAGATCTATGCAAGTTCATAATTTATGCAAGTTATGTTCATTTAGATCAATGTAAGTTTATAATTAGGTCTATGCAAGTTATGTTCATTTAGGTCTATGCAAGTTTATAACTAGATCTATGCAAGTTATATTCATTTAGATCTGTGCAAGTTTATAATTCATGCAAGTTATGTTCATTTAGATCTACGCAAGTTATGTTCATTTATATCTATGCAAGTTTATGATTAGATCTATGCAAGTTATGTTCATTTAGATCTATGCAAGTTTATAATTAGATATATGCAAGTTATGTTCATTTAAATCTATGCAAGGTATGTTCATTTAGATCTATGCAAGTTCATAATTAGATCTACGTAAGTTATGTTCATTTAGATCTATGCAAGTTTATAATTAGATCTATGCCAGTTATGTTCATTTAGATCTATGCAAGTTTATAATTAGATTCATGTGAGTTATGTTCATTTAGATCTATGCAAGTTCATAATTAGATCTATGCAATTTATATTCATTTAGATCTATGCAGGTTTATAATTAGATCTATGCAAGTTATGTTCATTTAGATCTATGCAAGTTTATAATTAGATCTATGCAAGTTATGGTCATTTAGACCTATGTAAGTTTATGATTTATGCTAGTTTATTTTCATATGCTAGTTAGATCCATTTTATGTGTTATGCGAGTTTAGATGTTTTTTCTTTTTTTATGTGTTAGGCTAATTGCGAGCCTAACATATTATGTGAATTATATGTATGAACGACGTGGGAACGTTGGGGAATAGTTTGGGAAATATTAAATATTGGATGTTATGTAAATGGCAAAAATTGGTTAGTAACCATGTAATTAACTTGAGACATAAATTGGTATAGTTTATATACATGGAAATTATGGACATAATTTGGAGGATAATTATGAACATAGCTTGAATTGGAAATTATGGACAATTTGAAATAGGGATATTAATTCAAATTGGGGTTGAATAATAAAATAAGATAATGAACATGCCTAACCCGAGATTAGATTGAGTTGCGGTGTAAGACTGCCCGGAACCGCCCAGCACATCCAGCAACCGCAATAACAGGTCTAATGTGAGAGTTTAGCGCATCAAGCCCAAAACCCGAGGTTAGAGTGAGTTTGCTATAGAATCTACCTGGAACTGCCCGGCACATCCAGCAACCGCAAACAACAGTTCTAATGTGAGAGGTTGGTGCATTAATAAATCAATTAATGCCAAGGAACAGACATGCTAAGAATGGTGAGGTTAAGTAACATATGAACAGGCGACACTTAACCAATACAACATGTTAATTAAACAAATGGATGGGGTTAGGTTAAATTGAGAACACTTAACCGTTATAACATGTTGATTAGGAAACCTTAGTAACGGGGACCATTTCAGCAGTAACACACATAGATGTATCATAGTACCCTGAACTAGGGAGGGTGGGGCACGAATACTGGGATGATTATAAGCAGTCAAAATAGCGGCGGGTAGTGCGTTAGTGTAGGTTCCGACGGAGCACGGGCGTGTAGGCGCTTCGGAGTGGAAAAATCAGGCATTGAGCATCAGTAGTTATACACTATGCATCTTGAATTGTGTCGGGTTGCCATCATAGGGATTGATACACCCTATGGTGGGACCAGCACAGGTATCTACAAACAAGCAGGGCCGAATGACACAAGTAATAAATACATGCGAGTTAGGGAGCCGATCGATTAGGGGTAGCGTGGGGACATCTAGTATCTATTATGGGCAAGTAGGCTGCCGAGGATTGTATGGGGTGGATACCTCTTACTAGATGTTACGCCCGAGGGCTACCAATTGCGGGGTTGGGATCAACTCTCGGGATGGAACTAGTAATGGTGCGGTGTAACAAGTAATGGTACGGTGTAATTAGCATTGGTTCGGTGTAGTAATCCTATAGTGATTAGAAGCGCAATCAGCATTATATCTTGTTCATCTTTTCTGCCTTCTCATGCCTGTTTATTTTACAGTCATTTCTTTTTTTCCGGTTTATGTTCTTATCTTGTTACTTTAATGATTATATTGTTAAAGTCACTGGACTCGCCAGACTTCATGCCTGACCTCGTTTGTTTCGCCTCTTTTCTTTCCTTCCCTCCCCCCCCCCCCCCATAGGGTGGGACAAGTGGAGCTTGACTTGGATCTTTCTCTCTCTCTCTCTCTTTGGAAGTGCTTGGAAGTGCTTAAAGTAGTGTTCAGCTTATTTCTTTTCATGGCTATCTGTATTGGGTTTATGCTTTTGTTTTATGTACTTAGAAAATAATTTGTCCAAGATGGATATTATTGTACTCAGTGGTTTTGATGATATAACCAAACTATGTTTTGCTTTTCTGCTGCAATGAAGTGGTTTTGAATTTTGTAGTACCATTTTATATATATCTGTCTTCTGATTTCTATTCTATACACTTATAATGCTCTATGAAAGTTAATGCATTCCCTTTGTGAGTGACATTAATGGATGTAGGGTGTTACATGGTGGGTTCCGAGGCACTCCAATCCCTTTATCTCAGCTTCCAAACTAGCGAATGCGAGTATAGGAATTTCCCGAACAAAGCGTGTTTCAGAGGCCTGGACAGATTGACAGTTGCCTAAACTCGACAGAAAGTTACTATAGTGGATTTCAGAATGCTCTAAGCCCTCGATCTTATTTGTTGAATTGGCAAAGCCGAGTGCTGGGATTTCCCGATCGACACGGGTTTCGGATGCCCAGACGGTCCTGGATCGCGACCGGCCCGAATAGAAAAACGATCGGCATCCCCCTTTGGGATGGGTGGGGCAGGTGGTGTGCACAAGGGCTGAGAATGAATTTGAAATAAGGAAGTGTTTTTGGAGTTAGGTTACTGAAACGCTTGTTTTAATGGACAGAGTTGTTCGTCGATTTCCCACGCTCTGCAAATCTGTCACCACGGTGGCTTTCGAGAGCACTCCGAGCCCACAATTAAGGTTTTTGAACTAGCGAATGTGAGTATAGGAATTTCTAGATCAACGCATGCGTCGTTGGCCCAAGCGGTTTTGCGTCTACCCTAATTACGTGGAAATTTACTATGGAGATTTCTAGCCGCTCCGAACCATAGATCTCGGCTTTCGAATTTTCAAAGCCAATCTGAGCGTAGGAATTTCTCGATTGACGCGCGTCTCGGAGGCCCGACGGTTCTGTATCGCGACCGAGCCTATGGGAAAAACGATCGGCTGCCCAAACTCAATATAAAGTTACTATGGAGGGTTCTGGGGCGCTCCGAACCCTCGATCTCCGCTTTCAAACTGGCGAACGTAGTATAGGAATTTCCTGACGAGCACGCGTTTCGTAATCCCCGACGGCTGGGTGGCTGCATAATCTCGACAGAAAGTTACTATGGCAGCTTCCGAGGTGCTATGAACACTCGATCTCGGCTTTCGAACCAAGGAAGGCGAGTGTAGGATTTTCCCAAACAACACGCATTTCGAAGGCACGAATGGATGGACAATTGCATATATTCGATAGAAAGTTACTATGGTGGCTTTCGACGTGCTCCGAACCCTCGATCTTATCTTTTAAATGGCGCAGCCGAGGGCTGGGATTTCCCGATCGACAAGCGTTTCGGAGGCCCGGACGGTCCCGGACCGCGACCGGCCCAACTAGAAAAACGATCAGCTCAACCGTAGGCTGGATGGGGCGGGTGGTGTGTACAAGGCCCGAGAATGAATTCTTATTGAGGTGTTTTTAGAGTTAGGTAACTGAAATGTGCGTTTCGAAGGACATAACTGTTGGGTGGTTTCCCATGTTCTGCATAAATTTACCACAGTGGCTTTCGAGATTGCTCCGAACCCTCAATCTGGACTTTAGAACTTGCAAATGTGAGCATTAGAATTTCCAGATCTACGCATGCTTCATCGTCCCAGACTGTTTGGCGTCTATCCAAATTATATAGAAATTTACTATGGAGGTTTCCTAGCCACTCCAAACCATAGATCTCTTCTTCTGAATTTGCGAAGCCGAGCATAGGAATTTCACGATTGACGCGCGTTTTGGAGACCCGACGGTTCCATATCATGACCGGACCAACGGGAAAAATGATCGCCTGCCCAAACTCAGTATAAAGTTTCTATTTCAGGTTCCAGGTCGCTCCGAACCCTCGATCTTGGCTTCCGAACTGGTGATTGCAAGAATAGGAATTTCTCGACCATCGCGCATTTCAGAATGCCCGACGGCTGGCCGTCTACCAATTCTTGACATAAGGTTACTATGGTGGCTTCTGAGGCACTCTAAAACCTCGATTTTGGCTTTCGAACTAGCAAAGATGAGTGTAGGAATTTCCCGAACATTGCGCGTTACGGAGGTCCGGGCCGATGGATAGCTGCCTAAACTCTATAGAATGTTACTATGGTAGCTTTCGGCGTGCTCTGAACCCTCGATCTTATCTTTTGAGTTGGCGAAGCCGACTGTAGGGATTTCCCGATCGATGCGCGTTACGGAGGTCCAAACGGTCTCGGGTCGCGACCAGCCCAACTAGAAAAACGATCGGCTACCCACCACCCCGTGGGGTGGGTATGAAGAGTGGTGTGTACAAGGACCAAGAATGAATTCGAACTGAGTAGGGAAGTTTCGGAGTTAGGTCACAGAAATGCGTGTTTCGAAGGGTAGAGCTATTGGGCAATTTCCTACGCTTTGCATAAAGTTACCATGGTGGCTTTTGAGAGCGCACTGAACCCTCAGTCTTGGCTTTCAAACTAGCGAATTCGAGTATTGGAATTTCTAGATCAACGCACACTTCAGAGGCCCAGACGGTTTTGCGTTTACTCAAATTATGTAGAAACTTACAATGCTGGTTTCCTAGCCGCTCCAAACCATAGACCTTAGCTTTCGAATTTGCGTAGCCAAGAGTAGGAATTTCCCGATCGACACACGTTTGGGGGTACGACGGTTCTGTATCACGACCGGGCCAATGGGGAAAATGATCGGCTCCCCAAACTCGGTATAAAGTTGCTATGGTGGTTTCCGGGGCGCTCAGAACCCTCGATCTCGACTTCCAAACTGGCGAATGCGGTATAGGAATTTCCCGAGCAACGCGCGTTTCAGAGGCCTGGACGGATATACAGCTGCCTATACTCGACAGAAAGTTACTATGGTGGCTTTCGGCGCACTCTGAACCCATGATCTAATCCTTTGAATTGGCCAAGACGAATGCTAGGATTTCACGATCGACGTGCGTTTCGGTGGCCCGGACAGTCCCGGACCATGATCGGTCGAACTAGAAAAACGATCGACTCCCCCATGTTGGATGGGTGGAGCGAGTTATGTGTACAAGGCCCGAGAATGAATTCGAACTTCGGAGGGGTTTTGGAAGTTAGGTCACTGAAACGCTCATTTTGAAGGATAGAACTGCTGGACGATTTCCCATGCTCTATAGAAAGTCACTATGGTGGCTTTCAAGAGCGCTCTGAACCCTCGATCTCGGCTTTTGAACTAGCGAAAGCGAGTATAGAAATTTTTAGATCAATGCACGCGTCATAGGCCTGGGCGGTTTGGCATCTACACTAATTACGTAGAAATTTACTATGGAGGTTTCCTAGCCGCTCCAAACCATAGATATCGGCTTCTGAATTTGTGAAGCCGAGCATTGGAATTTCACGATCGATGTGAGTTTTGGAGGCCCGACGATTCCGTATTGCGATCAGGCCAATGGTGAAAATGATCGGTTGCCCAAAATCAGTATAAAGTTACTATAATGGGTTCCGAGGAGCTCCGAACACTCGATCTCTGCTTCCGAAAAGGCGAAGGCGAGCATAGGAATTTTCCACGAATGCACATTTCGTAGTCCCAGACGGTTGGGCGGCTGCACAATCACGGGAGAAAGTTACTATGGTGGCTTCCGAGGTGCTCTGAATCCTCGATCTCGCTTTCGAACTAGCGAATATGAGTGCAGGAATTTCCATAACAACGCGCTTTTCGAAGGCATGGAAGGATGGACAACTGCCTAAACTCGATAGAAAGTTACTATGGTGGCCTTCGGCACGCTCCGAACCCTCGATCTTATCTTTTGATTTGGCAAAGCCACGTGCAAGTATTTCCCATTTGATGCGCATTTCAGATGCCCGGACGGTCCCTGATCGCGACTGACCCAGCTTGAAAAACGATCGACTCCCCCCCCCCCCAATGGGGTGGTTGAGGTGGGTGGTGTGTACAAGGCCCGAAAATGAATTCGAACTAAGGAGGGGTTTTTGGAGTTACATAACTAAAATGCTTGTTTCGAAGGATAGAACTGCTGGGTTATTTCCCACGCTCTATAGAAAGTTACCACGGTCGGTTTCGTGGGCGCTCTGAACCCTCGATCTTGGCTTTCGAACTAGCAAATGCGAGTATAGAAATTTTTAGATCAACGCATGCGACGTAGGCCCGAGCGGTTTGGCGTCTACCCAAATTACATAGAAATTTACTACAGAGGTTTCCTAGCCTCTCCGAACCATAGATCTCGGCTTCTGAATTTGCGAAGTCGAGCGTAGGATTTCACGATCGATGCGCATTACGCAGTCCCGACAATTCCGTATCGCGACCGGGCTACCAGGAAAAATGATCTGCTGCCCGAACTCGGTATAAAGTTATTATAGTGGGTTCTAGGGCACTCCAAACCGTCGATCTCGGCTTCCGAACCGGTGAATGCTAATACAGGAATTTCCCCGATGGTTGGGCAGGTACCGAAGTGCTCCGAACCCGCGATCTCGGCTTTCGAACTGGCGAAGATGAGTGTAGGAATTTCCATAACAACGCGGGTTTTGGAGGCATGGATGGATGGACAGCTGCCTAAACTCGATAGAAAGTTACAGTGTTGCCTTTCGGCACACTCCGAACCCTCGATCTTTTCTTTTGAATTGGCAAAGCCGGGAGCATGGATTTCCCGATCGACGCGCGTTTCAAAGGCCCGCGTGGTCCCGGATCGCGACCGGCCCAACTAGAAAACCAATCGGCTCACCCCTTCCCCTCCCCCGTGGGGTGGGTGGGGAGAGTGGTGCATACACGGACCGAGAATGAATTCAACTAAGGAGCGGTTTTTGGATGTAGGTCACCGAAACGTGCATTTCGAAGGACATAATTGTTGGGTGATTTCCTGTAACAACTCGTATTTCGATAACATGTTAAAATGACAATCAAGGCAGAATTTAATTTTAAATTCTGAATCAAATGGAACAGGCTATGCCATTGCGTTCGTCTCGGAAAAATAAGCGAAATAGAGTCCGAGTTTTCGAGAATTGGAATCCGTATGACCAAGTTATGATCCGTCGAAGTTTTCAGGGTTTTCAAGTTTGAAAATCACCTAGGAAGTTCAAGTTTTGGGGTAGGCGGGAATTTTCCCGCCAAAGCCCATGTCGACAGGGGAGTCGACAGGGCTGTCGACACCCCTGGACCCCAAGTCGACAGGGCTGTCGACTTGGATGTCGACTGGGTCCAAAACACAATTCCGTGTTTTGTGGCCTGGTGCACCTGGATGCAGTCTTGGTCTGGTCTGATGGGCCTGTGACGATTTTTGTGGTCTAGATTAATCCTAGATCTAATCCTATGGCCTAAAACTATCCTAATCTCTATAAAAAGACCCTAAACCTAACCTAAATCCCCAAAAATCAAACCTAGCAACTAAGTGCTGCCAAAATCAATCTTGATCATGGCCTCCATCTCAAATCCCTAGAGCCTATGCATTCAAATCGGGTTCAAATCAAAAGATGCAAGCTTGCTACACCAAAGAGAGGCAAAATCAACGTTGCTATGCGAGTTCCATGACGATTCTTCAACAAAGGAGGCACCTTTCTTAGCCAAGATGATTCATGCTTCTTTCCCTAGGCCTAACTATGTAAGTTCTAGCTACTTTTAGATGGAAACGGTAGTTTTGATAATGACATGGGATAAAATGAGGCTAAACATGATTATGCGAAGCTATATGAACCTTACCTTGCCTCTTGTGTTCATGTTTATGATTTTAGGACTTGTGAGTGACTTAATCATGCCTCTCATGCTATGCATAACCTAGTTTAACTTGCAAGTTTGGATCTTTATGCATGAAATGCTAGCATGAACCTTTAGGAACCACCTTACTTGTGAAACATTGGCTAAGACAAGATTTTGGGGTTTATGCATGTTTATGAACCCAAACCCCTTATGCTAACATGCAAGTTTGTGGCCAAATCCTTTATGAGATTATGCATGCTCGTGGCCAATCCCCTCTTTTAAGTTGTGCATGTTTATGGCCAAATCCCTTTTTGATAATATGCATGTTTGTGGCCAAATTACCTTATGACACTATGCATGTTTATGGCAAATCCCTTTATGATGATATGCATGTGGAAGCCAAGCCCTTTTTGGCATCATGCATGTTTTGAGACCAATATGTGACATAGTATCCTTACTATGTTGACTCGCTTTTCTTACGTTGGGAAAACACGATTTTGGGTAGTTAGATAAACATGAACATGTCGCAAAATCTTAACTTGAATATGACATGTGTTTATACTTGAAAATATGACTTGAAAGATAACATGGAAGTTGGCATGTAAGTATGCATAAAAACATGAGCTTGGGAATTTACCTATTAAGTTAGGTCTACCCTTTGGGAATTTACCTATTAAGTTAGGTCTACCCAAATGCTTGAAAACTTGTAACATGTTTTGGAAACATGATGAACTTAGATAATATAAGTGTGGCCAACTCGAGGTTGGGTTGAGTTTGCAACGTAAAACTACCCGGAACCGACCGGCCTAACTAGTAGTTGCAAACAATAGGACCCAATGTGAGAAGTTGGTCATGTCGCGCTTAAGACCCGAGGTTAGACTAGGTTGTGGTGTAAATCTACCCGGACCCGCCCGGCTTAACTAGTAACCACAACAAGGCCTAATGTGAGAGGTTGAGGGTGCATTAATTAAATTAATGCCACATAATAGGGATAAGTTAATTTGATTAATGAGGCTTAACCAAATATGATATGGACAAATGGGTTAAGTAATTTGATTAGGCTAATGATACTTAACAAAACATGATAAGCTTGGGTAGGTTAAGTAACTTGATTTGCCTAATGACACTTGACCATTTTTATACGACTAGTGGACGGGATTAAGTTAACCAACACTTAATCAATCCAACACGATAACGTGATAAGGTTAAGAAAATTTTCTTAATGACACTTAGCCGTATAATACAGTTAATGGATGGGGTTAAGATTAGGCTTAACTAACCTGAACAGGGTAATCGGATGGGGTTAAGTTAGCCTAGACTTAATTAATCCAACTTGGTAATTTAATGGGGTTAAGTTAAACACTTAACTAATTTAACACGATGATTTGATGAGGTTAAGTGACCTATGCTTAACCAATCTAACTCGTTAATTTGATGAGGTTAAGTTAATCTATACTTAACCAATCTAACGTGAAAACATGATAAGGCTAAGTCACGAGTCACTTGAATACGCTTGACCGATTTGACTCGGTAATTCGACAAGGTCAAGTTAATTTATATAATTAACCAATCTAAAATAATAATTAGACGAGGTTAAGTTATGGATTACCTAATATACTTAGCCAACTTGACACCTGGTTTGTAGGGTTAAGTCTTGGACTGGGATACTTAGCCAATTTTGACATGGTTTGTAGACGGGCTAAGTTAGGAACTTAAGTGACCCTTAACCCATTAGATAAACCCTAATTCGGAGGATTAGGTAAATAACCATAGTTAACCAGGATTATGGAAATAAGGCTAAGTGGTAAACCTTAGTTAAGGGAAACTAAGTAATAATTCTTAGTCAAGGAAATTTGGACCATTTCTTAGATAGTTTAGTAACCCGATACGTTAGGTCAACGTTTAAGTATGCGTATAGGAGCAGGCTATCTGATTTAGATAAAGGCTTCACCGAACGGGGTAACGAAGCAGCGGCTTCGGGGAACGTGAGGATATTCTTGGGATCCCTCTGTGAGCTGCCAGGTCATTATACTAGGCTCACGAGAGGTTGAGGTCTGCGGTAGAAGAAACAAGAATATGCCTTGGTTGCTACGCGGGCGACCTAAAGACTGGGGTGGATAGCAGTGAGTCGGCGAATATATAAGGTGCCCGAGATAGCAAGTTCGTCGATCATCTACCATCTTGAGTCAAGCGTGTACGTACGGAAAGGCAGGGAACACCCAATAGACCATAATTTGCTATCTAATTATGGGTGAGGTAGGCCGTAGGATATGGGCTGGCCGGAGTGTAGTTCTCATGCAAGATTTTCTCTTGTGTTGCCTTTCACTAGTTGAGGGAGGGGTCTCGTGGGACCATAGCCACGTGTAGAAAAGCAGACCTTAGTATCTGCATCGGCTGATAAATCTAAAGCTCCCGACCGAGTCTTGTATTTCTTGTTTTGCCCCGTGACAGGACTCGGATGGCACGATGTGATACATGTGCATACAGTTGTAGAAAAACGATTCACGATGAATGCGTGGGAAAAAGGGCGCGGTTGAGGGTTAGCGTAATCCCTAGTGGCCTAGGTGGTTTAACCCAAACCGAAATACGAAAGCGTGTAATAGGTAAGCGTAATCCCTAGTGGTGCTAGGTGGCGTAAGTCCTAGTAGTTCAAACGATGATTCATATGGAAGAGCCTAGCTAGAACAAGGGTGACGGTCCAAACGATTTCAAGGATAATACGACATGAGGAAGCCCGTACGAGGTACGGCAAAGGACTGAACTTATATACATGGAAAGAAACATATGATTTGAGTAACCTATATATGCGATATTAGGTTGACATGGACCATTACACGACTTTGAGCACGGGACATTCATGGTTAACACATGACGCGGGTAGGGATACTAGTACGAGAGGTGCAGAGCAAATATACACGTTAGAACTAGGAAGAATATACATAATAGATACTGTGGGATGTTAGACGGGGTAGATACCTTGGGATAATGTACTCGATAGAAATCTGACGATGTGATACCTTGACTTATCATAACACCGTAGTTTATCATGATACCTTAGTTTACCTTGCCGCAGTAGTTCAACCGGCTACCCTGGTTTATCTATCTTGTAGTTATCCTTATGTTTACTTTCAGTTTATGCATGTCATGTTACCTTTACCTGTTTTTATACTGGAAGTAGATAGGACTTACTCAGTCTTTTTGACTGACCCGTTTTGTTTCGCCTCTTTTCTTCCGTTTCCCCCCCCCCCCAGGTTTCAGGGAGGAAACAATGCTGTTAAGTTCGGACTTCTTCTGCTTGAAGGTCATCATGGATGGCTTGGACTTCTCTTGGCTATGGCTACTTTACTGTTTTACTTGGGGAATAATTTATGAAAAAGGTTTCATGCTTCTTTATTTCATCAAGACAGGTTTTGATGTACTCTGATGTAAAAAGGCTTTTGACCTCATTATTTAATGTTATGAAAGTTTGTTTTTACTTCCGCTATTTTTATATGTTCTGTCTTGTGATATTTCTGTGGATGTTTACCAATAATGCCCCTCTAAAGCTAGTGCATTCCCTTGCGAGTGACCCTAGCGGAGGCGGGGAGTTACATTTGGTATCAGAGCAAAAGGTTACCAGACTGGGCAAAAGTTTTTAAAGACCTTCTGAAAACTATTTGAAAATCGTTTATAAAGAGGCATTTTTCAAGAAAATTTTCTTTTAAAAAGAAAAAGGCTATTCCCCAAAGGCCATTAGCACTATCCTGGTTTCCTTGATTGAATCTCTTTTCCTTTCTTTCCTCCATCTGTGGTCACAGTGGTTTTAACTGCGACTAGTCTTTTCTATCTTCGAAAGTGCTTTCCATGCGATGGAGGCTGTTCTCGAGAGTCCAGTGGCCGCGTTATAAGAAAGGATAGTGAGAAAGAGGATAAAGGATACGAGTTTAAGAATGAGCAACTTGTTGGTATGGCTCAACTCAGAATGAGAGAGAAAGATGAACAATGAAACCCATGACGAGAGAGTACCTTTGGCATGGTGGAACGGGACAGATAGTTAAGTATCATGGGACAAGGACAAGATCATCGGGAGGGCAGTAGTATGCTCTCATTCCTAGGGTGCCTCGGAAGGAGGGTAACGATCTTGTTAAAGGTTTAGCTTTTCTTCTCTATCATCCTGTCGGGACTTTGTTTTGATCACCGCATCTTTTAAGTCCGCTTCGATAGTTGAGTCTCTGCACCTTAGTACTAGCGTAGTAGAGGATCCCGTTTTTGTCTCAAGTCCTATTGGAAGATCGGTCCATTTACTCATGGCTTGTTTGGATTTGAGAATGTCTATATCAAGTGTTGAGCTTATGCTTATGTTTATAAGTTGCGGATGGATTCTAGGGGTAAAGTGGTTATCCAGTAAGGGATACCATTCTCGGTTTTAGAAAGAGGGCGGTTGGATTCTTGACTTGCCTTGGTGATACCCTCGAAGTCTCGTGTAACCCTTTTTGGGTTCTGTCATGGTTAGTTACCTAGAATCCCGGGATGCATTTGTTGGAAATCCGTTCAAATAGGATTCGCCGCTAAGGCGGATGGTTCGTTTCGATTATGCATGAGTTATGGGAATCACCCTAGTAAGAACTCTTGGCAACATGGATTGGCGTCGGAAAACAAGATCCAAAATTCACTGGTGAATTTTGGAGAGCTTGCATGAGTACGCAGATATGTTTGACCCAAGCATACTAGGGAAAGAATAAGTGAAACGAGAGGCGGCAGTGAAATGAGTTCCACTCACACCGTGGAAATAGGAATCAAGAAGCTACGAAATCGCGAAGTTAAAGGACGGTCAAGGCACAATGGAATTGAGCTCAAGGAAATACGACTTTGATGGTCAAAGACTAGATACGCGCATGATATCTCTTTTTGGGAGTATATCCTTGATCCCTGTTTTCTGTAGAGCTTACTTGTAGGCTATCTTTTGTAGACATCCTCTCGGTCCTATTTTCTGTTACAAACCCCATAAGGAGTTTGTCTTGTTTATCTTCTCGACCCTGTTTCAGGGAATCCTAGGTAGAACCCTATGGATGTAAACATGTATTTGGAACATGTTATGGTTGATATGGTTGCAAGTGGTTGCTTGTGGATGCGCGAATTTACATTAGATATTAGCTCGACTCGGTCACATTTCATATTGCATATGCACGAGTATTTATACTTGTTTATGGATGAAATTGAATGTGTTTTCATGCGGTTGCTGCATATGAATGAATGATTGTGCACGCATACAGTATCTATATGACCAGGACTATTTGCATACATGTTGGATTCATGGCACTTAACATATCTTGCATTAGAAAGATCATTCAGGCCTGATCATTAGCATTAGCTAAGGAACATATACACACACTCTTTGCATATATTCATACAGCATTAGAAATCATCTAAGGACGATGGTTGCTTGTGGATGATGTTTTGAGTAGATGGATGATGGATGGTAGGATATGTTCTTCCTAACTTGGAGATTTCGGGGACGAAATCCTAAAAGGTGGGGAGAATGTAACAACTCGTATTTCGATAACATGTTAAAACGACAATCAAGGCAGAATTTAATTTTAAATTCTGAATCAAATGGAACAGGCTATGCCATTGCGTTCGTCTCGGAAAAATACGCGAAATAGAGTCCGAGTTTTCGAGAATCGGAATCCGTATGACCAAGTTATGATCCGTCGAAGTTTTCAGGGTTTTCAAGTTTGAAAATCACCTAGGAAGTTCAAGTTTTGGGGTAGGCGGGAATTTTCCCGCCAAAGCCCATGTCGACAGGGGAGTCGACAGGGTGGTCGACACCCCTGGACCCCAAGTCGACAGGGCTGTCGACTTGGGTGTCGACTGGGTCCAAAAAACAATTCCGTGTTTTGTGGCCTGGTGCACCTGGATGCAGTCTTGGTCTGGTCTGATGGGCCTGTGATGATTTCTGTGGTCTAGATTAATCCTAGATCTAATCCTATGGCCTAAAACTATCCTAATCTCTATAAAAAGACCCTAAACCTAACCTAAATCCCTAAAAATCAAACCTAGCAACTAAGTGCTGCCAAAATCAATCTTGATCATGGCCTCCATCTCAAATCCCTAGAGCCTATGCATTCAAATCGGGTTCAAATCAAAAGATGCAAGCTTGCTACACCAAAGAGAGGCAAAATCAACGTTGCTATGCGAGTTCCATGACGATTCTTCAACAAAGGAGGCACCTTTCTTAGCCAAGATGATTCATGCTTCTTTCCCTAGGCCTAACTATGTAAGTTCTAGCTACTTTTAGATGGAAACGGTAGTTTTGATAATGACATGGGATAAAATGAGGCTAAACATGATTATGCGAACCTATATGAACCTTACCTTGCCTCTTGTGTTCATGTTTATGATTTTAGGCCTTGTGAGTGACTTAATCATGCCTCTCATGCTATGCATAACCTAGTTTAACTTGCAAGTTTGGATCTTTATGCACGAAATGCTAGCATGAACCTTTAGGAACCACCTTACTTGTGAAACATTGGCTAAGACAAGATTTTGGGGTTTATGCATGTTTACGAACCCAAACCCCTTATGCTAACATGCAAGTTTGTGGCCAAATCCTTTATGAGATTATGCATGCTCGTGGCCAATCCCCTCTTTTAAGTTGTGCATGTTTATGGCCAAATCCCTTTTTGATAATATGCATGTTTGTGGCCAAATTACCTTATGACACTATGCATGTTTATGGCCAATCCCTTTATGATGATATGCATGTGGAAGCCAAGCCCTTTTTGGCATCATGCATGTTTTGAGACCAATATGTGACATAGTATCCTTACTATGTTGACTCGCTTTGCTTACGTTGGGAAAACACGATTTTGGGTAGTTAGATAAACATGAACATGTCGCAAAATCTTAACTTGAATATGACATGTGTTTATACTTGAAAATATGACTTGAAAGATAACATGGAAGTTGGCATGTAAGTATGCATAAAAACATGGGCTTGGGAATTTACCTATTAAGTTAGGTCTACCCTTTGGGAATTTACCTATTAAGTTAGGTCTACCCAAATGCTTGAAAACTTGTAACATGTTTTGGAAACATGATGAACTTAGATAATATAAGTGTGGCCAACTCGAGGTTGGGTTGAGTTTGCAACGTAAAACTACCCGGAACCGACCGGCCTAACTAGTAGTTGCAAACAATAGGACCCAATGTGAGAAGTTGGTCATGTCGCGCTTAAGACCCGAGGTTAGACTAGGTTGTGGTGTAAATCTACCCGGACCCGCCCGGCTTAACTAGTAACCACAACAAGGCCTAATGTGAGAGGTTGAGGGTGCATTAATTAAATTAATGCCACATAATAGGGATAAGTTAATTTGATTAATGAGGCTTAACCAAATATGATATGGACAAATGGGTTAAGTAATTTGATTAGGCTAATGATACTTAACAAAACATGATAAGCTTGGGTAGGTTAAGTAACTTGATTTGCCTAATGACACTTGACCATTTTTATACGACTAGTGGACGGGATTAAGTTAACCAACACTTAATCAATCCAACACGATAACGTGATAAGGTTAAGAAAATTTTCTTAATGACACTTAGCCGTATAATACAGTTAATGGATGGGGTTAAGATTAGGCTTAACTAACCTGAACAGGGTAATCGGATGGGGTTAAGTTAGCCTAGACTTAATTAATCCAACTTGGTAATTTAATGGGGTTAAGTTAAACACTTAACTAATTTAACACGATGATTTGATGAGGTTAAGTGACCTATGCTTAACCAATCTAACTCGTTAATTTGATGAGGTTAAGTTAATCTATACTTAACCAATCTAACGTGAAAACATGATAAGGCTAAGTCACGAGTCACTTGAATACGCTTGACCGATTTGACTCGGTAATTCGACAAGGTCAAGTTAATTTATATAATTAACCAATCTAAAATAATAATTAGATGAGGTTAAGTTATGGATTACCTAATATACTTAGCCAACTTGACACCTGGTTTGTAGGGTTAAGTCTTGGACTGGGATACTTAGCCAATTTTGACATGGTTTGTAGACGGGCTAAGTTAGGAACTTAAGTGACCCTTAACCCATTAGATAAACCCTAATTCGGAGGATTAGGTAAATAACCATAGTTAACCAGGATTATGGAAATAAGGCTAAGTGGTAAACCTTAGTTAAGGGAAACTAAGTAATAATTCTTAGTCAAGGAAATTTGGACCATTTCTTAGATAGATTAGTAACCCGATACGTTAGGTCAACATTTAAGTATGCGTATAGGAGCAGGCTATCTGATTTAGATAAAGGCTCCACCGAACTGGGTAACGAAGCAGCGGCTTCGGGGAACGTGAGGATATTCTTGGGATCCCTCTGTGAGCTGCCAGGTCATTATACTAGGCTCACGAGAGGTTGAGGTCTGTGGTAGAAGAACCAAGAATATGCCTTGGTTGCTACGCGGGCGACCTAAAGACTGGGGTGGATAGCAGTGAGTCGGCGAATATATAAGGTGCCCGAGATAGCAAGTTCGTCGATCATCTACCATCTTGAGTCAAGCGTGTACGTACGGAAAGGCAGGGAACACCCAACAGACCATAATTTGCTATCTAATTATGGGTGAGGTAGGCCGTAGGATATGGGCTGGCCGGAGTGTAGTTCTCATGCAAGATTTTCTCTTGTGTTGCCTTTCACTAGTTGAGGGAGGGGTCTCGTGGGACCATAGCCACGTGTAGAAAAGCAGACCTTAGTATCTGCATCGGCTGATAAATCTAAAGCTCCCGACCGAGTCTTGTATTTCTTGTTTTGCCCCGTGACAGGACTCGGATGGCACGATGTGATACATGTGCATACAGTTGTAGAAAAACGATTCACGATGAATGCGTGGGAAAAAGGGCGCGGTTGAGGGTTAGCGTAATCCCTAGTGGCCTAGGTGGTTTAACCCAAACCGAAATACGAAAGCGTGTAATAGGTAAGCGTAATCCCTAGTGGTGCTAGGTGGCGTAAGTCCTAGTAGTTCAAACGATGATTCATATGGAAGAGCCTAGCTAGAACAAGGGTGACGGTCCAAACGATTTCAAGGATAATACGACATGAGGAAGCCCGTACGAGGTACGGCAAAGGACTGAACTTATATACATGGAAAGAAACATATGATTTGAGTAACCTATATATGCGATATTAGGTTGACATGGACCATTACACGACTTTGAGCACGGGACATTCATGGTTAACACATGACGCGGGTAGGGATACTAGTACGAGAGGTGCAGAGCAAATATACACGTTAGAACTAGGAAGAATATACATAATAGATACCGTGGGATGTTAGACGGGGTAGATACCTTGGGATAATGTACTCGATAGAAATCTGACGATGTGATACCTTGACTTATCATAACACCGTAGTTTATCATGATACCTTAGTTTACCTTGCCGTAGTAGTTCAACCGGCTACCCTGGTTTATCTATCTTGTAGTTATCCTTATGTTTACTTTCAGTTTATGCATGTCATGTTACCTTTACCTGTTTTTATACTGGAAGTAGATAGGACTTACTCAGTCTTTTTGACTGACCCGTTTTGTTTCGCCTCTTTTCTTCCGTTTCCCCCCCAGGTTTCAGGGAGGAAACAATGCTGTTTAGTTCGGACTTCTTCTGCTTGAAGGTCATCATGGATGGCTTGGACTTCTCTTGGCTATGGCTACTTTACTGTTTTACTTGGGGAATAATTTATGAAAAAGGTTTCATGCTTCTTTATTTCAGCAAGACAGGTTTTGATGTACTCTGATGTAAAAAGGCTTTTGACCTCATTATTTAATGTTATGAAAGTTTGTTTTTACTTCCGCTATTTTTATATGTTCTGTCTTGTGATATTTCTGTGGATGTTTACCAATAATGCCCCTCTAAAGCTAGTGCATTCCCTTGCGAGTGACCCTAGCGGAGGCGGGGTGTTACATTTCCCACGCTCTGCATAAAGTTACAACGATGGCTTTTGAGAGCGCTCTAAACCCTCGGTCTCAGCTTTCAAACTCGCGAGTGCGAGTATAGGAATTTCTAGATCAACGCACGCTTCATATGCCCAGACGGTTTGGCACCAACACAAATTACGTAGAAATTAACTATGTTTGTTTCCTAGCCGCTCTGAACCATAGACCTTGGCTTTTGAATTTGCGAAGCTGAGCATAGGAATTTCCTGATCGATGAGCGTTTTGGAGGTCCGACAGTACCGTATCGCGATCGAGCCAACGAGAAAAACAATCAGCTGCCATAACTTAGTATAAATATGTTATGGTAGGTTCTGGGGCGCTCTGAACCCTCGATCTCGGCTTTCGAACTAGAAAATGCAAGTATAGTAATTTCCCAAACAAGGCGCGTTTCAGAGGCTCAGATGGATGGACGGCTGCCTAAACTCGACAGAAAGTTACTATAGTGGATTTCGGCATGCTCTGAGCCCTTGATCTTATTTTTTGAATTGGCAAAGTCGAGTGCTAAGACTTCCCGATCGATACACGTTTCGGAGGCCCGGACGGTCCTGGATCGCAATCAGTCCAACTAGAAAAATGATCGGCGGCCCCTCGTTGGGTGGGTGGGGCTGGTGGTGTGTACAAGGGCCGAGAATGAATTCGAAATAAGGAGGGGTTTTTGGTGATATGTCACCGAAATGCTCGTTTCAATTAATAGAGTTGTTCGTCGATTTCCGACGCTCCACAAAATGTCACCACTGTGGCTTTCGAGTGTGCTCTGAACCCTCAATCTCGGCTTTCGAACTAGCGAATGCGAGTATAGGAATTTTCAGATCAACGCACGCGTCGTAGGCCCAAGCGGTTATGCGTCTACCCTAATTACATAGAAATTTACTAGGGAGGTTTCTAGCTGCTCTAAACCATAGATCTCGCCTTCCAAATTTTCGTAGCCGAGCTTAGGAATTTTACGATCGACACGCGTTTCGAAGGCCCGACGGTTCCGTATTGCGACCGGGCCGACGAGAAAAAGATCAGCTACCCAAACTCGGTATAAAGTTACTATGGTGGGTTCCAGGGCGCTCCGAACCCTCGATCTCGGCTTCCGAACAGGCGAATGTGAGTATAGGAATTTCTTGACGAACGCGCATTTCGTAGTCCCCGACGGCTGGGTGGCTGCCAAATCTCGGTAGAAAATTACTATGGTGGGTTCTGAGGTGTTCCGTTCACTCGATCTCGGCTTTCGAACTTGCGACGACGAGTGTTGGAATTTCCCAAATACACGTTTTTCTGGGGCACGAGCAGAAGGTCAACTGCCTAAACTCGATAGAAAGTTACTATGATGGCTTTCGACCCTCTTTGAATCCTCGATCTTATCTTTTAGTTGGCAAAGCTGAGTGCTGGGATTTTCCTATCGGCACGCATTTTAGAGGCCTGGACGGTCCCGGATCGCGACCGGCCCAACTAGAAAAATGATCGGCTTCCCTGTAGGGTGGGTGGGGCGGTGTGGTGTGTACAAGGCCCGAGAATGAATTCGTACTAAGGAAGGGTTTTTAGAGTTAGGTCACTGAAACGCGTGTTTTGAAGGACATAACCATTGGGCGATTTTCCACGCTCTGCATAAAGTTACCACAGTGGATTTCTAGAGCACTCCGAACCCTCGATCTCGACTTTCGAACTTGCGAATGCGAGCATTGAAATTTCTAGGTCAACGCTTGCTTCATAGGCCCAGATGGCTTAGCGTCTACCAAAATTACATAGAAATTTACTATGGAGGTTTCCTAGCCACTCCGAACAATAGATCTCGGGTTTCGAATTTGTGAATCCGAGCGTAGGAATTTCCCGATCGACACGTGTTTCGGAGGCACGTCGGTTCCGTATTGGGACCGAGCCAACGGGAAAATCGATCGGTTGCCCAAATTCGGTATAAAGTTACTATGGCAGGTTCCAAGGTGCTCCGAACCCTCGATCTTGGCTTCTGAACTGGCGAATGCGAGTATAGGAATTTCTCGATCAACGCACGTTTCGGAGTCCCCGACAGCTGGGTGTCTACCAAATCTCGACATAAAGTTACTCTGGTGGCTTTGGAGGAACTCCAAAACCTCGATCTCGGCTTTCGAACTAGCGAGGATGAGTGTAGGAATTTCACGAACAACGCATGTTTCGGAGGCCCGGGTGATGGACAGCTGCCTAAGCTCTACACAATGATACTATGGTGGCTTTCGGCGTGCTGTAAACCCTCAATATTATCTTTTGAACTGGCGAAGAAAACTACAGGGATTTCCTGATCGACGCGTGTTTCGTAGGTCCAAACGGTCCCGGTCGCGACCGGCCCAACTAGAAAAACGATTGGCTTCCCTCTCCCCGTGGGGTAGGTGGGGCAAGTGGTGTGAACAAGGCCCAAGAATGAATTCAAACCGAGGAGGGGATTTTGGTGTTAGGTCACTTAAATGCATGTTTCGAAGGACAGAAATGTTGGGCGATTTCCTATGCTTTGCATAAAGTTACCACGGTGGCTTTCGAGAGCGCTCTGAACCCTTGGTCCCGGCTTTCGAACTAGTGAATTCGAGTGTACGAATTTCCAGATCAACGCACACTTCATAGGCCCAAATGGCTTGGCTTCTACCCAAATTACGTAGAAGTTTACAATGCTGGTTTCCTAGCCGCTCCAAAACATAGACCTTAGCTTCCAAATTTGCGAAGCTAAGAGTAGGAATTTCCCGATCGACGTGCATTACGGAGGTCCGACGGTTCCGTATCGCGACCGGGCCAGTGGGAAAAACGATTGGCTGCCCAAACTCGGTAAAAAGTTGCTATGGTAGGTTCCAAGGCGCTCAGAACCCTCGATCTCGGCTTCCGAACTAGCGAATGCAAGTATAGGAATTTCCCGAACAACGCGCGTTTTAGAGGCCCAGACAGATGGACAACTTCCTAAACTTGACAGAAAGTTACTATGGTGGCTTTCAGCGTGCTCTGAAACCTCGATCTAATCTTTTGAATTAGCCAAGACGAGTGCTAGAATTTTACGATCGACGTGCGTCTCGGTGGCCCGGACGGTCCAGAACCGCGATCGGCCCAACCAGAAAAACGATCGACTCCCCCTTAGGGGATGGGTGGGGCAGGTGGTGTGTACAAGGCCCGGGAATGAATTCGAACTGAGGAGGGGTTTTTGGAGGTAGGTCACTTAAACAATCGTTTTAAAGGAGAGAATTGTTGGGCGATTTCCCATGCTATGCAGAAAGTTACCACGGTGGCTTTTGAGAGCACTACGAACCCTCGATCTCGAATTTTGAACTAGCAAATGCGAGTATAAAAAATTTTAGATCAACGCATGCGTCGTAGGCCTAGGCGGTTTGGCGTCTACCCAAATTACGTAAAAAATTACTATGGAGGTTTCCTAGCTGCTCCGAACCATAGATATCGGCTTCTGAATTTGTGAAGCCGAGCATGGGAATTTAACGATCGACGCGCGTTTCGGAGGCCCGACGGTTCCATATCGCAACCGGGCCAACGGGAAGATCGATCGGCTGCCCAAACTTGGTATAAAGTTACTATGGTGGGTTCCGGGGAGCTTCGAACCCTCGATCTGGGCCTCCAAACTGGTGAATGTAAGCATAGGCATTTTCCACGAATGCTTGTCTCGTAGTCCACAACGTCTGGGCGGCTGCACAATCTCGGCAGAAAGTTACTATGGTGGCTTCCGAGGTGCTCCGAACCCTCAATCTCGGCTTTCGAACTAGTGAATATGAGTGCAAGAATTTCCATAACAACGCATGTTTTAGAGGCGTGGATGGATTGACAGCTATCTAAACTCGATAGAAAGTTACTATGGTGGCCTTCGACGCGCTCTGAGCCCTGGATCTGATCTTTTGAATTGGCAAAGCCGTGTGCAGAGATTTCCCGATTGACGCACGTTTCGAAAGCCCGGACGGTCCCGAATCGCGACCGGCCCAACTACAAAAACAAAACCGCCACCCACCCTACCTCCATCGAGTAGGTGGGGCGAGTGGTGTGTACAAGGCTCGAGAATGAATTCCAACTGAGGAGGGGTTTTTTGGAGTTAGGTCACTGAAACGCACGTTTCAAAGGACAGAACCGTTAGGCGATTTCCCATGCTTTGCATAAATTTACCATAGTGGCTTTCGAGACCGCTCCAAACCCTTGGTCTCGGCTATTGAACTAGTGAATGTGAGTATATAAATTTCCAGATTAACGCACGCTTCATAGACCCAAACGGTTTGGCGTCTACCCAAATACGTAGAAATTTACTATGGTGGTTTCCCAGCCGCTCCGAACCATAGATCTGGGCTTTCGAATTTATGAAACTGAGCATAGGAATTTCTCGATCGACGCACGTTATGGAGGTCCGACGGTTCCATATCGCGACTGGGCTAATGGGATAAACGATCGGCTGCCCATACTCGGTATAAAGTTGCTATTTCTGGGGAGTTCCGAACCCTAGACCTCGGCTTTCGAACTACGGAATGCGAGTATAGGAATTTCCCATACAACGCGCGTTTCAAAGGCCCGGACAGATGGACAGCAGCCTAAGCTCGATAGAAAGTTATATGGTGGATTTCGACATGCTCCGAACCCTCGATCTTATCTTTTGAATTGGCGAAGTCGAGTACTGGGATTCCCCGATCGGTGAACGTTTCGGAGGCCCGGACGGTCCCGGATCACAAACGGCCCAACTATAAAAACGATTGGCCCCCTTTTTGGGGTAGGTGAGGCGGGTTGTGTGTACAAGGCCCGAGACTGAATTCGAACTAAGGAGGGGTTTTGGGAGATAGGTCACTGAAACTCTTGTTTCAAAGGACAGAACTGTTGGGGTGACTTCCCACGCTCTTGAGAAAATCACCATAGTGGTTTTTGGGAGCGCTCCAAACACTCAATCTCGGTTTCTGAACAAGAAAAAGCAAGTATAGGAATTTCCAGATCAATGCAAGCGTTGTAGGCTTGTGCGGTTTGGCATCTACCCAAATTACATAGAAATTTACTATGGAGGTTTCCTAGCCACTCCAAACCATAGATCTCAGCTTCCGAATTTGCGAAGCTGAGCGTTGGAATTTCCCGATCGATGCCCATTGCGGAGGCTCGACGGTTCCGTATCGCGACCTGGCCAACGGGAAAAATGATTAGCTAACCAAACTCGGTATAAAGTTACTATTGCGGGTTCTGGGGTGCTTCGAACCCTTGATCTCGAGTTCCGAACTAGCGAATGCGAGTATAGGAATTTCCCGATGTATGCGCATTTTGTTGTCTCCGACGACTTCGCGACTGCCCAATCTTGGCAGAAAGTTACTATGGTGGCTTCTGAGGCGCTACGAACCCCTCGATCTCGGCTATCAAACTGGAAAAGCCAAGGGCTACGATTTCCCGATCGAAGTGCATTTCGGAGGCCCAAACGGTCCTAGATCCCAACCGGCACAATTTGAAAAACGATCGGCTCCCCTCCGTTGGATAGGTGGGTGGGTGGGGTGGGTGGTGCATACAAGGCCCGAGAATGAATTCAAACTGAGGGGGGGTTTTCGAGTTAGGCAATTGAAATGCTCGTTTCGAAGGAAAATACTATTGGACGATTTCCCACGCTCTACGGAAAGTCACCACGGTGGCTTTCGAGAGAGCTCCGAACCCTTGATCTTGGCTTTCGAACTAGAGAATGTGAGTAAAGGAATTCCATTTCAATGAACGCGTCATAGGCCCGAATGGTTTGGTGTCTACCTAAATTACGTAGACATTTACTATGGAGGTTTCCTGGCTGCTCCAAACCATAGATCTCGGCTTCCGAATTTGTGAAATTGAGCATAGAAATTTCACGATCGATGCGTGTTTCGGAGGCCCGATGGTCCCATATCGCGACCGGGCCTATGAGAAAAATGATCGTCTGTTAAACTCAATATAAAGTTACTATGGTGGGTTTCGGGGTGCTCCAAACCCTCGAGCTTGGCTTCCAAACTAGCGAATGCAAGTGTGGGAATTTCTTAACTAATGCGAATTTTGTAGTCCCCGATGGTTGGGCGGTTGCCCAATCTCAGCAGAAAGTTACTATGGTGTCTTCTGAGGCACTCTAAACCTTCGATCTCGGCTTTCGAACTAGCGAAGACTAGTGTAGGAATTTCCCTAACAATGCGCGTTTTGGAGGTACGGATGAATGGACAACTGCCTAAACTCAATAGAAAGTGGCTATGGTGGCTTTCAGTGTGCTTAGGACCCCCGATCTTATCTTTTGAATTGGTGAAGCTGATTGCAGGGATTTCCCAATCGACGCGCAATATAGAGGCACGGACGGTCCCAGATCGCGATTGGCCCAACTAGAAAAACGATCTGCTCCCCCTCACCCCCATAGGGTGGGTAGGGCGAGTGGTGTGTATAAGGTCCTAGAATGAACTCAAACCGAGGAGGGGTTTTTGGAGCTAGGACACTGAAACGCTCATTTCAAAGGGCAAAACCATTGGGCGATTTCCTCGGTTCTGGAGAAAGTAACCATGGTGGCTTTCGAGAGAGCTCCGAACCCTCGATCTTGGCTTTCAAACTAGTGAATGTGAGTTTAGGAATTTCCGTAACAACGGGTGTTTCAGAGGCCCGAACGGATGGATAGCTGCCTAAACCCGATAGAAATTTACTATGGTGGCTTTCGTCGAGCTCCGAACCCTCGATCTCATCTTTTAAATTGGCGAAGCCAACTGCAGGGATTTCCCGATCGATACATGTTTCGGAGGCCCATACGGTCCCGGATCGCGACCGGCCGAGCTAGAAAAACGATCGGCTCTACACTGTGGGTTGGGAGGTGGGGCAGGTGGTGTGTTCAAGGCACGAGAATGAATTCGAACTGAGGAGGGGTTTTTGGAGCTAGTCACTGGAACGCTCGTTTCAAAGGACAGAACTGTTGGGCGATTTCCCAGGCTCTGCAGAAAGTCACCCCGATGGCTTTAGAGAGTGCTCCTCACCCTCAATCTCGGCTATCTAACTAGCAAATGCGAGTATAGGAATTTCCAGATCAAAGCACGCGTAGTAGGCCCGGGCGGTATGGCGTCTACCCAAATTACATAGAACATTAGCATGGAGGTTTCCTAGCTGCTCTGAACCATTGATCACGGCTTTTGAATTTGCAAAGCTGAGCATTGGAATTTCACGATAGACGTGCATTTTAGAGGCCCGACGGTTTCGTATCGCGACCGAGCCAATGGGAAAAACGATCGGCTACCCAAACTCGGTATAAAGCTGCTATGATGGGTTCCGGGGCGCTCCAAACCCTCGATCTCGACTTCCAAACTGGCGAATGCAGGTTAGGAAAATCTTGACGAACGCGCGTTTTGTGGTCCCCGACGGCTGGCCGACTGCCCAATCTCGGCAGAAAGTTATTATGGTGGCCTCCGAGGCCCTCCGAACCCTTGATCTTGGCTTTCGAACTATTGAAGATGAGTGCAGGTAATTCCCTAACAACACACTAAACTTGGTACTTCCTTTAAAATAATTTAAGAAATTCCATTTAATTGTATCTTTCAAACATTTAATCAAACTCTTAACTTTTAGCTTAATTTATGCTCATTTTCTTATAATCTTAATAACATAATTATGTCCCTTTTTAATTTAATTGTCTCTTGGAAATTCAAACGGCATCTAGTCCAACTTTGAAATGTAAAGCAGGTTTGTGTTTTCACACTTATGTGTTTTTCAAAGAAAATTATGCATTGCACTATAAAAAATTCAAAAAATCACAAATATTCCCAGAAGAAATCTGAAAAAAAACAAAAAAAATTGCATACATGTATGCAATAATTGAGTTTTATTGCATACATGAATGCAACAATTCATGCAGTATTTCTGTTGAAAAATCTACATGAATTGCAGAAATGTATGCAATTATTCATAATATATGCATATATGTATGCAACAATTCATGCAGAATTTCTGTTGAAAAATCTGCATGAATTATTGCATATATGTATGTGATTATTGAGTTTAATCGCATACATGTATTGAAATAAAGATGAACTAATACGCATGGACTATGAATTGTTGCAGAAATGTATGATTTATTCTGTATTATATGCATACATATATGCATAAAAGTAATGAAAGATGCATAACTGCAATAGTTGCATACACGTATGCAACAATTGCAATTATGTGCATCCTTTGATGCAGTAAACTGGAGATTCGCTGTTTTTTTTTTATGCATTTTTAGTGGTTTTAATGCCTGAATTTGATGATGTTTACATGTTTTATTTAACTATGAATTTACGTGATTTTGTTTTATTTTTGATTTTTTGATGAATTTTCAAAAAATAGGGACCTAATTTATAAAAAGTTTAGGGGCGGATGTGATGTGAGTTTTGAAACTTACTAGGGATGTGAGCCTAATATTCACATTAAAAACCAATTAGGCACAATGTAAATAAAATTAGGCATACTCGAATTTAGTTAGGCACATGTATATCGATTAAGAACCTTTCTAATATGTTATGTCACGTTATATGCTTAATACATATATATATATATATATATATATATATATTAACCAAACCCTTACATATGTTATATATAGATACAATTGGGAACGGTAAACATGATTAGGCACATATAAAATATAATTAGGCACAATAAAACTACCCAGGCACATAACTATTTTTTAAGCATATTCACGTGGTTAGGCACATATAAATAAACTTGAGGCCACGTAACAACATTATATTATTGGTTAGACAAAACTTAATTAGATTAGGCACAATTAATTTCACCTAGGCCACAACTCATCTTCCACTCCATATACTGCTATTATACTATGTTCCCCTTCTTCTGTTTCCCACCCAAGGCTTCAACTCAGAACCCACCACCTCATCCCCAGTGCACCACCGCACCTTCCCGCTCCTCTAGCCTCACCACAAGCCACCCAGCAACCTGAACACAACTTCATTCTCCCTTTTTTATTTAATTACTGATTTGTTCAAAACGATGCCCCAACTTCACTGCTTCGTTCCCACGTTCCACCATGCACACATCTGCCACTATCGAAATCAACCTCATGACACCAGTTCATCGCTACACCTCACCTGACAACACTGGAACATCGCTGTGCACCTCCGTCTACGTCCACTCGAGACTCACCGCGACTGCCAGTAATGATATTTTGGTTGAATTATAATATTGACTTGCGTGTTTTGATCGTTCGGAGTTTTGGTAACAGGTAAAATGAAGATATACCCACTTTCGTATTTATAGACAAGGTAGTAATAGAGATAAGAACGACGTCCCACATAAGAGGTACGGGGTAGGTTTGAGGGTAGGGCTGTACTGCTATCGGGTAGTTGTGCCAACTTGGTTGAACTTGTTAGGAATGAAGGAATACATATACTATAAGCTAGCTTGTATATATTAGGTAGGTTGATTCCTTTAGGTAGCATGTGCCTGATCTCTTATAGGCTGTGCATTTTTATTTCGTAATAGGGAAGACTAAAAAATAGGGTAGGCTAGTTCAACTCTTAGGAATTAAGTACTTACTTACTTAGCTTGGAAGTAATGTATTTATCATATTTTATTTTTTTCTCTGTAAGGTTATTATATTTTACCACTGATTATCGTTGACCCTTCAATATTTGTACTGATATCCACAAACTCCAAACGCGATGAAATTGGACGTACTCCTATAATTTGATATTCCTGATCCAATAAAATTTGTTTGGTCGAAAACTAACTCCATTTGCAAAAACAATGTTCTTTTATTTTCAGTTTATTTATCGGTTCACATTTAAATTTCTCATGCCCACAAAATAACTCTGATTGGCTGCAAACTGCAAATCCTACAATAATTAGCTATACGTATTCCAATATAAATCATTTCGTTGAATACGGAGGTCATTTGAAAAATAGCTATTCTTGAGGCTTATATAATATCGATATAATATGAATAAATTCCAAACCAATCCAATTTAAATAATATTAAACTATTATTATTTTATATATCCAAATGGATATAAATATATATATTCAAAAATAAACTGATTATGGATATCAACTTGGTATATTAACATTTTTGTGTTAAACGATATCCAACTTATATAGAAATCCATATTTAATTTATCAAATAAACGTTATCGTTTATGAATGATTCCATAACAATTATTTGAAATTTTGATTTGGACATAACTCACAATCTATAAGATAAAATCTTCAATTTTCTCTTTCATTTGAAAATTATAATCAAATAGATTTGGGCGATTCTTGTTTCAAAGAATTCCGACCTAAAATGGATTACTTATATTCAATTGAAGTTCAAAATGAAATATTATGAACTACCGCGACATTACTAGCTCGTTTTATAATGAAATCTAAACTATATGTTCAAGCGAAGTTTTAATACAGAATTATATGTTATAAATCCGTTTATAATTCTAATTCAGTGTTTAAAATAATAAAATAAATTAAATACTTAACTACAAAAAACACGAGACGTTACACTAAGCTTGGTGGAATTTTACTGAATGTTTATTAAGGATTTTGAATGGATCTCAGCTCCACTTACCCATCTTACAAAGAAAACCCCAGTATTTGCTTGGAATGTGGATTGTGAGCATGCATTCTTGCGACTAAAGAAGGCTCTTACATCAGCTCTAGTATTGACTCTTCCTGACAGTACGAAGATGTTCACTATATATGGATTCTTGCGGCACGGTTTTAGGTGCAGTGCTTATGCAGGAGGATGGGGTTGCCTACTACAAGAGTAGGCAGTTGAGCGTGCATGAGAGGAATTGCCCTACCAATGATTTGGAGCTAGCAGCGATAGTGTTTGCACACAACTCTTGGAGACATTATTAACTAGGTGAGAGGTTCGACCTTTATACATACCATAAGTCTCTCGAATGCTTGTTCTCACAAAAGTATCTCAATTTGCGAGAACAGCGCTGAATGGAGTTTCTTGCATCTTATGATTTCAAGATATCTTATTTTCTACGGAAGGGAGACATAGCAGTGGACGCATTGAGAAGACAGAGGATGACTCTGAGTCCACTATTCATAGAGTGGTAGAGTTTAGAGTTTACCTCATAGTTCAATTTAGACCATCTATGGATTATGCACTAGAACTACTGGCATTATTGAAGGTGCGACCTACTCACTTAGAGTGCATTGGATCTTATCAAAGTGAGGATCAGCAGTTAGCAGATATCATGGACTGACTCAGTAGAGGAAAGACCTCTAGTAAACTTGCTAGATATTATGTGGATGAGAGAGGGTGGATACATCGTGATCGGACATTATGTGTTCCTCAATTTAATGACTTGTTGAGATCGGTTTTAGAGGGGGCTCAACATTCTCAGATGACCATCCATCCGGGGGTGATAAGATGTATAGTGACACAAGGAGAGTTTTCATTGGATTGGGATGAAGAAGGATATGGCAGAGTACGTGGCAAAACGCATGACTCGTCAAAGAGTGAAACTGGGTAGATGAGACTACGACACTTGTCAATTGAATCCTTGTTTCCTTCTTTCTTGAGTCTCTGGGGCTCCTGGCTTTCTGGGAGGTAACCTCATCGCGGCATGGTTCCGTAGGCCTGATGAGACTACGACACTTGTCAGAGGGCAAATAAGTGCCTAACTTCCATCTGTAGCCGTAATTTTCTTTTGAGCTTTGTAGGATTCCCCGTCCGATGGAGGCAGCTTTCGAGAGACATGTCAACAAGTTACACCAGGATGGCAAAGTTGAGAATGAGGAGGTCTGGCTACGGAGCACAACACAAGGATGAAGAACCCATGGATATGGACTTGGTTCACAAAGGAGGGGAGAAAAAAAATAGTAAAACCTAAAACAAGAGGAAGTATCTTTATTTTGGTATGACGGGTCGTACAATTAAAGGCAAGGGAAAGAACAAGGGACATGATTTTTCCGGAAGACGAGTGCATGTTCTCACCGCCAGCATACCTGAAAGAGAGAGGCAATAATATTTCTATTGGAAGAGTTTTCCCTTTTTTTGATTATCCTATTAATACTCCTGCTGACTTTAGCGCTTCGCATCCGTATATATATCTTCTTCCATAGTTGAGTCTCTGCATCCTAGTTATTGTGTAGTAGAGGATCCCATTATAGTCTCAAATCCAATTGCTGGTTCGGCCATTTATCTTTGACTTGTGAGGATTTGAGAATAGCTGTAACAACCCGAATTTTAACAACGTGTTAAGACAAGAATCAAGGCAGAATTAAATTATAAATTCTGAATCAGGATAAACGGGTTGCGCCATTGCATTCATCTCGGAAAAATACACGAAATAGAGTCCGAAATTTCGTAAATCGGAGTCCGTATGACCGAGATATAGCCTCGTGAAGTTTCACAAAAAATCAAATCCGAAAACAGACTCGAATTCAGCCCAAAAAGAGAAGGCGGGAAAATTCCCGCCAAACACACAGGGTGTCGACACCCGTGTCGACATGGGTGTCGACCCCCCTCCAGGGGGTCGACATGGGTGTCGACCCCCCTCCAGGGGGTCGACATGGGTGTCGACCCCTGGGTCGACCCACCCCCCCTGGTCGAACCAGCGACCTGGTGCACCTGCTTCTGGTTTTGGCTCGGTTTTGGAGGCTTGTGACGGATTTTGACGATTCAGATCTATCCTAGGGTTTATCCTACAGCCTAAAACTACCCTAACATCTATAAAAAGACCCCTAGACCTAGCCTAAACCCTCATAACTCACTCATGCCACGAAGTGCTGCCCAAATGTCAAGTGATCATGGCCTCCATCTCCAACTCCAAGAGACTATGCATTCAAACTAGATCTGAATCAAAAGGTGCGAGCTTGCTACACCAAATAGAGGCCAAATCAACGTTGCTACGATGGTTCCATGACGATTCTTCGACAAAGGAGCCACCTTTCTTCGTCAAGATGATGCATGATTCTTTCCTAAGCCTCGCTATGTAAGTTCTAGCTACTTGTAGATTCTAACGGTGGTTCAAATGTGACATGGGATAAAATGTGATGAAACATAAGTATGCTAGCCTATATGAACCTTGTCATGTCTCTTTTGCTTGAACCTATGACTTTGGGCTATGCTTAGTGAATAAATCATGCCACTTATGTTATGTTTAACCTAGTATATCTTGCAAGTTTGAATCTTTATCCATGGAATGTTAGCATGAACCTTTGGGAACCACTTGACTTGTGAAAACATTGGCAAAGACTTGACTTTGGGGCTTATGCATGTAAATGAACCCAAACCCCTTATGTATCATGCATGTTTGTGGCCAAATTCACTTATGATACTATGCATGTTTGTGGCCAAATTCCCTTATGAAACTATGCATGCTTGTGGCCAAATTTCCTTATGAAACTATGCATGCTTGTGGCCAAATTCCCTTATGATACTATGCACGTTTGTGGCCAAATTCCCTTATGATACTATGCGTGTTTGTGGCCAATATGTTGGCATAATACCCTACTATGTGACTCGCTTCCACTTGGGTTGGAAATACGTTTGGGTAGCTTAGGAAAAACGTGGGTATGACATGAAAAACTTGACGTGGGGTTTACATGAGAACATGACATTCATGATACATTTAAATATGGTCATGACACGTGGGAAAACATGGAACTTGAACTAGACATGGGTGGGTTGTAAGTGTAATAAGACACTAGACCAAACATGAAAGTGGCCAACTCGAGGTTGGGTTGAGTTTGTAGCATAAATCTACCCGGACCCGCCCGGCTTAACTAGTGGCTACAAACAATAGGACCCAATGTGAGTAGTTGGTCACATAGCACTTAAAACCCGAGGTTAGACTAGGTTGTGGTGTAAATCTACCCGGACCCGCCCGGCTTAACTAGTAACCACAACAAAGTCTAATGTGAGGGGTTGGGGTGCATTAATCTAATAAATGCCACATGAAAAGGTTAAGTAATTTTGATTAATGACACTTAACCGATATGACACGAATGGGTAGGTTAAGTTAAACCGGACTTGGTTCCTTAATGACACTTAACCATGTAAGACAATTAGGGGATGGGGTTAAATAATCCATACTTAACTAATCTAACACGGTAAATTCGATGGGGTTAAGTAATCCATACTTAACTAATCTAACACGGTAAATTCGATGGGGTTAAATAATTTACACTTAACTAATCCGACTTGGTAATTAGATGGGGTTAAGTAACTTAGACTTAACTAATCTAAAACACGGTAATTAGATGGGGTTAAGTAACCTTCACTTAACTAATCTAAACACGGTAATTCGATGGGGTTAAGTTAAACGCTTAACCAATCTAAACTTGGTAATTCAATGAGGTTAAGTAACCAATACTTGACCAACTCAACATGATAATTTAATGAGGTTAAGTAACTTATACTTAACCAATTATACATGATGATTTGATGAGGTTAAGTAACCTATACTTAACCAATCTAATAGGTGGACCTGATAAGGTTAAGTCACAAGACCTTTTAAAATTAGGCCTAACCATTGTAACACGATTAGTGGATGGGGTTAAGCTAACCCATTCTTAACCAATCCGACTCGATAATCTGATGGGATTAAGATAATCTGTGCTTAATCAATCTAACATGATAATCTGGTAGGGTTAAGACAAATAAACACTTAACCAACTTGTAGGGCTAAGCCTTGAACTTAAATACTTAGCCAATCTTGATATGATTCGTAGGCGGGCTAAGTCACGAACCTGAATAACAACACTTAACCCAATAGACAAAACCCTAGTGGGAGGAACTAGGTAGAAAATCGTGGTTGATCAAGGGTAACGGGGAAAAGAAGCTAAGTGGTAAACCTTAGTTGAGTATAACTAAGTAATAATTCTTAGCCAAGGACATGGGACTAGTTCATGAATGGATGAGTAACCCGATATGGTAGGTCATCATTTAAACACACGAGGAGGAGCAAATTATCCGACTTGGATAAGGGCTCCAACGAACTGGGTGACGAAGCGGTAGCTTCGGGGGACGTGAGGGTACTCTTGGTATCCCTCTGTGAGGTGGCAGGTGGTCCATGAAACTCGGCCTCACAGAGGTTAAGGTCTGCGATAGAAGAGCCAAGAGTATGCCTTGGTTGCTATGCGAGCGACCTAAAGACTGGGATGGATTAGCGTGGAGTCGACGATACTTGATTTTGCCCTGGATAGCACGTCGCCGGCTACCTACCATCTTTAGTCAATCGTGCACGAGCGGAAAGGCAGAGAACTCCCAACAGACCATGTTCTTACTATCGAGTCATGGGTGAGGTTGGCCCATAGGAAAGTGGGGCTATAGTGGGGCCGGGATGTAGTTCTCATACATGATTTTTCTTGGATTGCCTTTCAGTAGTTGAGGGAGGGGTCACGTGGGACCATAGCCACGGATACAAAAACAGACCTTGATATCTGCATCAGCAGACGACTTAAAGCTCCCGACCGAGTTCCGTATTTCTTGATTTGCCCTGGCACAGAACTTGGGTGGCACATTGAGATACATGTGCGTCTAGTCCTGGAAAACGATTCACGATACATACGTGGGATAAAGGGCGTGGTTGACGGGTGGCATAATCCCTAGTGGTCCTAGGTGGCCAAAACCCAAACCGAGACACGGAAACGTTCATTAGGTGGCATAATCCCTAGTGGTCCTAGGAGGCATAAATCCTAAGTGAACACGCGATAGTTCATGGTTAGAAAACATAACTAGATCAAGGGTGGCAGTCCAAAACAACTTCAAGGATAAAATGGTACTACGTTGAGGTGGTATAGATTTACATGGGAAAGCCCGTACGGCCTACGGCAAAGGACTGAACTTATACATGGAAAGAAACATACGAGTTGGGAAAAACTTACATATTCTATATATCAGGTTGACATGGACCATTACATGACATTGGACAAGGGACATTCATAGTTAACACATGACGCGGGTGGGGACACTAGTACGAGAGGTGCAGAGCAAATATACATGATAGATACCGTGGGATGTTATACATGATAGATACCTTGTGATAGTATACTTGATAGAAACCTGACGATGTGATACCTTGATTCTTGACACCGTAGTTTATCAGGATACCTTGGTTTACCTTGCTACAGTAGTTCATCCAGTTATCTTGGTTTAGCTTATCTATCTTGTTGTCATCCTTATGTTTACTCTCAGTTTATGCATGTCATGTTACCTTTACCTGTTTTTATGCTGGAAGTAGATAGGACTTACCAGTCTTTATGACTGACCCCGTTTTCTTTCGCCTCTTTGTCTTCCGTTCCCCCCCCCCCCCCCCACAGGTTTTCAGGGAGGAAACATTGTTATTTAGTTCGGACTTCCTCTTCTTGAAGGTCATCATGCATGGCTTGGACTTTTCTTGGCTATGGCTACCTTACTGTTTTATTTGGGGAATAATTTATGAAAAGGTTTTATGCTTCTTTACTATTGCAAGACAGGTTTTGATGTATTCTGATGTAAAAGGCTTTAGACCTTATTTTACAAGGTAATGAAATTTGTTTTACTTCCGCCGTTTTATATATATGTTCTGTCTTGTAATATTTCTGTGCATGTTTACCTCGATAATGCTTCACCAAACCTAGTGCATTCCCTTTGTGAGTGACCCTAGCGGAGGTGGGGTGTTACATTTGGTATCAGAGCAGAAGGTTACCAGACTGGGCAAAAGTTTTTAAAACCTTCTGAAAACTATTTGAGAAACCGTTTACAAAGAAGCATTTTTCAAGAAAAGTGTTTTTTAAAGGCTATTCCCCAAAAGCCATTAGCATTATCCTTTGTTTCCTTGATTGAACCTCTTTTCCTTTCTTTCCTCCATCTGTAGTCACAGTAGTTTTAACTGCGACTAATACTTGTCTAGCTACGTAAGTGTTTTCCCGTGCGATGGAGGAAGTTCTCGAGAGACCTGTTACCGAAGTTATAAGAAGGGATAATAAGAGCAAGGATAAAGGACACGAGCTTAAGAATAAACAACTTGTTGGTATGGCTTGATCCACAAAGGAAGATAAGGACAAGATCAGCGAGAGGGCAATTGTATGCTCTCATTTCTACCGTACCTAAGAGGAATGGTACCGTTTCTGTTAAAGGCTTAGCCTTTCTTTTCTATCGTCCCGTGTAGACTTTGTTTTGATCATCGCATCATTTAAGTCTGCCTCGATAGTTAAGTCTCTGCACCTTAGTACTATCATGGTAGAAGATCCCACTTTAGTCCCAAAAATCTTGTTGGAGAGTCGGTCCATTTATTCATGACTTGTTTGGTTTTGAGAACGTCTATGCCAAGTGTTGAGATTAGGAGCAATGCTTCTATTGTTGAGCTATGGATGGATTCTAGGGATGAAGTGGTGATCCAGTAATGGATGCCATTCTCGGTTTTGAAAGGAGGATAGTTAAACTCTTAACTTGCCTTGGTAATACCCTCGAAGTCTCGTGTAACCTTTTGGGTTCTGTCATGGTTAGTTATCTAGAATCTCTTGATGCATTTATCGGAAATCTCTGATCCAATCGAGTAACGTTCGCCAATAAGACGGATGGTTCATTCCGCTTGAGCATGGGTTTTAGGAATCACCCTAGTAAGTGCACGTGGTAACATGGATTGGCATCGGTAAACGAGATCCAGAATTCACTAGTGAATTTTGGAGAGCTTGCATGAGTACGCAGATATGGTTGAGCCAAGTATACTAGGGAAAGAACAAGTGAAAGTGGAACGAGAGGCGACAGTGAAATGAGTTCCAACTCATACCTTGGAAATAGGAATCAAGGAGCTACAAAATCATGAAGTCAAAGGCTGTCAAGGCACAATGGAATTAAGCTCAAGGAAATGCGGCTTAGACGCACGCATCATGTCTCTTTTTAAGAGTACATCTTTTATCCTTGGTCCACCTGTAGAGCTTGCTTGCACGCTATCGCTTGGTGGATATCCTCTCGGTCCTGTTTCTGTTGCAAACCCCGTAAGGAGTTTGTCTTGTTTATCTCCTCGATCCTATCGTGAGAACCTTAGGTAGAAACCTATGGATGTAAACATGTGTTTGAAACATGTTATGATTGATAGGGTTGCAAATGGTTGCAAGTGGTTGCTTGTGGATGCGCGAATACACATTAGATACTAGATCGACACACTCACATTTCATATTGCATATGCACGAGTATTTATACCTGTTTATGGATGAAATTGAATGTGTTATCATGTGGATGTTGCATATGAATGAATGGTTGTGCACACATATAGTGTTTATATGACTAGGACTATTTGCATACATGTTGGATTCATGGCACTAAACATAATTTGCATTAGAAGATCATTCAGGCCTGATCATTAGCATTAGTTAAGGAACATATACACACACTTTCTGCATATGTTCATACAGCATTAGAAATCTTTTAAGGACAATGATTACTTGTGGATGATGTTTTGAGTAGATGGATGATGGATGGTAGGATACGTTCTTCCTAACTTGGAGATTTCGGGGACGAAATCCATAAAGGAGGGGAGAATGTAACAACCCGAATTTTAACAACGTGTTAAGACAAGAATCAAGGCAGAATTAAATTATAAAATCTGAATCAGGATAAACGGGTTGCGCCATTGCGTTCGTCTCGGAAAAATACGCGAAATAGAGTCTGAAATTTCGTAAATCGGAGTCCGTATGACCGAGATATGGCCTCGCGAAGTTTCACGAAAATTCAAATCCGAAAACAGATTCGAATTCAGTCCAAAAAGAGAAGGCGGGAAAATTCCCGCCAGACACCCAGGGTGTCGACACCCGTGTCGACATGGGTGTCGACCCCTGGGTCGACCCCCCCTGGTCGAACCAGCGACCTGGTGCACCTGCTTCTGGTTTTGGCTCGGTTTTGGAGGCTTGTGACGGATTTTGACAATTCAGATCTATCCTAGGGTTTATCCTACGGCCTAAAACTACCCTAACATCTATAAAAAGACCCCTAGACCTACCCTAAACCCTCATAACTCACTCATGCCACGAAGTGCTGCCCAAATGTCAAGTGATCATGGCCTCCATCTCCAACTCCAAGAGACTATGCATTCAAACTAGATCCGAATCAAAAGGTGCGAGCTTGCTACACCAAATAGAGGCCAAATCAACGTTGCTACGACGGTTCCATGACGATTCTTCGACAAAGGAGCCACCTTTCTTCGTCAAGATGATGCATGATTCTTTCCTAAGCCTCGCTATGTAAGTTCTAGCTACTTGTAGATTCTAACGGTGGTTCAAATGTGACATGGGATAAAATGTGATGAAACATAAGTATGCTAGCCTATATGAACCTTGTCATGTCTCTTTTGCTTGAACCTATGACTTTGGGCTATGCTTAGTGATTAAATCATGCCACTTATGTTATGTTTAACCTAGTATATCTTGCAAGTTTGAATCTTTATCCATGGAATGTTAGCATGAACCTTTGGGAACCACTTGACTTGTGAAAACATTGGCAAAGACTTGACTTTGGGGCTTATGCATGTAAATGAACCCAAACCCCTTATGTATCATGCATGTTTGTGGCCAAATTCACTTATGATACTATGCATGTTTGTGGCCAAATTCCCTTATGAAACTATGCATGCTTGTGGCCAAATTTCCTTATGAAACTATGCATGCTTGTGGCCAAATTCCCTTATGATACTATGCACGTTTGTGGCCAAATTCCCTTATGATACTATGCGTGTTTGTGGCCAATATGTTGGCATAATACCCTACTATGTGACTCGCTTCCACTTGGGTTGGAAATACGTTTGGGTAGCTTAGGAAAAACGTGGGTATGACATGAAAAACTTGACGTGGGGTTTACATGAGAACATGACATTCATGATACATTTAAATATGGTCATGACACGTGGGAAAACATGGAACTTGAACTAGACATGGGTGGGTTGTAAGTGTAATAAGACACTAGACCAAACATGAAAGTGGCCAACTCGAGGTTGGGTTGAGTTTGTAGCATAAATCTACCCGGACCCGCCCGGCTTAACTAGTGGCTACAAACAATAGGACCCAATGTGAGTAGTTGGTCACATAGCACTTAAAACCCGAGGTTAGACTAGGTTGTGGTGTAAATCTACCCGGACCCGCCCGGCTTAACTAGTAACCACAACAAAGTCTAATGTGAGGGGTTGGGGTGCATTAATCTAATAAATGCCACATGAAAAGGTTAAGTAATTTTGATTAATGACACTTAACCGATATGACACGAATGGGTAGGTTAAGTTAAACCGGACTTGGTTCCTTAATGACACTTAACCATGTAAGACAATTAGGGGATGGGGTTAAATAATCCATACTTAACTAATCTAACACGGTAAATTCGATGGGGTTAAGTAATCCATACTTAACTAATCTAACACGGTAAATTCGATGGGGTTAAATAATTTACACTTAACTAATCCGACTTGGTAATTAGATGGGGTTAAGTAACTTAGACTTAACTAATCTAAAACACGGTAATTAGATGGGGTTAAGTAACCTTCACTTAACTAATCTAAACACGGTAATTCGATGGGGTTAAGTTAAACGCTTAACCAATCTAAACTTGGTAATTCAATGAGGTTAAGTAACCAATACTTGACCAACTCAACATGATAATTTAATGAGGTTAAGTAACTTATACTTAACCAATTATACATGATGATTTGATGAGGTTAAGTAACCTATACTTAACCAATCTAATAGGTGGACCTGATAAGGTTAAGTCACAAGACCTTTTAAAATTAGGCTTAACCATTGTAACACGATTAGTGGATGGGGTTAAGCTAACCCATACTTAACCAATCCGACTCGATAATCTGATGGGATTAAGATAATCTGTGCTTAATCAATCTAACATGATAATCTGGTAGGGTTGAGACAAATAAACACTTAACCAACTTGTAGGGCTAAGCCTTGAACTTAAATACTTAGCCAATCTTGACATGATTCGTAGGCGGGCTAAGTCACGAACCTGAATAACAACACTTAACCCAATAGACAAAACCCTAGTGGGAGGAACTAGGTAGAAAATCGTGGTTAATCAAGGGTAACGGGGAAAAGAAGCTAAGTGGTAAACCTTAGTTGAGTATAACTAAGTAATAATTCTTAGCCAAGGACATGGGACTAGTTCATGAATGGATGAGTAACCCGATATGGTAGGTCATCACTTAAACACACGAGGAGGAGCAAATTATCCGACTTGGATAAGGGCTCCAACGAACTGGGTGACGAAGCGGTAGCTTCGGGGGACGTGAGGCTACTCTTGGTATCCCTCTGTGAGGTGGCAGGTGGTCCATGAAACCCGGCCTCATAGAGGTTAAGGACTGCGATAGAAGAGCCAAGAGTATGCCTTGGTTGCTATGCGAGCGACCTAAAGACTGGGATGGATTAGCGTGGAGTCGACGATACTTGATTTTGCCCTGGATAGCACATCGCCGGCTACCTACCATCTTTAGTCAATCGTGCACGAGCGGAAAGGCAAAGAACTCCCAACAGACCATGTTCTTGCTATCGAGTCATGGGTGAGGTTGGCCCATAGGAAAGTGGGTCTATAGTGGGGCCGGGATGTAGTTCTCATGCATGATTTTTCTTGGATTGCCTTTCAGTAGTTGAGGGAGGGTCACATGGGACCATAACCACGGATACAAAAACAGACCTTGATATCTGCATCAGCAAACGACTTAAAGCTCCCGACCGAGTTCCGTATTTCTTGATTTGCCCTGGCACGGAACTCGGGTGGCACATTGAGATACATGTGCATCTAGTCCTGGAAAATGATTCACGATACATACGTGGGATAAAGGGCGTGGTTGACGGGTGGCATAATCCCTAGTGGTCCTAGGTGGCCAAAACCCAAACCGAGACACGGAAACGTTCATTAGGTGGCATAATCCCTAGTGGTCCTAGGAGGCATAAATCCTAATTGAACACGCGATAGTTCATGGTTAGAAAACATAACTAGATCAAGGGTGGCAGTCCAAAACAACTTCAAGGATAAAATGGTACTACGTTGAGGTGGTATAGCTTTACATGGGAAAGCCCGTACGGCCTACGGCAAAGGACTGAACTTATACATGGAAAGAAACATACGAGTTGTGAAAAAACCTACATATGCTATATATCAGGTTGACATGGACCATTACATGACATTGGGCAAGGGACATTCATAGTTAACACATGACGCGGGTGGGGACACTAGTACGAGAGGTGCAGAGCAAATATACATGATAGATGCTGTGGGATGTTATACATGATAGATACCTTGTGATAGTATACTTGATAGAAACCTGACGATGTGATACCTTGATTCTTGACACCGTAGTTTATCATGATACCTTGGTTTACCTTGCTACAGTAGTTCATCAAGTTATCTTGGTTTAGCTTATCTATCTTGTTGTCATCCTTATGTTTACTCTCAGTTTATGCATGTCATGTTACCTTTACCTGTTTTTATGCTGGAAGTAGATAGGACTTACCAGTCTTTATGACTGACCCCGTTTTCTTTCGCCTCTTTGTCTTCCGTTCCCCCCCCCCCCCCACCCCCCCCCCCCAGGTTTTCAGGGAGGAAACATTGTTATTTAGTTCGGACTTCCTCTGCTTGAAGGTCATCATGCATGGCTTGGACATTTCTTGGCTATGGCTACCTTACTGTTTTATTTGGGGAATAATTTATGAAAAGGTTTTATGCTTCTTTACTATTGCAAGACAGGTTTTGATGTATTCTGATGTAAAAGGCTTTAGACTTTATTTTATAAGGTAATGAAATTTGTTTTACTTCCGCTGTTTTATATATATGTTCTGTCTTGTAATATTTCTGTGCATGTTTACCTCGATAATGCTTCACCAAACCTAGTGCATTCCCTTTGTGAGTGACCCTAGCGGAGGTGGGGTGTTACAATAGTTATATTTATTCTTATGTTTTTGGGCTATGGGTTGATTCTAGGCATTGATTGTAACAACCCGTATTTTCAATAACCAGTAATAATGAAAATTGAGGCAGAATTAAATTATAAAATGTGAATCAAGGGAAACGGGCTATGCCATTGCGTTCGTCTCGGAAAAATACGCGAAATAGAGTCCGAGTTTTCGAAAATCGGAGTCCGTATGACCCAGTTAAGGCCCATTGAAGTCTTCAGAAAAATCCTGAGTAAAAACAGATTCAAATTTAAGGAATTGGGCCAGCTGGGCCAAGGCGGGAAAATTCCCGCCAGGGGCCCCATGTCGACAGGCCTGTCGACAGGGTCCCCAGGGAGTCGACTGCCCTGTCGACAGCCCTGTCGACAGGGGGGTGCCCGGCTGATTAGCCTGGTGCACCATTTCTGATTGGGGTTGGGTCTTGTGGCCTATTTCTAGAGAGTTCCGGGATCTGATGGCCCTAATTGAATCTAGGGTTAATCCTATGGTTCAAATCACTAACCTAATCTATAAATAAGACCCTAACCTACCCTAAATCATTCATTATTCATCCTAGTAACTAAACTATGCCAAAATCCATCCTCTCATGGCCTCCACCCTCTTCATACAATTCCTAAACAAATCCCTAAGAGATTTCCATGCATACAAGGGTATTTAGGCTTGTATGATCCTCCTTAGCTTGCATTAAAGGCTTGTTTGTCAATTGGCATCATAAAGGAGGAGTCTTGATCAAGTTTGCTTGCATTTGGGGGCTTTAATTAGTTGCATAAGGGGTTTCTTGCATTTGTTATACTCATTTGAGTCCGCATAAGCATTGTAAGCCCTCTTACCTTCATTTTAGAAATTCTAAAGTTAATGTGTGATGAAAGTTGGGGTTTATGTATGTTTATTGAGTTGTTCATGTTTTGACAAGTTGTGCATGTTTGACAAGTTGAGCATGCTTATGCAAGTTTAAAATGACAAGTTGTGCATGTTTGACAAGTTATGCATGATTAAGGTAATATGCAAGTTCACCATGCTAAGTTATGCAAGTTTAACATGTTTATGGTAATATGCAAGATCACTATGCTAAGTTGTGCAAGTCTAACATGTTATGCATGATTGTTGTGCAAGTTTATCATGTATGTTGTGCCAAGTTCCCTCTTCCTATCCTTTATGCGTTACTACGAATATGTAAGCGATAGAATGACGTTGGGGGTTTTGGGGTAAACTTAAAATACATGAAAATATAAGATTTGGGAATTTACCTATTAAGTTAGGTCTACCCCTTGGGAATTTACCTATTAAGTTAGGTCTACCCAAGTAATTGTTGACTTGTAATTATGTTTTGAAATAAAGTGGACATGACACTTAGAAAACATAAGTGTGGCCAACTCGAGGTTGGGTTGAGTTTGTAGCGTAATTCTACCCGGAACCGACCGGCTTAACTAGTGGCTACAAACAATAGGACCCAATGTGGGAAGTTGGTCATGGGGTGCCAAGACCCGAGGTTAGACCAAGTTGTGGTGTAAAGCTACCCGGACCCGCCCGGCCTAACTAGTAACCACAACAAGGTCTAATGTGAGAGGTTAAGGTGCATTAAATTAATTAATGCCTCATGATTAGGGTTAAGTCAGGGTCCACTAATACTTAACCAATTTGGGGATTCGAGGGATTAGAATGTGGTTAAGTTCTGAACCGTTGGTTACACTTAACTAGTTTAATCCATTTGGGAGTTCAAGGGATTAGAACGGGGTTAAGCCACACTTAACCAGTTTAATCCAGGATTAGTGAAGGGTTAAATCACACTTAACCTCCTTAGGAAACCCTAGCAGCGTGGTCTGTTCCAGCAGTAATCCCAGTTTGGTATCATTCACAACCCTAGGGGCTAGGCTAGGGCGGGGCACGATTACTGGACTGATGTAAGCGACCAAAGCGACGGCTGAGTGGTACAGCGGTGCGGGTCCGGCGGGCTACGGACGTGCACGTAGTCCGATGTTGGACAAACTCGAGGCACGGGTACCAGTAGGTTAGGGCTGTGCATTATTGCTTAAGTGTCCGGGGTCGACAACCGAGGGCTTGATACACCCAAAGGTGGGCCCAGCACAGACTACCTACATCCATATGTGGGCCGTATGGACATCAACACTCGACGTGTTAGGCTTGTAGGGAGCCGATCGACTAGACCGTTGGGTTGGACCTTGTATTAAGGTCACCTCATGTTATTGGGCCAAAGCTTGGGCCAAGGGATCAATACCGGTTATGTTGGGTTGCTAGTACACCGTGGTGCAAAAACTTGACCATGTTTTATGCGATGACACCTCTATCTATCTTGTAGTTAATTTACCATGCCAGTATGTTGTTATCTATGATCATCTCAGTTCCCATCATGATGTTAACTTTATTAGTTTATAGACTGATCGTAGCAGGGCTTACTCAGTCTTTTTGACTGACCCGTTTTGTTTCGCCTCTTTTCTTCCGTTCCCCCCCCCCCCCCCCCAGGTTCTCAGGGAGGGAATACAGGAGCCTAGCTTGGATCTTAGCTGCTTTCTTGGATAGCTCATGTATGCTTTGGACTTGAGCTCGCTATGGTTTCTTCCACTTTGGGGATAGCTACTTTTATGTTTTCTTTTTCAGTATCAGATGATGTTATTATATGTACTAGACTTGTTTACTTGGGAAATTGACATTATGATGTACCGGACTTGTGTTTTGAAATAGTTTAAAAGTCTTCCGCTGTTTATTTACTTACTCTGTTTATTTACATACATATATATATATATATATATATATATATATATATATATCATGTCCTGCCTTGCTATATCATTATGCACGTTTACCAATAATACCCCTCCAAAGCTAGCGCATTCCTTTGCGAGTGACCCTGGCGGAGGTGGGGTGTAACATTTGGTATCAGAGCATATGGTTTACGAGAAGGGATAAAAAGGTTTTTAAAACTTTTGAAAAACTACTTTCAAAACCAAGTATTAATTATTTTCCAAAGAAAAGTCTAGTTGTTTTTAAAGGTTATTCCCCAAAAGCCATTAGCACTATCCTTAGACTCCTCGTTTAAACTCTTTTCTTTTCGTTCCAGCATGTCTAATAATCTCATCTTGCCCGAAGGAGTAACAATACCCGATTGGTTTCCTCGGTACTTGGAAGTCACGGCACCGGTCCCGGGTGTCCCTAATGTTGTCTCCCCAGTCGAGGCCGTTGTTCCTCCTTCTCCTCCCGTAGCTGATGTTCCTCTTCCCCCTCAGCCTCCACAAGCGGATTTTGCGGAAACTTGTAAGAACTTTAAGAGGATGGGTGGCAAGAATTTTAATGGAACAGAGACTTTTGTAGAAGCAAGTAATTGGTTGAAAGAGACCGAAGATCTTTTAGCCACACTTGATATAGGTGACCGCAGGAAGGTTTTGTTAGCAGTATGGTTGCTAAAGGAAGAAGCTGCACGTTGGTGGGTAGTCACCACCGCTACTAGGCCAATTGAGACTTGGGATGACTTTAGAGGAAGGTTTGGACTGAGATTCTTATCACTGAAGCAAGGGGACATGACTATTAGGGAATACATAGATAAGTTTAATCAACTGGCTCGTGTCAATATAGACTTGGTTAATACAGCTCAGAAGAAGGCCCTACACTTTGCTCTAGGATTAAACGAGCCATTACATGATTTGGCCCTGTCTCATATACCCTTGGGGGCGACTTTCGAGAGTTTAGTGAATTTGGCCCTACTTCAAGAAGAAGGTAGCAATGATAAGAAAGAGGTCAAGGCAAATGAGTCTCAAGGCAAAAGAGTAAATTCCGGGAAATGGGGCAAGAATATGAAATGTAACTTCTGTGGTAAAGTTGGACATATAGCCAGGGAATGTAGGAAGAAGGAGAAGAGAAAGCGGGGCGAATGCTTTGATTGTGGTGAGTTTGGACATTTCAGCAAGGATTGCCCAAGGAAACAAGGGCAAGGTCAGACTCAGTGTGCAGGACTATCTGGAGGGCGAATTCATCCCCTCAACCCCGTCCTTCCAGCTCATGATAGAGGTAGTGTTCCTGTTGAAGATCTTGTTTACATTTTCTGATTTTCCCTGTTCGAACTTTGTTTGATTCTGGCACATCGCATAGTTTTATTTCATCTGATCCAGTTGAAAGTTTTGCACCTAAGTACTAGTGTAGTTAATGATCCCGTATGAGTTTCAAATCCAATTGGGGGTTCTGCCCGTTTGTCTATGGTCTGAGTGGATTTGAAAATTTCCATCTTGAGTATAGAATTCTCGTGGGATGTTTATATTCTCGGCTTCAGGGGATATGGGTTAGTTTTGGGCATGGGATGGCTGTCCTATTTTGGAGCCATTCTGGGTTTTTGTGTATATAGGGTGGTGAGGCTCATGACTCGCCTCAGCAGTACCCTTAGAAATTTCTAGTAACCCTATGGGTCCCGTCATGTTATGTTATCTTGAATCCCTCAACTCGTCTATCGATAGTTTGCAATCTGTGAGGGTGGTCCGAGAATATCCTGATATCTGGGGATAGATTTCTGTATTATCTGGTTGGTAATGCCAAGCCAGTTTCGTGGCCGATTAGGCACATGACCTCACGAAATAAGAGTTAAGAAAGCAAGTCAAGGAGTTGCTTGAGAAGAACTTCCTGAGACAAAACATTTTCGAGTAGGGTGCTCCAGTAGTATTCGTTACTAATGTGGACGGTTTGCTTCGCTTATGTGATTGATCTTCGTAAGAAGAATAGGTAACCGTTACCAAGGATCAATGATTTGTCTGATCAGCTTGTAGGAGCATCCGCTTTCTTTTGATCTAGCTACCGGATTCCATCAGCTTAGGATGGCTGAGGATGGAATTGACAAGACTGCGTTTAGGACTCTGGATGGGTTTTAGAATGGTTAGTCATGCTATTTGGTTTGACTAAGGCACCCGCATATTACGTGGACTTGATGGGTAGGGTGTTTAGGGAGTCCTTGAACAAGTTTGTCGTGGTCGTCGTGGACGATATTTTGATCTCCTCAAAAGAGCGAGGAAGAACATGCTATACATCTCAAAGAGGTGATGGATACGCTTAGAGCCACCGGTTGAAGGTCAAGTTCTCCAAATGCCACTTTGGAGGAAAGAAGTTGGATTTCTTGGGCACATAGTTCTTAAGTAAGGCTTAGCGGCGGATTCCGCTAAAGTGGCTGCGGTTTGAGATCGGAAGGCTCTGAGAAGGGCAATTGAATTAAGAAGCTTTCTCCGTTTAGCTAGTTAGTTAGCATTCCCGGAGCTTAGACTTACTCTTCTGGACCAAGAAGGGAGTTTCACGGGAAGAAGACCCGCGGTTGGTCAAGAACATGGACCAGTCGACTCGAGGCGAGATGTTAGGTCACCTCGCTAGATATATTATAAAGGATGACTAAGGCACGATGAGAGATTATGTGTTCCTCGAGTGAAAGACTTGGTAAAGAAGGTTCTTGAAGATGCGCATCACTCGAGAAGGTGGCCGAGTTGGTTTCAGGATACATGTTGTGCCACCAGGTTGAGGCCAAGTCATAGAAGCCCAGTGGGCCATTACCTCCATTGGAAGTTTCGCAAGGGAAGTGTGAAAACATCTCGATAGATTATGTGGATAGACTACCTAGATCAAAGAAAGGGAATACGGGTATGGGGGTCATAATAGGTAGACTCACGAAGAGTGCTCATTTCAGTCCGGTGAAGAGCGAGAGGACTGCATCATGGTCAGCAACGGTTTACCCTCAAGAAGTTGGCCAGTTTTAAAATAGCCTGCAGAAAGCCATGGGTAGGCAACTGAATCTAGGTACGGCCTATAGGCGGATGGTTCATGTCGATTAAGCCTGAGCTATAGGAAATCACGTTTATAAGGGCAATTGGCAACGTGGAGTGGTATTTCCAAGAAAAGTTCTGCTGCATGGAATACCTTATGGTAAGAAGACGAGATCCAGGATTCACTAGTGAATTTTGGAGAGCTTGCATGAAATCATGAGGTTATAGTATGTTTAAGCCAAATATACAGAAAGAAGAATAAGTGGGAAAGAAAGACGAGAGGCAATAATGAAATGAGTTCCAACTCGAATTTGGGAAATAGGAGTTAGGAAGCCAAGGAATCATGAAGTGGAAGATAGTCAAAGCACAGTGGAGTTAAGCTCAAGGAAACGTGACTAAGAAGAGTGAAGACTAGATACGCGCATCATATCTCATTTTAAGAATGCATCCTTGATCCTTGTTTTCCTGTGGAGCTTGCTTGCAAGTTATCTTTTGCATATATCCTCTCGGTCCCATTCTCGATCTTATTTCTGTTGTCAACTCCATAAGCGGGTTATGACTCATCGGTTAGTACTATATGTCGGAGTTTGAATGGATTTCTTGTAATCCAAAAAGGAGTTTATCTTGCTTATCTTCTAAGCATATATAGTTTATCTTGTCATGAGAACCTTAGGTAGAAACCCTTTGGTTGAAACATGTGTTTAAAACATGTTATGCTTGATGGTTGCAAGTGGTTGCAAGTGGTTGCAAGTGGTTACTCGTGGATGCATTATACACATTAGGCACTAGATCGGCTCACACACTCTTCATGTTGCATATGCATGAGTGTTTATGCTTATTCATGGTTGAAACTTGTTGTGTTGTCACATGGATGTGGAAATGGATGAATGTTATGTGCACTCATATAGATACTATGAATTTAGGAATTTGCATACATATGGATTCATTCCACTGACATACATATGCATTAAGGAGGTTTTACTGTATCAGTAACCGCCTGATTTACATATATATGCATTAAGGAGGTTTACTGTATCAGTAACCGCCTGACTTTTGCATTAGGTAAGTACATATACACACACTTTTGCATATGTTCATCCAGCATTTAGAATCTTGTAAGGACAATGATTGCTCGTGGATGATGCTTTGAGTAGATGGATGATTGGATGGTAGGATACGTTCTTCCTAACTTGAAGATTTCGGGGACGAAATCCTTTAAGGAGGGGAGAATGTAACAACCCGTATTTTCAATAACCAGTAATAATGAAAATTGAGGCAGAATTAAATTATAAAATGTGAATCAAGGGAAACGGGCTATGCCATTGCGTTCGTCTCGGAAAAATACGCGAAATAGAGTCCGAGTTTTCGAAAATCGGAGTCCGTATGACCCAGTTAAGGCCCATTGAAGTCTTCAGAAAAATCCTGAGTAAAAACAGATTCAAATTTAAGGAATTGGGCCAGCTGGGCCAAGGCGGGAAAATTCCCGCCAGGGGCCCCATGTCGACAGGCATGTCGACAGGGTCCCCAGGGAGTCGACTGCCCTGTCGACAGCCCTGTCGACAGGGGGGTGCCCGGCTGATTAGCCTGGTGCACCATTTCTGATTGGGGTTGGGTCTTGTGGCCTATTTCTAGAGAGTTCCGGGATCTGATGGCCCTAATTGAATCTAGGGTTAATCCTATGGTTCAAATCACTAACCTAATCTATAAATAAGACCCTAACCTACCCTAAATCATTCATTATTCATCCTAGTAACTAAACTATGCCAAAATCCATCCTCTCATGGCCTCCACCCTCTTCATACAATTCCTAAACAAATCCCTAAGAGATTTCCATGCATACAAGGGTATTTAGGCTTGTATGATCCTCCTTAGCTTGCATTAAAGGCTTGTTTTTCAATTGGCATCATAAAGGAGGAGTCTTGATCAAGTTTGCTTGCATTTGGGGGCTTTAATTAGTTGCATAAGGGGTTTCTTGCATTTGTTATACTCATTTGAGTCCGCATAATCATTGTAAGCCCTCTTACCTTCATTTTAGAAATTCTAAAGTTAATGTGTGATGAAAGTTGGGGTTTATGTATGTTTATTGAGTTGTTCATGTTTTGACAAGTTGTGCATGTTTGACAAGTTGAGCATGCTTATGCAAGTTTAAAATGACAAGTTGTGCATGTTTGACAAGTTATGCATGATTAAGGTAATATGCAAGTTCACCATGCTAAGTTATGCAAGTTTAACATGTTTATGGTAATATGCAAGATCACTATGCTAAGTTGTGCAAGTCTAACATGTTATGCATGATTGTTGTGCAAGTTTATCATGTATGTTGTGCCAAGTTCCCTCTTCCTATCCTTTATGCGTTACTACGAATATGTAAGCGATAGAATGACGTTGGGGGTTTTGGGGTAAACTTAAAATACATGAAAATATAAGATTTGGGAATTTACCTATTAAGTTAGGTCAACCCCTTGGGAATTTACCTATTAAGTTAGGTCTACCCAAGTAATTGTTGACTTGTAATTATGTTTTGAAATAAAGTGGACATGACACTTAGAAAACATAAGTGTGGCCAACTCGAGGTTGGGTTGAGTTTGTAGCGTAATTCTACCCGGAACCGACCGGCTTAACTAGTGGCTACAAACAATAGGACCCAATGTGGGAAGTTGGTCATGGGGTGCCAAGACCCGAGGTTAGACCAAGTTGTGGTGTAAAGCTACCCGGACCCGCCCGGCCTAACTAGTAACCACAACAAGGTCTAATGTGAGAGGTTAAGGTGCATTAAATTAATTAATGCCTCATGATTAGGGTTAAGTCAGGGTCCACTAATACTTAACCAATTTGGGGATTCGAGGGATTAGAATGTGGTTAAGTTCTGAACCGTTGGTTACACTTAACTAGTTTAATCCATTTGGGAGTTCAAGGGATTAGAACGGGGTTAAGCCACACTTAACCAGTTTAATCCAGGATTAGTGAAGGGTTAAATCACACTTAACCTCCTTAGGAAACCCTAGCAGCGTGGTCTGTTCCAGCAGTAATCCCAGTTTGGTATCATTCACAACCCTAGGGGCTAGGCTAGGGCGGGGCACGATTACTGGACTGATGTAAGCGACCAAAGCGACGGCTGAGTGGTACAGCGGTGCGGGTCCGGCGGGCTACGGACGTGCACGTAGTCCGATGTTGGACAAACTCGAGGCACGGGTACCAGTAGGTTAGGGCTGTGCATTATTGCTTAAGTGTCCGGGGTCGACAACCGAGGGCTTGATACACCCAAAGGTGGGCCCAGCACAGACTACCTACATCCATATGTGGGCCGTATGGACATCAACACTCGACGTGTTAGGCTTGTAGGGAGCCGATCGACTAGACCGTTGGGTTGGACCTTGTATTAAGGTCACCTCATGTTATTGGGCCAAAGCTTGGGCCAAGGGATCAATACCGGTTATGTTGGGTTGCTAGTACACCGTGGTGCAAAAACTTGACCATGTTTTATGCGATGACACCTCTATCTATCTTGTAGTTAATTTACCATGCCAGTATGTTGTTATCTATGATCATCTCAGTTCCCATCATGATGTTAACTTTATTAGTTTATAGACTGATCGTAGCAGGGCTTACTCAGTCTTTTTGACTGACCCGTTTTGTTTCGCCTCTTTTCTTCCGTTCCCCCCCCCCCCCAGGTTCTCAGGGAGGGAATACAGGAGCCTAGCTTGGATCTTAGCTGCTTTCTTGGATAGCTCATGTATGCTTTGGACTTGAGCTCGCTATGGTTTCTTCCACTTTGGGGATAGCTACTTTTATGTTTTCTTTTTCAGTATCAGATGATGTTATTATATGTACTAGACTTGTTTACTTGGGAAATTGACATTATGATGTACCAGACTTGTGTTTTGAAATAGTTTAAAAGTCTTCCGCTGTTTATTTACTTACTCTGTTTATTTACATATATATATATATATATCATGTCCTGCCTTGCTATATCATTATGCACGTTTACCAATAATACCCCTCCAAAGCTGGCGCATTCCTTTGCGAGTGACCCTGGCGGAGGTGGGGTGTAACATTGATGGGGTAGCTAATAATTGTGAAGCAAGGGTATTTAGACTTTCGACTTGCCTCGGGAATACACTTGAGATTTCGTACGATCCTAAGGGATCAGTTTGTCTTAGCTACCTAGAATCACTTTATTTACCTATCGACGATTTTCGATCTGTTGGAGTAGTCCATGAGTACGCAAGGTGTTTTGATTAGGGTAGGGGTTTTCCCCCTAAAACTAGAGACAGACTTCCGCATGTATCTAGATGACGTCGCAAAGCCAGTTATGTGATCAACAAAAATTCTGGAGCAAGATTGGCAAGGATAGCCAGAGTCGGTAAAGTGCCCAATGGTTTGGTTTTTTTGTTAGTACATCTCACATAGATTGTCCAAATTCAGAGGAGGTATCCCTTGGGTGCTTGTCTGATAAGGTTTAGGCCTTTGGGGTTTGTACTTGAGGGATGTCGAGTTCGACTAGGATGGTTTACGTGAGAAATATATGGTTGGGGCTGGCACCCTAAGTTAGACTGACCTTAAGAAAGGTAAGTAACCATTAGCTTTAGACCCTCAGACTTGCAGCATCATGGATAAGCTAAGTAGAGGAGAGACCTCTAATCATCTTAGGATATACACTCGATATCATGGTTAATATCTGTTTATCTTGGAAAGATAGTTCGACTACATTGGATACCCTCTAGCATAGTAAGTGATCGAGGGCCTACCTTTACTAGTGGGTTTTGGAAATGGAGGTCAAGAAGCTTCGCAACCATGAAGTTAAATTAGATAAGGTACAGTGGAGTGAAGCTCAAGAAGATGCGACTTAGAAGACTGAAGACTAGATACGCGCATCTTACCTTTTTTAAGGGTATATCCTTGATTCCTCTTTTTCTGTAAAATCTATTTGCATGCTAGCTTTAGCTTTTAAGTATATCATCTCGGTCCTATCCTCGATCCTTAGGTAGAAGCCAATGGATGTAAACATGTGTTTGAGACATGTTATGTTTGGTGGATGCAAGTGGCTGCAAGTGTTTGCTAGTGGTTGCTCGTTGATGCATATACACACATAAGGCACTAGATCAGCTCAGTCACTTCCATATTGCATTTGCATATACGTATTTGTTTATGTATTGAACTTAATGTGTTATCCTGTGGACATTGCATTTGAGTGAATGGTTGTGCATTCATATAGAAATAATATGTATCATTAGGATTGCATATATATTGGACGCATGACACAGACATGATTTGCATTAAGGAGGTCAACTGAATCAGTAGATCGCCTGATCTTGCATTAAATAAGGACATATACACACACTATGAATATGATCGTGAAAGCATTAGAAATCTTTTAAGGACAATGGACGCCGGTGATTAAATGGTTGAGTACATAGATGTTGGATGATAGGATATGCATTCTTCTTAACTTAGAGATTTCGGGGACGAAATCCTTTAAGGAGGGGAGAATGTAACACCCAGCAATTTTAAATAGGGACATAAGATATAATCAAAGAATAATTTATTACAAATGTGATAATTAAGGGAAACGGGTTACGCCATTGCGTTCGTCTCGGAATTCTGCTTGAGATAGAGTTCGAGTTTGCGTAAATCGGACAACGTATGAAGAAGATATGGATGAACGAAGTTAGGCAGAAAACCAAACGAAGAAAAGAAAAAAATTGCACGGGCGCACTTGGGAAGTGCGCCAGTACAAAAATTGCACTGGTGCACCTGCCAAGTATGCCCAGGTCGAGCTGAAAACCTGCACAGCTTTCTGGCGTGTTTTGATTCGTACTGTGACTCATTGCTAAGTCCTTTCTGACTCATTGCTGAGTCATTAGGGCTGAGGTGTCATCCTATACTGACTGAATGGTTGTGACTAACTCTAGGACCATCCGACGGCTCTAATTGAATTTGAAACTCTATATAAACAACCTAACACTCAACCCTAAAATCACACTAATTCATTCTAAGAGCCGTCATACCGCCATACTCAACTTAGGACAGCCACCATTTTCTTTCAACTAAAAAGAAAACTAGAAAGCTACGAAATGAATCAAATCTAAATTATAAGAACAACGGTCTACATCAAAGGCGAGCATACCAACATCAGAATTCAGATTACAGAAATCAAGAATTCCTTCTTTGTAAGTTTGGTTATTTCTTAGATTTGAACGTGTAATTGGAATCGTGAATGTAATGAATCAAAATATAGAACTATAGCAATTTGCAATTTAATTATCTTTGATTCGTTCTTATGTCAAATCGAAAGTTATTTATGCCCTTGGATCTGATTTACAACTATGACTGTGAGACTTTTGCCTAAGACTATGACTATGAAACTGTTGCCTATGAAGCTATTGCCTATGACTATGATTATGAATATGAGACCTTTGTCTAAGACTATGGCCATGAACTGTCGCCCATGGAATTATTGCCTACGACTATGAATCATAACTATGAGACTATTGCCTATGACATTGATTAAGAAATTATTGTGATTAGTCACTCATGACTATTGTGGTTAATTGCCTATGACTATTGTAGTTAGTTGCTTATAACTATTCCCATTGTTACAATTAACCGATCATGTTTGCGACGGCCCGCCCCGCACCAACCGACATTTACTCCAAAAGTGCGTTGTACACATGTCCAGTTAGCACGGAACGGGTTGTCAGAAGAAAAAGGGAAGAAGGAAATGAACATACAAAGAACCTGTAGAATGTCTCACAGCGCATAGAACAAAATATAATAATAACATACTTGACATAAAACAGGAGAGACAGTGCATAAGCTGAAAATTAGAACTAAACATCATAGCAGCGGAAATCCAAAATACAGCTTATTACAACTTTTAAACTGTCTCAAAGCAAAAGTAAGATAAAGGAGGTGCACTACTAATGCCCAAGTAGCGACCACCAACGACACAGGGAGAATGTGTATATATATATATCATATGTGGAAGCCTCCTGCCCGCCTCCGAATCAGCTACTCGCGCATCACTAGCTAACATGTCTCTAGTATGCTCGTGTGAGCACCCAGAGTAATAAGAGGAGACATAAAACTCTGGGTCAGACATAAAGCCTGGTATGAGCGATAAGCATCTAAAGTGAACAATAACAGGTAGACTAAAACATACCTGAACCTGGACCTGCAACCAAAGAGTTAGCACTACATACTGTACAACACTCTAAGGTACCATATCAAACGGTGTAAAGATACGGAGGTGGGGGAGGTGTGCATGTCATAATGATGGCAAACAATCAAACATAGCATCCATCCTCACATCTCTCACTCAGTGCGTAAAGCATACGATATTCACCACTTCGATCACCCAACATACCTTGCTACGATCACTCTGCTCCATGAAGTCATAAATGACTTCACTGCACTGATAACGTAGCCACAAATCCTTCGATATGTCCACTTTGCCCCATGGAGTCACAAGAACCCCACTGCACTGGCTCATAGCCTTACTAATCCTTACTATGTCCACTCTGCCCCATGGAGTCACAAGAACCCCACTGCACTGGCTCATAGTCTTACTACGCATCACTTTGCCCCTCGAGTCGTAATGACTCTACTGCACTGATAACGTAGTCTTGTTACCATCACCTTGCCCCTCAGGTCATAATGACCCTACTTGTAACAACCCGTATTTTTCGATAACATGTTAAAACGAGAATAAAGGCAGAATTTAATTTTAAATTCAGAATCAAGTAAAACGGGCTATGCCATTGCGTTCGCCTCGGAAAAATATGCGAAATAGAGTCCGAGTTTTCGAAAATCGGAGTCCGTATGACCCGGTTAAGGCCCAAAGAAGTTTCCGGGAAATTTGAATTTCGAAACATGCAGAAATGGGGCCAGGCGGGAAAATTCCCGCCCAGGCATCTCGACAGGCATGTCGACAGGGCTGTCGACAGGCATGTCGACAGGGCTATCGACAGGCATGTCGACAGGCATGTCGACAGGGCTGTCGACTTGCCCTGTCGGCCGATTCTGGTCTGGTGCACCTATTTTCTATCTTGGCTAGGTTTTTGGGCCTGGTTTGAAATCTGACGGTTCAGGTTGGTCCTAGGGTTAATCTAAGGGCCTAAAACTATCCTAATCTCTATAAAAAGACCCTAAACCTACCCCTAAACCCTCATTATTCACTCATGTAACTAAACTATGGCCAAATTTCTACTCTCATGGCCTCCATCTCAAATCCCTAGAGCCTATGCATCCAAATCAAGTTCAAATCAAAAGGTGCAAGCTTGCTACACCAAATCAAGGACAAATCAACATTGCTATGCGAGTTCCATGACGATTCTTCTACAAAGGAGGCACCTTTCTTAGCCAAGATGATTCATGCTTCTTTCCCTAGGCCTAACTATGTAAGTTCTAGCTACTTTTAGAGGGAAACGGTAGTTTTTATAATGACATGGGATAAAATGAGGCTAAACATGATTATGCGAACCTATATGAACCTTACCTTGCCTCTTGTGTTCACGTTTATGATTTTAGGCCATGTGAGTGACTTAATCATGCCTCTCATGCTATGCATAACCTAGTTTAACTTGCAAGTTTGGATCTTTATGCATGAAATGCTAGCATGAACCTTTAGGAACCACTTTACTTGTGAAACATTGGCTAAGACAAGATTTTGGGGCTTATGCATGTTTATGAACCCAAACCCCTTATGCTAACATGCAAGTTTGTGGCCAAACCCTTTTTGATAATATGCATGTTTGTGGCCAAATTACCTTATGACACTATGCATGTTTATGGCCAATCTCTTTATGATGTTATGCATGTGGAAGCCAAGCCCTTTTGGCATCATGCATGTTTTGAGACCAATATGTGACATAGTATCCTTACTATGTTGACTCGCTTTGCTTGCGTTGGGAAAACACGATTTTGGGTAGTTAGATAAACATGAACATGTCGCAAAATCTTAACTTGAATATGACATGTGTTTATACTTGAAAATATGACTTGACAGATAACATGGAAGATGACATGTAAGTATGCATAAAAACATGAGCTTGGTAATTTACCTATTAAGTTAGGTCTACCCTTTGGGAATTTACCTATTAAGTTAGGTCTACCCAAATGCTTGAAAACTTGTAACATGTTTTGGAAACATGATGAACTTAGATAATATAAGTGTGGCCAACTCGAGGTTGGGTTGAGTTTGCAACGTAAAGCTACCCGGAACCGACCGGCCTAACTAGTAGTTGCAAACAATAAGACCCAATGTGAGAAGTTGGTCATGTCGCGCTTAAGCCCCGAGGTTAGACTAGGTTGTGGTGTAAATCTACCCGGACCCGCCCGGCTTAACTAGTAACCACAACAAGGTCTAATGTGAGAGGTTGAGGGTGCATTAATTAAATTAATGCCACATAATAGGGTTAAGTTAATTTGATAATGAGGCTTAACCAAATATGATATGGACAAATGGGTTAAGTAATTTGATTAGGCTAATGATACTTAACAAAACATGATAAGCTTGGGTAGGTTAAGTAACTTGATTTGCCTAATGACACTTGACCATTTTTATACGACTAGTGGACGGGATTAAGTTAACCAACACTTAATCAATCCAACACGATAACGTGATAAGGTTAAGTAAATTTTCTTAATGATACTTAACCGTATAATACAGTTAATGGATGGGGTTAAGATTAGGCTTAACTAATCTAAACATGGTAATCGGATGGGGTTAAGTTAGCCTAGACTTAATTAATCCAACTTGGTAATTTAATGGGGTTAAGTTAAACACTTAACTAATTTAACACGATGATTTGATGAGGTTAAGTGACCTATACTTAACCAATCTAACTCGTTGATTTGATGAGGTTAAGTTAATCTATACTTAACCAATCTAACGTGAAAACATGATAAGGCTAAGTCACGAATCACTTGAATACGCTTGACCGATTTGACTCGGTAATTTGACAAGGTCAAGTTAATTTATATAATTAACCAATCTAAAATGATAATTAGACGAGGGTAAGTTATGGATTGCTTAATATACTTAGCCAACTTGACACATGGTTTGTAGGGTTAAGTCTTGGACTTGGATACTTAGCCAGTTTCGACATGTTTCGTAGACGGGTTAAGTTGTGAACTTAAGTGACACTTAACCCATTAGATAAACCCTAATTCGGAGGATTAGGTAAATAACCATAGTTAACAAGGATTATGAAAATAAGGCTAAGTGGTAAACCTTATTTAAGGGAAACTAAGTAATAATTCTTAGTCAAGGAAATTTGGACCATTTCTTAGATAGATTAGTAACCCGATACGTTAGGTTAACGTTTAAGTATGCGTGTAGGAGTAGGCTGTCTATTTTAGATAAAGGCTCCAACGAACTGGGTAACGAAGCAGCGGCTTCGGGGAACGTGAGGATATTCTTGGAATCCCTCTGTGAGCTGCCAGGTCATTATACTAGGCTCACGAGAGGTTGAGGTCTGCGGTAGAAGAACCAAGAATATGCCTTGGTTGCTATGCGAGCGACCTAAAGACTGGGGTGGATAGCAGTGAGTCGGCGAATACATAAGGTGCCCGAGATAGCAAGTTCGTCGATCATCTACCATCTTGAGTCAAGCGCGTACGTACGGAAAGGCAGGGAACACCCAACATACCATAATTTGCTATCTAATTATGGGTGAGGTAGGCCGTAGGATGTGGGCTGGCCGGAGTGTAGTTCTCATGCAAGATTTTCTCTTGTGTTGCCTTTCACTAGTTGAGGGAGGGGTCTCGTGGGACCATAGCCACGTGTAGAAAAGCAGACCTTAGTATCTGCACCGGCAGATAAATCTAAAGCTCCCGACCGAGCCCTGTATTTCTTGTTGTGCCCTGTGACAGGACTCGGATGGCACGATGTGATACATGTGCATACAGTTATAGAAAAACGATTCACGATGAATGCGTGGGAAAAAGGGCGCGGTTGAGGGTTAGCGTAATCCCTAGTGGCCTAGGTGGTTTAACCCAAACCGAAGTACGAAAGCGTGCAATAGGTAAGCATAATCCCTAGTGGTGCTGGGTGGCGTAAGTCCTAGTAGTTCAAACGATGATTCATATGGAAGAGCCTAGCTAGAACAAGGGCGACAGTCCAAACGATTTCAAGGAAAATACGACATGAGGAAGCCCGTACGAGGTACGGCAAAGGACTGAACTTATATACATGGAAAGAAACATATGATCTTGAGTAACCTATATATTCGGTATATTAGGTTGACATGGACCATTACACGACTTTGGGCAAGGGACATTCATGGTTAACACATGACGCGGGTAGGGATACGAGTACGAGAGGTGCAGAGCAAATATACATGTTAGAACTAGGAAGAATATACATAATAGACACCGTGGGATGTTAGACGGGGTAGATACCTTGGGATAATGTACTCGACAGAAATCTGACGATGTGATACCTTGACTTATCATAACACCGTAGTTTATCATGATACCTTAGTTTACCTTGCCGCAGTAGTTCAACCGGCTACCCTGGTTTATCTATCTTGTAGTTATCCTTATGTTTACTTTCAGTTTATGCATGTCATGTTACCTTTACCTGTTTTTATGCTGGAAGTAGATAGGACTTACTCAGTCTTTTTGACTGACCCGTTTTGTTTCGCCTCTTTTCTTCCGTTTCCCCCCCCCCCCCCCCAGGTTTCAGGGAGGAAACAATGCTGTTTAGTTCGGACTTCTTCTGCTTGAAGGTCATCGTGGATGGCTTGGACTTCTCTTGGCTATGGCTACTTTACTGTTTTACTTGGGGAATAATTTATTAAAAAGTCTTTATGCTTCTTTACTATTGCAAGACAGGTTTTGATGTACTCTGATGTAAAAGGCTTTAGACCTTATTTATTCATGCTATGAAAGTTTGATTTTACTTCCGCTATTTATATATGTTCTGTCTTGTGATATTTCTGTGCATGTTTACCAATAATGCCCCTCTAAAGCTAGTGCATTCCTTTGCGAGTGACCCTAGCGGAGGCGGGGTGTTACATTTGGTATCAGAGCAGAAGGTTACCAGACTGGGCAAAAGTTTTTAAAGACCTTCTGAAAACTATTTGAAAATCGTGTATAAAGAAGCATTTTTTCAAGGAAATTTTCTTTTAAAAGAAAAAGGCTATTCCCCAAAGGCCATTAGCACTATCCTTGTTTCCTTGATTGAATCTCTTTTTCTTTCTTTCCTCCATCTGTAGTCACAGTGGTTTTAACTGCGACTAGTCTTTTCTATCTACAAAAGTGCTTTCCATGCGATGGAGGTGGTTCTTGAGAGACCAGTGGCCGTGTTATAAGAAAGGATAGTGAGAAAGAGGATAAAGGATACGAGTTTAAGGATGAGCAACTTGTTGGTATGGCTCAACCCAGAATGAGAGAGAAAGATGAACAATGAAACCCATGACGAGAGAGTACCTTTGGCATGGTGGAACGGGACAGATAGTTAAGTATCATGGGTCAAGGACAAGATCATCGGGAGGGCAGTAGTATGCTCTCATTTCTAGGATACCTCAGAAGGCGGGTAACGATCTTGTTAAAGGTTTAGCTTTTCTTCTCTATCATCCCGTTAGGACTTTGTTTTGATCATCGTATCATTTGAGTCTGCTTAGATAGTTGAGTCTCTGCACCTTAAGTACTAGCGAAATAGAGAATCCCATTTTTGTCTCAAAGTCCTATTGGAGAATCAGTCCATTTATACATGACTTGTTTGGATTTGAGAATGACATGCCTCGGTTATGGATGGATTCTAGGGATGAAGTGGTTATCCAGTAAGGGGTGCCACTCTCGGTTTTGATAGGAGGGTAGTTAGACTCTTGACTAGCCTTGGTAATACCCTCGAAGTCTCGTGGAACCTTTTGGGTTCGGTCATGATTAGTTACCTAGAATCCCTTGATACCTCTATTGGAAATTTGAAGCCCGATCTAGTGGTGTTCGCCGATAAGACGGATGGTTTATTTCGCTTATGCATGGGTTATAGAAATCACCCTAGTAAGTGTGCTTGATAACCTGGTTGGCATCTGTTTACTTCCAAGAGAAAGTTCTTCTACGTGGAATACCTTATGGTACGAGGTCCGAGATTCACTAGTGAATTTTGGAAAGCTTGCATGAGATCATGGGTACGCAGTCATGTTTGCGTCAAGTTTTTCCCCCTCCAAACCTTATTTCAGCCATATCTCCCAAACGGTAAGTCCGTTTGGCTATTATGACCACTCTACGGAAAGGTAAACCATCAAACGAATCCAATGGAAGTGGTTTCAGGTCAAAATTCATTTCTAATCAAAAGTTATGGCCAAAACAGTACCAACTAGGGGTAAAATGGTCATTTAAAAATCGACAAAAATCATGAACATGGGAAATGACTCTAATGGATGTTTCCCAAAGTTACATGACCATACGACTTCATACGGGAAAGAAATAAATATTCTACTATCCTATGATGTGTAGAATACGGGTCGTTACAATGTTGTACCTTGAACGGGCATTATGTTGGACCAAATCACCTATGCCTATTCCCTTGATTATGTGGATCTCATATTTAGTGTGTAACTTGGCTAGTTTATTCCTATTCACTGTTATGTACATCGAACCTGTTGGAGCCATTATTTTTGCATGCCTATTCTTTTATATCAATTCTTGTGCTTATCCCCTATTCCTTTTGATTAGTGCCATTTCATGAGTACATAGAAAACTGGTGAAATCATGTTATACATACGATTACGATGCGGGGATTAGGCGTAGCTTAATTAAGTTAGTTTGGCATAGTAAATATGTTGGCATAATCTAAATTGGCTATAATAGTGAATGATTTACATGCATATTTGACTTGGGCATAAGTTGATAAATTCAATTGGCCGCAAAGCATGTCATTGGCGTGTAAACCAAGTTTTGGACATAAACGGTAAACTAGAATATTCAATCTAGTTTTGACATGAACCGTAAATTGGAATATTAATCTAGATTGGGCATAAATTGTAAAAGGGGAATATTTAATCTAAACTATTATAAACTGCAAGTTGGGTAAATTGATTGGTAAATCAAGTTTTGGGCATAGAATATAAGTATGTTAATTTTCATGACAGATGAAAATGATCTAGGATAAATTGATTTACGGAAAATTTACATAAATAGTAAATATGTAAATTTAGTAAAAGACGAATATGCCTAACCCGAGGTTAGACTGATTTGTGGTGTAAAACTGCCCGGAACCGACCGGCACATCCAGTGACCATAACAATACCTGTCTAATGTGGGTGGTTAGTGCATCAAGCCCAGAAAGACCCGAGGTTAGACTGAGTTGTGGTGTAAACCTACCCGGAACCGACCGGCACATCCAGTAACCACAACAATATTTGTCTAATGTGAGTGGTTGGTGCTTTAATTAATTAATTAAGGCTTATGAATAAATCAAGCTAGAAATGGTGAGGTTAAGTAATTAGGGAAACACTTAACCGTAATAACATGTTAACAAAGACAAGAAGGGTGGGGTTAAGTAATCGAGAAAACACTTAGCCAATTCAACAGATTAGATGGTGAGGTTAAGTAAATTTAGAACACTTAACCGTAATAACATGTTAAATAGGCAAGTGGGTGAGGTTAAGTAAAATTAGAACGCTTAACCGTTACAACATGTTAATTAGACAAGTGGGTGAGGTTAAGTAAATTTAGAACACTTAACTGTTGTAACATGTTAATTAAGCAGATGATATGGTTAAGTTAACTAAAGTAACACTTAACTAAAATATATAATGACATGTGGTGGGGTTAAGTAATACAAGAGGAAAACACTTAACCAATTATATAACATGATGTATTAGAAGGGTTAGGTTAACACAAGAGGGCAACACATAACCAATATAACATGAATTGAGGTAGGGTCAAGTCAACACCTGAAGAAAACACTTAACTAACATGATGTGACGGGTGGATGGGTTAAGTTAACTTGAATTGATTAATGACACTTAACCAGTATAACTTGATGAGCTAATGGAGTTAAGTTAAATGGGGAATACTTAACCAATATATCCTGATGACTGAACAGGGTTAAGTTAATAAATCACACTTAACCAATCCAACAAGATAAGCGAGAAAGGTTAAGTTAATAAGAACCACTTAACCAACACGACTTGACGAGTGGGAAGGTTAAGTACACGTCGGGTTGGTGGGTAATATTTGTATATATAGGCCCACAAAACTTAACCGTTAAATAAACATGCTTGAATCTATGGGAGGGTTAAGTACATCTCGTGTAGGTGGGTAATATTAGTACATATAGGCCCACAAACTTAACCGTTAAGAAAACATGCTAGAATCGGTGGGAGGGTTAAGTACATCTCGTGTAGGTGGGTAATATTTGTATATATAGGCCCACAAACTTAAACAGCAGAAAACCCTAGTAACGGGGACTCATTTCAGCAGTAACCCACATAGATGTATCATGGTACCCTGAAACTAGGCAGGGTGGGGCACGATTACTGGGTTGATTATAAGCGGTCAAAGATAATGGCAGAGGGTACGTCAGTGTAGGTTCCGACGGTTTACGGGCGTGCACGTACTCCGAAGTGGGAAAAAGCAGGCACTGGGTACCAGTAGTTATACACTGTGCATCTTGAATCGTGTCGGGTCGCTATCATAAGGCTTGATACACCTTATGGTGGGGCCAGCACAGAGTATCTACACGCAAGAGAGGGCCGACTGACACAGACACATGGAAAATTAATACAAGTAGGTAGCATAATCCCTAGTTGAACCTAGGTCGCGTAAACCCTAAATCCGAGAGGCGTTCAATAGGTAGCATAAACCCCAGTGTCCCTAGGTAGCGTAAAACCCTGGTTCAATCTAGGAAGCACTCGATAGTAAACCCTAAATTAGATCTAGGTAATAAATGGAATCCCCATAATAGATGTACACCTGAAGGCAACCGCAAATACGGGGATTGGGATCACGTTATCATATGATCATAGATTACTAATTTGGACACCAATTAGGTAGTGCAGAGATATAGAAATCAGCATAAACAGGGTAGTTGCGAAGCAAAGAAGGAGTAGAAGCGCATTCAGTTTATCAGTACAATCAGTTTATCGGTACATTCAGTTTATCTTGCCATATCCCATGCTTATTCCATGTTATCTTGTCACAATGGTTTAGTCTTATATTTAGTTTATTCATGTCATGACCCCTTTTCCTCCTTTAAATACTAAGAATCACCGGACTTACCAGACTTTATGTCTGACCTAGTTTGCTTTCGCCTCTTTTCTTCCGTCCCCCCCCCCCAAGGTAGTCAGGGAGGGAAAAGCTCAGCTCATTTCGGGGTCGTTACTCTCTCCTAACTTGAAGATTCTTTGGCACATTGCTTTGAACTCCATTTTCTACTGCTATGGCCGGCTCATGCTTTATTTGGGGAATACCATTGGCAGTTTGTGCTTCTTATATACTAAACAAGACAGATGCTTTCTTGTAATAAGTATTGGTGTTGTAAAACAATCTTTGTACAAGCTATTTTAATCAATAAAGGTTATTTATCTTCCGCTGCTTTATTTGTCTGTCTTGTAATTTTTCTGCCTCTTGTTCTAAAAATTCTCCACCGAGGTTAAGGCATTCCCTTTGTGAGTGACCTTAATGGAGGTGGGATGTTTCACGAGAAGATTGAAGATCTACATCGAGTAAAGCTAGATCTATATCGAGTGAAGGAAGATCGCATCAAATTGAGAGGTTTGAAGCTTATTCTTCGCTGTCCGAATTGGGAATTTAGTGATTTCGAGTTATTTCGAAGAGTTGGCGAGTGATAAACATCTCTCACGTGGATTCAATCAAGTATATGGGTTGTTTGATCTTATTTTCATCATTTTATGATGTTTTCACCTACATCTACGTCATGGTAAGTATATTTTCATTCGGATCACCATAGGATCTAATCTAGCAACTTAAATCACAAAATTCATATGTTAATTTATTGTATATGCAAGTTTAAATCCACTATTTTGTTTATTCATTGATTTACCATGATTTGATGAGTTTCATATGGTTGTATGATGAATAATTATCGTTTAAGTGTTGTTGATGATTTCACAAAGTATTAATGGTTGAATTGGATGATTTGGATGAGTTGTTTGCATCGATGTTGTTGTTTAATGATGGATTGGTCAAGATTGGAGATAGATTGGTCAAATGTGGAGTTGGGTCATTTTTGCTTGGGTCGTTGATGACGTGGCATAAAGCTTGGGTCGCATGGCTTGTTGTCCAAGAAATGGTGGGTCGTTGAAGCTTCAAGTCGCAGGAGCTTCTATGGGTCAGGTTGTGGTGCATCAGGTCGGCCGAAGCATGGTAAGACGGGTTGGCTAGTGTGGATGATTTCAGCTCGTTGAGCTTCGAAAGGAAGCTGGTCATCCTGTTTTGGTGTAAGTCAGCTCGTTGTATTGTTGGGTCAGCCGAGGCCTTTGATATAAGAGTGAGATGGGTCGTTGGTTTGGAGAAGCGACCCAAAGAGATTATGGGTCGTTGGTGTGCATGCATGAAGGCAATGCGATTGTCGGTTGTGACCCAAAGACAAAGAGGAAGAACAACTCGGTGATGGGTCTATTTCAGAGATGGACGACCTGACTAATATGGACCATAAATGGTTGTTATTTTGGTTCAGTGTTGGACTTGGCTTCGACGTAAGTTCAAGATGGAATGTTCAAAGTGTTGTGATGTGTTCGTTGTTCGATGAAATGCAACGAATGTGAGTATGACTCAAAGATGTTGAGTTTGTGGATAATGGTTGTTCGAGAAGGCACTTAAGATATGAATAGTCGTTGTCGATGATGACTAGAGATGTTGAAGGCCGAGGGATTATGATTAGTCGAAGGTTCTAGTGGGCTCAAAGCAAGGGTACAATGGGTACGCATAAAAGACTGAATGGGTCGAGTACCTTGGGCAAAACATGATTGGCCTATTTGTCTTCGTCGAGTAAGACAAACATATGAATGCTGATGGTGTATGGAGTTTTGCTAGAACCGGGGCTACCATTAGCCCTTGACGATTGGCCAGATGGGTCAGTCATACAATTAATGATGGTTTCAAAGCAAGATTGGCGGTGATAGACCGAATCATGGATGATGATTGTTTTGCTTGTATCATCTTGTGTAGATTGTTCGACGTCGAAGGAGATACTTCGTGGATGCTTGTATGATGTTGGTTTACGCCTTCGGAGCTTGTGCTTGGGAGATGTCGATGTCGATTAGGATGACCTACGCTTGATAATTTGATTGTCGTGAGTGTACTGTTTTTTCTATTTGATTGTTGTAAAGGCTATCACTATCAGATGTGAAGGAAACGTATTAGGTCCTTCTCTGATGATATGATTGGTAGATTAGATGAATCTGCCTATCCTCGTATACTTTATTGATGATGTTAGTTAGTTGTTTTATCACTCACTAAGACTGTTGTATGACTGAAGGTTTTATGTTTCCCTCTTATTTACCTTCGGTTGTTCATTCGATTGTGGATAGGCAAACTGAGTAGCATGTGACAGGTAGTAGATATTGTGAGGACGATGCTGCGGAGAGATAACGAGCAGGAGGTTGGCGTATTATTTTCTACTATCTATTATTCTTGATTTTTTGTTGTTTGATGTATTCTCTGAGTGACTAGTAGTGAGGCACATTGTACAGAATTGATACTATAACTAGTTTGATGTTTGGATAATTCATGATGATATGAAAGTTAAAAATTCTGCTCAATTCTACTTCACTATTATTGCATGTTGTATATGTTCTATTATACTTTATCCTTACGCTGTGAGTTATAGGAAAGGTCCCGCTTGTGCTAACCTACCCTAATGATTTTCCACAGCTGCTTGGTGCGTCTTTCAATGCATTATTTCCATTGTTAAGTGAAGGAGTTGTGGGCGGTCTTCACAATGGATCTAGAGTTCGAAGTAGGGGATAAGATGTCACCTTTAAGGAGTGTAGTTCGGTTCGGCTCAGTGGGTGAAGTTGGCGCCAAGGTTCGTAGGGTCATCCCCAATAATGGAGAGGATATGCCAGATGGCCTATAGAGTTAGACTACCGGAGAGGTTGGCTGGAGTTTATGATGTATTCCATGTTTCGCACTTGCAAAGTGCTTACAAGATTCCACGGTGGTAGTAGATCCGAGTACTCCAGAGGATATCCAGATAGGGAGGAAAGCATCAGTAAGGTGAGTTCTTACACGGATACTAGAATATGAGATGAAGAAGTTGTCGAATAAAGATATCAAGCTTGTTGAGATTCAGTGGGGAGAGAATATCGCTACACGACTTGGGACCAGAGGATTGGATTCACTCTTCTTTTTCGTTTCTCTTGGACAGTATGCTCTCTTAATGCTTTCCTAAGATTTGAATTTGAATCTATTTTTCCTATCATTTGAATTATTAATCTTAGGTAGAAACCTTTGAGTGATTGGAAATGGTTTAAAATATGTTAATAGAACATGTTATGGTTGAATGGGTTGATATCGGTGCAAGTGTTTGCTAGTGAATACAGTGGAGCATACACACACACACACTAGTCACTAGTTAGAAATCTGCAAATTAGGATACTTACGTACTTGCATATCGATATGTATGCATTTTAATTTATTCAAAATAAATGAAAATGGTTGAATCATCAGTTGGATGTTGCATTTTGGTGAATTATATAGAATTATATGTACTATTAGGATTCATTTGCATTCATATTTTCCAATCCCAGTATAGATAGCGATGCTCCCTCGCCATCAATCTACCATAATTATTCTAACAATGATTGCGACTTTATTATAAAAAACAAAATATCTCGCAATTTTCCTCATTTATGAACAGCTTATTGGGTTCAACTGACCTTTAAACTCAAGTATGAGAGTGTATTTCTAATATATTATCAATGGTTAAGATATCCATTTATTTAAAACAACTCCTTATACTCAGCTTCACTTTACACGAAGCTCTCTTAATTTTGAAAACACTAAATTTTCACTGAACAACTCATTGGTCGTTTTGAATAATATTAAACCATATTTGTTTGCAAAGTCGATATAATATCATTCTTGCCTCCTCAATCCTACCAATATTCCCGCCTTATACAGTGGTTTAACACTATTCAAGCACAAACATTTCACATTACTCTCTTGAGAAAATTATTTTAATATCCTAAAATAATGTGTTCAATCACTTTGTAAGTGTCTAAAGAATTATTATCGATAAAGTCGATCAAACATATCGACTAGAATTCTTAAAATTCCTGACGGACCATCCAACATAATAGACAATCATAGATTTTGATTTACTCATGGTTATTCTTATCATTTTTATTATCACAAATATTTTATAAATGCAACCCACCATTAAGTCTCACTAATTAATTATCCCTTTTATTTCCTCTCCTTAATTAATTATTAAACAAAATTTAATAATTTATATTTCATCGCTTTAATCCCACTTTCGAATTTATTAGATTTATAGCTCAGACAAAATAATTCACTAGTTTCCACGACGCAACTTTGATTTACTCAAAGTTGTACCTTTGTATCTCAATATGAATCTCATTTTCATTCATTTGGATTTAATACATTTGCCCATCCCATTATATTTTATAAACTCAAACATCACACGAACCGAAGAGCACAAGATTTAAGTTCCGTTAAATTTTCAAATCTAAGAATTAAATAAACACTGAAAGGATTTTAAGAGGATGGAAATGACTAAAGACTACAAAGATAAACTTTGGACAAACAGATTCAAATTATGGAATACTATGAAATTTAATAAATTCCTAGATGTATTCGTCAAGTTAATATTCACTTAAGCCTCAAATGATCGAAACACAAATTAAGGATAACAATGCAAAGTGATAGAAATAAAGACAGTGTAATCCTCCTTTGTTGCAACATATGTACTACTCTGGCTCTATTATATATTTATCATACTTTGTTCTGAGTTTAGGTCCGATACCAAAATTTAACGGCCTACCTCGTAGTCCACCCTAATAGAATTACTGAGTGATACCATTTACTAAAGCGAAAAATCGTACACATATACATCATGTTTCAAAAGAATAAATATGCATATGACATGAATACACAACTCCACATCTAAGGTGATATCCTTAGTGGAGGCAGTCTAAGATGAAACCGTTAAACACGAATCAATAGTAAGCAATAAACCTAAAACAACTCGTTCTAACCTGATAAAATACTTGTGTCATTTTAGCTTAAACATACAGTTATAAAATGATAAGTGGAATATAATGTCAAGTAGACATTAATTCCATTTCATAAAAAAAGGAATATCATAAAGACAAATTTACTCAAGACGTAGATGCGATAAATCCTTTCCATCATAAAGAAATACTGTAAACTCAAAATAATTAATTTCTCACAATATAAGTTCACAAAATCAATACTCTAGCGAGAAGCAAGAACACACGGTCAGATGTTTCCATCAGTAAAGATTACTCAAACTCTCCAATTAGGATAATTAAATCTTTGAATCACATAAACACAAGATGAATTAACTTAGAAATCTCAGGAATAACAGAACTGAGGAAACTCAACTAAAAGTCCAAGTCATAGAAATGAAATCACCATATCACTCACCATATATAACAATAGTCATCTCCAAAAATGGTAAAATCATAAATAAACTCAAATTTGGATCCAAAACCCTCAAATTGACAAGTCGAAGCTACGCCGCACATGCAAATCTTAGATGGACCGAATCCATACCAGTACTAATATAAACAGGATAGGTACTTTCCTCAAACGACCAAACAATCGTAAATGCCTCAGATTGACCCAAACATTTTGTTTTAGCGAATCCTTAGAATGCATAATAAACTCTCATACGGTAAGCTGAATAATGATAACTATGTGTCCCATACCACGTGTTCTCACTACTGGTTTAATTGCCACAAGTCTATTCCACATTTATCACTAGAAAACAATAGTTTCGGTCAACGATTCCATAATTGACCAACAAAATAAATCTTCATCTCATACCACTAGATATACCGCATCGTTTAGTTTCAACCTAGAGTTCTCAAATAGTGCAAAAGTATGTTGTTTTATATAAGAAAATGTACTTGCTTGTTATGAGGGTATATCTTTGCACCCCTATTGTCTTTGATCAATGTCTTTGCACAATCAGGTCCTCCCCTCCTTAAAGAATCGGTCATTGGGAGATCAGGGATATGTCGGGTCTGAGAATTTGAAGATGATTGGGAGCGTTTCAAATGGCGAGAAAGGCGAGAATGTAAAAGATTTTGTGGATCGGTAAAATTAACTTGATAGGTGAAACTGTCTGATAGTGAATGTCCCATGTTTATACCTATGGAACAAAACAAGATTTTAGCAAGCAGTCGAAAATTATGAGGGTTATGAGAAAGAAAGCATGTCTTGCGAGTGATAATAACAAACCGATTTCAAGGGGAGTTGTTAAGTCAAAAGCTTTCCCAGGACGCTGACTAGACTCTCGAGTTCTTTCCATATCGGATGTCATAGGACCATAAATCATAATGTCACCCTGGTCAAAGTAATTGATGGTATCTAAATCCCTCGGGTCTTCGGAAGTTCCTGCGAGACCCCCCCCCCCTTTTCTTGAGTAATAAAGGGAGCAGGGTTTTCAACGATCTTTTCAGAAATAATACCAGCTTTGAGCCATCTAGGTTCTCGTTTGCCCCCTTATCATTCCCTTAAGTGATCAAGGGTAAAGATTAGCTACTATCACCATGGGTTAAGTGTTTCCTTTTAGTAAGAGGTTTGCCAATGAAACTTTGAGGATGGACCAGAGTTTTCTTAAGAGATCGTGTAGGATGAAACAGCCGATATTTGTGAAGGTTTTCCTCTGAAAGCACCGTAGGCCCACTTCTTCCAGTTTTATCAACAGCAACTAAAGAATTAAGGAAAGCTTGGTCTAGAGTAAGGCCCCAACAGAAAGGATCACTGCAAAATCAAAAAGAAAGTTGAATGAGAAAAAAGAGAAAATTAAAATGATAGGACAGCTCCGTCGAAACCCGGTGATCCGGTTTAACATACCCAAAAACTGCAAGCCTGTCAGGTGTCCATAGGTAGACGACCGTAAAAGTGTTTAAGTTTTGAAAACATAGACTATTGATAAAAGTGCATGTTTTATAGAAAATTGGATTAAATCCACCCAATGGAGCTGTATCTCACTATTTCAAAACTTATAGTTTAAAAAAACTACAAACTTAGAGGGGCAAATGTTTATCCGTTAAAAGACCAAGCCTGGGATAGAGCTGCAAAACAAGCACCTGCGACATGTTAGGAGCTCATGTCTTCAATCAAAGCCAGATGCAAGTTGTGACTTGGGCGCGGAGGCAAAGGTCAGTCGTTCGCATCAGAACGAAGCCACTCGAATACCAAAACAAGACAAATCGCGCGTTCATCTAACATAAGCAAGGGCAACCATATAGCACAGCCATACAGAAAAATGGCACGGTACAAAGAGTGTAAAGGTCGAACGTTCTTGAGTCAAGAAGGTTAGTCATGCAAGATACAAAGAAGAATTGATTCCAGTCCCACACCCCGCTCTTACAAAGTCGCTCGACCATAAGTATGATCTTAGTCGCCTGCTCGTTTCGCAATCAAAAGAATCAGATAACTATTCACCAATTGCCAGAATAGCCACGCCCGAAGGGCATTGACTAAAGTCACTCGACTACTCAAAACGATCCCTCATATAAAGTTGCTCGCACATGACAACTGGATGCAACTACGGACAGCTAGCAACAACCAGGCAGTGGAGTTTTGGTAATTGTCGGTTGAAACGATCCGTCACTTACATATATGAACTTCAGCTCGCTTCTCCAAAGAGGCTCACCTATAAATAGGCCATGGCTGCCAACATAAAGGAGGTCCAATCTTCTGAACCACAAAATGCTGCTAAATTCTAACTTCAACCATTCCTTAAAGAGTTGGACCATCTTCTCCATTCAAATGTTCATCACCAGTTTAGCCATGGAGCCTAGTACAACCTTGTGATCGGAAAATCAAAGACATTCATCCGCCTTCTCAATCATTCAACTGTGCTTCTCCTCCTCGGACTCTACCATTTTCTCACAAAATCCCAGGATTGATATGTATAAATGAGAATATGTTGAGTGAATATAGATGTATGAAAAAGAGAAGTTGGTGTATTTTGTAATCTCCATTTTAAGAATGCAAGTAATCTGCATAGTGGATGTAGGCCTAGCACAAGGCTGAACCACTCTAAATCTCGTCTCTATTTCTCCTTATTTGCATTTTTACTTTCAATTGTTATTAAGTACGTCTCCATTTATTTTCTTACCGTATCGGTGAAGTACAATTCTAGTACCTTTGGTGTTAAGCCATTTATTGGCAGTTAATTTCCACTATATCTTATTTTATTTTTGAATTCCTAAAAATGATTTTTAGTGATTCATATAACTTAATTCATATCTCATGCTTCTATTAAATAATGGTATGTCATACTCTATTTTCAGCCCCGCCTTGCGCTCATCTGATCGTCTGCTGCCGCACTTGTTTTTTTATTTTATTTTACCCTTTTTTATTTAGATGTATTTGTTCCTGTATTTTGTTTCTATGTGTGTACGGTTTCTGCATTCTGTATAAATCATTTTTGTAAGCCGTTGTAGAATGGCTAGACTCTCCGATTTTGTTATATTATGTTAATTAAAAAAAATTATGTTGCAAATTTAGGTAAATTGGGTGTTTTAAATCGTCATCATCCTAATTTAAGCTAATGAATTTCATTCAATAAACGTAAAATCATTATAGTACGAAAATAACAAAAACTTTTGAATTCCCCCTATAAAAAGCAAAATTAACATACAAAATGAGCAAACACAATATAAACAAGCATTGCATGCTAACAATATATGAAATCAAATAATTTACGATATCTAATTTTAACATTCAAATGCATATCCTTTTCATATTTATTCATCTAATTTAATTTTCATTCAAGTCATTAAGATTTGGCTCGTTATGTTGATTTTCATTCAACACATTTTACACATTCATTTTTATTAACGCAATTTATACATTCATTTCTATCCACATTTAATTTGCATACATTGATTCACATTCAATTCATCTATTTTGATATAATTTAGTTCATCATTCGTTTTAATACGTGTCAAATTTAATTTAATTTACTCAATTTTTAAATTTCATTAATTTATTTTATAGGCATTTTGCTTCCATTTGATCATCAATGTTTACTATTATTGACATTTGTTTCATGTTTATTTCAATTCAAATTCAGTTTAAATTTACTTAGTTGATACATTCTAATTTTAGTTTTCTTTTATTCTTCGACATTCCAAATTTCTAATTCAAAAATTCATTCGTCGTGACTCACAACTAAAGAATTATTAGACGAACTAGAAATTTAAATACTATCAAATTAATAAGCAAATTAGAAATTCGAAATGTTAAAAATAAAATGAAAACATAAATCAAGAAAGTTAAAACAAAAGTTAAACAAAAATGAAATAAAGGTTGACGATAACAAATATTAACAATTATATAATACAAAAATATTTATATAACAAATAAATATATAAATTAAATAAACTAAAACAAACTCGATAATAACTAAAAGCTTGAATGAATATAAAAAAAAAAAATGAATTAAACACAATCCAACATAAGTAATTAATTAAATATAAATATATAAATTATACTTATTTAAAATGAATGCTAATAAAAATGAATGTATACAAAACTTGAATGAAAATCAAATTAGTAAACTAAATTGAAATAACTTGAATGACAAATAAATTAAATGTAATGAACATGAAATTCACATGCTTAGAACATCAACATTGAATTATGTGAATTATTTAATTTTATGTATTATTGCAAACATGCCATGGTTGCTTAAATAGCGTTAGCACACGTTAGGTATATTAATTTTACTTTGTATACATACATTTATATATGTCATGCGTGTGTATATGTGTGTATATGTGTATACATATATATAGGGTCAGGTTCAATGGCACCCCCAAATAGTGGGCACCCCTTTAGCCTACCACTTTTCCACCACATATTTCCTCCCTTCCGCTCATTCTCTCACCTCCCACTCATTTTCCATTCACTTTCTTTAATATAAATTAGTGGCTGAAATTGGGGTGCAAATGGAAGACTGAAATTCAGGGTTACTCTCTGATCCTATCCCATAAATGCACCTCTAAATGAAGCACCCTTAAATGCTCCCTGATTTCCACCATATATCCCGTTTCTTTCTCCCACACTCATTCTCTCACCTCCAACTAACTTAAACTACTATAAATACTTGGTTTTTGTTGGCAGACATTTTGTAACACCCCGCCTCCGCTAGGGTCACTCGCAAAGGAATGCACTAGCTTTAGAGGGGCATTATTGGTAAACATGCGCAGAAATATCACAAGACAGAACATATAAAATAGCGGAAGTAAAATCAAACTTTCATAACATGAATAAATAAGGTCTAAAGCCTTTTACATCAGAGTACAACAAAACCTGTCTTGCAATAGTAAAGAAGCATAAAGACTTTTTAATAAATTATTCCCCAAGTAAAAACAGTAAAGTAGCCATAGCCAAGAGAAGTCCAAGCCATCCATGATGACCTTCAAGCAGAAGAAGTCCGAACTAAACTGCATTGTTTCCTCCCTGTAACCTGGGGGGGAAACGGAAGGAAAGAGGCGAAACAAAACGGGTCAGTCAAAAAGACTGAATAAGTCCTATCTACTTCCAGTATAAAAACAGGTAAAGGTAACATGACATGCATAAACTGAAAGTAAACATAAGGATAACTACAAGATAGATAAACCAGGGTAGCCGGTTGAACTACTGCGGCAAGGTAAACTAAGGTATCATGATAAACTACGGTGTTATGATAAGTCAAGGTGTCACATCGTCAGATTTCTATCGAGTACATTATCCCAAGGTATCTGCCCCGTCTAACATCCCACGGTATCTATTATGTATATTAGTTCTAACATGTATATTTGCTCTGCACCCTCCGTACTAGTATCCCAGCCTTGTTATGTGTTAACCATGAATGTCCCTTACTCAAAGTCGTGTAATGGTCCATGTCAACCTAATATATCGCATATATAGGTTACTCAAATCATATGTTTCTTTCCATGTATATAAATTCAGTCCTTTGTCGTACCTCGTACGGGCTTCCTCATGTCGTATTATCCTTGAAATCGTTTGGACTGTCACCCTTGTTCTAGCTAGGCTCTTCCATATGAATCATCGTTTGAACTACTAGGACTTACGCCACCTAGCACCACTAGGGATTACGCTTACCTATTGCACGCTTTCGTATTTTGGTTTGGGTTAAACCACCTAGGCCACTAGGGATTACGCTAACCCTCAACCGCGCCCTTTTTCCCACGCAATCATCGTGAATCGTTTTTCTATAACTGTATGCACATGTATCACATCGTGCCATCCGAGTCCTGTCACAGGGCAAAACAAGAAATACAGGACTCGGTCGGGAGCCTTAGATTTATCTGCCGATGCAGATACTAAGGTCTGCTTTTCTACACGTGGCTATGGTCCCACGAGACCCCTCCCTCAACTAGTGAAAGGCAACACAAGAGAAAATCTTGCATGAGAACTACACTCCGGCCAGCCCATATCCTACGGCCTACCTCACCCATAATTAGATAGCAAATTATGGTCTGTTGGTTGTTCCCTGCCCTTCCGTACGTACACGCTTGACTCAAGATGGTAGATGATCGACGAACTTGCTATCTCGGGCACCTTATGTATTCGCCGACTCACTGCTATCCACCCCAGTCTTTAGGTCGCTCGCATAGCAACCAAGGCATATTCTTGGTTCTTCTACCGCAGACCTCAACCTCTCGTGAGCCTAGTATAATGACCTGGCAGCTCACAGAGGGATCCCAAGAATATCCTCACGTTCCCCGAAGCCGCTGCTTCGTTACCCAGTTCGTTGGAGCCTTTATCTAAATCAGATAGCCTGCTCCTATACGCATACTTAAACGTTGACCTAACGTATCGGGTTACTAATCTATCTAAGAAATGGTCCAAATTTCCTTGACTAAGAATTATTACTTAGTTTCCCTTAACTAAGGTTTACCACTTAGCCTTATTTCCATAATCCTGGTTAACTATGGTTATTTACCTAATCCTCCGAATTAGGGTTTATCTAATGGGTTAAGGGTCACTTAGGTTCCTAACTTAGCCTGTCTACAAACCATGTCAAAATTGTCTAAGTATCCAAGTCCAAGACTTAACCCTACAAACCAGGTGTCAAGTTGGCTAAGTATATTGAGCAATCCATAACTTAACCTCGTCTAATTATGATTTTAGATTGGTTAATTATATAAATTAACTTGACCTTGTCAAATTACCGAGTCAAATCGGTCAAGCGTATTCAAGGGATTCGTGACTTAGCCTTATCATGTTTTCACGTTAGATTGGTTAAGCATAGATTAACTTAACCTCATCAAATTAACGAGTTAGATTGGTTAAGTATAGGTCACTTAACCTCATCAAATCATCGTGTTAAATTAGTTAAGTGTTTAACTTAACCCCATTAAATTACCAAGTTGGATTAATTAAGTCTAGGCTAACTTAACCCCATCCGATTACCATGTTTAGATTAGTTAAGCCTAATCTTAACCCCATCCATTAACTGTATTATACGATTAAGTGTCATTAAGAAAATTTACTTAACCTTATCACGTTATCGTGTTGGATTGATTAAGTGTTGGTTAACTTAATCCCGTCCACTAGTCGTATAAAAATGGTCAAGTGTCATTAGGCAAATCAAGTTACTTAACCTACCCAAGCTTATCATGTTTTGTTAAGTATCATTAGCCTAATCAAATTACTTAACCCATTTGTCCATATCATATTTGGTTAAGCCTCAGTAATCAAATTAACTTAACCCTATTATGTGGCATTAATTTAATTAATGCACCCTCAACCTCTCACATTAGACCTTGTTGTGGTTACTAGTTAAGCCGGGCGGGTCCGGGTAGATTTACACCACAACCTAGTCTAACCTCGGGTCTTAAGCGCGACATGACCAACTTCTCACATTGGGTCCTATTGTTTGCAACTACTAGTTATGCCGGTCGGTTTCGGGTAGTTTTACATTGCAAACTCAACCCAACCTCGAGTTGGCCACACTTATATTATCTAAGTTCATCATGTTTCCAAAACATGTTAAAAGTTTTCAAGCATTTGGGTAGACCTAACTTAATAGGTAAATTCCCAAAGGGTAGACCTAACTTAATAGGTAAATTCCCAAGCTCATGTTTTTATGCATACTTACAAGTCATCTTCCATGTTATCTTTCAAGTCATATTTTCAAGTATAAACACATGTCATATTCAAGTTAAGATTTTGCGACATGTTCATGTTTATCTAACTACCCAAAATCGTGTTTTCCCAACGCAAGCAAAGCGAGTCAACATAGTAAGGATACTATGTCACATATTGGTCTCAAAACATGCATGATGCCAAAAAGGGCTTGGCTTCCACATGCATAACATCATAAAGAGATTGGCCATAAACATGCATAGTGTCATAAGGTAATTTGGCCACAAACATGCATATTATCAAAAAGGGTTTGGCCATAAGCATGCATAATCTCATAAAGGATTTGGCCACAAACTTGCATGATAGCATAAGGGGTTTGGGTTCATAAACATGCATAAGCCCCAAAATCTTGCCTTAGCCAATGTTTCACAAGTAAAGTGGTTCCTAAGGGTTCATGCTAGCATTTCATGCATAAAGATCCAAACTTGCAAGTTAAACTAGGTTATGCATAGCATGAGAGGCATGATTAAGTCACTCACAAGGCCTAAAATCATAAATATAAACACAAGAGGTAAGGTAAGGTTCATATAGGTTCGCATAATCATGTTTAGCCTCATTTTATCCCATGTCATTATCAAAACTACCGTTTCCATCTAAAAGTAGCTAGAACTTACATAGTTAGGCCTAGGGAAAGAAGCATGAATCATCTTGGCTAAGAAAGGTGCCTCCTTTGTTGAAGAATCGTCATGGAACTCGCATAGCAATGTTGATTTGGCCTTGATTTGGTGTAGCAAGCTTGCACCTTTTGATTTGAACTCGGTTTGAGTGCATAGGCTCTAGGGATTGGAGATGGAGGCCATGATCAAGATTGATTTTGGCAGCACTTAGTTGCTAGGTTTGATTTTTAGGGATTTAGGTTAGGTTTAGGGTCTTTTTATAGAGATTAGTATAGTTTAGGCCCTTAGATTAACCCTAGGATAGATTAGGACCATCAGATCTCGGAAGCTTCCAGAACCAGCCCAAGAACAAGACCAGGTGAGACAAGCAGGTGCGCCAGGCAGCTTGCCCCGGCCTCCCCCTGTCGACAGGCAAGTCGACAGGGCTGTCGACTTGGTCTGGGCCCAAGTCGACAGGCCTGTCGACAGCCCTGTCGACATGGCCTAGGCGGGGAAACTTCCCGCCTAGCCCCAGATCTGATTTCCAAAACTGTTTCCGAAATTCAAATTCCCAGAAATCTTCTTTGGGCCTTTAACGGGTCATACGGACTCCGATTTTCGAAAACTCGGACTCTATCTCGCGTATTTTTCCGAGACGAACGCAATGGCATAGCCCGTTTTACTTGATTCAGAATTTAAAATTAAATTCTGCCTTGATTCTCGTTTTAACATGTTATCGAAAAATACGGGTTGTTACATTCTCCCCACCTTTTAGGATTTCGTCCCCGAAATCTCCAAGTTAGGAAGAACATGTCCTACCATCCATCATCCATCTACTCAAAACATCATCCACAAGCAACCATTGTCCTTAGATGATTTCTAATGCTGTATGAATATATGCAAAACGTGTGTGTACATGTTCCTTAGCTAATGCTAATGATCAGGCCTGAATAATCTTTCTAATGCAAAATATGTATAGTGCCATGAATCCAACATGTATGCGAATAGTCCTAGTCATATAGATACTATATGCGTGCACAAACATTCATCCATATGCAACGTCCACATGGTAACACATTCAATTTCATCCATAAACAAGTATAAATACTCGTGCATATACAATATGAAATGTGACCGAGTCGAGCTAATATCTAATGTAAATTCGTGCATCCACGAGCAACCACTTGCAACCATTTGCAACCATATCAACCATAACATGTTTCAAATACATGTTTACATCCATAGGGTTCTACCTAGGATTCCCTGAAACAGGGTCGAGAAGATAAACAAGACAAACTCCTTATGGGGTTTGTAACAGAAAATAGGACCGAGAGGATGTCCACAAAAGATAGCCTACAAGTAAGCTCCAAAAAAATACAGGGATCGAGGATATATTCCCAAAATAGATATCATGCACGTATTTAGTCTTCAGTCTCCTGAGTCGCATTACCTTGAGCTTAGTTCCATCGTGCGTTGACCGCCCCTTTTTCTTCACGATTTCGCAGCTTCTTATTTCCTGTTTCCAAGGTGCGAGTGAAACTCATTTCACTGTCGCCTCTCGTTTCACTTTCACTTATTCTTTCCCTAGTATACTTGGCTCAACCATATCTACGTACTCAAGCCAGCTCCCCAAAATTCACTAGTGAATTCTGGATCTCGTCTTCCGATGCCAATCCAAATTGCCAAGAGTCCTTACTAGGGTGATTCCCATAACTCATGCATAACCGAAACGAACCATCCGCCTTAACGGCGAATTCTATTCAAACGGATTAACAACAACTGCATCCTGGGATTCCAGGTAACTAGCCATGACAGAACCCCAAAGGTTACACGAGATTTCGAGGGTATCACCAAGATGAGTCGAGAATCTAACTACCCTCTTTCCAAAACCGAGAATGGCACCCCTTGCTGGATAACCACTTCATCCCTAGAATCCCTCCACAACTTATAAACATAAGCATTATTTCCAAGCTCAACACTTGATATAGACATTTTCAAATCTAAACAAGCCATGAGTAAATGGACCGATCTTCCAATAGGACTTGAGACAAAAACGGGATCCTCTACTACGCTAGTACTAAGGTGCAGAGACTCAACTATCGGAGCGGACTTAAAAGATGCGGTGATCAAAACAAAGTCCCGACAGGATGATAGAGAAGAAAAGCTAAACCTTTTAACAAGATCGTTACCCTCCTTCTGAGGTACCCTAGAAATGAGAGCATACTATTGCCCTCCGAATGATCTTGTCCCTGTTCCATGATACTTAACTATCCGTCCCGTTTCACCATGCCAAAGGTACTCTCTCGTCATGGGTTTCATTGTTCATCTTTCTCCCTCCTTTTAGGACTCAGCCATACCAACATGTTGCTTATCCCTGAGCTCGTATCCTTTATCCTTGTTCTTACTATCCTTTCATGCATAACTCTGCAACGGTCTCTCGAGAACCACCTCCATCGTACGGGAAACACTTACGCAGCTAGAAAGACTAGTCGCAGTCAAAACCACTGTGACTACAGATGGAGGAAAGAAAGGAAAAGAGATTCAATCAAGGAAACAAGGATAATGCTAATGGCCTTTGGGGAATAGCATTTTTCTTTTAGTAAAGAAATTTTTTTTGAAAAATGCTTCTTTGTAAACGATTTTCAAATAGTTTTCAGAAGGTCTTTAAAAACTTTTGCCCAGTCTGGTAACCTTCTGCTCTGATACCAAATGTAACACCCCGCCTCCGCTAGGGTCACTCGCAAAGGAATGCACTAGCTTTAGAGGGGCATTATTGGTAAACATGCGCAGAAATATCACAAGACAGAAAATATAAAATAGCGGAAGTAAAATCAAACTTTCATAACATGAATAAATAAGGTCTAAAGCCTTTTACATCAGAGTACAACAAAACCTGTCTTGCAATAGTAAAGAAGCATAAAGACTTTTTAATAAATTATTCCCCAAGTAAAAACAGTAAAGTAGCCATAGCCAAGAGAAGTCCAAGTCATCCATGATGACCTTCAAGCAGAAGAAGTCCGAACTAAACTGCATTGTTTCCTCCCTATAACCTGGGGGGGAAACGGAAGGAAAGAGGCGAAACAAAACGGGTCAGTCAAAAAGACTGAGTAAGTCCTATCTACTTCCAGTATAAAAACAGGTAAAGATAACATGACATGCATAAACTGAAAGTAAACATAAGGATAACTACAAGATAGATAAACCAGGGTAGCCGGTTGAACTACTGCGGCAAGGTAAACTAAGGTATCATGATAAACTACGGTGTTATGATAAGTCAAGGTGTCACATCGTCAGATTTCTATCGAGTACATTATCCCAAGGTATCTGCCCCGTCTAACATCCCACGGTATCTATTATGTATATTAGTTCTAACATGTATATTTGCTCTGCACCCTCCGTACTAGTATCCTAGCCTTGTTATGTGTTAACCATGAATGTCCCTTACTCAAAGTCGTGTAATGGTCCATGTCAACCTAATATATCGCATATATAGGTTACTCAAATCGTATGTTTCTTTCCATGTATATAAATTCAGTCCTTTGCCGTACCTCTTACGGGCTTCCTCATGTCGTATTATCCTTGAAATCGTTTGGACTGTCACCCTTGTTCTAGCTAGGCTCTTCCATATGAATCATCGTTTGAACTACTAGGACTTACGCCACCTAGCACCACTAGGGATTACGCTTACCTATTGCACGCTTTCGTATTTTGGTTTGGGTTAAACCACCTAGGCCACTAGGGATTACGCTAACCCTCAACCGCGCCCTTTTTCCCACGCAATCATCGTGAATCGTTTTTCTATAACTGTATGCACATGTATCACATCGTGCCATCCGAGTCCTGTCACAGGGCAAAACAAGAAATACAGGACTCGGTCGGGAGCTTTAGATTTATCTGCCGATGCAGATACTAAGGTCTGCTTTTCTACATGTGGCTATGGTCCCACGAGACCCCTCCCTCAACTAGTGAAAGGCAACACAAGAGAAAATCTTGCATGAGAACTACACTCCGGCCAGCCCATATCCTACGGCCTACCTCACCCATAATTAGATAGCAAATTATGGTCTGTTGGGTGTTCCCTGCCCTTCCGTACGTACACGCTTGACTCAAGATGGTAGATGATCGACGAACTTGCTATCTCGGCCACCTTATGTATTCGCCGACTCACTGCTATCCACCCCAGTCTTTAGGTCGCTCGCATAGCAACCAAGGCATATTCTTGGTTCTTCTGCCGCAGACCTCAACCTCTCGTGAGCCTAATATAATGACCTGGCAGCTCACAGAGGGATCCCAAGAATATCCTCACGTTCCCCGAAGCCGCTGCTTCGTTACCCAGCTCGTTGGAGCCTTTATCTAAATCAGATAGCCTGCTCCTATACGCATACTTAAACGTTGACCTAACGTATCGGGTTACTAATCTATCTAAGAAATGGTCCAAATTTCCTTGACTAATAATTATTACTTAGTTTCCCTTAACTAAGGTTTACCACTTAGCCTTATTTCCATAATCCTGGTTAACTATGGTTATTTACCTAATCCTCCGAATTAGGGTTAATCTAATGGGTTAAGGGTCACTTAAGTTCCTAACTTAGCCTGTCTACAAACCATGTCAAAATTGGCTAAGTATCCAAGTCCAAGACTTAACCCTACAAACCAGGTGTCAAGTTGGCTAAGTATATTGAGCAATCCATAACTTAACCTCGTCTAATTATCATTTTAGATTGGTTAATTATATAAATTAACTTGACCTTGTCAAATTACCGAGTCAAATCGGTCAAGCGTATTCAAGTGATTCGTGATTTAGCCTTATCATGTTTTCACGTTAGATTGGTTAAGCATAGATTAACTTAACCTCATCAAATTAACGAGTTAGATTGGTTAAGTATAGGTCACTTAACCTCATCAAATCATCGTGTTAAATTAGTTAAGTGTTTAACTTAACCCCATTAAATTACCAAGTTGGATTAATTAAGTCTAGGCTAACTTAACCCCATCCGATTACCATGTTTAGATTAGTTAAGCCTAATCTTAACCCCATCCATTAACTGTATTATACGGTTAAGTGTCATTAAGAAAATTTACTTAACCTTATCACGTTATCGTGTTGGATTGATTAAGTGTTGTTAACTTAATCCCGTCCACTAGTCGTATAAAAATGGTCAAGTGTCATTAGGCAAATCAAGTTACTTAACCTACCCAAGCTTATCATGTTTTGTTAAGTATCATTAGCCTAATCAAATTACTTAACCCATTTGTCCATATCATATTTGGTTAAGCCTCAGTAATCAAATTAACTTAACCCTATTATGTGGCATTAATTTAATTAATGCACCCTCAACCTCTCACATTAGACCTTGTTGTGGTTACTAGTTAAGCCGGGCGGGTCCGGGTAGATTTACACCACAACCTAGTCTAACCTCGGGTCTTAAGCGCAACATGACCAACTTCTCACATTGGGTCCTATTGTTTGCAACTACTAGTTAGGACGGTCGGTTCCGGGTAGTTTTACGTTGCAAACTCAACCCAACCTCGAGTTGGCCACACTTATATTATCTAAGTTCATCATGTTTCCAAAACATGTTACAAGTTTTCAAGCATTTGGGTAGACCTAACTTAATAGGTAAATTCCCAAAGGGTAGACCTAACTTAATAGGTAAATTCCCAAGCTCATGTTTTTATGCATACTTACATGTCATCTTCCATGTTATCTTTCAAGTCATATTTTCAAGTATAAACACATGTCATATTCAAGTTAAGATTTTGCGACATGTTCATGTTTATCTAACTACCCAAAATCGTGTTTTCCCAACGCAAGCAAAGCGAGTCAACATAGTAAGGATACTATGTCACATATTGGTCTCAAAACATGCATGATGCCAAAAAGGGCTTGGCTTCCACATGCATAACATCATAAAGAGATTGGCCATAAACATGCATAGTGTCATAAGGTAATTTGGCCACAAACATGCATATTATCAAAAAGGGTTTGGCCATAAGCATGCATAATCTCATAAAGGATTTGGCCACAAACTTGCATGATAGCATAAGGGGTTTGGGTTCATAAACATGCATAAGCCCCAAAATCTTGCCTTAGCCAATGTTTCACAAGTAAAGTGGTTCCTAAGGGTTCATGCTAGCATTTCATGCATAAAGATCCAAACTTGCAAGTTAAACTAGGTTATGCATAGCATGAGAGGCATGATTAAGTCACTCACAAGGCCTAAAATCATAAATATTAACACAAGAGGCAAGGTAAGGTTCATATAGGTTCACATAATCATGTTTAGCCTCATTTTATCCCATGTCATTATCAAAACTACCGTTTCCATCTAAAAGTAGCTAGAACTTACATAGTTAGGCCTAGGGAAAGAAGCATGAATCATCTTGGCTAAGAAAGGTGCCTCCTTTGTTGAAGAATCGTCATGGAACTCGCATAGCAATGTTGATTTGGCCTTGATTTGGTGTAGCAAGCTTGCACCTTTTGATTTGAACTCGGTTTGAGTGCATAGGCTCTAGGGATTGGAGATGGAGGCCATGATCAAGATTGATTTTGGCAGCACTTAGTTGCTAGGTTTGATTTTTAGGGATTTAGGTTAGGTTTAGGGTCTTTTTATAGAGATTAGGATAGTTTTAGGTCCTTAGATTAACCCTAGGATAGATTAGGACCATCAGATCTCGGAAGCTTCCAGAACCAGCCCAAGAACAAGACCAGGTGAGACAAGCAGGTGCGCCAGGCAGCTTGCCCCGGCCTCCCTCTGTCGACAGGCAAGTCGACAGGGCTGTCGACTTGGTCTGGGCCCAAGTCGACAGGCCTGTCGACAGCCCTGTCGACATGGCCTAGGCGGGGAAACTTCCCGCCTAGCCCCAGATCTGATTTCCAAAACTGTTTCCGAAATTCAAATTCCCAGAAATCTTCTTTGGGCCTTTAACGGGTCATATGAACTCCGATTTTCGAAAACTCGGACTCTATCTCACGTATTTTTCCGAGACAAACGCAATGGCATAGCCCGTTTTACTTGATTCAGAATTTAAAATTAAATTCTGCCTTGATTCTCGTTTTAACATGTTATCGAAAAATACGGGTTGTTACATTCTCCCCACCTTTTAGGATTTCGTCCCCGAAATCTCCAAGTTAGGAAGAACATGTCCTACCATCCATCATCCATCTACTCAAAACATCATCCACAAGCAACCATTGTCCTTAGATGATTTCTAATGCTGTATGAATATATGCAAAACGTGTGTGTACATGTTCCTTAGCTAATGCTAATGATCATGCCTGAATAATCTTTCTAATGCAAAATATGTATAGTGCCATGAATCCAACATGTATGCGAATAGTCCTAGTCATATAGATACTATATGTGTGCACAAACATTCATCCATATGCAACGTCCACATGGTAACACATTCAATTTCATCCATAAACAAGTATAAATAATCGTGCATATGCAATATGAAATGTGACCGAGTCGAGCTAATATCTAATGTAAATTCGCGCATCCACAAGCAACCACTTGCAACCATTTGCAACCATATCAACCATAACATGTTTCAAATACATGTTTACATCCATAGGGTTCTACCTAGGATTCCCTGAAACAGGGTCGAGAAGATAAACAAGACAAACTCCTTATGGGGTTTGTAACAGAAAATAGGACCAAGAGGATGTCCACAAAAGATAGCCTACAAGTAAGCTCCAAAAAAAAACAGGGATCGAGGATATATTCCCAAAAGAGATATCATGCACGTATTTAGTCTTCAGTCTCCTGAGTCGCATTACCTTGAGCTTAGTTCCATCGTGCGTTGACCGCCCCTTTTTCTTCACGATTTCGCAGCTTCTTATTTCCTGTTTCCAAGGTGCGAGTGAAACTCATTTCACTGTCGCCTCTCGTTTCACTTTCACTTATTCTTTCCCTAGTATACTTGGCTCAACCATATCTACGTACTCAAGCCAGCTCCCCAAAATTCACTAGTGAATTCTGGATCTCGTCTTCCGATGCCAATCCAAATTGCCAAGAGTCCTTACTAGGGTGATTCCCATAACTCATGCATAACCGAAACGAACCATCCGCCTTAACGGCGAATTCTATTCAAACGGATTACCAACAACTGCATCCTGGGATTCCAGGTAACTAGGCATGACAGAACCCCAAAGGTTACACGAGATTTCGAGGGTATCACCAAGATGAGTCGAGAATCTAACTACCCTCTTTCCAAAACCGAGAATGGCACCCCTTGCTGGATAACCACTTCATCCCTAGAATCCCTCCACAACTTATAAACATAAGCATTATTTCCAAGCTCAACACTTGATATAGACATTTTCAAATCTAAACAAGCCATGAGTAAATGGACCGATCTTCCAATAGGACTTGAGACAAAAACGGGATCCTCTACTACGCTAGTACTAAGGTGCAGAGACTCAACTATCGGAGCGGACTTAAAAGATGCGGTGATCAAAACAAAGTCCCGACAGGATGATAGAGAAGATAAGCTAAACCTTTTAACAAGATCGTTACCCTCCTTCTGAGGTACCCTAGAAATGAGAGCATACTATTGCCCTCCGAATGATCTTGTCCCTGTTCCATGATACTTAACTATCCGTCCCGTTTCACCATGCCAAAGGTACTCTCTCGTCATGGGTTTCATTGTTCATCTTTCTCCCTCCTTTTAGGACTCAGCCATACCAACATGTTGCTTATCCCTGAGCTCGTATCCTTTATCCTTGTTCTTACTATCCTTTCATGCATAACTCTGCAACGGTCTCTCGAGAACCACCTCCATCGTACGGGAAACACTTACGCAGCTAGAAAGACTAGTCGCAGTCAAAACCACTGTGACTACAGATGGAGGAAAGAAAGGAAAAGAGATTCAATCAAGGAAACAAGGATAATGCTAATGGCCTTTGGGGAATAGCCTTTTTCTTTTAGTAAAGAAAATTTTCTTGAAAAATGCTTCTTTGTAAACGATTTTCAAATAGTTTTCAGAAGGTCTTTAAAAACTTTTGCCCAGTCTGGTAACCTTCTGCTCTGATACAAAATGTAACACCCCGCCTCCGCTAGGGTCACTCGCAAAGGAATGCACTAGCTTTAGAGGGGCATTATTGGTAAACATGCGCAGAAATATCACAAGACAGAACATATAAAATAGCGGAAGTAAAATCAAACTTTCATAACATGAATAAATAAGGTCTAAAGCCTTTTACATCAGAGTACAACAAAACCTGTCTTGCAATAGTAAAGAAGCATAAAGACTTTTTAATAAATTATTCCCCAAGTAAAAACAGTAAAGTAGCCATAGCCAAGAGAAGTCCAAGCCATCCATGATGACCTTCAAGCAGAAGAAGTCCGAACTAAACTGCATTGTTTCCTCCCTGTAACCTGGGGGGGAAACGGAAGGAAAGAGGCGAAACAAAACGGGTCAGTCAAAAAGACTGAGTAAGTCCTATCTACTTCCAGTATAAAAACAGGTAAAGGTAACATGACATGCATAAACTGAAAGTAAACATAAGGATAACTACAAGATAGATAAACCAGGGTAGCCGGTTGAACTACTGCGGCAAGGTAAACTAAGGTATCATGATAAACTACGGTGTTATGATAAGTCAAGGTGTCACATCGTCAGATTTCTATCGAGTACATTATCCCAAGGTATCTGCCCCGTCTAACATCCCACGGTATCTATTATGTATATTAGTTCTAACATGTATATTTGCTCTGCACCCTCCGTACTAGTATCCCAGCCTTGTTATGTGTTAACCATGAATGTCCCTTACTCAAAGTCGTGTAATGGTCCATGTCAACCTAATATATCGCATATATAGGTTACTCAAATCATATGTTTCTTTCCATGTATATAAATTCAGTCCTTTGTCGTACCTCGTACGGGCTTCCTCATGTCGTATTATCCTTGAAATCGTTTGGACTGTCACCCTTGTTCTAGCTAGGCTCTTCCATATGAATCATCGTTTGAACTACTAGGACTTACGCCACCTAGCACCACTAGGGATTACGCTTACCTATTGCACGCTTTCGTATTTTGGTTTGGGTTAAACCACCTAGGCCACTAGGGATTACGCTAACCCTCAACCGCGCCATTTTTCCCACGCAATCATCGTGAATCGTTTTTCTATAACTGTATGCACATGTATCACATCGTGCCATCCGAGTCCTGTCACAGGGCAAAACAAGAAATACAGGACTCGGTCGGGAGCTTTAGATTTATCTGCCGATGCAGATACTAAGGTCTGCTTTTCTACACGTGGCTATGGTCCCACGAGACCCCTCCCTCAACTAGTGAAAGGCAACACAAGAGAAAATCTTGCATGAGAACTACACTCCGGCCAGCCCATATCCTACGGCCTACCTCACCCATAATTAGATAGCAAATTATGGTCTGTTGGGTGTTCCCTGCCCTTCCGTACGTACACGCTTGACTCAAGATGGTAGATGATCGACGAACTTGCTATCTCGGGCACCTTATGTATTCGCCGACTCACTGCTATCCACCCCAGTCTTTAGGTCGCTCGCATAGCAACCAAGGCATATTCTTGGTTCTTCTACCGCAGACCTCAACCTCTCGTGAGCCTAGTATAATGACCTGGCAGCTCACAGAGGGATCCCAAGAATATCCTCACGTTCCCCGAAGCCGATGCTTCGTTACCCAGTTCGTTGGAGCCTTTATCTAAATCAGATAGCCTGCTCCTATACGCATACTTAAACGTTGACCTAACGTATCGGGTTACTAATCTATCTAAGAAATTGTCCAAATTTCCTTGATTAAGAATTATTACTTAGTTTCCCTTAACTAAGGTTTACCACTTAGCCTTATTTCCATAATCCTGGTTAACTATGGTTATTTACCTAATCCTCCGAATTAGGGTTTATCTAATGGGTTAAGGGTCACTTAAGTTCCTAACTTAGCCTGTCTACAAACCATGTCAAAATTGGCTAAGTATCCAAGTCCAAGACTTAACCCTACAAACCAGGTGTCAAGTTGGCTAAGTATATTGAGCAATCCATAACTTAACCTCGTCTAATTATCATTTTAGATTGGTTAATTATATAAATTAACTTGACCTTGTCAAATTACCGAGTCAAATCGGTCAAGCGTATTCAAGTGATTCGTGACTTAGCCTTATCATGTTTTCACGTTAGATTGGTTAAGCATAGATTAACTTAACCTCATCAAATTAACGAGTTAGATTGGTTAAGTATAGGTCACTTAACCTCATCAAATCATCGTGTTAAATTAGTTAAGTGTTTAACTTAACCCCATTAAATTACCAAGTTGGATTAATTAAGTCTAGGCTAACTTAACCCCATCCGATTACCATGTTTAGATTAGTTAAGCCTAATCTTAACCCCATCCATTAACTGTATTATACGGTTAAGTGTCATTAAGAAAATTTACTTAACCTTATCACGTTATCGTGTTGGATTGATTAAGTGTTGGTTAACTTAATCCCGTCCACTAGTCGTATAAAAATGGTCAAGTGTCATTAGGCAAATCAAGTTACTTAACCTACCCAAGCTTATCATGTTTTGTTAAGTATCATTAGCCTAATCAAATTACTTAACTCATTTGTCCATATCATATTTGGTTAAGCCTCAGTAATCAAATTAACTTAACCCTATTATGTGGCATTAATTTAATTAATGCACCCTCAACCTCTCACATTAGACCTTGTTGTGGTTACTAGTTAAGCCGGGCGGGTCCGGGTAGATTTACACCACAACCTAGTCTAACCTCGGGTCTTAAGCGCGACATGACCAACTTCTCACATTGGGTCCTATTGTTTGCAACTACTAGTTAGGCCGGTCGGTTTCGGGTAGTTTTACGTTGCAAACTCAACCCAACCTCGAGTTGGCCACACTTATATTATCTAAGTTCATCATGTTTCCAAAACATGTTACAAGTTTTCAAGCATTTGGGTAGACCTAACTTAATAGGTAAATTCCCAAAGGTTAGACCTAACTTAATAGGAAAATTCCCAAGCTCATGTTTTTATGCATACTTACATGTCATCTTCCATGTTATCTTTCAAGTCATATTTTCAAGTATAAACACATGTCATATTCAAGTTAAGATTTTGCGACATGTTCATGTTTATCTAACTACCCAAAATCGTGTTTTCCCAACGCAAGCAAAGCGAGTCAACATAGTAAGGATACTATGTCACATATTGGTCTCAAAACATGCATGATGCCAAAAAGGGCTTGGCTTCCACATGCATAACATCATAAAGAGATTGGCCATAAACATGCATAGTGTCATAAGGTAATTTGGCCACAAACATGCATATTATCAAAAAGGGTTTGGCCATAAGCATGCATAATCTCATAAAGGATTTTGCCACAAACTTGCATGATAGCATAAGGGGTTTGGGTTCATAAACATGCATAAGCCCCAAAATCTTGCCTTAGCCAATGTTTCACAAGTAAAGTGGTTCCTAAGGGTTCATGCTAGCATTTCATGCATAAAGATCCAAACTTGCAAGTTAAACTAGGTTATGCATAGCATGAGAGGCATGATTAAGTCACTCACAAGGCCTAAAATCATAAATATAAACACAAGAGGCAAGGTAAGGTTCATATAGGTTCGCATAATCATGTTTAGCCTCATTTTATCCCATGTCATTATCAAAACTACCGTTTCCATCTAAAAGTAGCTAGAACTTACATAGTTAGGCCTAGGGAAAGAAGCATGAATCATCTTGGCTAAGAAAGGTGCCTCCTTTGTTGAAGAATCGTCATGGAACTCGCATAGCAATGTTGATTTGGCCTTGATTTGGTGTAGCAAGCTTGCACCTTTTGATTTGAACTCGGTTTGAGTGCATAGGCTCTAGGGATTGGAGATGGAGGCCATGATCAAGATTGATTTTGGCAGCACTTAGTTGCTAGGTTTGATTTTTAGGGATTTAGGTTAGGTTTAGGGTCTTTTTATAGAGATTAGGATAGTTTTAGGCCCTTAGATTAACCCTAGGATAGATTAGGACCATCAGATCTCGGAAGCTTCCAGAACCAGCCCAAGAACAAGACCAGGTGAGACAAGCAGGTGCGCCAGGCAGCTTGCCCCGGCCTCCCCCTGTCGACAGGCAAGTCGACAGGGCTGTCGACTTGGTCTGGGCCCAAGTCGACAGGCTTGTCGACAGCCCTGTCGACATGGCCTAGGCGGGGAAACTTCCCGCCTAGCCCCAGATCTGATTTCCAAAACTGTTTCCGAAATTCAAATTCCCAGAAATGTTTTTTGGGCCTTTAACGGGTCATACGGACTCCGATTTTCGAAAACTCGGACTCTATCTCGCGTATTTTTCCGAGACGAACGCAATGGCATAGCCCGTTTTACTTGATTCAGAATTTAAAATTAAATTCTGCCTTGATTCTCGTTTTAACATGTTATCGAAAAATACGGGTTGTTACATTCTCCCCACCTTTTAGGATTTCGTCCCCGAAATCTCCAAGTTAGGAAGAACATGTCCTACCATCCATCATCCATCTACTCAAAACATCATCCACAAGCAACCATTGTCCTTAGATGATTTCTAATGCTGTATGAATATATGCAAAACGTGTGTGTACATGTTCCTTAGCTAATGCTAATGATCAGGCCTGAATAATCTTTCTAATGCAAAATATGTATAGTGCCATGAATCCAACATGTATGCGAATAGTCCTAGTCATATAGATACTATATGCGTGCACAAACATTCATCCATATGCAACGTCCACATGGTAACACATTCAATTTCATCCATAAACAAGTATAAATACTCGTGCATATGCAATATGAAATGTGACCGAGTCGAGCTAATATCTAATGTAAATTCGTGCATCCACGAGCAACCACTTGCAACCATTTGCAACCATATCAACCATAACATGTTTCAAATACATGTTTACATCCATAGGGTTCTACCTAGGATTCCCTGAAACAGGGTCGAGAAGATAAACAAGACAAACTCCTTATGGGGTTTGTAACAGAAAATAGGACCGAGAGGATGTCCACAAAAGATAGCCTACAAGTAAGCTCCAAAAAAATACAGGGATCGAGGATATATTCCCAAAAGAGATATCATGCACGTATTTAGTCTTCAGTCTCCTGAGTCGCATTACCTTGAGCTTAGTTCCATCGTGCGTTGACCGCCCCTTTTTCTTCACGATTTCGCAGCTTCTTATTTCCTGTTTCCAAGGTGCGAGTGAAACTCATTTCACTGTCGCCTCTCGTTTCACTTTCACTTATTCTTTCCCTAGTATACTTGGCTCAACCATATCTACGTACTCAAGCCAGCTCCCCAAAATTCACTAGTGAATTCTGGATCTCGTCTTCCGATGCCAATCCAAATTGCCAAGAGTCCTTACTAGGGTGATTCCCATAACTCATGCATAACCGAAACGAACCATCCGCCTTAACGGCGAATTCTATTCAAACGGATTACCAACAACTGCATCCTGGGATTCCAGGTAACTAGGCATGACAGAACCCCAAAGGTTACACGAGATTTCGAGGGTATCACCAAGATGAGTCGAGAATCTAACTACCCTCTTTCCAAAACCGAGAATGGCACCCCTTGCTGGATAACCACTTCATCCCTAGAATCCCTCCACAACTTATAAACATAAGCATTATTTCCAAGCTCAACACTTGATATAGACATTTTCAAATCTAAACAAGCCATGAGTAAATGGACCGATCTTCCAATAGGACTTGAGACAAAAACGGGATCCTCTACTACGCTAGTACTAAGGTGCAGAGACTCAACTATCGGAGCGGACTTAAAAGATGCGGTGATCAAAACAAAGTCCCGACAGGATGATAGAGAAGAAAAGCTAAACCTTTTAACAAGATCGTTACCCTCCTTCTGAGGTACCCTAGAAATGAGAGCATACTATTGCCCTCCGAATGATCTTGTCCCTGTTCCATGATACTTAACTATCCGTCCCGTTTCACCATGCCAAAGGTACTCTCTCGTCATGGGTTTCATTGTTCATCTTTCTCCCTCCTTTTAGGACTCAGCCATACCAACATGTTGCTTATCCCTGAGCTCGTATCCTTTATCCTTGTTCTTACTATCCTTTCATGCATAACTCTGCAACGGTCTCTCGAGAACCACCTCCATCGTACGGGAAACACTTACGCAGCTAGAAAGACTAGTCGCAGTCAAAACCACTGTGACTACAGATGGAGGAAAGAAAGGAAAAGAGATTCAATCAAGGAAACAAGGATAATGCTAATGGCCTTTGGGGAATAGCCTTTTTCTTTTAGTAAAGAAAATTTTCTTGAAAAATGCTTCTTTGTAAACGATTTTCAAATAGTTTTCAGAAGGTCTTTAAAAACTTTTGCCCAGTCTGGTAACCTTCTGCTCTGATACCAAATGTAACACCCCGCCTCCGCTAGGGTCACTCGCAAAGGAATGCACTAGCTTTAGAGGGGCATTATTGGTAAACATGCGCAGAAATATCACAAGACAGAACATATAAAATAGCGGAAGTAAAATCAAACTTTCATAACATGAATAAATAAGGTCTAAAGCCTTTTACATCAGAGTACAACAAAACCTGTCTTGCAATAGTAAAGAAGCATAAAGACTTTTTAATAAATTATTCCCCAAGTAAAAACAGTAAAGTAGCCATAGCCAAGAGAAGTCCAAGCCATCCATGATGACCTTCAAGAAGAAGAAGTCCGAACTAAACTGCATTGTTTCCTCCCTGTAACCTGGGGGGGAAACGGAAGGAAAGAGGCGAAACAAAACGGGTCAGTCAAAAAGACTGAGTAAGTCCTATCTACTTCCAGTATAAAAACAGGTAAAGATAACATGACATGCATAAACTGAAAGTAAACATAAGGATAACTACAAGATAGATAAACCAGGGTAGCCGGTTGAACTACTGCGGCAAGGTAAACTAAGGTATCATGATAAACTACGGTGTTATGATAAGTCAAGGTGTCACATTGTCAGATTTCTATCGAGTACATTATCCCAAGGTATCTGCCCCGTCTAACATCCCACGGTATCTATTATGTATATTAGTTCTAACATGTATATTTGCTCTGCACCCTCCGTACTAGTATCTCAGCCTTGTTATGTGTTAACCATGAATGTCCCTTACTCAAAGTCGTGTAATGGTCCATGTCAACCTAATATATCGCATATATAGGTTACTCAAATCATATGTTTCTTTCCATGTATATAAATTCAGTCCTTTGCCGTACCTCGTACGGGCTTTCTCATGTCGTATTATCCTTGAAATCGTTTGGACTGTCACCCTTGTTCTAGCTAGGCTCTTCCATATGAATCATCGTTTGAACTACTAGGACTTACGCCACCTAGCACCACTAGGGATTACGCTTACCTATTGCACGCTTTCGTATTTTGGTTTGGGTTAAACCACCTAAGCCACTAGGGATTACACTAACCCTCAACCGCGCCCTTTTTCCCACGCAATCATCGTGAATCGTTTTTCTATAACTGTATGCACATGTATCACATCGTGCCATCCGAGTCCTGTCACAGGGCAAAACAAGAAATACAGGACTCGGTCGGGAGCTTTAGATTTATCTGCCGATGCAGATACTAAGGTCTGCTTTTCTACACGTGGTTATGGTCCCACGAGACCCCTCCCTCAACTAGTGAAAGGCAACACAAGAGAAAATCTTGCATGAGAACTACACTCCGGCCAGCCCATATCCTACGGCCTACCTCACCCATAATTAGATAGCAAATTATGGTCTGTTGGGTGTTCCCTGCCCTTCCGTACATACACGCTTGACTCAAGATGGTAGATGATCGACGAACTTGCTATCTCGGGCACCTTATGTATTCGCCGACTCACTGCTATCCACCCCAGTCTTTAGGTCGCTCGCATAGCAACCAAGGCATATTCTTGGTTCTTCTACCGCAGACCTTAACCTCTCGTGAGCCTAGTATAATGACCTGGCGGCTCAGAGAGAGATCCCAAGAATATCCTCACGTTCCCCGAAGCCGATGCTTCGTTACCCAGTTCGTTGGAGCCTTTATCTAAATCAGATAGCCTGCTCCTATACGCATACTTAAACGTTGACCTAACGTATCGGGTTACTAATCTATCTAAGAAATGGTCCAAATTTCCTTGACTAAGAATTATTACTTAGTTTCCCTTAACTAAGGTTTACCACTTAGCCTTATTTCCATAATCCTGGTTAACTATGGTTATTTACCTAATCCTCCGAATTAGGGTTTATCTAATGGGTTAAGGGTCACTTAAGTTCCTAACTTAGCCTGTCTACAAACCATATCAAAATTGTCTAAGTATCCAAGTCCAAGACTTAACCCTACAAACCAGGTGTCAAGTTGGCTAAGTATATTGAGCAATCCATAACTTAACCTCGTCTAATTATCATTTTAGATTGGTTAATTATATAAATTAACTTGACCTTGTCAAATTACCGAGTCAAATCGGTCAAGCGTATTCAAGTGATTCGTGACTTAGCCTTATCATGTTTTCACGTTAGATTGGTTAAGCATAGATTAACTTAACCTCATCAAATTAACGAGTTAGATTGGTTAAGTATAGGTCACTTAACCTCATCAAATCATCGTGTTAAATTAGTTAAGTGTTTAACTTAACCCCATTAAATTATCAAGTTGGATTAATTAAGTCTAGGCTAACTTAACCCCATCCGATTACCATGTTTAGATTAGTTAAGCCTAATCTTAACCCCATCCATTAACTGTATTATACGGTTAAGTGTCATTAAGAAAATTTACTTAACCTTATCACGTTATCGTGTTGGATTGATTAAGTGTTGGTTAACTTAATCCCGTCCACTAGTCGTATAAAAATGGTCAAGTGTCATTAGGCAAATCAAGTTACTTAACCTACCCAAGCTTATCATGTTTTGTTAAGTATCATTAGCCTAATCAAATTACTTAACCCATTTGTCCATATCATATTTGGTTAAGCCTCAGTAATCAAATTAACTTAACCCTATTAGGTGGCATTAATTTAATTAATGAACCCTCAACCTCTCACATTAGACCTTGTTGTGGTTACTAGTTAAGCCGGGCGGGTCCGGGTAGATTTACACCACAACCTAGTCTAACCTCGGGTCTTAAGCGCGACATGACCAACTTCTCACATTGGGTCCTATTGTTTGCAACTACTAGTTAGGCCGGTCGGTTTCGGGTAGTTTTACGTTGCAAACTCAACCCAACCTCGAGTTGGCCACACTTATATTATCTAAGTTCATCATGTTTTCAAAACATGTTACAAGTTTTCAAGCATTTGGGTAGACCTAACTTAATAGGTAAATTCCCAAAGAGTAGACCTAACTTAATAGGTAAATTCCCAAGCTCATGTTTTTATGCATACTTACATGTCATCTTCCATGTTATCTTTCAAGTCATATTTTCAAGTATAAACACATGTCATATTCAAGTTAAGATTTTGCGACATGTTCATGTTTATCTAACTACCCAAAATCGTGTTTTCCCAACGCAAGCAAAGCGAGTCAACATAGTAAGGATACTATGTCACATATTGGTCTCAAAACATGCATGATGCCAAAAAGGGCTTGGCTTCCACATGCATATCATCATAAAGAGATTGGCCGTAAACATGCATAGTGTCATAAGGTAATTTGGCCACAAACATGCATATTATCAAAAAGGGTTTGGCCATAAGCATGCATAATCTCATAAAGGATTTGGCCACAAACTTGCATGATAGCATAAAGGGTTTGGGTTCATAAACATGCATAAGCCCCAAAATCTTGCCTTAGCCAATGTTTCACAAGTAAAGTGGTTCCTAAGGGTTCATGCTAGCATTTCATGCATAAAGATCCAAACTTGCAAGTTAAACTAGGTTATGCATAGCATGAGAGGCATGATTAAGTCACTCACAAGGCCTAAAATCATAAATATAAACACAAGAGGAAGGTAAGGTTCATATAGGTTCGCATAATCCTGTTTAGCCTCATTTTATCCCATGTCATTATCAAAACTACCGTTTCCATCTAAAAGTAGCTAGAACATACATAGTTAGGCCTAGGGAAAGAAGCATGAATCATCTTGGCTAAGAAAGGTGCCTCCTTTGTTGAAGAATCGTCATGGAACTCGCATAGCAATGTTGATTTGGCCTTGATTTGGCGTAGCAAGCTTGCACCTTTTGATTTGAACTCGGTTTGAGTGCATAGGCTCTAGGGATTGGAGATGGGGGCCATGATCAAGATTGATTTTGGCAGCACTTAGTTGCTATGTTTGATTTTTAGGGATTTAGGTTAGGTTTAGGGTCTTTTTACAGATATTAGGATAGTTTTAGGCCCTTAGATTAACCCTAGGATAGATTAGGACCATCAGATCTCGGAAGCTTCCAGAACCAGCCCAAGAACAAGACCAGGTGAGACAAGCAGGTGCGCCAGGCAGCTTGCCCCGGCCTTCCCCTGTCGACAGGCAAGTCGACAGGGCTGTCAACATAAAGGAGGTCCAATCTTCTGAACCACAAAATGCTGCTAAATTCTAACTTCAACCATTCCTTAAAGAGTTGGACCATCTTCTCCATTCAAATGTTCATCACCAGTTTAGCCATGGAGCGTAGTACAACCTTGTGATCGGAAAATCAAAGACATTCATCCGCCTTCTCAATCATTCAACTGTGCTTCTCCTCCTCGGACTCTACCATTTCCTCACAAAATCCCAGGATCGATATGTATAAATGAGAATATGTTGAGTGAATATAGATGTATGAAAAAGAGAAGTTGGTGTATTTTGTAATCTCCATTTTAAGAATGCAAGTAATCTACATAGTGGATGTAGGCCTAGCACAAGGCTGAACCACTCTAAATCTCGTCTCTATTTCTCCTTATTTGCATTTTTACTTTCAATTGTTATTAAGTACGTCTCTATTTATTTTCTTACCGTATCGGTGAAGTACAATTCTAGTACCTTTGGTGTTAAGCCATTTATTGGCAGTTAATTTCCACTATATCTTATTTTATTTTTGAATTCCTAAAAATGATTTTTAGTGATTCATATAACTTAATTCATATCTCATGCTTCTATTAAATAATGGTATGTCATACTCTATTTTCAGCCCCGCCTTGCGCTCATCTGATCGTCTGCTGCCGCACTTGTTTTTTTATTTTATTTTACCCTTTTTTTATTTAGATGTATTTGTTCCTGTATTTTGTTTCTATGTGTGTACGGTTTCTGCATTCTGTATAAATCATTTTTGTAAGCCGTTGTAGAATGGCTAGACTTTCCGATTTTGTTATATTATGTTACATTAAAAAAATTACGTTGCAAATTTAGGTAAATTGGATGTTTTAAATCGTCATCATCCTAATTTAAGCTAATGAATTTCATTCAATAAACGTAAAATCATTATAGTACGAAAATAACAAAAACTTTTGAATTCCCCCTATAAAAAGCAAAATTTTATCCCACAATCATTATAGTTAGCACCTCTAAATGAAGCACCCTTAAATGCTCCCTGATTTCCACCATATATCCCGTTTCTTTCTCCCACACTCATTCTCTCACCTCCAACTAACTTAAACTACTATAAATACTTGGTTTTTGTTGGCAGACATTTGGGGTGCTAACTATTTGAAGTGTCATTGAACGCTCAAACATGTGTGTGTGTATATATACACACATATACATATGGCGAACGTTCAATAGCACCCGAAATAGTGCAACACCCCTAAATATCCCCGATTTCCACCTCATATCGCATTTCTCTATCCCACCACTCATTCTCTCACCTCCCACTAACTTAAACTATTATAAATAGTTGGTTTTTGTTGACGGACATTTAGGTGTCATTGAACGCTCCTATACATATACATACATACATACATACATACATATATATATATATATATATATATATATATATTTATATATATATATGAGGAATGATCCACTACACCCATTGTGCTACACCTTTTGCTCTTGAATTTTAACTACACTTTTTGGTTTAGATAATATTACTCTCTTTTTCGATTACCCTACAATTTTCAAGTATTATTTAAATCCAAACATATGGCTAGAAATTAGGGCAAGCAAAAGGTGTAGCATAAAAGTTGTAGCGGATCATTCCTCTATATGCATGCAAGTGCACACTACATGCAAGATGCTATAGTATAACCAAGATGCATACACAAGAACATAAGTTGAGCAATCTACAGGTGTAAAGAACATTACTGCATTCACTGCACATACATAAGAACTTAAAATAAATCGCTGCGAAATACATGATTATGCGCACACTATAAGCAAAGTGCGTTTACACAAGAACATAAGTTGAGCGATCTACATATAGAACATTATATTGCATTCATTGCACATACACAACCGTTGTGCATAAGCACTAAAAATAAATCGCTGGGTACCACGCTAGGAGAGATGAAATCCCCTAGAACCAAACAAGGGTATTCCCACAGACTCAACCAATCAAAAGCTGATTTCCTACATTTTAAGATCAAACCAAACACGATGGCAGTACTAATGTGCATCATTTTGTGTTTTCAAAGCGTTGAATATGCGAAGATCAATGGAACATACATATCATACACGCCACGTGCAGTACTAATGTGCATCATTTTGTGTTTTCAAAGCGCTGAATAAGCGAAGATCAATGGAACATGCATATCATACACGCCACGTGCATAATTGCTTAACTGCGCAATTCAACATATATCACAGTAAAATTATTTTTACCAATAAAATTAATTTAAAAGAAAGAATGAAACCTAAATAGCAGCATTATTCCACTCAGATATTTGAGCTTATACGATTAAAGCGGTTAATTCTAAATCCCACTATAAAAACACGTATTGGTATTCTACAGAAGTACGTTCCAGGAATGCACCCAAACTAGAAAACATTCATAAAAACAGGAGACACCGAAATTAACAGCATCAACCAGAAAAACAAAAATCAACTGCGCAAGAAAAAAAAACATAGCGCACGAAAAAAAAAACATACTTACAAACTAGGTATCAATCATCATACCTAATTAGTAAATTAATCATTAACACGGACACAAAAAAAACTGACAAAAATGTATGCTACTGGCTCTCAAGAGAGCAACACAAAGATAGCAATTAGTACCTAGAACGATTGCACCAAAATCATTTCAGTCTAAATTGTACGAGCATTCCCAACCATCAGGAGCAAAATACATCAACATTTTGAACCGGGCTCAATGCATGTCCCCAAAGAACAAGCATGTTAAGCAAGCATTCTTTTATTCTGCTAAGATTAATCAACTAAAAAATAATAGATTGAGCCTGAAGCAGAACAGACCTGCTAAAAAGCATTCTTTTGAACGTTTTTACAGCATTGGCTAAGCTATGAACCAAGATAGCTCTGGAAACCCAAATGTAACCCTAGGACCACTCCCCAGCTCAATACTTGGAAGGGATATGTAATGGCATCATAAAACATATTAGAGTTGGTAATAAATTATATTGAATGTTTCGCTCTAAAAATTTGACACCCCAAGTAAAATTTAAGAAACATATACCAAAACACTAATATAATGATATCAGAAATGATAAGAAACAACCAAAGTAACACTTTTAATAAGAAACATGCCATTATTGATCAGCAGACTTTACAACTTGGTCATCCTTCTAATTAACAAGTACATTGTTTCAATTAGACTAATAATATCACAAATTCTATTTCAATCCAGCAATTTGCTTAGTAACCCCCAGTTTTATAAAAAAAATCAAAGATGAAACTACCCCTTTTTAATTATATTTTTTTTCAATTTTCAGTTTTGCTCGTAGTGCCTCTACGTGATTTTGTAAAGGACCTCATAGAGAAACCGCGTGGTAACTAATGAAACCACATAGAGGCTATACGTGGTATCATTACTTACCACACAGTAACAATACGATGTTCAGTCATAAGCACAGCAGCAGTCCATGTTTGGTGAATGAGCGAGTACTGCTCCAGGGCGGCAGTAGGGATTGGCTACATCCGTAAATCATACAATTGGTTCCTTCATATTGATTGTTCAAATTTCTTAAGTTGCTTAATGCGTGATTGTTCTTTTTTGAATAGTTTCGTTTTCAGTTAGATGCTTTTATATTTGGCTTTAGTTGTAACTATGAGCATTGTCGAGTAACACTGTTATTCTTAAAACACTAAGTATATTTTCAATGTATTTTTTGTTGTTTGCAACAGTATAAAAAAAAAAAAAAACAGTACGATGTTCACTATAAAAGCACGTAGAGACTACAAAAACAGGTATTATTGGATTTTTTTATAATAAAAAGGAAGCTACTCAACAAAATGATTGAGTTTACTCAATTTTAATGTATTTTGGAAGGGCAATAGGCAAGTTGCTTGGTTGAAATAGAATTTGCCAATGAATATAATTCCTCCATCATAGGAGATAAAAAGTGATTAGTGGAAGCGATCAATGTTCTTATTAGGACCATAGTAACAACATTTAAACATAAAATTCACATGAAATAACTAAAACAGAACATCTTCAAATTCAAGTCATCAGTAATAACCTATAAACAAATTTGGCCATTAACTGTATCTGTTCAAAAAGTAAATACAGCCATTACATGGCAATCACTACACAAAATGGAGAACGAATAACAAAGCTGCAGAATTGGAAGCAAGATAAGGATCTCAACATTTTAAGTTTTTAATAAAGTTTAAAGACAGGAAAAGGGGCAGCAAACAATATACTAGCACAAAACAAAATTGACTACATTAATTATATTACAGCATTAAGAAATATCAATAAATATTGCAAAGAATACCAATTCAAACAATTCAAAATTAATTAAATGTAATCAGGAATAAGGTAACAGGAAGCTTACGAGAAAAGCAACCAGTGTCGCAGGCCTGAAATATTTAATTTCTGCCAACTAAACGAGAATCTTAGCAACTCATGATTGTACTAAGAATCAGATACCATTTGGCAATTGATGACTATCAATCAAATCATCGCTTAAAATCGAAGAATAAGATGCAAAACAATGCAATCTCAGCCGAAAGATGGTGATTAATTAGCTTATAATCATTAGTTATCAGCGTAAAATATAGGTTTACATCACAGATTGCAAATGTAGCGAAAATAATTAAACAGGAGATCAGATGGTAGTGCATGATAGTTGTTTCATCATTTGTAATACAGTAACTAGTATGGAATCTGTATCTTCACATCTCCAATAACTACTTTAGCTAAACACTAAAACCAAAACAATCTATAACAAATTGAGTCAGACTAAATTAATTAAAAAAAGCCAGTCACCAGTGTCTGATTCTCACCAGATATAAGACCGGGGACGCAAACAATAATCATCATATTACTACTCCAGTAATAATCTGATCTAAAATTATTTAGAAACATACTTATATATGAAAAACAGCGACTTCAAACAAGAATGACTGAAGAGGAAGTGTCGAAGGGAAAAAAAAAAAAAAAACAGCAGGAAGAAGAGTCTGTCCGAAGAAGCTATAGGACACGGCGGCCGAGAAAGATGATTTATAGGGAGCATATTAGGGTTTGACGTTGTTTTTGAAACTGAAATACGCTAAGCCCAAATTTAATTGGGAACGTAATAAGGCCCAAATCAAAATGTAATAATTTTGGGCCCCGTCACTTATTTGTATTTCTTAAATGTCACATCAATTGTTGTGTACGTATGATCAAACAAATATAATATAATTACAATATTTGGTAGATAGAGCATCCTCGCTGATGAAAAATTGAAAGCAGTTCCATTTTAATTTTATTTTATTTTCCACTTCTCCATCGTCTCCCTCTACCCAAAGCTTGTTGGACCATGAAAATGGAAAAAATGGAAAAAAATGGAATATGTTCAATATATTTTTTCGACAACACAAAAATTTAAACAATTGTTCATTATTCAAAAGGTTTTTGATAAGCCTTAAAGCTTAGCTTTAAGATGTTTATGCCAATTTATGGTTTTAATAAACTAGGCTTATTAAAATCCTCATATGCACTTAACTCGTTTAAACCTAAGTTAATAGTATCTCTTACTACTTATGAGCTCAAAATTTTTATTTATTAATTCAAACCAATTCCCATTAAGGAAATCTAAAACTTTAATGCTCGGTTTTTATATCCAAAAATCTCTTTTTTTTTAAATCATACCTCATTTATTTCTAAGTTTATTAAGTAACTTAAACATTTATTATCTAAAATTACTGTGGATTCGGTCGGATTCGAACTTATCTTGGTCGCACAACGGTGATTTTTTTTATTAAGTGCACTATAACATTCGTCGAAGCAAACATGTAATTGTCACATTGAAGATTATTCGAATTGCCATAAAACTAATCGATATTTCCTTTCCGAACTATCCAAGAGAATGTAATTTACCTTAAATTTTGGAATATGTAAACTTATAAATGTTCTAAAGTAATACATACTACTATTTCTGTTCTTAAAATATTTTTGAATTTCTTCCAAAGAATACTGGGATTAAAGTAGTCAAACTATTTTAAAAACATATTTCATCGACCATACTTAGTTGGCATTTCAAATATTATCACCTTATATATATTATAATAAAATTTTCTCAAATATTTCTTTTCTAAATGTTTAATTTATAATTTAAATTATATTAACCAACTTCTATTAAAAGATGATTTTTAACTTAACCTATTTACCAAATACCTTAAAGTTAAATTATGAAATGTAATTCAAAAGGGATTCAATTCTAAGACACTTAAAACTGTCAATAAATATCCATATATTAATGGAACATAAATCAACGACTAACAAACAACAGTCAATGACCTAAACTATTTGAGCATGACCAAACAAATAATAATGATAATAATTTAATATTGTCATTAACAAACAACAATATATATAATTATATGGTTTTGAAAATTTATTTCTTTATATATATAAACTATATCCGAGATAACATATTTCATTTACCAAATTTTCAAAAATCAATATCATGTATATTTGTGTTGTTCAAGTATTTAGAAATCTCTACCGAGACCTTGGTATCCTATGTCTCGACCAGAGTTCATAAAAACTCAACAGACTAATTAACACAATATGGTTTTATAAAAATAACAAGTACGCTCTCGTATATATACCCGTGGACTTTTTCTATGGTATTACTAACCCTAACTCTAATGAGTTACCCTACTAGAGCCAAGGTTCTCTCTTAACCTTTAGCTTTGATACCAAATATGATAACTCACCTTTCCAATCATCGAAAGTCGACACCAAATTCGACAATTTTATTTCAATATCGAACATCCACTTGACAAAAACTTAGATTGTTAGGGTTAAAAGAAGGAAATGGACAAGAGAAACACATATTCTCACAGTGGAATTGACAACATAAAATTATAATGATAGATATATTGTCACTCCAAGGTACAATGTATATCAAAGTTAAAGACGGCCAGTATTAGTTGGGCAGTTATACAATTCCGACTTTACAATTGCTGAAAGGAAAACAAAATACATCAAAAACAAAAACATGATGACAAGCAAACTTCCAATTCCGCTCCATCGGCTCCATATCCAACAGACGACAACCTGGAAACAAGCTTGGTCTAACTTGAGCGTTATAATGAAATAACACACCGGTCAGTCTAGAAAGCCAGCATAAGAAAACTCAAGTAAAAAAAAACATGTATTTTTTTTATTTTTATTTTTTGAAAATGGGTAAACCGCCCTGTTAAAATCCTATATTGGTACTCGGCATAAGTACTAGATAGGAAAAAAGAGTGTAGCGCTTTATTGATAACGCTAAAACATGTAATAATTTTGTGAGACCATGCCTGTAGCGAGTCGAATTTTGGAATATACTTTTAGTTTAAGAATGGACAAAGCTCACAACTTTAATCTTTATCAAACAAGCTCACAACTTTAATCTTTAACAAACAGTGCTTATGTAACACTTGGATTCAGTTTAAGAATTCACTTCTTTTTCAAAAATAGTTTATTATAAAGATAAAGTTATAAGCCATGCTCCAAAATATTAACTTTGAAATATAATTTTACACATTAATTTGAATAAATGAATAATTAAATAAATGAATAATTAATTAGTCTTTATTTAAAACAGAAAGTAAATAGAACTTTCCATAATTTGACATAGTCGAATTTCAATGTATAACTCTCTTTCGAATAATTTTAATTCGGTTAACATTCCGAACTTCAGAATAAATTTACCGTTTCATGTCAACTAGATTTCCACTTTCATTCTAAATTCGTCTTTGAATTTATCACTTCCAAGCCCTAACCAATTTCCTTTATTACCATTCCAATCTGCAAAACGTTTGCTTTTAAACCATTATCCAATTTAAATTGTAAATATTATTCCTTTATAGAAATCTGGACTCGTTTTATCAATCCAATCTTGTTTTATTTGTAAATACCATTACAGGCTCAAATCCCACTTATCGAGTTACTTTATAAATCCACATCGTATTCCACTTCATTCATAAACCTCGCTTATATGCCAACACTTCCTGTCATTTATCTAACAAGTTTATAACCTTATATCAACTTTACATCAATTATGAAATATCAGTTTCAAACCAAATATTAATTTTCTTGTCAAGTTTTGAATTAAATAATATATAATTTCTGAAAATAAATTATTTTTATAAAATTCGATAATCGAATTCCAAGTATAAATCCTTATGGATTTATTTCAATTCCATTCACATTCCGAACATTGGAAATTTTGTCGTTTCTTTTTTTAAACGATTTCCAATTTCCCTTTTTAAATTCACTTTTGAATTTACATTCCCAAATTATCCAATGATAATTATTTATTTTCATTTATAAACATCTTTTATAAATTAAACTACTTGTTTTATTATTAAAAAAGTTATTATTTTCTAGCCCATTCGAAATTCAATTTCTATTGGAAAAATAGATTTTCCTATTCAAGTCCCAAATTCTTTTCCCTTTCATTCAAAAATATTTTTATGGTATTTAAATACCGATTTTTTGTGGGCTAGTACTATTCAAACATCTAACACAACAAAATTTATCACAGAATCTCTAACACATAATATATCATAATATATAAATGAAAACAAACAATAATAAATTTGGGCAACCCACTTGAATCCCTCCAACTTGTTTTCCTGCATCCACAGATGTTAGACAACATAAATAATACCATTCCTACTTCGACGCTGGATATCGCGGTATAGAAGGTCATCGGCTATTATGCGGGGCACTTAGGGCCTCAACCGCTAAAATATGCGGAAATATTCAAGTACCAACCTTAAATATAACTTATATAAATAATAACAACAATTGGTAATAATATATCAATTCATCCAAGCAATCATCACACATTATTCAATCATCATTTATCAACTCTAAATATGTTTATAAAATTATAAACTGGACAGAGTTAGTGAGTTTACTCACTACGGTCGTTTATCATCGAATAATGATAAATTGCCGATTAAAAGTATCAGGCGTTTTAGCTCGCCAAAAATTCTTACAAGCTCCAAATCCATCCAAACCAGTTTCATTGCGTAGCCTGCGTCCATACGATTCCAGTACCTCTTGTTTCTTCAAATTCTGATAACTTATGCACAAGTTATTAATATTACAAGTTATCATATACATAACGGTCAGTAACGATTAGTTAACTAATTAAATAACCTTAATTATATTTCCCCCTAATCTTCCTTCTTCCCCAAAACACAGCGAACCTGCTCCCTTTTTTTATTAGCCATAGTTGTTCTTTCTCCTTCATGATGCACCTTCGATACTCCATGGATATAAAAACCTTGACCACCATTGAAATCTTCTTCCTCGTCGAAATCTTCTTCACCCTAACCCATAACACTCAACTTGAAACTCCCCTTCGAAATGCGTAGTTCAGCGTATCATCGCCCTTATGGTACATGTCACGAAATTTATAATCACCAATCACCCTAAAAATTTGCACGTAGGTGCTTTTTTACCTCCTTAATCCAAAAGCTATGGCTAAAATCTGAATCAACGCTTCAATCACTCCCAAAATTTGATCCCTAGAACAGAAACCCCACGCTGCCTATTTTCTTGCGATCAAAAATTAATTCGAACCCTACAAAACTTATATAAGGATGAAGAGGCCTCTCCAAGAATCCAAATATATGTATTTTGTGATTTATGGATTTTTATTAGATATATTTGAATTTTTACATATCATGTTTTTATTTTAGGTGGAGGCGTGTTTTCCTCCGTTGAACAGAGAACAAATTTGTTGAAGAGTTAGGGTATGATAAGATTAATATATATAAGGTAGAAAAATAATATTTTGTTAATTTACGATACTTACGCCTGAAGTAACACGTTTAAACTATCACAGATGAGCTCCAATTGCGACGAAACTTGAAATCCTACAATAACTTAATATTTTGGACATGATGGAACTGGTTTCGTCGTATTTCGATATCTTTTGTAGAACTTTCTTTTAATTTTACAATGTGAATCGATACGCGTTTATATCACACACGATCGCAAAATAAATCCAATCGATACGAAACTGAATATCTTACAATAATTAATCACTATGGATATAATAAAATTAAATTCGTTGAAATCCGATATCCTTTGAAAATTGGTTATTCTCAAGTTCCATATAATATCAAAAAAATATCCATCGATTTCAAATAAACAAATCTATTGATAATAAATTATTATTATCATATGTACTGAAACAGAACTTTTATAGCTTCAAATTATAAATTTAACTTGATATTTAACTTGACATTTTAAATTCCAAGTTTAAACGTTATTCGTTTAAAATCCTTTTTATTTATTTAATAAATCGTTTTGGTTTATAAACGATTCCATAACGACTTTCTAAAAATTTGATTTGGATATAACTAAAAATCTATTATATGAAATCTCCATTTTTCTCTTTCATTACAAAATTATAATCCAATGGATCTGAAAGATTCTTGTTTCAAAGAATTCTGACTTATATTGGATTCCATATACTCAAATGAAATTAAAAACGTAAAACTACGAACTAACACGCACACCATGGTGGGCTGTTTTTAATAAAATATAAATTTATACATTCAAACTTCGTTTAACAAATAAATTCATTGTTATAATTCAAATCGAACTTCGTTAAATATTTAAAAATTACCAAAATCACATTATATCGCAAATTCAACTTATTTCCGACTATTACGAAATTAAATTTATTATTTCACTATTTATATTAATTAAATATTCAAAATTCTTGAATTGAAGTCATTTAAATCTTCAAATCAACTTTTAAATAATTAAAAAAACTAATTATTCAACCATTAAAAATCAAGGTCATTACAACGCCGTTAATCATGGAAAATGTGTTTACTCATAAAAACAACATATATATAAGCATTAACACAAATCAGTAGTACTGAAATAAGCAAGGAATGAATGCCACAAAAATAAGAATGCTAAACGTAGGAAATAGTAAAACAACAACAGAACAACACACGGAGAAGAGCTACACGACGTTTCTCTATGGAAACAAAGAAATTGATCCAAAGATTTAGATCGAACAAGGGAAAGTTAATTTTCCAATGATGTGGGACCGCACCGCTTCCCCGGACTGGGCCACTTACAACAACATCCAATTTCACCATGAATTTAAGAAATCAAACATCCGAAGGGTTTGTATCTTCTCAATTCAAATTAAAAATAGGGAAACTTATAATTTTGGAATCAAAGGAATCGAATAAGAAATTTCCAATAAATAATAATTAGAAAAGTGCGTCCCTCTGGCGAAAGTATACCTCTGGAATATACTGAGAGCTATGATGGCTCTCGGAAACGTTTAAGCCGATCCTCATACAAAATCTGAAAATTAGAGTATTTCACATCTATGCACGAACCAACCAAATCCAAATCTAGAGTAGATGTGATAATTGAAACACCACACCTGCATTAAGGTCACTCACAAAGGGAATGCCTTAACTTCGGTGGAGCATTATAGGTAAAAGATGCAGATAAATTACAAGACAGACAAATAAAGCAGCGGAAAATAAAGTCATTTTATAAACAACTTAATTTAGTCAAGCTTATACAACAATTGTCTCAGTCATACTTAAAAGTAATACATAGAAATTCTATCTTAATTCAAAAACCTCCAAGTATAAAAGAAGCATAAAAATAACAATGATATTCCCCAATAAAGCGTGAACCGGCCATAGCAGTGGAAGAGAGGGTCCAAAGCAATACATCGACTATCTTCGAGCTTGGAAGGAAAACTGAGCTAAGTGGAAACATTTCCTCCCTGTGAACCTGAGGGAGGGGGGAACGGAAGAAAAGAGGTGAAACAAAACTAGGTCAGACATAAGTCTGGTAAGTCCAGTGACTTTCAGCATATAAACAGGCAAAAGCATCATGACATGAATAAACTGGATATAAGACAATACCGTGAGAACAAGAATAACAAGATAACATACGATTAGTATAGATATGGTAAGACAAGATAAACTGAATGCGCTTCTACTCTTTCTCTACTTCGCTACTACCCTGTTATTCTGATTTCTATATCTCTGCACCACCTTACTAGTGTCCCAACTAGTAATCTGTTTAAAATGATAATACGATAACGTGATCCCAATCCCGCAATTGTGGTAGCCTTCAGGTGTATATCTATTAAGAGGATTCCACCTCAGTCTGCCTAATTGCCATGAATGTGTTAGATGTACCCTTGCTACCCTATCGATCAGCTCCCTACTTGTATTAATTTCTCTTGTGTCTACGTCAATCGTCCCTCTCTTGCATGTAGATACCATGTGCTGGTCCCACCATAAGGTGTATCAGTCCCTATGATAGCAACCCGACACGATTCAAGATGCACAGTGTATAACTCCTGGTACCCAGTGTCTGCTTTTTCCCACTGCGGAGTACGTACATACCCGTAAACCGTCGGAACCTACACTGACGTACCCCCTGCCGCTATTTTGACCGCTTATAATCAGCCTAGTAATCGTGCCCCACCCTGCCTAGTTCAAGGTACCATGATACATCTATGTGGGTTACTGCTGAAATGGGTCCCCGTTACTAGGGTTTCCTACTGGTTAAGTTAGTGGGCCTATATATACAAATATTATCCACCTACACGAGATGTACTTAACTCTCCCACCGATTCAAGCATGTTTATTTAATGGTTAAGTTTTGTGGGCCTATATTTACTAATATTACCCACCAACCCGATATGTACTTAACCCTCCTACTGGTTCAAGCATGTTTATTTAATGGTTAAGTTTTGTGGGCCTATGTTAACTAATATTACCCACCAACCCGATATGTACTTAACCCTCCTACTGATTCAAGCATGTTTATTTAATGGTTAAGTTTGTGGGCCTATATTTACTAATATTACCCACCCAACTTGATATGTACTTAACCCTCCCGCACATTATGCCATATTTGTTAAGTGTTGTCCGTTCATGTTAACTTAACCCACCATTCATTATGTCATGCTGGTTAAGTGTTTCTTGACCCTCCTCACTTATCATGTTGGATTGGTTAAGTATTTCCTATCAACTTAACCACGTTCGTCCATCAAGTTATATTGGTCAAGTGTTTCTTGTTAACTTAACCCCACGTGTTCATCATGTTGTATTGGTTAAGTGTCATCAATCAATTCAAGATAACTTAACCCACCTACTTGTCATGTTACTTTGGTTAAGTGTTGCCTTCTTGTTTTAACTTAACCTTACCACAAATCCAGTCATATTGGTCAAGTGTTTCTTATTACTTAACCCTACCCATTCATCATGCTATACTGGTTAAGTGTTTCCTATTAACTTAACGCTATTCATTCATCTTGTTATATTGGTTAAGTGTTTATCATTAACTTAACCCTAGTCATTCATGTTATATTGGTTAAGTGTTCCTATGAACTTAACCCTAGTCATTCATGCTATATTGGTTAAGTGTTCCTCTGAACTTAACCCTAGTCATTCATGTTATATTGGTTAAGTGTCCCTATGAACTTAACCCTAGTCATTCATATTGTTCATTAGCATTAATTGATTTATTAATGCACCAACCTCTCACATTAGATATGTGTTGTTGCGGTTACTGGATGTGCCAGGCAGTTCCGGCCAGTTTTACACCACAACTCAATCTAGCCTCGGGTTTTTCTTGGGCATGATGCACTAATCTCCCACATTAGATAGGTGTTGTTGTGGTTACTGGATGTGTCGGGCGGTTCCGGGCAGTTTTACACCATAACTCAATCTAACCTCGGGTTAGGCATGTTCATCTTTTCACTAATTTACATATTTACAGTTTATATGTAAATTATTCGCAATTGTTGTCAATTTCAGATTATGCCACATTTACCATAAATGTCCAAGTCTAGATTTATATGCTAATTATCCCAATCGGTCATGTTCCAATTCTCAAGTCATGCCCAACAAAGCTAATTGCAAGTTATGGCCCCCAAATTCAGTTTCAAGTTATTACTCAAAATAGGCTACACCTAATCTTCCCATGTTTTCAATAATAGTCATGCCCCAATATCCCAATATACATTATGCTTGGCGTCTTAACCAATGGTTATGCCTAATCTTGATTAATATTCCAATTTCACAGTTTGCACCAAATCTAGATTTTATATTTTAATTTACAGTTTATGCCCAAAACTAGGTTTTTCATGCCAAATTTCATACTTTGTCGTTCATACCAATTCTAGGTTCAATATGTCAAATTACATATTCCATAATTCATGTCAGATTACCGTAAATTGCACCTTAACAGTCATGCCATAATACATGTTCTAAATTATGCCAAATAAATGTCAATTTCATGTTATACCCAATTACCCCAAGTTTGCAACAAAGACAATTATGCCCCAAATCATAAGTTACAAAATTATGTTCCACCATTACTAAATAGACTATTCCCCAATACCACCATATTCCAATCGCACGTATAATAAGTTTCAGTCTAGATTCGAGGTTAATCTAGATTCATAAAATAGAGAGGAATACAAACGAGAGTAGGCATAAAACAGGCATTAAAATGGTAGATCTGTCAAATATAATATTATGGACCTAAGAGGATTACAGATCTGTTAGAGTTGAGATATAACAAAGATAGATTTAAAATAAACTGATAGAAGTAAACTCATAGACATATAGATCTGATATAAATAACATCATGAACCTAAAAGGATTATATATCAGATGTCCAACAAAGATAGGCATGATTGAATAGTAACTTCCCAGGGATGTAAATCATTGATTCAATAGAAAGATAGGTATTAATCTGAAAGATTTGTCTTATCATCAAGCATGGACTTAGATCCATTTCATTGCATGCCAAAATCACTATTAGGTGTTTAAATCTGAAAATAACTTGAACTTACAAAAAGAGAATGATTCTTGTATTTCTGGAATCTATTTTCTGAAACTGAAAAGCGATCCCTTGACGTAGATTATCGATTCTCTAATTTAGATTTGATTATTAGAAAATAGTTGTTGAAGTCTTTGAATTAGCCTTTGAATCTCTACTTGAATTCTAACTTGATTCTACGAAGAATTTGAGCGGCATAACCCCATCTTTGATTTATTTTGATATGAATTAGGGTAGAGTATAGGCGTATTGAAGTTGTGTAGAGAAAACTGTAGCCTTAGGGGTGTTTATATAGCATAGGGATCAACGAATCTGGTCAGAACGGGCGTCCAAATGCAGAAAAATGAACTTGTCCTCGGATATGAAAATAAGGGGAGGTCGACCCCCAGGTCGACCTACGTGACCCAGGTCGACCCCCAGGTCAATCCCCTGGTCAACCTGGGTCCTGGGTGGGAAATTTCCCGCCCAGCCAAGGTGTGTGATTTGAATTTCGAATTTGAATTCGAGTTGTTTTAATTTATTTATATTCCTGAAACTTATGAAGGCCATAACTTTCTCATACGAAGTCCGATTTACGAAAACTTAGACTCTATTCCAAGCAGAATTCCAAGATGAACGCAATGGCGTAACCCGTTTCCCTTAATTCTTTTTTTTAAAATTAAGTATACTTTAATTTGTTACTTTAATTTTCATAGAAAATACGGGGTATTACATTCTCCCCTCCTTAAAGGATTTCGTCCCGGAATCTTCAAGTCAAGAAGAATGTATATTCTAACATCCAACATCCATCTACTTAACCATTCAATCACATGCGTCCATTGTCCTTAAAATGATTTCTAATGCTTTCGTGATCATATGCATAGTGTGTGTACATGTTTCTTATCTAATGCAAAATCAGGCGGTCTACTGATTCAGTTGACCTCCTTAATGCGAATCATGAGAGTGTCATGCGTCCAATATGTATGCAAATATCCCTAATCATGTTAATACTATATGCGTGCATATTCATTCATCCATATGCAACATCCATATGATAACACATCAAGTTTCAATCCATATACAAATACATTCATATGCATATGAAAGTGACTGAGCCGATCTAGTGCTTGATGTGTGTGTATATGCATCCATAAGCATCCACTAGGAACCACTTGCAACCACTTGCAACCATCAATCATAACATGTTTCAGATACATGTTTCCATCCATTGGCTTCTTCTACCTAAGGATCGAAGATATGATCTAGAGGATATACCTAAAAAAAGATGGAAACAAGCATGCATAGAATTCCTAGAAAAAGAGATCAAGGATATACCCTCAAGAAAAAGGGTATGATGCGTGTGTCTTATCTTCATCCTCCCACGTTGCGTCTTCTTGAGCTTCACTCCATTGTACCTTAACTAATTTAACTTCACGGTTGCAAAGCTTCTTGACCTCCATTTCCAAAACTCACTAGTAAAGATAGGACCTCGATCACTTACTGTGCTAGCGGGTATCCAATGTAGTCGAACTATCTTTCCAAGATAAACATGGGTTAACCATGATACTAAGTGTATATACTAAGATGAATAGAGGTCTCTCCTCTACTTAGCTTATCCATCATGTTACAAATCTGAGGGTCTAAAGCTAAAGGTTGCTATGTACTTTTTACCACAACCATTTATCTCTCACGCAAACCATCCTAGTCGAACTCGACATCCCTCAAGTACAAGCCCCAAAGGCCTAAACCAATATCAGACAAGCACCCAAGGAATATCTCCTCCGAATTTGGACAATCTATGTGAGATGATACTAGCAAAACAACCAAACAATTGAGCACTTAACCGACTCTGGCTATCCTCGCCAATCTTGCTCCAAAACTATCGTTGATCGCATAACTGGTTTTGCATTGTCAACAAGATATATGCGGAAGTCTATCTCGAGGTTTAGGGGGAAAAACCCCTAATCAAAAACATCTGCGTACTCATGGACCATTCTAATGGATTGCAAATCGTCGATAGATGCATCAAGTGATTCTAGGTAGCTAAGCCTAACTGATCCCCTCAGGATCGCACAAAATCTCAGGGGTATTCCCGCGGCAAGTAAAAAAAAAAAAAAAAATCTAACTACCCTCCTTTCACAATTACTAGCTAACCAACCCATGCCTAGAATCAACCCATAGCCCATGGAACCAAAAACATAAGCATTACACTTAAACCCAATACTTAATATAGCTATTCTCAAATCCTTACAAACCAAATATAATTGAGCCGAACCACAAATTGGATTTGAGACAATAATGGGATCTTCTACTATACAAGTACTAAGGTGTAGAGACTCAACCATGGAAGCAGATATAAATGAATATGAAGCGCTAAAATCAAAAGGAGTACTAATAGGATGTTCAAAAAGGAAAAACTAAACCCTTTCAACAGAAACCTTACTACCTCTCTCTCAGGTACGCTGGCGGTGAGAGCAAGCATTTGCCCTCCTGAAAATCCTGCCATTTGTTCTTGCCCTTGTCCTTAATTATACGACTCGTTATACCATAATAAAGATACTTCCTCTTGTATTAGGTTTTACTATTCTTTCCTCCTCACTTGTCCTATGATTCTTCCACTTACACCTCTTTCTTTTTACCTCCTTTGTGAACCAAGTCCATATCCATGAGTTCCTCATCCTTGGGTTGTGCTCCTTAGCAAAACTCCTTCAGTCTCATCTTTACTATCCTTATGTAACACGTTGACAAGTCTCTCTAAAGCTGCCTCCATCGCACGGAAAATCCTACAAAGCTCGAAAGAAAATTAGCCGCAAGTGAAACTACATCGGCTATAAATGGAAGTTAGGCACTTCTTCTCCCTTTGACAGGTGTCGTAGTCTCATCAAGCCTACGGAACCATGACGCGATGAGGGTACCTCCCAGAAAGCTAGGAGCCCCGGAGAATCAGGAAAGAAGGAAACAAGGATTCAAATAGAGGATCAAAAGATGGCTTTGGGGAATATGCCTTTAAAACAAAACTTTTCTTTAGAAAATGCTTCTTTTAAAACCGTTTTGAAATAATTTTTCAAATCTTTTATCTGATCCGGTAACCTTCAGCTTTGATTCCAAGTGAAACACCCCACCTCCATTAAGGTCACTCACAAAGGGAATGCCTTAACTTCGGTAGAGCATTATAGGTAAAAGATGCAGATAAATTACAAGATAGACAAATAAAGAAGCGGAAAATAAAGTCATTTTATAAACAACATAATTCAGTTAAGCTTTTACAACAATTGTCTCAATCATACTTAAAAGTAATACATAGATATTCTGTCTTGATTCAAAAACCTCCAAGTATAAAAGAACAAATAACAATGATATTCCCCAATAAAGCGTGAACCAGCCAAAGCAGTAGAAGAGAGAGTCCAAAGCAATACATCAACTATCTTCGAGCTTGGAAGAAAAACTGAGCTAAGTGGAAACATTTCCTCCCTGTGAACCTAAGGGGGGAAGGGGGGAGAAACGGAAGAAAAGAGGTGAAACAAAACTAGATCAGACATAAGTCTGGTAAGTCCAGTGACTTTCGGCGTATAAACAGGCAAAAGCATCATGACATGAATAAGCTGAATATAAGACAATATCGTGAGAACAAGGATAACAAGATAACATACGATTAGTATAGATATGGTAAGACAAGATAAATTGAATGCGCTTTTACTCTTTCTCTGCTTCGCTACTACCCTGTTATTCCGATTTCTATATCTCTACACCACCTAACTAGTGTCCCAACTAGTAATTTGTATAAAATGATAATATGATAACGTGATCCTAATCCTCGCAATTGTGGTAGCCTTTAGGTGCGCATATATTATGAGGATTCCACCTCAATCTGCCTAATTACCATGAATGTGTTAGATGTACCCTTACTACCATATCGATCGGCTCCCTACTTGTATTAATTTCTCTTGTGTCTATGTCAATCGGCCCTATCTTGCGGGTAGATACCCTGTGTTGGTCCCACCATAAGGTGTATCAGTCCCTATGATAGCAACCCGACACGATTCAAGATGCACAGTGTATAACTACTGGTACCTAGTGCCTGCTTTTTCCCACTCCGGAGTACGTGCACGCCCGTAAACCGTCGGAACCTACATTGACGTACCCTCTACCGCTATTTTGATCGCTTATAATCAGCCCAGTAATCATGCCTCACCTTGCCTAATTCAGGGTACCATGATACATCTATGTGGGTTACTGCTGAAATGGGTCCATGTTACTAGGGTTTCCTACTGGTTAAGTTTGTGGGCCTATATATACAAATATTACCCACCTACACGAGATGTACTTAACCCTCCCACCGATTCAAGCATGTTTATTTAGTGGTTAAGTTTTGTGGGCCTGTATTTACTACCAACCCGATATAAAATTAACCCTCCTACTGATTCAAGCATGTTTATTTAATGGTTAAGTTTTGTAGGCCTATATTTTCTAATATTACCCACCAACCAGATATGCACTTAACCCTCCTACTGATTCAAGCATGTTTATTTAATGGTTAAGTTTGTGGTCCTATATTTACTAATATTACCCACCCAACTTAATATGTACTTAACCCTCCCACACATTATGCCATATTGGTTAAGTGTTGTCCGTTCATGTTAACTTAACCCACCCATTCATTATGTCATGTTGGTTAAGTGTTTCTTGACCCTCCTCACTTATCATGTTGGATTGGTTAAGTGTTTCCTATCAACTTAACCTTGTTCGTCCATCAAGTTATATTGGTCAAGTGTTTCTTGTTAACTTAACCCCACGTGTTCATCATGTTGTATTGGTTAAGTGTCATCAATCAATTCAAGTTAACTTAACCCACCTACTTGTCATGTTACTTTGGTTAAGTGTTGCCTTCTTGTTTTTACTTAACCTTACCACAAATCAAGTCATATTGGTTAAGTGTTTCTTATTACTTAACCCTACCCATTCATTATGCTATACTAGTTAAGTGTTTCCTATTAACTTAACCCTAGCCATTCATCTTGTTATATTGGTTAAGTGTTTCTCATTAACTTAACCCTAGTCATTCATGTTATATTGGTTAAGTGTTCCTATGAACTTAACCCTAGTCATTCATGCTATATTGGTTAAGTGTTCCTATGAAATTAACCCTAGTCATTCATGTTATATAGGTTAAGTGTCCCTATGAACTTAACCCTATTCATTCATCTTGTTCATTAGCATTAATTGATTTATTAATGCACCAACCTCTCACATTAGATATGTGTTGTTGCGGTTACTGGATGTGCCGGGCGGTTTTACACCATAACTCAATCTAACCTCTGGTTTTTCTTAGGCATGATGCGCTAATCTTCCACATTAGATAGGTGTTGTTGTGGTTACTGGATGTGCTGGGCGGTTCTGGGCAGTTTTACACCACAACTCAATCTAACCTCGGGTTAGGCATGTTCATCTTTTCACTAATTTAAATATTTACAGTTTATATGTAAATTATTCACAATTGTTGTCAATTTCAGATTATGCCACATTTACCATAAATGTCCAAGTCTAGATTTATATGCTAATTATCTCAATCAGTCATGTTCCAATTCTCAAGTTATGCCCAACAAAGCTAATTGCAAGTTATGGCCCCCAAATTCAATTTCAAGTTATTACTCAAAATAGGCTACACCTAATCTTCCCAAGTTTTCAATAATATTCATGCCCCAATATCCCAATATACATTATGCTTGGCGTCTTAACCAACGGTTATGCCTAAACTAGATTAATATGCCAATTTACAGTTTGCTCCAAATCTAGATTTAATATTTCAATTTACAGTTTATGCCCAAAACTAGGTTTTTCATGCCAAATTTCATACTTTATCGTTGATGCCAATTCTAGGTTCAATATGTCAAATTACATATTCCGTAATTCATGTCAAATTACCCCCAAATTGCACCTTAACAGTCATGCCATAATACATGTTCCAAATTATGCCAAATAAATATCAATTTCATGTTATACCCAATTACCCCAAGTTCGCAACCAAGACAATTATGCCCCAAATCATAAGTTATAAAATTATGTTCCACCATTACCGAATAGACTATTCCCCAATACCACCGTATTCCAATCGCACCATAATAAGTTTCAGTTATGATTCGAGGTTAATCTAGATTCATAAAATAAAGAGGAACACAAACGAGAGTAGGCATTAAAATGGTAGATCTGTCAAATATAATATTATAGACCTAAGAGGATTACAGATCTTTTAGAGTTGAGATATAACAAAGATAGATCTGAAACAAACTGACAGAAATAAACTACATATAGATCTGATATAAATAACATCATGAACCTAAAAGGATTATATATCAGATGTCCAACAAAGATAGGCATGATTGAATAGTAACTTCCTAGGCATGTAAATCATTGATTCAATAGAAAGATAGGAATTAATCTGAAAGATTTGTCTTATCATCAAGCATGGACTTAGATCCATTTCTTTACATGCCAAAATCACTCTTAGTTGTTTAAATCTAAAAATAACTTAAACTTACAAAAAGAGAATGATTCTTGTATTTCTGGAATCTGTTTTCTGAAACTGAAAAGCGATCCCTTGACGTAGATTATCGATTCTCTAACTTAGATTTGATTATTAGAAAATAGTTGTTGAAGTCTTTGTTTTTAATCTCTACTTGAATTCTAACTTGATTCTACGAAGAACTTCAGCGGTATAACTCCATCTTTGATTTATTTTGATATGAATTAGGGTAGAGTATAGGCGTAATGAAGTTGTGTAGAGAAAATTGTAGCCTTAGGGGTGTTTATATAGCATAAGGATCAACGAATCTAGTCAGAACGGGCGTCCAAATGCATAAAAATGAACCTGTCCTCGGATCTGGAAATAGAGGGGAGGTCGACCCCAAGGTCGACCTATGTGACCCTGGTCGACCCCATAGCCGACCTGGGTCCTGGGCGGGAAATTTCCCACCCAGCCCGGGTGTGTGATTTGAATTTCGAATTTGAATTTGAGCTGTTTTAATTTATTTATATTCTTAAAACTTCTGAAGGCCATAACTTTCTTATACGAAGTCCGATTTACGAAAACTTGGACTCTATTCCAAGCAGAATTCCAAGACGAACGCAATGGCGTAATCCGTTTCCCTTAATTCTTCTTTTAAAAATTAAGTATACTTTAATTTGTTACTTTAATGTTCACAGAAAATATGGGGTGTTACAATAATACCCTAATGGCCACATATAGTGTGACTTCCACTTGCTTTTTCGGTTCACATATTTCAAAAAATGGATAACAGTGCTTAAAGAGCAACAAATAATTTTAATCTGGTGATACAACTCAAGAAAACTAAACCAATAATTTTTAAATCAACTATCATTAATATTCAAAATGATCATATACAGAAATTAAATCACATTCCCATATCACTATTTATCGACCCAAACTTGTATATCTCTTGACAAAAAATAAAGTCGAGCAAATTGAGGTAGTGTTACTTCTAGACATCGCCCTGACAATGTTTTAAACCTTCGAGATAGGGGAAAATTTTTGTACGTCGACATCCAATGATAAAAGCATAACTAATTTTTTCGTATAAAAGATATCATTTACATAAATTTTTCTTTTTATATCCATATCAAAAACATTTAAAAACTTCAAAACTCGAATCTGTGTTTAGTTTTCACATATCAAATATTTAATCAAAACACCAGTACTCTTTAAGAAATTAGATTCAAAGATATAATTTTTAATTCTAAGCGTATTCAATGGAAAGGTCAAAACCAATGTTATTTAAAACTTTGTTTTGACAAAATGAAAACAATCTACACTTAGATTACACTTCCAACCATTTATATTTAAAAGGGCTTCTCATTCAAAACTGTCATTTATTAATTCTAAATGACATTATTTATCCAAAAATGATAATAAATTAAACTTAAAAACTTCAATAAACTTAAAACAAACGTTAATCATCTCGTGGGACCATATATAATTGTAACAGTCCAAATTTTTAACTATTATATTAAACATTTAAAAATGGTTTTAAATGTTGATTTGAAATTTATATAGCTTGAATTCGATAGTTTAGAATATTTTATTTATATAAATAATTTAATTCCGAAATAGTCGGAAAATGTTGAATTTGCAATATTGTATGAAATGGCAATGTTAAAGAATTTTATTGAGTTTGATTTTAAATTATATTAATGAATTCGTTTATTAAACAACGTTTGAATGTATAATTTATAATTATATTATAAATGAACCCACAGCGGTGTGGTAGTTCATAATTTAATATTTTGAACTTTAAATAGATGTACATGATCCAATATAAGTTGGAATTCTTTGAAACAAGAATCATTCAGATCTATTGGAATTTTCTAATAGAAGATAAAATTGGACATTTCATCTTGAAGATTTTTAATTATGTCCAAATCAAATTTTCAAAAGGTCGCTATGGATTTCGTTTATAAACCATAGCGTTTTATTTAATAAAATAAAAGGAATTTGTTTCAAATTTAATATTGTTTTGACTTGGAATTGAAATATTTGTAATCAGACGTTGTTTACCTTGAAGCTATATAAAATCTTATTTCAATATATCCGATATTAGTATTATATTATTATTATATTGAGATGTTTTGAAATTGGTTTATTTTGATTTAAATTAGACCATTGAAAATTGCTTATTCAAACTACTTCGGATTTCAATGAAACGAATTTTGTAAAATCTGTAATAGTTGATTATTGTAAGATTTCCATTTTCACGTAAATTGGGGTTATTTTGTGATCGTACGCGATACAAACGCGTACTAATTAACCATGTAAAATAAAAATAGTTACTTTTTAAGCGATCTCGGAATTTGATGAAACTAGTTCCATTGGATCCATAATAATATTTTTTTATCGGATTTCATATTTCGTAATGTTTGGAGGTACAGGTCGTGCGTATTCAAAATGCTTAGAAATCCATTAATTGAAATCGATTTACGTTGATTATAAATTTATATCTTTTCCATATGTTCGAATTAAACCTCAAAACTTGTTCCAGTGTGTTAAAAATAATAATTAAAGCTTAAAAAGTTGGTCGTGGTGTTTTAATTGGTGTTTGGAAGAGCGAGATATTTTGTAAAATAAGGGACGTTGTCAGAATGCTAGTAAATCGTTTACAAAATCCAAACAAAGTCTGTCTCAAATCCGTACCCAAATCTTTACCACTGCATGAACAAGAATAAAGCATCGAATCTTCATAAAATCCTACATATCCTATCTTATCTCTAAGAAATCTCAGCCCATGGAAAATCTAGCATAACATATTTTAGCATGTTCTGAAAATCTTTGCATACTCCTATTATGATACAATGTCTTTTTCAAGTATCTCGCACAACATATACATGTGAAAATCTATACATGAAATTCCAAATCATAATTATTTTGGCCTATACCAATCTCATCAAAACAGTGTAGTGTAGGGTTCTCGTATTAAAATATTTCGGCATGCACATGATTGAGTAAATAAAAATATATATATAGTACCTGCAAGAGCACATGCGTCTGTCCATTTTTTTTTCTGAGCAAACAACAGAAACATGTGCGAAGTTTTGTTGGTTTCCCTATATAAGCAACTAATCAAATCTCGGAAAATTCACAATCTTTGGAAATTCATACAAAATCTTGGATAAGATTTCGATTGTTACATTTTCAATAATTTCGGCGATCAACTCATGTGGTTAAACTGACCTTAATCTTCTCTGTTCTTCAAGAATCCAACATATATATAAAGACCAATGCACCCAATTTTGATATTTCATAAATGATTATAAAATCATGCAAGTAACAAAATCGATTTTTGTTTAATATGATGAATTGTTGTGAGCGAACTTCCATACCTCAAATGTTGATATGAGGAAAAAAATTGTCGCACAAATTATGGACATCGATGGCTATGTCAAGGCGTTTCCAGAGCTAAGAGAGGCAGGGGAAGAAACCAAGGCCATTGTCAAACTCAGGGAACCAAGGCGCGCAGCTAGATGGGTTTTAGGGATGTATCTTGACAAAAATATGTCGTAGTTCACTGTAAGCGTAGGTATTTCCTTGGAGATGTGTTTTAATCTGGAAGGTTGATCAAAGTATGGTGGTGATCACTGGCTAGAGCTCATGTGGGGGAGCATAATGGAGGATTCAATGGTCAAGTTGGTGGTGTATGGACTGTGGTTAGGTGGAGGCATGCACGGGTTAAGTATGCATGAAGCAGGCGAGAGTTTTAAAAGAGAGATGGAAGATGATGAGCAAGGGATTAACGGCTTAAGATTAGATTTGGTATTTACTTTTTTAGTTAACTAATTGGTTAATAATATCTTAATATATGTAGAGTTGATGAAATCATAACTCATCCATACGTGAACAGAATTCGATGAAACAAGATTCGTCGGAACCGCATTGACGAATGCTACATGTAGGAACTAGTTCGAAGTGATTTGAAGCTCACTGGAATTTTATATAATTTCGAACGTTTGTTTGAAATTATATAAATCAACTGGAACCGTCGAATCAAAACCAATGGTGAGTTAATTTTCACGCTTTGTGGAATTCTATGATGTGCTATATTCACATAGCTACAAATTATAGTTGATAATATAAAATTGGATGATTGGATACTATGGATGGATATTGGTTGTTTATTGCTTGATTGATTGATGTTATTTATATTTCATCGTTTAAAAGCATTAAATTAATGAAAAAATCATTCATATGTTATTATTAAACGATATTATAAGCTGTTGTAATGACCCGCCTTTTTGCTCGGTTCTCGCCCGAAATTAAACCAACTTAAACCGTTCATAAAGACAAATTGTTATGGGTACATACATAAGTTAAACAAAATAACAGAACTTTTCATTGAATAATTTGATAATTACATCAGAGTTACATAGAATACCAGAGTTACAACATACATACGGCGGAAGAAAAGATATAAATAAACTCTTAGCAGAAGAACAAAAGATAAAGCAGAAGCTTCAACTCTGACATGGACTCCAACTCAAAAAACGCTCTGAACTTCGCTCCAATGATCTATAACTGCAAAACTAAACTACTAGTTGCCCGTGTGAAAATTAATGGGCACCCAGAGTTTAGGAAGGAACAATAAACTCCAGGTCAGTCATGGGACTGGTGTAAGAATATAAAACAGTTGTTTTATTAGGATTCATTTTAAATTTGGGAAATTCACCTGACCACGCCGCTAACGCGGAACGAGTTTACTCCATGTGAAAGCCCATGCATATAAATATGCGATGACTTCTGGAAAAATGAATCTATCAAAATCTCGTCCCACATCACACAATGCAAGCGCACACCAGATGAGCGAGTTTTATCTTGTGATAACAAAAATGCCTTCATACGTGAAAATCCTCTTCTAATATTATTATTACATAGTGTGGAAAGTCATTTCGCAAATAAATGTATTAATCCTAGATGGCATAATACCCATAATATTATGTCGCCATATATATATACAAACCAAAACCATGTGGCACGTATTGGATATTTGGGTTTCCAACTTGATGATTCCTGGCACGAAAGATCAATTAGGGATACGAAGCGAAGTGTAACATGGCTTTTTCGTCCATCTCAGACACCAACAACAAATCGCAGGGTAGGTCAACGGTCTTTGACCAGACACGGCCCCCTGAACATACCAAACTTCCCCAAGTTCATAAGTAGTTTCCCACTGCTGCAGCTTCATCATCAATTCATATATAAGTACACAACCTAACCGCTAGTTTCTCATCAATCCGGGGTGTGAGGTTTGTCGATGTCACGTCATACACAAAGCATGCCTAGATAAGCAATGCCCTGATCATACCAACTCAATTTCATATCTTATGTATGTCACATTGTCCATTCACAACATGGCCACTGATTTCCGTCATTACATAACTTCTTTGAGCTCGTACGTCATAAACCAGAAACATATCAACGAAAATTAGTGTTATGCCGTCAATTACAATGTCAGGCATGCAATCCGTACGTGTCCATTCTGGGTCTAAATGGAACAAAACCTGAAAATCTCTAAATATACTCAGACCTCATGCCACTTATAACCTCGCATCGGGTGTACATGCCGACTTGAGACATCGACAATCAGTCCGAATAAATCTAGGGATTCCCAGTCTTCATTCATCGATTCCAAGTCTTGAATATGCTTCATGCATCGTATTATTACTTGGAATGGTTTTTTGGACTTAAATCTGATCCCGGTCTTTCCAAGTAATAAGCGTATTCATAAAAAATGGTTATGGATTATACGGCTTCCCAATTCAATTTCCCTCCAATCATTTCAATTCATTACAATGTCAAGGTTAGAATTTGTCATAAATTCAGTTATCATCTTAACTCTTTATTTGAAATCAAAGATTCGATTTACCAACCTTATATTTCAAAAAGATACCTTCAACTATCATACTTCTTTATTTTTTCCTCAGTTCATTCAATTTACCAAATCTCTATTTGGATTACAATCTCATATACAATAATCCAAACAATTTATATTCGAACATAAGTTTGATAGAGTTAAATCGACTTATATTCGATATAAATTCACAACTCAATCAAACACTATCAGAATCTTGGGGTAAATATCTTCTAATGCTTCTGATAGTATTTGTTCAATCTTGGAATTTCATATCGAATATTCGACACAAACTCTATCCAACTCATTTCCCTTTTAAATTCTAACCTTTTAGAATTAGTAAACAGTTTCATATTAAATCACTTAAAAATCTTTCTAAACCATTTACAATCCTCTTTAACCATTTAAAACAACGGTTTACGATTTATAAATTTCAAAAGCCATTTATCTTCGAAATTGGGATAATAACGTTTGAACGTTACTAAAAGCACTGCAATAGCCATAAAAATTCAAATAGATTCCGAATCAATTCAAAATTTCAAATAATTCAATTCTAATCACTTTAAATTAATACAATAAGGTTTATCATGAATTTTCTCGGATCTTTGAAACTTGTTTAAGTTGAATTTCCGTTATGTTCGTCGAACTGCACGTATATCGACTTTTTCCAAATTTGTTTTCGGACATAGCTTGAAAATCATACGTTGAAATTTGGAAATTCTCTTTCTATTCAAAAATTGTTAATATTTGAAAATCATTGTTTCTTATTTCAAGTCGAACCGATTTCAAATCATCAATTTATAATCATTTGAAAATTGTAGTCGATATTTATGAACTATCGCGCCGTAGCGCGTTATAAATCGATTTAAATATAATTCCTTTAAATCCTTTTGTATTGAATTTAAAATTTCAAAATAACTTAATTTCAAATCGATTATTAAGTTTAAATCCAAAATTACTTCATGGTTCCAAATCTTAGCTCAAATTTAAATAAGTTGTAAACCATAGGAATTCAAAAACCCTTTTAAATTTAAATTCAAATTTAAAAATTTGAACTTCACAAATGGTCCTTACATGACATTTATTATTTTAAATTCCAAATTAGTTTTTCTAAGTTTTAAAACGACTTCAAATTCAAATTTCAAATTATATTTGAATTAACCATCTCGCCCGTCGAACCAGTTAGAGATAGCCAGGGAGAGCAGGAAACTGGATTTCCAATCCCAAGCCTAGACACCATCCTATCTGTCATCCTAGAGTGGTCTGGTATAATATTATAAAATATTATGTTTAAATTTCCAAAGCTTTTTCAAATTAGAATTTGACTTAATAGAAAAATATTTGAAAATAAATTTTCATTTATAAGGAAGGAGAATTGAATCGATTATCTGTATGCTTCCACAACCATGGTGTTGTGTGTGCATCATGTAAACAGAATAAATCAACCATATAAGTCAAATGATAATAATCATCATCAATAAACAGAATAAATCAACCATATAAGTCAGATGATAATAATCATCATCAATAAACAATTCAATTTGGAAGAGAAACTTCATATCTCTTTGCACTGCTACTCAGGTTTGTTGATTCTTTCTCATGCTGATTCTTCCTTTGAGCCTTACAGCTATTCCCTGGTCCGTTTGCAGGATGGTCTCATCCCCAGAACAACGCCAAAAGGGGACTTTTGTCGATTTGAACATTTCAAGGGATGAGATTCAGTCGGTTGGTCAACCGTCCGTAAATTCTCCTTTTGGCCCTTTTTATACGGAACTTCAAGATATTATCAATAGGCCTCGTCATGCTCCTCGGCCTTGCAGTCCCAGGTTTGGTAAGCGATTTCGGGGATGGAGCTTACAGGGGATCCCTTCGAATGTGGATGTAACTTTGGCTGATTCTCTGAATTTCACTTACGATATGACTGCAGCGAAAGGTCTAATGTTGGCTCGCCTCGAGACTGCTGTGCACCAATTTGGAAAATGGATGGATTTGCTGAAGAATCATTCTACTAAGTGGATGATTGGCTGGCATAAGTTGGCCTCTGACCTCCAAAAACTTCACAAGGACAACCTTGAGTGTATTTCTATTTTGGAAAACGATAAGGCGAAGTTAATCCAGGCCCTTAGGTCCAAGGATAGCATATTCGCTTCCTTTGCCCCTGGGGATGTTGAATCGGTGATTTCCGCACATGCTAAAGGGCCTTTATCTTGTTCTGCTCTGGCGAAGAGGAAAGTAGGTAGGCCATTGAAGGTTAGATATCTGTAACCGCCTCTCTCTTGGTTGTTTTGCTTTTTGATTTTAAGACCGGTTGTGTAAGCGGGTGCCGGTCCTCGCCTATGACATCATGTTGGTTGTTGTTTGTGACTTTGTGTTTGACCTGTGACGCTTTCTATGCTTCTGATGAATGGTTACTTGGCTGGTTTTGTGATGCTTTCCTTGTCTGTGTTATGCCATGTCTCTTTGCCCTGTTTTGATAATACACACACATTTTTCTTAAATTTTTTTCGCAGCGATTGTGCGTTAGCATCGTATCACGAGGCGTTCGTTCGTACATTAATATCATATCACGAGGCGTTCGTTCGTACGTTAATATCGTATTACGGTTAGTATTGTATTGTTCTTATTAGGCAGGGATTATCCAGCTTTTAGTATTTGGCTTGATAGATAAGTCTTTAGTTGTTTTAACTTTGGCAAGTCAGCCATTTAGATTTTTATTAAATATCCTGCTTTATTTGTCTGGGGTATTTCCGTGATGCATTTTTATGCGTGCCCCCATGGGAGGACTTAGGCTCCAATGTAGAATCCGATCTTGGCTTCATTGACTTGGTTAGCAACAAAGAACAAGAACGGACACCCCATATGGCTAGGATTTCTGATACCCCCTTTCGGCTAGGATTTCTGCTGCATAATCCATCCTTATTTTGTTTGTCTTGGTTAACAACAAAGAACAAGAATGGCCACCTCCTTTCGCTTAGGTTTCTGTTTTAGCGCTGAGCTTTCCAGCATGTTTAATCCTTCCCCATTTTATGCTTCATCCGAGGAGCGGACACTAATTCATCTCATCGAGCTTTTAACTCAAAAGGGAAAAATTTGTGTCTTTTACCTACCAAGTTAGGTGCCCCTTAAAATTGGCGATTTTCCGTTTCGGGACATGCCGGTTTTTCCGACTTTGTGCTTTGGCCTAGGAAACAAACGTTGGTTCGCCTCATTGAGTTTCTTTTTCTCAAGTTGGAAAACCCTGTCCAGCACCTAGGAAGGTCACCTAAGAAGGTGCTTCTTCGGTGGGCTTAGCAATTTTATCCGTGGGACTTTTGAGTTGCTTTTACTCCAGCATTAACTCTTTTAATCTGGCACCAGGCTTTTGTTGGTCCTGTATTGAGAGGTCCAATGTTTCCTGATGGAAGTTGAAATTCCTCGAGTTGGTGCTCCCTGATCGCTCGTTTGCCTACACAGGGAAGTCAACTATTAGTAGAGGATTGTGAATGAGTGTCCTGTACATGTAATTAGGACTCCATATTCGATCACTTCGTGTGCATCATTAAAAATGCAAAAATTTCATGAATCTTTACAACATTTTCTATGTATTTGAATAACATGCTATGAGAAATAATGACGGATATGTTCGCTATTCCATGCTCGTGGAATTTGGTTCCCATCTGTGGTGGTCAATTTGAAGGTTCCGTCCTGGGGTTTCTGACTTATAACATAAGGTCCTTCCTAATTGGGCCCGAAGACTCTAGTACCGTTCATAATCTTTTTTAGGACGAGCTCTCCGATTTCAAAAGTTCTATGCTTGACTTTTGAATTGAAGTGCCTGGCCACCCTCCTTTGGTGCTCGACTACTCTGAGTTCCGCTTCTTTTCTTCTTTCCTCGAGTTGGTCGAGGGCTTCGAGCTGCAGATTCTCCTTCTCTTTGGGGTCAAAATGTATTCTACGATGGGCAGGGACTTCCAACTCCACTGGTATCATAGCTTCAGAGACATAGGATAAAGAAAAGGGAGTATGCCCTGTTGTAGTTTTGTGCGTAGTGCGATACGCCCATAATGCCAGCGGGAGTTCATCTACCCATCCACCCTTAGCCTTTTCTAGTCGCTTCTTGATGGTTGTCTTGATGATTTTATTTACTGCCTCCACCTGCTCGTTCGCTTGTGGATGAGCAACCACTGAAAAGCTTTTTTGGATTTTATACTTGGCGCAAAAGCTTTGGAATTCTTCACTTTCAAACTGGGTTATGTTGTCCGTGATTATTTTTTGTGGTACCTCGAACTTGCATATGATATTTTTTAAGACAAAGTTAATAACCTTCTTTGAAGTTATAGTGGCCAATGGTTCTGCTTCAGCCCATTTCGTAAAGTAGTCAACGACAACAATTGCGTATTTGAAACTGGATTTTGCAGTGGGAAGGGCTCCTATGAGGTCGATGCCCCCAGATGGCAAACGACCATGGGCTGACCATGTGGGTTATGGTTGTGGATGACATCCTTGGGATTTTTGCAAATCTTTGGCACCTGTCACATTTTTTAGTGTAGATCGTGGAATCTTTATTAATATCTGGTCAGAAGTAACCATATCATAGGATCTTCTTGGCCAAAGTTTGTCCTCCGGTATGTCCTCCGCATTCCCCTTCGTGCATTTCCGCCATAATTACCTTAGACTCCTTCTCTGTAACACAGCGAAGTAATGGTGTAGAAAATCCCCGTCTATGTAGTCGTCCATCTTGAATAAGGTATAAAGGAGCTTTTCGTAAGATCTTTCTTCGGAGTTTGGTCTCAGCCGGGAGTGCCCCAGTTGCGAGGTATTCTTCAATTGGCGACATCCATGAATTTGATTCGTCGGTTATTTCCATGATCCAATCCATTTCAATCTGCTTTGTAGTTGGATTGGAAAGGACTTCCACTGGGACTAACCCCATTAGCTGTGCATCTCCTATGCTCGCGTATTTGGCTAATGAATCATCTTTAGTATTTTCTTCCCTAGGAATATGAGATATGGTGTAATGCTCGAAAGCTTCCAACAATTCCAAGGATTTTGTAAGATAATCTGGCAAGTTACCCATTTTTGCTTGGAATTCTCCCAGAATCTGGCATACTACGAGCTGGGAGTCACTGAAGATCTGTATAGTTTTATTTGTAACTCTTTCGCTAGCTTTATTCTTGCGATAAGGGCCTCGTACTCGGCCTCATTGTTGGTTGCAGAGAATTCTAACCTTAGTGCATAGCATAAGGATCTTCCCTCAGGAGATTCGAGAACTACCCCTTCCCCTGAACAGCGGTCGCTCGACGCCCCATCTACAAATAGCTTCCACTGGATATTAGTTTTGATATCGTCTTTCTCCTTTACTTCCCCTTGGTCGGTAAATTCTGCAATGAAATCAGCAAGTGTTTGTCCGTTGATCGCTTTCCGGGGGTGATATGTAATGTCGTACTAGCTAAGCTCTATATTCCATTTTAACAACCTTCCGGAGGTTTCTGGTCGGGAGAGGACTTGCCTTAGAGGTTGGTCTGTGAGCACCTTGATGGGATGAGCTTGGAAGTAGGGATGAAGCTTCTTTGATGCAATGAGCAAACAATAAGCGAGTTTTTCAAGTCTTGGGTAATTAAGCTCTGCTCCGGATAACCTCTTACTAATGTAATAGACTGGTTTTTGTATCTTCAAATCTTCACTGATTAGTGCTGCGCTTAGAGCATGGGCAGAGGCCGATAGGTATAGGAACAAGTCTTCACCATCACTAGGCTTTGACAGCATAGGTGGTGTTGCCAGATGTTGGATCAGTTCTTCGAAGGCTCTCTGGCACTCAGGGGTCCACTGTGTCTCCTTTCTTCCTTTTTTGAGGGCATCCACTACTATAAAACAGGTCAGTTGCTTCGGTTACTTACCCCATGTTGCTTCAGTTTTGGAACCGAAGCAACTGCAGAAGACGCAACATACCAAAATTTGTTGCTTCGGACAAACAACCGAAGCAAATAATATTTTTTGCTTCAATTGTTCACCCCCTGTTGCTTCAGTTCAATAACGGAAGCAAATGCGGAAGACGCAACAGGTATACACCTGTTGCTTCCGTTCATAAAGGAAGCAAATTGCCAATATTTTGCTTCGGTTGTTCCAAACAACCGAAGCAAAAAAATGGTTGAAGCAAAAAAAATACTGTTTCAGGTTTTAATTAAAACCTGAAACAACATCAAATTGAATTTAAAATCAGAATAGAAAGCACACCAATTACACTAAACGACTGCAATATTAATATAAAACACTAAAATAAAACTAAATATCAATACTATATCAACATATAATATTGAATTCTAACTAAATGTCAATGTTACACAATGAATGTGAATTTGATATCTCTTGCATTTGTTACACAACTGAAATAAAACTACATATAATATTCAAATACTGCAGAAAATCCCTTGCATTCTTTACCAATGTTAAGTTCCCGAAGTATCCTCTTGAGTGATGATTATTTTGCTTGCCAGGAAGTATAATTTTTAAAGCCAAATTGATTCACGTTTGATATCTCCAAACATAGAATGTGCATCATTTTGAAGAGCAGCAGATATTGGATATGCACCATGCATTAAGATATTCACACCATTTTAGCTCATTCAAATCTTCATCAAAGTGCAACTGAGAGCTTTTATCTCGTAAAATATCACTGGTCCATGAATAATTGCTAGTATTTCCAACTTCCCAATACTGCATACCGTTTACTGAATTCCTCAAGTAAAAAAGAGCCATAAAAAGAAGTTTTTGTCATGTTTAGACATTAAAAAATTAATGTATTGTAGCAACTCTTTTTCTATACGTTAGCATACTTACCAAAAGTTTGGAAGTTTTTGTTTGTTGAAACGTCAAATAATTCCAGTATAAGTTTTTGTCATGTTTAGACATTAAAAAATTAATGTATTGTCCTAAAAGTTTGGAAGTTTTTGTATTTTTTTTTTGGATAAAACACAGTACCTTGACTATAAAAATTGAGACTTTAACGGTAACATGCATATGCATTATATTGGTTGTAACCAGATTAATGCAAAATTCTAATGCATGAAAATGTTTTTTTAGATGGTCATAATAATTTTAACAAAAGGATCCTAGCTACCTTCCATTCTCAATGTCCACTCACTTCCCTATGCGAGAACACTTATTTTCACTCATTTCCTTAAGTCTTTCACTACAACAATCCACCTTAGTGTTTTTCATTTTAATACTTCTCGTTATAAGTTGAGTACACAATTCCACAGTTCAAGAATATAATTTACTCAACAATCCACCTTAGTGTTTTTCATTTTAATATAATTTACTCAACAAGTCCCAATATCAAACTGAAAAGGTTACAAAAATTAAGCAACTTAAATAATTTAGTTCGCATCATTACAATAAGCCATAAAACATTTTTAATTATTCATACTTAAAAACCACTCAAGCAATTAGAGCAAATGCATTTCAACTACTGTTACTGGGAAACCTCGCATTATTACATCAGTATAAGTTGTTATTTGATTTGTTCAACCTAACAAACGTATTTGTACACTATTTTGGACAATCCATTAATAAAAGAACTCTTATTAAAAACTTATCTTATTCCATATGAACTGCCTTGAAAATGAATGCAGAAGGGCTGCTTCAACTCTGCAGAAATACAGTATTTGTCCCAATCCATTATCATCCGTCTTTTCTAATCTCCTTTTTCAAAATAAAATAAAAGACAAAAAGAAAGAGAGAGGCAATCCATCATTCGTCCTTATGCTTAATCCTCTTTTCAAGACTCCTGGAGCTCAAGCTCCTACCCACATACTTAAGCACCTCATCTATCAAAAAAACAGGAAGAGCGACAGCCAAAACCAGAAGCCACTCGTTCAGACATAGTGGCACGATCCCGAGTATCTGTCGAAGAAGCCACTCGTTCAGACGGAGTCCACTCGTTCAGGCAGAGCGCAAGAAGGAGACGACCAACACGGAGAGGGAAAGGGTATGGAAGTAGTCGCATGGGTTTTCGTCGAAGAAGAAGGTGCGGGTCCCAGCTGTGAATGGGGAGGCTGTGAAGTTTTGCCACTAAGAGCATCGGTCCCAGTTTCAGAGAACAGTCGAGAAAATTTTATGGTATTAGGGACAACAAGAATAACATGTGAGGAAGAAACAATATAAATAAATGATGCTGGAGAACGGAGAGAACGAAAATATAAGCAGGAACTGAAAATGTAAGCGGGAACCAAAAAACAAGGAGGGAAGCGGGAACCAAAAGACAAGGAGGGAAACGCAATAACATAAAGAGACAAGAAAGGAAAAGTTAGAGGGGGAAATCGTGAAATATCAGTCCACTATTGATTATTGAATATATTTGTTGACTATTACTTATTTACTTCTACCTAGTTAATTATATTTACTAATTGTTAATTATTAACATTAACAAAGATAATTAATAATTAAATATATTTATTAATTATTGCTTATTTATTTCCAGTTTATAAATTATAATTATTTCTTATTTATTTCTAGTTGATAATTTATAATATAAATTATTAATTATCAATTACTAATTACTAATCATACTTACGAACTGTTAACTATTATACTTAGTTAATTTTTAGTTATCATATAATTATCAAATACTAAACATCACTTCATAAGTATTCAATTATATCATTAATTTTTAGTTATCATATACTAGTCTTAATTGTTATATAATTATTAATAATTAATTATTTAATACTAGTTACTAAATATTACATCTTAATTATTAAATAATACATAAATATTAAAAAGTAATTATCAAATATTGTTTACTAATAATTAACAATAACAAATAATTATATATAAATGATTAAATCTTATAAAATTTCAAATTATCTAGAAGTTATAATTGTATTTCACATTGTAATTCAATGAAAATTCAAAAAAAAGTTGATTTTCATGAATTGTTCTGAATTTATTACAAAATTTTCGAACTTTATTAAAATATTACTTCACATTATTAATTATTTAATGGTAATTTAGTAATTTTAACATTTTATTTATTAGTTAACAATATAATAACTTATTATTATATATATTATTAATATATATTTCTAATTGATGACTACAGATAATAATTAATATTCTTAAATTAATTATTAATTATCAATTTTCAAAAACAACGGTATAAATGAACATTAGTTATTTAAATTTATTTTAGAAAATTTCAAAAAAATTAGTTTTTAAATATTGAATATCGATATATATAGTTATTAATTATAATTAGGAAATATTAAAATCCAAATGTTGCTTATCGATTATTAATATATTTTTTATACTAATTATGAAATATTAGATATTTTCCTTAATTAATGTTTTTTTATTTCATTTGTCATTATTAATCAAAAAATATTTAAAATTAACTATAAAATTCAAAATATAACTACATATGTATTATATTTTATAAATATTATTGACTAGTAAATTTTTAGTCTTAATTATTAATAATTAATTACTTACTAGTAATTATTAATTAGTAATTATTCAATATTAAGCATTACTTTTTAATTATGAAATCTTAAATAATATTGATTAAATATTAAATGTTAAACATTAATTATTATACAAATTATTCAATATTATTTATTTAACATTAGTTCCCATTTCTTAAATGTAATTATTAAGCAGTACAAATATATAATTTCCTAGTTAATAATAATTTACTATGGTAAATTATTAAATAAAAAATAATGATTGATTAATAATAATTAGCAATTATAAATTGTAAACTGTTAATCTACCATGAATAACAACATATAAAGTTATTGTGTATGATTATTTGTACACTCATTACCTTTGATTAAAATAATTTGTATTTGCATCATTTCCAAAGGAACATATGCAAATAATTCTATTTATTTTGATGCATTTGCTTCAGTTGCTAAGAAACAGAAGCAAATGACAGTAGTTGCTTCGGTTTCTAAGAAATAGAAGCAAATGGCAGTATTTTCTTCAGTGCATTTGCCTCGGTTGTAAGGACAACGAAAGAAAATAATACTATTTGCTTCTGTTGCAAGCATAACAGAAGCAAATACACTATTTACTTCTATGCATTTGCTTCGGTTGCAAGGAAAACAGAAGCAAATAACACTATTTGCTTCTATTATAAGGACAACCGAAGCAAATGAAGCGAAGCAAATGACCTGTTTTGTAGTAGTGATCGAAGAATGGAAGACATCTGTCCGTTGCCCTGGTAATGAAGTGATTCAAAGCCGTGATCTTCCCATTTAAACACTGAAGCTCCTTCTTGGTTCCTGGGGCATGCATTTCTCTCAGAGCTGATATTTTGGCTGGATTAGTTTCTATACCTCTAGCGTTGACCACGTACCCGAGGAACTTGCCTGAGCCAACCAAAACTACATTTCAGAGGGTTCAACTTCATGCCATATTGTCGTAAGATGTCGAACATTTAGGCTAGGTCCTCCAAATGGTCTATTGATTTCTTTGACTTAACCAACATGTCATCGACATAGACTTCCATCGTCCTACCGATTTGTTTCTTGAACATAGCGTTTACCAGTCGTTGGTAAGTCGCTCCTGCATTTTTTAGACCAAATGGCATTACCTTATAGCAATATAGACCGAGATCAGTAATAAAGCTGGTGTTTTCCTGACCAGGACCATACATCATAATTTGATTGTGTAATGACCCGCATTCTACGCATCGGAGGATCGTAGAATATATATTTCTTTCTCATATGAAGTCGTATGGTCATGTAACTTTGGGAAACATCCATTAGAGTCATTTCCCATGTTCATGATTTTTGTCGATTTTTAAATGACCATTTTGCCCCTAGTTGGTACTGTTTTGGCCATAACTTTTGATTGGAAAGGAATTTTGACCCGAAATCACTTCCATTGGATTCGTTTGATGGTTTACCTTTCCGTAGAGTGGTCATAATAGCCAAAGACTTACCGTTTGGGTGATATGGCTGAAATAAGGTTTGGAGGGTGAAAAACTGCTTAACCGGGCCAAATCGGGTGATTAGGCCCATAACCCATTTCGGGATTAGGGTTATGGGAAGGCTGAAATGAGATGGAGAATCATTCCATTTCAGTTTTCTAGCCTCCACTTATCACCAAGGAACCCTAAAAATGGCCTCTAACCTCTAAATCACCTCCAAATCACCTTTTGGTCAAGGATTTGGCTTAGCAACCTCTAATCAAGGAAGATCTACCCCAAAGCAACATTGGAGCTGCTGTTTAGCATTGAGATTAACATCAAATCAGAGATTTATTTCATATCTTAGTTTATTTTTGGCTAAGGTGAGTGATTTGCATAGTTTTACACTAATTATGGCTAGTTAAGGGTAATTAGTGTTAATTAGCGAATTTGAGCATGGTAAAATTCGGGAAAAATGTTCATAAATTCCTAAATGATGTTTTAGACCTATGGTATGAATTTGGGTTAATTTGGTTAAGTTTTGCTAATCCTATCATTAGTTTCACCTAAGCATGCTTAGGGGGAAAATATGGGATTTTGGGGTGTGTTTGATCCATTTTAACCTATCACATTGATGTTTTGATGTTTGTGGTTGATTATGTATGTTGATATGACTGTATGAAATGCTTTGTGATTGGTTTCAATAGTTAGAATGGTCGAAAACGTCGTCGAATGGCGTAAACACTTGCTGGAACAGTTTCAGAAAACAGTGCAGGTTTCAGATCGGATCGGATATGGGGCTCGGATCGGATATGTTGAACTGGGCAAGGGATTCGATCGGATCGGAACCTGACACTTGAGAAAATTGGCAAAAAGGAAGGCCATGCTAACTGAACTGGGATCGGATCAGATTAAGGAGGACGGATCAGAGCGGAAGCATGAAGATGGATCGGATAGGAGCATGTGAAGAATGAGGAGACGGATCAGAGCGGAGGCACGAACTGGAGGGGAGTTGGCACCCGACCCGACCCGAGGTGAAGCACCCGACCCAAGGAGAAACACCCGACCCGAACCGTACCAGAAGAAGACCCGACCCGAACCGATGGAGGACAACCGACCCGAACCGATGGCTTGAGGACGAACCCGACCCGACCCAGTATTGATCAATAACCCGAGATGCAAAGGTAGTCCAATATGGGAAGTTAGAGCTCAGGATCCAGTTGGGAACCGATGAGTTCACTTCATGGTTGGACTTTGCTGCGGGACGTGTGCTAAGGAGTTGTCGACGTTCATAACTTCGATTCACCACTAAAAATGAATGATGGACTACGTTATCAGTGCAGTAGAGTCATTATGACTTGAGGGGCAAGGTGATGCGTAGTAAGACTATGAGCCAGCGCAGATGGGGTGAATAACTCCATGGGGCAAGTGGACATAGTAAGGATTGGTAAGACTATGAGCCAGCGCAGATGGGGTGAATAACTCCATGGGGCAAGTGGACATAGTAAGGATTGGTAAGGCTATGAGCCAGCGCGGATGGGGTGAATAACCCCATGGGGCAAGTGGACATAGCGAAGGATTAGTGGCTACGTTATCAGTGCAGTGAAGCCATTTATGACTTCATGGGGCAAAGTGATCGTAGCAAGGGTGGGTGATCGAAGTGGTGAATATCGTATGCTTTACGCACTGAGTGAGAGATGTGAGGATGGATGCTATGTTTGATTGTTTGCCATCACTATGACATGCACACCTCCCCCACCTCCGTATCTTTATACCGTTTGATATGGCACCTTAGAGTGTTGTACAGTATGTAGTGCTAACTCTTTGGTTGCAGGTCCAGGTTCAGGTATGTTTTAGTCTACCTGTTATTGTTCACTTTAGATGCTTATCGCTCATACCAGGCTTTATGTATGATCCAGAGTTTTATGTCTCCTCTTATTACTCTGGGTGCTCACACGAGCAGACTAGAGACAGGTTAGCTGGTGATGCGCGAGTAGCTGATTTGGAGGCGGGCAGGAGGCTTCCGCGTATGATATATATATATATATATATATATATATATACATACACACACACACATTCTCCCTGTGTGTTGGTGGTCGCTACTTGGGCATTAGTAGTGTACCTCCTTTATCTTACTTTTGCTTTGAGACAGTTTGAAAAGTTGTAATAAGCTGTATTTTGGATTTCCGCTGCTATGATGTTTAGTTCTGGTTTTCAGCTTTTGCACTGTCTCACCTGTTTTATGTCAAGTATGTTATTATTATATTTTATTCTATGCGCCGTGAGACATTCTAACAGGTTCTTTGTTAGTTCATTTCCTTCTTCTTTTTCCTTTTGACGACCCGTTCCGTGCTAACTGGACATGTGTACAGCGCACTTTAGGAGTAAATGTCGGTTGGTGCGGGGCGGGCCGTCGCACTTGGTATCAGAGCTCTAGGTTGCGTAGTTAACCTAGGGAAAGACACTAGGGAGAGATAGTACATATATTAGAGCGCGTATTTGTGATTACTTTGGTTTTCAAAAGCAATATATATATATATATACTATTAGTAGTATAAGAATGAAGTTGTACTACACTAGCACCACTATGGGGTTGTTAATCGTTTCCCTTTTTCAGATTGACGATGAGCCGAGACACGGGGGGTGCTGGTAGAGGGACCAACCAGGGGAATGCCGCTGACATGAGGGCGATGTTTACTAACCTCATGAGAGATATGCTTAGAGAAGTGCAAGGGGCAGTTCCCAATCCCAAAGTTGGTGTTGGCCCAGTAGTGCAGGCACCTAGGGTCGATTTCGCCAAGTTGTGCAAAGATTACACTAATCTTGATGGAAAGCCGTTCCACGGAACGGAGTCGGCCACGGATGTTTAGGACTGGATGGATAGCTGTGACCGTATCTTCGATGACTTGGGTCTTGAGGATGCGATGAAGAGAAGGCTAGCGTCTCGTCAGCTGCAAGGGCGAGCGATGAATTGGTGGAATGCCATTAGAACAGCTACTCCAGAAGATCAGGTTACCTGGGATCAGTTCAAGGCTCGCTTTAGCGAGAAGTTTATTCCAGCTGCCCAGAAGTCAGTGTTGTTCAAGAGGTTCTTGGAACTCAAGCTGAATGGGAGGGCAGTTTCTGACTATATTGCTGAGTTCGACACTTTGTCGAAGTATGGACTGTCTCTTATTGACACTCCTGAGAAGAAGAATGAGAAGTTCATTACTGGCTTGGATGGATACTTGGGGGAAAGGCTTATCAACCACATCGATGAGACTTTTGAATCGATTGTGGGGAAAGCTTTGAGATCAGAGAGTCTTTACCCTAAGTCAAAGACTGAGGCTGCATCTGCAGAAGGGCCAAAGCCGCAAGCAGGCGGTGGAGGCAAGAATAACTCTCAGAATAAGAGGAAGCAGGACCAATCTAAGGGTGGCCAGAAAAAGAGCAAAAAGGATGTTGAGTGCTTTAGCTGTGGTAAGAAGGGCCATTATGCTAAAGATTGTCGGGCCAAGCCAGCGGATAAGAAGTGCTTCAACTGTGGTCAAGTGGGACATTTCAAGGATAAGTGTCCGCAACCTCTTAAGGAGAAGCAGATTGTGAAAGCATATGCTATTGATGCTGTTCCTTCTTCGTTGAATGCCCCAACTGCGGCGGAGAAAGGAAAGAATGTTGTTATTCAAGGTATGCTTTCTATTTATGATGTACCAGTTCGAGTTTTGTTTGATACTGGGGCTTCCCGTTCCTTCATATCTAGTGACCTGGTAGATAGATTGGGACTGGAACCCGAGATAGTCGATAGACCATTGGTTGTGACGAACCCGATTGGTGGTTCGACTAGTCTTAGTATGATTTGCAGGAATTTGGTCTTATCGAGTCATGAATGTATGTTTGTTTGTGATCGCTTTGTTTTGGGCTTTACTGGGTATGGCATTATATTGGGAGTCGATTGGCTCCAAAGACATGGGGTGGTGGTAGACTGTGAGGGCTTTTTGGTGACAGTGAGGGCGGATGATGGGCGGAGGGTAGTGTTTGGTAGTCTACCTAGTGATGGGGTTATGGCTAGTTTTGTAAATTCCCTCGACATCCCGCAGGATGAGTTGTCATATGTGCCCGTGGTTGGCCAGTATCCGGATGTCTTCGAGGAGGTGACCGGGCTTCCACCACACTGAGAGATTGAGTTCCGTATTGATTTAGTGAAAGATGCCAGACCTATAGTGATGCCACTTCGTCGTATGGCACCAAGGGAGCAGCGAGAGCTCGGGGTGCAAGTCAACAATCTTTTGAAGAAGGGATTTATTAGAAGGAGTGTCTCCGAGTGGGGAGCACCAGTTGTGTTTGCCACTAAGGCAGATGGTTCCCTTCGTTTGTGTGTGGACTATCGCGAGTTGAATAAGGTGACGAGGAAGAATAAGTATCCTCTACCGCGGATAGATGATTTGTTTGATCAACTGGAAGGAGCAAGAGTGTTCTCCCAGTTGGACCTCGCGACAGGATTTTATCAGCTTCGAGTAGCAGATGAAAGTGTTCCAAAAATGGCATTTAGGACGCCGTCTGGATTTTATGAGTGGTTGGTCATGCCATGTGGGTTGACCAATGCACCGGCCTACTTTGTGGATCTTATGAATCGAGTATTCAGAGATCAGTTGAATAAGTTTTTTCTTGTGTTCGTGGATGGTATCCTTGTTTACTCAAGGACAGAGGAGGAACACAAGGGACACTTGAGGATAGTGATGGAGGTGTTGAGGAAACACCAATTGAAAGCAAAATTCTCTAAGTGTCATTTTTGGAGAAGGGAAGTGAGATTCTTGGGTCATGTTGTTTCAGAGAGTGGTATTGCCGTGGACCCTGCGAAGGTGGCTACGGTACAGGATTGGCCTACACCCAAGAATGCAACAGATGTAAGAAGTTTCTTGGGATTAGCTGGATATTATCGTAAGTTTATCCAGGACTTCTCCAAGACAGCAGCACCGTTGACTCAATTGACTAAGAAGAATCAGTCCTTCATCTGGGACGGAGTGTGTGAGGATGCCTTCAAGAGTCTAAAGGAGAAGTTGACGCGTGCGCCAGTATTGGTCATTCCTAAGGGGAATGAAGAGATGACGGTATACATGGATGCTTGTGGTACCGGACTGGGTGCAGTATTGATGCAAGGAGGTAGGGTTGTAGCTTATGCTAGTCGACAGCTAAAGCCGCATGAGAAGAAGTATCCTACCCATGATTTGGAACTAGCAGCGATCGTGTTTGCGCTGAAGATGTGGAGACACTATCTTTTAGGAGAAAGATTTGAGTTGTTTACCGATCATAAATCGTTAAAGTATCTCTTCTCTCAGAAAGATCTGAATCTCCGTCAGCAAAGATGGTTAGAGTTCTTGGCTTCGTATGATTTTGATATCGCATATACACCGGGGAAGGGTAATGCGGTAGCTGATGCCTTGAGTAGGAGACATGCCAGCTTAGGGGCTATGTTTCTTGAGTGGAAGCAACTGGAGTATATCGCGGGGTTTGATTTCAGACCAAAGTGCGAATTGGATCCAGTCATGCTAGCTAGTTTGACGATCAGACCCACTTTGATAGAGCGGATTGGTTCTAGTCAGAGGGACGATCCTAACCTATTGGAAATCATCTCCAAGTTAGAGATGGGTATCGATGAGGAGATGAATGTGTATGGGCTTGATCGAGATGGATGGCTTCGAAAGAATGGAAGACTAGTTGTGCCCAACGTGAATGGTTTGAGAGATGAAGTGCTTAGAGAATGTCATCACTCAAAACTAACTATACATCCCGGTGGTAATAAGATGTATCGAGACATGAGACAGACTTACTACTGGGAAGGGATGAAAAGAGACGTTGGGAAGTTTATATCCAAATGCATGAATTGCCAGCTAGTTAAAGCCAAGCAAAAGAAGCCTAGTGGTTTGTTGCAACCATTAGAAATTCCCGAATGGAAATGGGAACAAGTCTCGATGGATTTCATCGATGGTTTACCGAGGACTAGATCGGGAAATGATAGCATTTGGGTAATTGTGGATCGATTGACTAAGAGCGCAAGATTTATACCAGTCAAATCGACCAGGACGGCAGCCAAGTTGGCAGAATTATATATGTAGTGGGTAGTGAGATTTCATGGAGTACCCAAAAGCATTATGAGTGACCGAGACCCGTTGTTTACTAGTGAGTTTTGGAAGAGCTTACAAGAGGCTCTAGGGTCAGGATTACATCTCAGTACCGCATATCATCCTCAGACCGACGGTCAGACGGAGAGGGTGAATCGTATATTGGAAGATCTCTTGAGAGCTTGTATATTGGATTTTGGTGGATCATGGGATGACCATTTGCATCTAGTAGAGTTTGCATATAATAATAGCTACCAATACAGTATCGGTATGGCTCCATATGAAGCTTTGTACGGAAGACCGTGCAACTCACCATCATGTTGGATAGAAACTAGCGAGAAGTTTGTGCTTGGACCAGATGTGGTGAGAGAAACTTCGGATAAGATTAAGATCATTCAGAAACGAATGAAAGCTGCCCAAGATAGGAAAAAGAGTTATGCTGATAAGAGGAGAAGAGACTTGAAATTCTCCGTTGGTGACTTGGTGTTCGTCAAGATCTCTCCATTGAAGAGCGTGATTCGATTTGGCAGGAGAGGCAAGTTGGCACCAAGATTTGTTGGCCCGTTCCCTGTTCTTGAACTAGTCGGGAATTTGGCATATAGAGTTGGCTTACCAGAGAAAATGGCGAGAGTTCACAATGTGTTTCATGTTTCCCAACTAAGGAAGTTCGTTCACGACTCAGATATGACTATTTCACATGATCAGTTAGAGGACTTCGAAGTAGAACCCGAGGCGGTTGGGAACCGCAAGCCGATTCGTGTTGTGGGGCACGATACGAAGCAACTTCGAAGGAAGGCGGTGAAGCTAGTCAAGGTTCAGTGGGGCGAGAACGAGAATGATAGTACTTGGGAGACAGAGGAGAGCATTAGGAAGGCGTATCCAGAACTCTTTGCTTGGTAAGATTTACTTCGTAATTTAGTTATTCCGCATGCGAGGATAGACTTATTTTGCTTGGTTGCATGTTTGATTGTTGTTTTATGATTGATAGGCATGCGGGACCCTTGTGTGTGCTTTGATTAGGGAATTTCGGGGGCGAAATTTCTTAAGGGGGGGAGAGTGTAATGACCCGCATTCTACGCATCGGAGGATCGTAGAATATTTCTTTCTTTCTCATATGAAGTCGTATGGTCATGTAACATTGGGAAACATCCATTAGAGTCATTTCTCATGTTCATGATTTTTGTCGATTTTTAAATGACCATTTTGCCCCTAGTTGGTACTGTTTTGGCCATAACTTTTGATTGGAAAGGAATTTTGACCTGAAACCACTTCCATTGGATTCGTTTGAAGGTTTACCTTTCCGTAGAGTGGTCATTATAGCCAAACGGACTTACCGTTTGGGAGATATGGCTGAAATAAGGTTTGGATGGTGAAAAACTGCTTAACCGGGCCAAATCGGGTGATTAGTGAGTAGGCCCATAACCCATTTCGGAATTAGGGTTATGGGAAGGCTGAAATGAGATGGAGAATCATTCCATTTCAGTTTTCTAGCCTCCACTTATCACCAAGGAACCCTAAAAATGGCCTCTAACCTCTAAATCACCTCCAAATCAACTTTTGGTCAAGGATTTGGCTTAGCAACCTCTAATCAAGGAAGATCTACCCCAAAGCAACATTGGAGCTGCTGTTTAGCATTGAGATTAACATCAAATCAGAGATTTATTTCAGATCTTAGTTTATTTTTGGCTAAGGTGAGTGATTTGCATAGTTTTACACTAATTATGGCTAGTTAAGGGTAATTAGTGTTAATTAGCGAATTTGAGCATGGTAAAATTCGGGAAAATTGTTCATAAATTCCTAAATGATGTTTTAGACGTCTGGTATGAATTTGGGTTAATTTGGTTAAGTTTTGCTAATCCTATCATTAGTTTCACCTAAGCATGCTTAGGGGGAAAATATGGGATTTTGGGGTGTGTTTGATCCATTTTAACCTATCACATTGATGTTTTGATGTTTGTGGTTGCTTATGTATATTGCTATGACTGTATGAAATGCTTTGTGATTGGTTTCAATAGTTAGAATGGTCAAAAACGTCGTCGAATGGCGTAAACACTTGCTGCAACAGTTTCAGAAAACAGTGCAGGTTTCGGATCGGATCGGATATGGGGCTCGGATCGGATATGTTGAACTGGGCAAGGGATTCGATCGGATCGGAACCTGACACTTGAGAAAATTGGCAAAAAGGAAGGCCACGCTAACTGAACTGGGATCGGATCGGATTAAGGAGGACGAATCGGAGCGGAAGCATGAAGATGGATCGGATAGGAGCATGTGAACAATGTGGAGACGGATTGGAGCGGAGGCACGAACTGGAGGGGAGATGGCACCCGACCCGACCCAAGGTGAAGCACCCGACCCAAGGAGAAACACCCGACCCGAACTGTACCAGAAGAAGACCCGACCCGAACCGATGGAGGACACCCGACCCGAACCGATGGCTTGAGGAGGAACCCGACCCGACCCAGTATTGACCAATAACCCGAGATGCAAAGGTAGTCCAATATGGGAAGTTAGAGCTCAGGATCCAGTTGGGAACCGATGAGTTCACTTCATGGTTGGACTTTGCTGCGGGACGTGTGCTAAGGAGTTGTCGACGTTCATAAATTCGATTCACCACTAAAAATGAATGATGGACTACGTTATCAGTGCAGTAGAGTCATTATGACTTGAGGGGCAAGGTGATGCGTAGTAAGACTATGAGCCAGCGCAGATGGGGTGAATAACTCCATGGAGCAAGTGGACATAGTAAGGATTGGTAAGACTATGAGCCAACGCAGATGGGGTGAATAACTCCATGGGGCAAGTGGACATAGTAAGGATTGGTAAGGCTATGAGCCAGCGCAGATGGGGTGAATAACCCCATAGGGCAAGTGGACATAGCGAAGGATTAGTGGCTACGTTATCAGTGCAGTGAAGCCATTTATGACTTCATGGGGGCAAAGTGATCGTAGCAAGGGTGGGTGATCGAAGTGGTGAATATCGTATGCTTTACGCACTGAGTGAGAGATGTGAGGATGGATGATATGTTTGATTGTTTGCCATCACTATGACATGCACACCTCCCCCACCTCCGTATCTTTATACCGTTTGATATGGCACCTTAGAGTGTTGTACAGTATGTAGTGCTAACTCTTTGGTTGCAGGTCCAGGTTCTGGTATGTTTTAGTCTACCTGTTATTGTTCACTTTAGATGCTTATCGCTCATACCAGGCTTTATGTCTGACCCAGAGTTTTATGTCTCCTCTTATTACTCTGGGTGCTCACACGAGCAGACTAGAGACAGGTTAGCTGGTGATGCGCGAGTAGCTGATTCGGAGGCGGGCAGGAGGCTTCCACGTATGATATATATATACACATTCTCCCTGTGTCGTTGGTGGTCGCTACTTGGGCATTAGTAGTGTACCTCCTTTATCTTACTTTTGCTTTGAGATAGTTTGAAAAGTTGTAATAAGCTGTATTTTGGATTTCCGCTGCTATGATATTTAGTTCTGGTTTTCAGCTTATGCACTGTCTCGCCTGTTTTATGTCAAGTATGTTATTATTATATTTTATTCTATGCGCTATGAGACATTCTAACAGGTTCTTGTTAGTTCATTTCCTTCTTCTTTTTCCTTTTGACGACCCGTTCCGTGCTAACTGGACATGTGTACAGCACACTTTAGGAGTAAATGTCGGTTGGTGCGGGGCGGGCCGTCACAGATTGTAACCGGAATATGCATCCATGAAAGATAGCAATTCATGGCCGGCCTTGGAATCCACCAGTTGGTCGATTATGTGGAGAGGGAAACTATCTTTCGGACAAGCTTTATTTAGGTCTGAATAATCCACACAGACCCACCATATGCCTTTTGATTTCTTTACGAGCACCAGGTTGGATACCAATTTCGGATATGTGGATTCTCTAATAAAACCATTTTCCATTAGTCTGTCGATTTCTTCTTTTAATGCGCGAGATCTCTCCGACCCCTGGACGCTCCATTTTTGTTTGACAGCCGGAATGCGTGAGTCAATGTTTAGCTTATGGACTGCAACATCCGGAGATATTTTTCACATGTCGGAATGGTTCCATGCGAACACATCTAAGTTAGCTCCCAAAAAGGTAATCAATTGATTTTTCAATTTAGGGCTCAGCCGAGACCCTATATTCAACACACGGTTTGGGTCCTTTGGGTTTACAGCTATAGGAATCGTGTCTTCGGCCGAGGTCGCTCTTTCGTCCTCTGCACTGGCTTCTCTAGGATCGATCTCTTTTTGCATTCCGCTATGCTCACCAGTGCACAGACCTTTCTTTAGTTTCTATAAGAGGGAGTTTTGGATGCAAGGGATAACCTTTGCATCCTTTCCTGATTCCTTTTTCTTGGCCTCTTTCAGTTTTGTCACATTACAGTCCCTTGCAGCAATTTGATCACCCTTGATTACACTGATTCCCCTTTCGGTTGGAAACTTCATTGTCAAACACCAAGGAGCTAAAGCAATCTTGAAACCCGAAAGTGTCGGCCTCCCAAGGAATGCATTGTAAGATGAGAACTCGTCTATTATGACAAAAGTCTGTACCATGGAAACTCGATGCTCCCCGTCTGCCAATTCGACAGATAAATCTATTGTTCCGATGGGTTGCATAGGTTGACCTGTAAAACCGTGGATCTTATGTGGGTACGCGCGCATCTTTGCCTTGGAGAGATTCATCTTTTGGGAAGTATTTATAAAGATCACATTGACTGATGCCCCGGTGTCAACTAGGACCTTTTTTACCACTGCAGGCCCGAGACCAATTGTGATCACCATGGCATCAATAGTTGGCGTAATTAAGCCTTCTGCATCCTTATATCTGAATATCACATCCTCGGTCGAAGTTTTGTGCATTTTCATCGGAAGCTCGTTGTTCAAGATCATGCACCCTTCCTCTTTCGTGACATCCTTCAATTCTCTAGCGTATCTTTCCATATCTGCCCAACTGTTCCCGGCTGGGTGGGGACTCCCAAATATCATATTGATTACTGGTCTCGGGTCGATTGGCATTTGGTCCTCTTCACTCGAGTTAGGCTGGCTAGCCGTATTGTTATGCCCCTACGCGGCTGGAGTGCTTTGGGGATTTTTCACATACTGCTGGAGTCAGTTCTTCCTGATGAGCTCCTCAATCAAACTCTTCAGGTGCCGACATTCGTTAGTGTTGTGCCCTGGTTGGCTATGGAAACGACAGAATTTCCCGGAATTTTCTTGCTGTTCAGTTACCTTCTGCGGCTTCATCCGAGGGAAAAGGCCCGAGTCCTTCGCGGCTTGGTAAATCCGCTCTAGGGTTTCGTTCAGGAGGGTTACCTCATATGGTTTGTACATCCACGTCTTCTTATAAGCTTTGCTATCCCTCTCATCATTTCCCCTCTTTTGTCCTACATCGCTCTTCTGTTCAAACCTGAGCTCATCACACTTTCCTTCTCTGGCTGTGTTATTTTCTATAGTCTTCTGGACACCTAGAGCTTCATCTTCCATACTCATGTATTCCTCAGCTTTCTTGTAGAACTTCTTTAAAGTCTTTGGTTTCTTCATCTTAAGCCACTTACCAAATTCTGACTTCTTATCGATGGCCCCTTTCTGGGCTGCCAGCAAATACCAAGGTTCTGGTTCTATGACCTCCGCTGCCACATCATTGAAGCGTGTAAGGAAAGCTCTGATGGTTTCCCCATGCTTCTGTTCCATTTTGCTGAGTGACATCACATCCCTTGCCTTGGCGGTCTGTAGTCGGAACTGATCCTGAAACCTCCTCCCTGGATCAGCAAATTGATCGATACACCTAGGTAGGAGTCTGGTGAACCATAGCGAGACTATGCCTTCTAGGCACACGGGAAAGTATAAGCACTTGATTTCGTCGGTGGCCCTAGCTCCATTCATGTGCTAGTCATATTTGAATAGGAAAATGGTTGGATCTCTAACTCCGCTATAAGGCGCTATTGCTGGTGGTATAAATTTCTTCGGGAATTTCGCTTAACGGATCTCCTCTGTGAATGGATTTTTGCTGGGAAAAAACTCCCATTCTTTATCCTCATCCTCTCGAGTCGCATTTTCCCTCATTACTCACTGGATTAGGTCTGTGATGCGCCTTTCATCTCCTGCTTTTTCCTCAGGATTGATGCTGATGTTCCTATCAGCACGACCATGGTTTAAGCTTTGGCGCCTTGCATCCTTCTTGAGGGAGGTTATGTTGGTACGACTCGCCGCACGTTCTTATTTGCGCTGTGGAGATCTGACCTTAGGATCCTCAACGCTGGCCTTTCCCCTCTCTCACTGGGCCGTGAGGTCGTCCAGGGTCTGAGGCTGATGAGTCCTCTTTTCCATCAGCATTAGCTACAGTATTTGGCGGTAATAAATTGGATTGACCATTGGTCAGGACATCAAACCTTTCCATTATCATCTTCGTTATATTATCCATTTTCTCTTTCAAGCCGATTACGACCACATTCAATTCAACTCATGTCACAGATGGCCCAGCGGTTTTCCCGGCCCCTTGATTCAAGATTTGAGGTGTAGCTTCATCAGCATTATCATCCTCATTGATTACAACGACTTTAGTAGATTTATCGCTTTTCTTCTATCCAACCATGATTCCCAAAGGAGAGAACAATTTTGGGATGTTTTTACTGCTGAACCACAAAAGGAATTTATGAACACGGCCCCACGGTGGGCGCCAAAATGTTTACACAAAAAATGGCCTGAACACCCAAGGTACTAAACTGTACTTCACCAATTTGGTAAGAAATAAATGGAACCGTGTTTAATCAGCAATAAAAAGTGAAAAATGCGAGAAAAGTAAAGTAGAGACGAGATTTAGAGTGGTTCAGCCATTAACGAGACCTACGTCCACTGTGAAGGTGATTTCCTGTCTTATAATGAGAATTACAAAGTACATCCACCCACTCTTTTCATACATTTCTATACTCACTCACTATACCATCGTTTATATATTTCAATCTAAGGATTTATACAAGAGAGTAGTAGAATTTGAGGAGAAGAAGGATGGATGAATGATTAAGAAGAAGGATGTCTTCGTCTTCCTTCACTGTAAGATTGTTCTTGATGCCATGGCCGAATCTGTGTTTGAGGATGAAATTTACCAGCACTTCGTGGTCTTTTTCCCCGAAAAGTCCCCCTTTATGTTGGTAGCCATGGTGTATTTATAGATGAACTTTCCTTGGTAAATGATTTGGAATCCGTTTATCCAGGCTGTGGATCGTTCATTTTGTTAATTACAACTATGCCACCAACCAGCTGTCCGTAGCTGTATCCAGTTATCATGTGCAGATGGCTCGTTGGAAGAGTATCTTGAATAGCTGAGCGGGTCCATGTAAGCGAGCGTCCTGCGAGTGCTTTTGGGAGATATTGTAAGAGCGGGATGCGGGTCTGGAGTTGTTTCTCCTTTCTTCCTTGCGCGAACCATCCTTCTCGGTCCAAGGGCGCTCGTCTTCTTGTTGCCTTTGTATGGCGCTATTTGGCTTTAGGCTATGTTATGAGGTCGCTCCCACTTATGTTGAATGGGCGACTTGCTTTATTTCGGTGTTTGAGCGGTTCTTAGGATATGCGACCTTTATCTTTATCGGGTCGCACTTCTCATAATATGTTATGCTGTTATCTTAGGTCACATCGGTTAACTTGACCTGCCCTGGGTCCGACATTTGGGTCTTGCTCTGTGCGGTTTCATCGTGCACGGACGATCCTGGTGATACCCGCCTTGTACCCTCTACCCAATGTGCATATGGATTTTTAGGGATTAATAGTGTGCATCATGCAAACAGAATAAATCAACCATATAAGTCAGATGATAATAATCACATCAATAAACAGTTCAGCCGTGCACAAGCGTTACTGTCAATAACGCTTTCAGTGTTCAGTGTATCATCTACTTACATGCACATCCATTCACACAATAACATTCATATCCATACAACAACTAACTATAATTAATCTCATCTAATTATAATTATTCAATAATTACTAATTTAATAAAAAATTAAATTAGATTAAATGTTCTCACCGACACAGCTCCAAAATCTTTACTGTCAGGACAAACAAACCAACAAACACTGCTACTGTTACACGTACTTCTTTACAATCCATTCCATTAGCATCCGATGATTTGTTCTGCTGATTATATCGTAAAAATGAATTACTAACATCGTTTGATGTATGTTGTCATGTATACAAGGACATTTTATTCTATTTTCCCAAAATTTATACTTAACCAAAATCATCAAACTTATGCATAAATGGATTCTATTCTCCGTTACGATTCTAACGAACTCAACGGTGCATGATTCCAATTTAAAACAAGTGAGTTATTAGCTTCTAAAAGTTTGCACTAAAACTTAAAATAATAAAAGAATTATAGCCTAAATTATATAGCCCAAGCCCAATAACTCCACACGTGAAGACCCGATCCACTTCCTCTATCTTCTTCTTCCTCCTTGCGTCGTGACTCTTCTTTTATTGTAACCCATAAACCCGTACATTTTGGTGTGCATGCACGCAACAATCATTCCACCAAACTCTGATCCAAGAGCACCTGCATACTCCACTTCCTCCCATTGTTCACCAGCACCGACTCGCCCAAGCTTCGTTTGCCTCGATCGAAGATCGACCCTCACGCCAAGAACTGGAACGCTGGAAACTATGCGCTGCAGAGAAAATATCGACACTAAATCTCTTCAAATTCCACAAAACTACTCCATATCGAAGCCCTCTCCATCCTGATCACAACACCATCCTCTGATTCTCCTATTGCCGCATGGTTCTCCGACGAACCCTAACCCTAATTTCGACGAACTCAAATCATTGACATAGAATCAAACCAAACTTTCACCAAAAATTCTATTCCTTCTACTGATCGCAACGGTACAGACGACTCTATCTAATTCTTTCCGAATTGAGAGAAAAGTTTTTTCAAAGTTTCAGAACCCATTTCTTAGTTTACTATAAATTTGAAATTTCTCCCTTGATGCTCCACGAAATTTTGATCTGCTGATCTCTAGAAATCCGAAATGATAACCAGGACAACTTCCGTGTTGGTCATTTTGGCTAGAAATGAAAGAATTGGGAGATTGGGATTTTTGAGTGAGAGGAAGACATTATTTTCACTTACAGGAATGTGAAAACGAGGAGAAGGAGAAATGCGACGTGAAGAAATTTGCATCTGGACTGAAGTGAATGAGCAGGGAGCTTTTGCTTTCTTTATATTTATTTGAATTCTTGTCTTTTAATTCATGCCACTTGGCACCACATTCACATGCAAATGGACAAATATGCTCGTATTTATTTTCATTAAAATTCTAACCAATGCATGCATTTTAGCCAATTATCAACTAATTTATTAATTTGTTAAATTTTATTTTTTTTGTAACACCGTAGTGACATTTATAAATGTGCCAAGTTTCCAATACCTATATGTGTAACCTAAATATTACTTAAGATTTTAAAATAAAATACTTAATATCTCAACATACATATTCATATTATTTTTATTAAATATAAATTGTAAAAATGAGCTTAGAAACTCAACAATCCTTTGTAAAACAATACATGTGAAACTAAACAATATCATTACTTATTAATCTTTAAAATTATTTACTTAAATAAAATCTTAAAATAAGTTACTCATGTCCAAATAAATCAAAACAAAGTATTTATTCACACTTATATATATATATCTCTTAAAACCAAAATTTGTATTTAAACCCTATTAATTCCACTTGATATTCAGAAAAACTGAAATTTACATCATATATTAACATCGGAAATTTTTGGTTCGTTACAGCTATGATGTAGGGAAGAACAGGTTGGAGGGATCCAATCGGATTTCTCAAACAATTGTATGTTACTTGCTTGTTATATTATTTATATACGAATTGTTTATTTCAAATGACATTATATTCTGTTTGGATGTTGATGATTGATTGGATGTTGATCGCTGAAATTAAATTCAACAATCGTTGTGTTTTAATCAATAGACAATATTGATTAAGGAATTGGCAGTGAATGGCCTAAAATCCATTGTTTTTAGACGTCATTTTGCCATCAGGAGAATTGACACTATTAAAGTTTTAAAATTTATTTTTATAACTAAATCGAAGTTTTCAAGTTTATTTTATACAAGTTATTTAAAATAGAAATTTTATAAATATATCTATATTTATAATCGTGTTTTACAAAAGAAATTATTCAACGATTTACATAACAAATTCTTATGTCGTTAGTAAGGTTTTATGAAAAGATAACCAGAAATTAACCAATGTGTTAATATTTTGAAATAGTTTTTTAATGAAATAATTTAGTGATGTCCTTGTATTAATTAAATTATTAATTAATTTAAGGTAAATAATTAGTGGAAATCAGTAAACAAGTTAACTTATGTTTACAGTTGACTAAGTCGACTGTTTTTAATTGAAATTGATTATTAGATTAATTTAATTTAAACTAATTTAATAGAAATAGTTTTTCTGAACAGTCGCTAAACTTAACCAGAGTCCTTAAAAGTTAGTTAATATTTAATTAACTATATTTTTAGGTGATTATAGAATTGTTTATTATTAATAAAGTTAATTATTCTTTAATAGCCTTCTAATAATGATTGATTATTCTATTTTAGTTAATTTTTCAGTGAACTACATTTAATATTTAAATTAATTATTATTTTAATTAATAATAATTAAAGGGACTATCTTTCAGGTCGAAATTCTATTAAGAAGATAATCAATTTGTGATGAGATATAGTTGGATATCGTAAAAGGGATTAACTATTCTATTTTTAGTTAATCAAAGGTTAACTAATTTTACTATAATTAATGTTGAAATTAATTATTATTATTATTATTATTAATTAAAGCGATTCTTTTATGATTGGAATTTTTTAAGGGTAATTGAGTTATCATGAGATCTTAATTGAAGTATGGAAGTGGATTATGAAGAAATTTTGATGTAAATCCAAATTATAAACAAAAGCTTATAAATGGAATCTTGAGATAATGCAATATTTTAAGGTAACCGTTTACTTAATAAATTAAATTATGTAAAGGTCATATAGTCAAAAAGAGATTTCCAAAGTAATAGATATGAAATGGATTGACATGAAGAATTTGATAGATCTTTAGAATAAATCCTAGTTTATAAATCCGGTTTATAAAGGGATATAAAGAGAAAGAAATGATTTTAATTGGACATTTACTTAATATTTAAATTAAGTAAAGACGATCAAAATAGAAAGAGATTTTTGTAGTATAAAAGTAAGTCGTTTAAATAAAGTTATAAAAGGGGGTTTAAATTAAACATGAAGGGTTTAATTAAGTTTTACTTAATAATTGAATTAAGTGAACGATTGAGTTTGAAAGGAGTTTTCAAATGCAAAATTATTTGGTAATTGCACTTTTATAATTAACCCAAGATTATAAATGGCTGTATTAAAGTGATTTTCAAAGATGATTAGAAAGATTTTGTAATGGATGGATATCAAAGGATTGGTAAAGGGTTAGGATATGGTAATGGATTGTTTAAATAAAACCCAAGTTTTGTTACAAAGAAAGGCTAAAATGGATTAGCATAAAAGGATTTGAAATTTAGTTCAAATCTTATAAACAAAGTTTGTAAAGAGGTTTAAAATACAGAAGGTTGTGACGACCCATATTATTTTAGTTTAAAATTTGAATTTTAACCGATTTTAATGAATTTTGAAATAGAAAATGTTGTTTTTGACTTGATAAAATTTGGAAATAACTTCAAACTTGGTTTTAGGTTTTATTTGACTTAAAACAGGGTCAGTACATTTTTTAAATCAATTTAAAAGATGAGATTTTAAAAATTAATATATTAGAGCTATTTTGACTACCTATAAAAGGATCAGCTTTGAGACAGTCTTGGAATCCAACAAAACGATTTTTATCGGATCCGGAATGTCGAAATATGTCAGGATTTAAAATTTCAAGTCAAAAGGAGTTCATATGTGAGAGAACGATATATAAAAGTATATTGAAAATTCAGTTAGCTAAATTCGATTTAAGCTAAAAATAGGCGATTTTTCAAACGATCTCCAAATTTGATGAGACTAGTTTAGTTGGAAGCGTAATTCCATAAAGTAGCAAGATTTCAAATTTCGAAATTTTTGGAGTTAGTGTGTAGTCGTGCGGCCAGAACGAAGTTTGGAGAGTATAATTAATACATGGATTAGTCAAATCATTAAGCATTATTCCTACATCCAATTAGAATTTGTAAATTCACCCTTTACTTTGCCACTTGTAAAATTCCTCTACATTATTCATTTCATGAAGACTTAAGGCTTAATTATGATTTTAATTTATTTTAATTCCATTTTCATTTCTAATTACCATTTTCTAAAGCATAAATACATTTCCATGGCACCCTCCTCCCTTTGAAACCCCACGCCGTCGTCCCCCAGGGCCGCCACCGCCCTCACCAGCCTTCCACCGACCTCCTCCGACCTCCTCACCCTATGACCGACATGGTCCCCCTCCTTGCAGCCTAAATCCCTAAATTCCTTCTTAGATTTTAAAAGCTAAATCCTTTAAACATAAATTCAAGTGTCGGCTCCTCCTTCCTTCTCCTTGTGGACCCCACTTTCCATGTCATCCTGGTGCCACCTCCAACAGCCCATGCCACACCTCCCCATGCTTCCTTCAAGCCATTACGCGACCAAAAATCCAAGCTTTCCTACTTGGAACTTATGTTAGTGTAACGACTCACTACTTTTAACGTCTCGAATCTGTAATTAAACAGACTCAAAAGGCTCAAAACGGGGAATCGTAATTTAGATTACAGGGTTTAAATAGAAATAAATACACAGAATCACAACACAGAAGACAACAATATATCTCATAGCAGAATTTTTTATATACAAAATCAGAGTTATACAAAATTATTTTACAGCTTAAGGATTTTATATATACAAGAATTTTAATATAAAGTTTTACAGTGACGGGCATGCACGTGCATATGCATCTTCACGAGCTTATAGCTTCGATAGCTGGAATCTATAAACTCTACAACACTCGTATCTGACCCGAGCGTTCCATGCAAAAACATAAAACACTCGAGTCAGGATTAATATTTGTTCAATTAAAGTAACTTCAATAAATACTGGAATAAAATAGTAAATCCTAACCAAAATTTAACGTAATTAACCAAAAAATTTAGTCATATGTTCCCAACCACAAAATAAATGATTCATGCGTTCAAGAAGGGAGACACACAGGTGCAAATAACATGGCGCAGGGGCCAATATACAGGTAGGGCATGGAACACATTTGTTTTCAAGATATACTAGGTTTATTAATATAAAATTTGGCGCAGCTGACAATTTCACGTGCCAATAAGATGACTTACATTAATGTAGGTGTGATCTCCTTATTCCGAGACAAACAATGTATGTAAACCAATTTCATATTTCAGCTATATGATTTCAATAGTCAAGTTCTAAATTAGACAACAAATGCAAGCACCATTTTCAGATTTCATCTATACAAGTTAAGCCAACATGTAAGGTGAAGGGTACAAAAGCGTGAAATGAAAAGCAACACAAGATAGTACAACCGGCAAGCCTTAAACTTACATGATGACATGGACTATGTTAATATTACAATATATACTATTAAAAGTTTGAATTTGTGTAACCTATATGTGATTTTTCCTTTTTAATCAAATAAAGGTGGTGCAAATGCTCCCTTCAGCATGCTCAATAATATGGTATATAAATAGAAACGTATATAAGAAGTGCCAACACTATAAATCATAGGAAACCCTTATATATGTCTAAATATTCCATGCGTGGGTGGCATGAATCCCAACATGTTAAAGGAAAACATTTCAGCAACAATTGTTAGGCCAAGATGGTACATGCAACTAAATTAGTGAAAATGCCCAACTTCCAAAACATGCAAACCAGACTCACGATGGTAACAACAATATAGGGATTTGCACATCAAAATAGCTTTAGCATAAATATATGTACAGGTGCTTCAGGTGCCAACAACTACGTGACTGTTGAAATATAATGGACAACTTGGGACAACAACAACAACAACAAGCAGTGAAAACAACCTGAATCCACACAAGCAAACCATAACCGCACTATTTTACCCAATTCACATTGAATTCAAATTACTTGAATAAAAATTTATCTTGAACAAACTCTCACCTATAGTGACGGAAAAACGGAAGGAAGCACATGCAGTTGCTGGTGTGTTGGAGGTTCGATGCAGTGCTTGTTGGTGGCAGTCGTAGTGCACAAAGGTGGAGCAAAGTGGTGGATTCCGATTGTAAGAAGGGGCTGACTTGTCTGACTTGCGGCGAAGCTTGGCGGAGACTGCAACGTGTTGGTGCTCAACTAGAGATGGTGGTTAAATGAAGAGCGAAGACTGCTACTGTTTGCTCTCCTTCATGCCTTTTCTTTGTAACACTGGGTTGGTCACACACATGAAGGGGCACTGCCAAGGGAAAGGGTCGGAGAATTTGTTGTCACAATCGCGAGGCGGTGAGGGTGTGAATCGTTTTGGTGATGATGGTGTGGCCAAGCTAAGGCTTTAGCCAGTGGTGACTTTAGGGAAGAGAGACGAAGCGTGTTTGATGGAGGTGCACCGATTCAAAGTAGCGGCAGGAGCGAGGTGACGATGCTGCAAATTCAATTTGGGGAGAAATGGGTTTGATTTGGAACAACAGCCGATATTTGGGTGGAGTCAAAACTAAGGAAAAGAACGAAAAATAAAAGCAAAGAGAGACATGTGGTGTTGAAAACAAGGATAGGGCACCACGTGGTTTACACATAAAGGAGAGACAATCAAGTGTCAAGACAATTAAACAATTTTTTTCCCAATTGTATACTATTTTTATACTATCCATATATACATAATTAAGTACAAGTTTTTAAATTTAAATTTTCTTAAATGCCAAATTCAAATCTAAATGAATTAAATAGATTTCAAGTTAAATCAATTTTAAAATTCTCTAATAATATATTTTAAAATGCAACTAACGTTTAATTAAATAAAGCCATTCAGATTCAAAGAATTAAAATATACAAAAGTATTTAAATAAATTCTGAAACAATATCAAACATTAATTAATTTAAAATATCAATCATATTTAAATGAATATAAAGAAAATTTTAATTTATGCTTACAAAATTTTGATTTAAAACCAAAAAAAAATAGGTTAGATTTCAAATTAAAATCACATATCAAATCTAAACAAATTTTTTCAAGAGTGCATACTATTTATTTACTAGTATACCATACAATACTAGTATATACAACCAAAACTTACAAATACAATCTCAAATAAAATTTTAAAATCAAATTTAAATCTAATTAAATTTATTTAGATTCCATTATAATTTCTCAAGTTAAAAGGAGAAGCAAATTTTATAATTCCAATATTGATATGTTTCAATTTGTTTACAATATTACTAACGTTCAAATCAAACAACTTAGATCCAAACTAAAATCTTAAATTTAAACATACAAAAATCAGCTAAATCCAGATTAAAATATATTATATCCCAAATTTTATCCAAATATAAATTTCCTAAAAAAATTCAAATAAATCTCATATATTTAAAATGTTGAAAAACTAGTTCGTTACAACCTCCCCCCTTAAGGCTTTTCGTCCTCGAAAAGGGGAGATTGTTAAATCATATATATATGTGTGTATAATAAATTATTTATCAATACCAAATTAAATTTAAACAAAATAAACAATAGAAACTAAATTTTGAAATTCAAAGCATGGTATTATTTCTTCGACTTAGAATCCCATTTTCATTTTCAAATCATTCAAAATATTACATTTTCTTTTCATATCGAATTATGCTCGTTCGGGATTTTAAAACTAAAATTCATTTCAAAAATTCAAATATTTTACGATAACTGACATAAAACATTTAAGTCCCAAGTCGAGAGGTTTCTCCCAGTGACAAGGCCACGAGGCACGGCCTACGCATGTATTGATATAACGCAAAGTATCTCCCGGGTAATGCCCAGACTCAGACACCGAATACAGAGCGCAAAGTAAATATCCCGGTTTTCATCCAGACATCGGAGACTATATATACTTTATTCACAACACAAGCTAAGTATCTCCTGGCTAACATCCAGACTCGGACACCGAATATAGAGCACGAAGTATATAACTTTCTTTAGTCACAGATTACTCGAATCTCAGTAACAAATCATTTCATTTCATATCCTGAGGTTATAAATCATTTCGAAATATTAATTTCCAAATCAACTATTACTTTGTTTTTCAAACATTTCAAAATCTCTGGATTCAAGTCATCAAATTTTCTATATTTATAAATCATTTTATAAACCATTTCAAGTCGTATCGAATTTCCACAAATAATTTCAAATCATTTTCGAAACATTCTTAATATAAGATTTTCAACAATTTCACACGAGATAACATTTTTCAAGAGATTCATACAATCATAAAATTTTCCTTTTCAAATCTTATTTCCAAAATCATTTCACAAAATATAGGACTTTACTCATTTCGGTTTCAAATATTAAATCTCATTTGAAAAGTTACATTATTCGAATAACCAAAAATATCTTGAAATAATATATTCAAAAATATTTTTACGCTTTCATTGCGCTACCTTGATTTAGAATATACATGTTCAAATAGATTTGTTTTTGAAACATTATCTCTAAATGTAAGAAATCGATTTCAAAAGATATTGGGAACCAAAATATCATATAAACATTTTTATTCAAAATCCCACTTGTCCATATTTGGTCGATGCAAGGAAAGGATACAGGGATAAGATCCAGACAGTTTCAGAAATTCAGGCATGAATATATCGAAGGATAAGTGAAAGGTGACGGCCGATCAAGGGAAAACTAAACGCATCAACAAACGAAGGGATAATATTATATTTTCAAAATATTTGTTTCTTTTCAAATTATATTCAAATTATTCTTTATTTCAACTTACTAGAACAAAAATAAGTTATGGAATTTTAGAACTTAAATTTTTTGCTAACACTCGGATTTACGGAAAATTTTGGCAGCATCTCCTCTGCACGGTTCGGTCGGGAAAATTTTCCCGTACACAAAAACACAAAGTACACATCTCATCCATACGATGAGGCATCCCTAATCAGGAAAACCACACAAAACCCAAATACGGTATTAAATTTGATGTGCATACCATATATTAGCATTTTTAAGCATGTTTGCTTAAATTTTCTTAACATGTAGCGCAAAAGCGAGATCTCATGCAAAGTGCACGCCATGGCTTCCTACTAAAACACTTAACAAATAATGGGAATCATGTATATAACAAAACTTAATATATACAACATAAGCAAGCACGGTATGTCTATTTTGTTATACATGAAACAAGGTTTATTTACAAAAGCGAATGGTCCATTTAAATATAAATCCATTTCATTTTGTTTTAAACATCTACATTAACATCACTCCTTCCAATTACACCCACACTTTATTATTTCTAACATTATTCCATGTTGCCATTCATATTTAAAATCGTTTACATCAATTATATTCCAAATCAATAATTTTCGAATCTCATACTTATATAATTCATAAGTTTCTAATTTCATATCAAAATATTCGTATATCGATAATATTCAAAATTTCTTTTCAAGATCAAATTAATTTCAAAACGATCCGAGTGTTCAATATCATTTCAAAATTTAAATCTATATCTACAAATTTTGATTCATTATCAACATTCATATTGAACTTGGATTTCACATTGCAATTATCGATATTCAATTGAGTCTTTACATTCAATTATTTTGGATTCTAATTTGTTCAGATTGGATATACATGTTTGTCAAAATAACTAAGTTACACAAAAGTAACTTTGGAAAAATAATAGCTTAATGTAAAATTAATTTGAATAAATAGATAGACTTTTAAAATGGGTTTGTAATAAATAGTTATGCTTAGTTAAATAACTAGCTTAATATACAATAAATTTAAATAGATAGCTTTGGAAAATAAGTTAAATGTTTTTGCAAATGGTTTGAAATAAATAAATAGGTTTTGGAAAAGTAAGTTTGAAAATTTTGTTTGAAAACAAAGATAAGTAGACTTACAATAAAATAATTTAAATGATTCTAATACTAAAATTTCAAATAAAATAGTTTTATAATGAATATTACTTTCAAAATAATCCAATCCGAATCAATTATCCAAAATTCAAAAATTTTAACTATTGTCGTTTCCAATTTAGAGATTAAACTCAGTTAACCTCAAATTCAATTCATTCACATTTCTAGTTGGACCCAAGGTTCAAATTAGCTCAATACTTGAGTTTCCATTTGCAATTTCACTTTCAGTCAAGTTCAAAACTTAAATCTCATTTTCAATTATACTCCAAATTGAATTAATTATTCAAATTTACAATCAAATTCCCTTGAGATTATAAAGATATAACTCAAAATTCAAATCTCACTTAAAATAATCAAATTTATTTAACAAGTCGAAAAATCGAACTTTTACTCGATTCATTGGAGATTTAGCTTCAATAGTTTTCTTCGGGATATTCACTCAAGGTGTACATATTATATTATCCTAATACAATAGGATGCATACCGTTCAACTCATGCTCGAGATTCAATTCTATGTTTTTCTTTCGATTATTCAAAAATATACATATTTCAATAGTTTTCGTTATTTTCACAAATCAAAAATATACATATTTACATATCACATCATGTATCAAGCATGTTTCGCTATTATAAGGTAAAACTCAATCCTCCGGCATGCGCTTGCATTGTGTGATGGGACCTGAGTCTTATAATAGCTTCATTTTTCAAAAAGCATTGCGAGTTTTGTTTTAATGGTATTCATGTGGAGGAAACCCGTTTCGTGTCATATGGCGTGGTCCCGTGATATACCAAGCTTTTAAAGTAAAGTTTTTCAAACAACTATTTTTAGTTCTCACACCAGTTTCATGACTGACCTGGAGTTTATTGTTTTCACCTAAACTTTGGGTGTCCATATTTTCCAACTCTGGGTGCCTATATTTTCCACATAGACAACCAGTAGTTTTGATTTTTGGAGATATTCTTTTCACAGATCCTAGATTATGGCTGGAGCAGTACTCTGGATTTCCTTGTATGGTCTCCAGCTGTGTTAGTTGATGTTTTCCATTGTGCATTGTACTCATGTGTTTCTATTTCCGCTGTTAAGTAATTTATTCTCTGATATTTGTTGTTCCGCGTGTATCTTTTATTTTCCACACTCTGATATATTCTGTACTTTGATGTAAATTATTGCAATAACAATTAAAAGTTCTCTTGTTCTGTGTTCCGATGCACCTGTTCTCACAATGATATGCCATTTTGAACGGTCCTGGTTGGTCTAGTGATCGATTCGGGCCAGGCAAAAAGTGGGTCATTACAGTTTGGTATCAGAGTTTTGGTTTACAAAGCTCGAGAACAAGACACATTAGAAACGAAAAAAGAATTCATCAGAGGTAGGATTAGTGTTAACCCCATTGTGAAAACGCGGTTTAAAATTATGAAGTATGTATGAACGTTGGCATGCGGCTCCAGTTAGTTCGCGGTTTCGGTTAGCACGTGCTTTAGTTTAGTTTGCAACAACTTTTAGCTCGTGACTCCATTTAGCTTATACATCCGGTTAACTCGCTCATTCCTCTAGCCCGCTAGCCCGTGCTCCTTTAGCTCGCTACTGCCATGCATACATCGTCCATGCCATCATCTTTAGGTGGAATGTATATCTTGTGCCGTTAATACAGCCTAGAAGGCTTGGCTCCACGTCAGCTTGGGTTAAGCCGCGATGTCATTTGGGTCAGTTCTCGTATTGGCATAGATATGGGTATGTCACTACATTACAGAAGCTGTGCCCATCAATTACAAAGAGTACACGTGGCAACCATATTTATGACGTGAAAGTTGGTTTATTCCAATTGCATGTAGGGTGTTTTATAATGATACATGATGGTATGGAAGCAGGCTCTTGCGAAGGTTCAAATAATCATTACTATTCATACAAAAATTGTTAGTAACCCGAAAGCGAGGAGGGACTAAGCTCCTAATCATAGAATGTGTAGAATGTGCATGCGGAGTATGATAGTGGCAACATGCTAGAGTAACAAAGAGAATAGCAGACATGTATTGTTCTGTGAATATAAGCTTTTGGGTCGTTCCTATGCTAATGTAACTACAAGTGGCAAGCTACAGTAATGTAGTTAGCTAAGGCCACTTCTCCACTTCTCAGATTTTAGGTTGTTCAGACCATCGTTGTTAGGTCATTCAGTCCACCACTTTTAGGATGTTGGTACCTTCACCAAGAAGATCGTTCCGTATTATAACATGTGCAATATTTTAGCTCATTCCTGCAATACGTAAGTTAGATCGCAACCTCTGGAACTGTGACTGATAGCATGAACAAGCTCAGGGAACGAAGAGATGACACATGAGCGGCTATCTGCTTTGGGACGTTGAAGCCTTTTGGGTTGTTATGTATGTTTTTGGTCATTGGCATACGTCAGTAAGCTTAATTCGGTTCAAACCTTCTAAAAACGCGATCACCCAAAATATGGAGCAAATATGATGCACCAGCTGTCGTTGCAAGGGCCAACATTATCTGATGAGAGCACGTGACAGTATTCACTCGTGATGTAAGACCATAACAATGTAAAAATGAGCCGCCTTCTATTAGAATCTGCTTTTAATCCGCAAGGCTTATTTAAGTCGTGGTGTTTTATACGCAAGTGGATGGACCATTCCAGTTTGTATTACTTTTGGGTCATTGAGATGAGAGCATGACTTCAGACCGTGAAACATCCCTTCGATCGCACTCAGAAATTACCACTCCGCCACTTGGTCCAAATACTCTCTATGAATACCCCTATTATTTCATGCTAGGGGGGGGGGGGGGGCGAATTTCATTCCTACGAGGAGGTGCCGCCAAGTTCCAAGCTCCATTCAAACTTCGTTAATGGCTTCCATGGATCGTACAACTCTTCTCTAACATCATGTGGATCAAATCTACTCCATTCAACGCTAAAGCTCTCTCCAATTGAATCAAAGCTCCTTGGGTCTCCTTCATACATTGTGAAAAGTCTCTCCATCACATCCAAGTGATATCGGACCTCTCTAAAGTCTAGATCTACCACTATATCTCTATGAAATTTATCAAGATCATTCAATTGCTCAAATGATCAAGGATTGATATATCTATCATCACAAAGCGGGAGGACCTACCAATTCCTTGCCAAATTCAAGTGGAATTATATAATAAAAGAGAGGGAAGAGGAAAATGAATGTATAGAGAGGGTTCATGCATGTTGTAAATGAAATATCATAATGAAATGTGATTGTAAAGTGGATGTAGATCCATATCGGATCGAACCACTGTAAAAATTCTGCGTCGTTTACTTGTTTTTCTCCATTTATCTTGTGATTGCGGTCCCCTTTTAATTCCTAACCGTAATCGGTGAAGTGCACATTTGCACCCTTGGTGTTGACTCTAATTTTGAGATCAACAATTAGTAACATATTATTAAAAGAATACTCATTAGAGATGGGGTTAGTAGTGCCCAAGAATGAGTTGAGAGTTATATGTTTATAAGTAACGTATTTGTACTTATTATATATATATATATATATATATTTTTTCCGATTTTCAATTATGTTTTTTAAATAAAGAAAATGTATGCTTTGATAACATATATAATTTTGAAAGTTAATCAATCCATTGGTTGTTGGATGTGATGTGTTACTTCTTGTTTAATTACTTAAGATATCTGGTTAGGGTAAGTAAACGGAATCATCGGCGATTTTGGATAGTCGATAAATTCTGACACACCTTAGGGTTTAAACTTATAAAGGAGTTATATTCACGATTTTGGACAATGAATATGCATAAAACAACATGTTATTTATTTAAATAGGGTTAGTTTAAACATATGTTCTAATTTGAAATTTTTTGTTTCAAATTGTTGAGAGGTAAGCCTATTCCCGTCCGGTAGTACGTGGCTCATTTTGTGTAGTCTTCCTCATCTTCTTCTTCTTGCAGTAGTTCATCTTATAGTTTGGATGACAGTTCCTCAACTTCGTTGTATAGCATAGATAGTATTTATGATCCTGATAGTGATAGCTCGTTCGACAGCTCTTCAATTTCATCATACCTTAAGAGTATTGAGAGTATTCCTGATTATGGTAGTGACAGTGATTACATGTCGGATGTTACCTCTGCTTATGCAGCACTTGTGTTCTTAGACACAGATTGTAATACCCCACGTCCATTAATGTCACCCACTAAGGAAATGCACTAACTTTCATGGAGTATTATAAATGTATAGAACAGAATATAACAAGACAAATACATATATTGGTACTTTATAAATCTAAAACAACTTCACTGCAGTGGAGAAATAGTTTGGTACAACAACAAGTCAACAATAAAACCAAGTACACTTAATATCCATCTTGACAAATTAATTTCTGAGTACATAAAACAAAAAGCATAATCCCAACATAATTGGCCATAAAAAGAGATAAGCCAAACTTTTACTTTCAGCAATCCAAGCACTTCCAAAAGAGAGAGAAAGAGATCCAAATCAAGCTCCATTAGGCCCACCCTAAGAACCAGGGGGGGGGGGGAAGAAAAGGGGCGAAACAAACGAGGTCAAACATAAAGTCTGGCGAGTCCAGTAACTTTAAAAATATAATCATTAAAGTAATAGGATAAGAACATAAAGTGGAAAGTAAGAAATGACTGTTACATAAGCGTGTATGACAAGGTAAGCAAGATGAATAAGACAAACGTTGATTGCGCTTCCAATTACTATAGGATAATTACTACACTGCACCAACCCTATTTACTCTGAAAGTTGATCCCTCTTACTAATCATAATGATAATAATAATAATGATAGTTTTGTGTACCCCTAGCTGCTGTCATAGGTGCCATCTGCCCCTATCTCCACTAGTTGTACCCACTACGCTCCCCATTCGATCGGCTCCCTAACTCGTAGATACCCGTGTAGGTCCCACAGTGGGGTGTATCACTTCCCAAAGTGGAAACCCGATACTACTAAAGATGTACGGCTTTATACCTACACGATGCAACAACGTCTTACCTACCAGACCGGGTCCACGCACGCTCATGACCCCGTTGGACTTGCGTTGCCACTACTAACCCATTTTAACCTCTTACAATCAAACCCAGTAAGCGTGTCCCGTCGTCGACTTAGTTCGAGCTCACTTCGATACTGAATGGGTTACTGGTTGAAAAGGGTCCCCACACTTGACACAAGCTTTCAACCTATGCTTGGTCCCCACTAGGATTTCCCACTTAACCCCTTCTTATTCATGTCTTCTTACATGTTTCAACTTGGTTAAGTGTTTTTTAATTAAATTTCACATGTCACCCATGTCACCCACTTAACCCCATGCCCCACAACATGTCTTATCTTGGTTAAGTGTTCTTTATTTCATTTTAACTGTAACCTTGCAAGACTTCCCACATTAGATTCCCTTTACGGTTGCTGGATTTGCCAGGCGTGTCCGGGCAGTCTTATGCCGCAATTTGAATCTAACCTCGTGTCTTTGCAATTATTACGCATTTAATTTTTGCCTTTGACCTCTCACATTAGACTACAGTTTGCGGTTACTGGATTTGTCGGGCGGTTCCGGGCAGTCTTATACCGCAAACCAAGTCTAACCTCGTGCCTTAGACATTCATTATCTCATTTTATTATTCACCCCCAATTTGAATTAATATCCCTATTTCAAATGGTCTATAATTTCCAATTCAAGCTATGTTCATAATTATCATCTAAATTATGTCCATAATTTTCCATGTATATAAACTATACCAATTTATGTCTCAAGTTAATTACATGGTTACTAACCAATTTATGTCAATTACATAATATCCAATATTTCCCAAACTATTCCCCAACGTTCCCACATCGCTCGTACGTATAATTCACATAAAATGTTAGGCTCGCGGTTATCCTAACTCATAGGAAACGAAAAAGAAAGAGATGTAGGCCTTCCAAACTGGCATAAAACAATAGTGATCTAATTAAGCATGTGTAATGTAAACTTGGCATAGAACAACATAAATCTAATTAAGCATGTAAGCGTGAACTAGAATATAAGATGGATCCAGTTAACATAGGCAATGTGAACTGACATAGATCTAAACATATGATCTGGCATGGATCTAAACATATGAACTGACATGGATCTAAACATATAAGCATAAACTTGCATAGATGAACATAACTTGCATATAAACTTGCATAGATGAAAACTTGCATATAAACTGGAATAAATGAACATAACTTGCATAGAATGAATCTAATTAAGCATATGTAATTAGGCGTAGGAATTAACATTATAAAATGAATCTAATTACATATGATAACAAACTGGCATATATTAACAAAATAGATGATGACAGAACTGGCTAATAGCATATGATTCAACAGGCATATTCGTACAGTCCAGATCACAACTTATCATAATTGTTATAATTAATTATCTTGTGAAAGCAACGGTACTCACGGTGATAGAAGAAAGAATAGATTCGTTCGTCGTTGTTCTAAAATCCCTTTCCACAATTCCTAAGCTTTAATTAGTTGGAGAAGAGACTAGCTTAATTCAGGATGCAACAGCATGGCGGTTTATGAATGAATTTAGTTTAGATTAGTGTTTAAGTTTATGGGTGTATATATAGATGTGTAGGATTAATTAGAGCCCTTAGGTTAGTTTAGGATCAATATAAACCATCCATTTCACAATGACACATCACTCAGCCAACCAAATGAAGCCACATAAGCCCTAAAATCAGAAAAATCGTCACCCGAACACGTTAGCCCAACCTGGCCGACAGGGGTCGACTCCACTTTAGAGGGGTCAACACCTATGTCGACACCCCTATAGAGGGGTCGACAACCCTAAGCGGGAAATTTCCCGCTCAGCCCAATTCTGCTGTTTTGAAATTCGAACAAGTTTTAGATTATTAATCATTATTTTAATTTAATTTCTGTTTAAATTTGAAATCTTCTAAGCTCCATAACTTCTTCATACGGAGCCCGATTTACGCAAACTCGGACTCTATCTCAAGCAGAATTCCTAGACGAACGCAATTGCATAACCCATCTCACTTAAATTTTCTTATAAAAATTAAGTGTCCTTAAATTTGTTAATTTTAATATTTTAAAATTACAGGGTGTTACATTCTTTCCTCCTTAAAGGATTTCGTCCCTGAAATCTTCAAGTCAAGAAGAATGTATATCCTACCATCCAATCATCCATCTACTCAATCATCAATCACAGGCATCCATTGTTCCTAAAAGATTTCTAATGTCATATGAACATATGCAAAAATTGTGTGTATATGTTCCTTATCCAATGCAAAATCAGGCGGTCTACTGATTCAGTTGACCTCCTTAATGCAAATCATGATAGTGCCATGCGTCCATTATGTATGCAAAAGAATCCTAATGATACATATTATTTCTACATGAGTGCACAATCATTTCATTCAAATGAAACAACCATATGATAACACAATCAATATACATCCATTAATTTAAATATGCACACTTATTCATATGCAATATGAAAGTGATTGAGCCGATCTAGTGCTTAATATATGTGTAAATGCATCCATGAGCAACCACTGGCAAACACTTGCATCCACTTGCATCCACCAAACATAACATGTCTCAAACACATGTTTACAACTATAGGATTTCCCTACCTAAAGAATGAAGATGTAATCGAGAGGACATACTAAATGATAGAACAAGTACAAACAAAGTGGTAGAAAAAGGAAAGGGTACAACGCACGCATCTTGTCTTCTGTCTCCCAAGTTGCGTCTCCTTGATCATCTCCCCATTGCACTTTGACCAACTTGACCTCTCGGTAGCATAATTTCTTGACCTCTGATCCAAGGATGCATGTAGGAGCTCGTCTGATCATGGCATCTCGCTCCACTTCCACTTCCCTAAGCATGCTCGGCTCCACCACTTCCGTGGTATCATGTGAACACTTCCTCAAATGTGACACATGAAATACGTCATGCACACCACTAAGCTTCTCTGGCAACTTTACTCTGTACGCCATATGTCCAATCCTCTTTGTAATGGGGAACGACCCTACGAACCTCAGTGCCAATTTCCCTGTAGCTCCAAAGCGAACTACGTTCCTCAATGGAGACACTTCGATAAAAACCATGTTCCCAACATCAAACTCAATATCGGTCCGTCTCTTATCAGCGTATGACTTTTGTCGGTCCTGTGTCGTCTTCATTCGCCTTCGAATCAAGTCTATCTTCTCAGAAGTTTCCCTAACCATGTCGGGCCCAAGCAAAATCATAACCGTGAACTCCCACCAATAAGTAAGTGATCGGCAAGGTCATCCATATAAATCCTCAAAAGGTACCATGCCAATGCTAGACTAATAGCTGTTATTGTAGGAGAACTCCACTAACGGAAGGTGTTCCTCCCATGTCCCTCCAAAGTAAAGATACATAACCTCAAAAAGTCTTCTAAAATCCGATTCACTCTCTCGGTCTAGCCGTCCGTCTGAGGGTGATAAGGGGTGCTCAAACACAATTGTGTTCCCACCGCCTCTTGTAAGCGCTTCCAAAACTCGCTAGTGAAAATGGGATCTCGATCGCTCACAATAATAAAAGGTTTGCCGTGCAAATGAACTATCTCTTGAAGGTAAACAGATGCTAACCACGCCGCGGTTCTTTTAATTTTAACAGGAATGAAATGGGCGCTCTTGGTAAGTCTATCTACTACTACCCAAATCCCCGTATTACCCTTCCTTAATCTCGGCAACCCGTTAACAAAATCCGTGGAAACACTCTCCCTTTTCCATAGTGGAACCTCTAAAGGATGAAGCAAACCGCTAGGCTTCTTTTGCTCCGCCTTGACTTGCTGGCACACTAACATCTAGAAATGAACTCAGCCAATTCTTCTTCATTTCGGCCCAAAAGAAAACTCGCCTCATGTCCCTATACATCTTGTCACCACTGGGATGTATGGTCATCTTTAAGTGATGTGAGTCTTCAAGAATCATCTTCCTCAAACTCTCGTCTCATGATACACAAAGTCTACCATCCCTACGCAACCAACCCTTGTCATCTATAGCATACCTACTAAGATGGCTTGAAGACCCCCCTCCTATGATCTTTTCTACTATCTCAACCAACTGTGGGTCATCTCGTTCTGCCTCTCCAACCCGACCTAAAAGCGTAGGTTGCACCTCCAGTGATGCCAACAAACCGGGCACATAATTGATAGTGGGTCTAAAGTCAAAGGTAGATATGTACTCCAAACTCTGCCGCTCTACGAACAAAGGACTCAAAGTCAACCTCTTTCTACTCGGGGCATCAACCACAACGTTACCTTTGCCAGGGGTATATGTAACACCCCGTAATTTTCAATGTTAATGTTCACAAATTAAAGAATAACTAATCACAGATGTGAGAATTAAGGGAAACGTGTTGCACCATTGTGTTCGTCTCGGAATTCTGGTTGAGATAGAGTCAGAGTTTGCATGAATTGGACTTCGTATGAAGAAGTTATGGCGATCGGAAGTTTCAGAAAATTCAAAATAGATTTCAAAAATTCAAATTTCTGAGTCAAATTGGGTCAGGCGGGAAAATTTCCGCCAGGGCCAGGTCGACCATCGGGTCGACCTGGGGGGCGACCTGCCCCCCCGGGCAGATTTGTTTGGTGACCTATTAATGACTATATGCTGAATCATTAGGGTTTCTGATCTGCTCTGATTGGTTAGGATTAATTCTGGGTTGATCAGACGGCTTAAACTAATCGTAAACTCTATAAAAAACATGTAGACTCAAACCCTAAAATAAAATTAAAAATTAGAGCCATGGCCTCCATGCCGTCACCTTGTAACCTAGAATAGCCGCCACCAATTAGAGAGGAAGAAAGCTAATCAAATTCAATTCTATTCAACTCTAACAACGAATCTACTTCAAAGGAAAGCTAATTCAACTTCAGAACTCAGATTTCAGAACTCAAGACCTTCTTTGATTTGTGAGTTCGATTTCTTTAATAAAATAATTAACAATTTAATTGGATTAAGTTATGATGCGGATTATATGGTTATGTTGTGAATTATTGACCGCATGTTATCATCTATGTTGTAATATTGTGATGTTATCATTTATGTTGTAAATTCTATGATGTTATCATCTATGTCGTAAAGTTGTGATGTTATCATCTATGTTGTAACTCTATGATTATGTATTCATAGTGATGTTTCATATGCTAGTTTGGTTATGTTGATTCATATGATAAATCATATGTATGTATGCAAGTTAGGATGTTAATTGAGATATGGATCATATGCAAGTTAGTGATAATTTTATGTATAACCTTACATGTTTCATGACATCTATTTTAGATCTAAAGTCAGGCTATGACATGTGTGAGTTATATGCTAAATTTTACATGCTAGTTTATATGTTTAGATATAAGTTTACACCATCGTTATGTTGCATAAATCACATATGCAAGTTTATATAAATATATGTGTTTGAAGTATGAATCATGTTACGTAAGTTTGTGGTTATTGCCTATGCAAGTTTACACATTTAGATGTAGATCTATGACATATATGATTTATGTAAGTTTATGACTATTGCCTAAACAAGTTCACACCTTTAAATTTGGATCTAGGACATATGTTGTTTTATGCAAGTTTGTGACTTTGGCTTATGCAAGTTTTAGATGTAGAACCTCATTCACACATGCAAGTTCACCCCTTATGTTTAGATCTAGTTTTATTTCTATGTATGTTGTGATGTTTTCTCTTTATTTCATGAGTTAGACTATTCGAGTCTAACGTATATTTTACGTTAAACAAGCGAATGTACAATGTGGGGTAATGGGATAATATTAAAAGAATTAATATTGAGAATCGGCATAAATGCCTTAAATTGCATAAAATAAATTTGTGATGAAAATTGGTATGATTTTGCATACCATAAATAGATGGACATAATTGAGTCAATTATAGCCATAGTTAAATTTGGAATTAATTGATAATTTGAATAGGGAAATTAATCCAAATTGGGGGATGACAAATTTTGTGTAATTAATCGTCTAAGACACGAGGTTAGGCTCTTTTGTGGTGTAAGACTGCCCGGACCCGCCCGACAAATCCAGCTGCCACAAATGCCAGTCTAATGTGAGCGGTCTTAGGCATAAATTAAATGCGTAACAGTTGTAGAGACAAGAGGTTAGGCTCGTTTGTGGTGTACGACTGCCGGATCCGCCTGGCAAATCCAACTGCCACAAATGCCAGTCTAATGTTGGAGGTCTTTACGAGGTTACGGTCTTAATGAATTAAGAAACACTTAACAAGATAAACATGTAGTGGGACATGAGGGGGTTAAGTGGGTGCCTTGGGTGGCATGTGGAATTAAGTGGGTGCCTTGGGTGGCATTTCAAATACGATTAGAAACACTTAACAAAAATTGAAACATGCAAGTGATCATGAATAAGAAGAGGTTTAAGTGTGATGTACTAGAGGGGACCAAGCTTAGGTGGATAGCTTGTGTCAAGTAATGGGGCCCCGTTTCAAACAGTAACCAATAAGTATCTTTTTGGGCTTGACCCAAGTCGAGGACAGGACACGCGTACTGGGTTTGACTGTAATAGGCCAAAACGGGTTAGCGGTGACAACGCAAGTCCAACGGGTTCAAGTGCGTGTTTGGGCCCGGGCTGGTAGGTAAGACGTTGCATCGTGTAGGTATAAGCCGTGCACTATTGGTGGTATCGGGTTGCCACTTTGGGGAGTGATATACCCCACTGTGGGGCCAGCACGGGTATCTATGAGTTAGGGAGCCGATCGCATGTGGGTAGTGGGAACACCTAGTTGAGATATTGGCAAGCGACACCTATGAAGGCAACTAGGGGTGCACGAAACTACCATTATCGTTAATAAAGTTCTGTAGGCGGGATCAACCTTAGGGTGACTAGTGGTGGTGCAGTATAGTAATTATCTTATAGGGGTTTAGGTGCGCCTTTGACGTTATCTTTGTTCATCTTATTTCCTTGTTTACTCTGTCATACCCAATTGTTCACAGTCATTTCCTTATATTCCAACTTATGCCTTAGCCTGGTTATTTTGGTAATTATATTGTTAAAGTTGTCGCACTCGCCAGACTTTATGTCCGACCCCCTTTGTTTCCACCTCTTTTCCTCCTTTTCCCCCCAGGTGCTCAGGGTGGAACTAGCACCTGTGGAACTTGATTTTGGACAGTTGTATCTCTTGCTTTTAAGAGTTGCTTGGATCGCTGAAGTAAAAGTTCAGCCTATCTTATTTATGGCTATTTTGTATTAGGGTTATGTCTTTTCAATTTATGTACTCTGATTTAGTCAAGATGGATATTATGTACTTTGACTCTGGTTTTGATGATGTAATCAAACTTATGTGTTTACCGCTGCAATGAATAAAGTTTTAAATTTTCAAGTACTGTTTATATATGTCTTGTTGTTTAAGTTTCTATTCTATACACACTTAAAATGCTCCATAGAAGTTAATGCATTCCCTTTGTGAATGACATTAATGGACGCGGGGTGTTACACGTGGTATCAGAGCCGAAGGTTACTAGAATAGATATGAATTTTGGAAAAAAACTGTTTTTTAAAAACACTTTTATAAAGAAGTACCTTCAAAAGTATGTTTTAAGGAAAGTATTTTCAAGAGAAAAGCTTATTTTAGAAAGCATAACCCCAAGAGCCATATATCTTTCCTTCGGTTCTTTTGTATTTAATCTTTCCTTTTTCGTTTCAGTATGTCTGGAATTCCCGAGATACCCGAGGGGATACAAATACCAGGATGGTTTAGGAGGTATTTGGAGACTAGGACCACCACCGCAGGTCCAACAAATGCTCCTCCTCCTCCCCCTCCTCCTCCTCATGTCGATACTTTTGCAAAGATATGTAAGGACTTTCGGGCGATGGGTGTAAAGGTTTCTGGCATGGAAGCAAGGGAATCTATCAGTGAAAGAATACGTCAACAAGTTCAATCAGTTGGCAAGATTTGGCTTGGACTTGGTGAATACACTAGAACAGAAGGCCCTGAGATTTGTTAAGGGTTTGAACGAGCCGCTTCATGGGTTAGCTATGACCCACATCCCCATGGTGGCTACCTTTGAGAGACTAGTTGACATGGCGCTTATGCACGAAGAGGAGAAGGGCGCCAATACTAATAAGGCACCCGAGAAGAAAGGGGATCAAAAGAAGCCACAATAGCAACAACAGAACAAGAAAGGTGGTAAAGGCAACAATGGTAAGGGAAATAAAAGATTCTTTAACCGTGGGACATCCGGCCATCTAAGCAAAGATTTTAGAAAGAGAAAGAAGACTGGCTGTTTCCACTGTGGCGAAGCGGGACATCTGATTAAGGACTTCCCAAGGAAAGGGCAGAGGGCAGGGTCTACCTCGGGAGGACAGGTGCATGCTCTTATGGCACCAGAGCAGGCAAGGGGACAAGTTCAGGCTCTCGTGATCCCACCGCTGCAAGAACGAGGTAGAGCAATTTTCGTTGAAAGTTTAGTTTTTCTGTTTGATCATCTTGTCCGTACTTTATTCGATTCTGGCGCATCACATTTGTTTTTCTCTACATCATTAGTTGAAACACTGTACCTAGATACTAGTTTAGTTACAGATACCTTAGTAGTCTAAAATCCTATTGGTGGTTCGGCTCATCTTTCTATGATCTGTCGGGATTTGAGAATGTTTATCTTGGGCGTTGAGTTTGAATGCAACGCCTTTGTTCTTGGCTTCATGGGCTACGGCTTGATTCTAGGTATGGATTGGCTAACTAGATACGGGGCCATCCTAGATTGTGAAAGAAGGGTAGTTAGATTGTTGACTCGTTGTGGAAAGACCCTTGATATTTCTTGTGACCCTAGAGGTCCAATAATGCTTAGCTACCTAGAATCCCTTGACGCATCCGATGATGATTTACATTCTATTCGTATAGTCCGTGAATATGTTGATGTCTTCGATGAGGTGAGGGGTTTACCCCCAAAACGTGAGATAGACTTTCGAATATATCTAGTAGATAATGCAAAGCCAGTTGCATTGCCTGTGCGCCACATGGCTCCAAGAGAGAGAAGAGAACTCGATAAGCAAGTGAAAGAATTGCTTGAGAAGGGGTTCATCAGACGTAGTGTATCGGATTGGGGTGCTCCAGTATTATTTTCCATGAAGGCAGATGGGTTCCTTAGACTTTGTGTGGACTATAGGGAACTTAATAAGCTTACTAAGAAGAATAGGCACCCACTGCCGAGGATTGACAATCTCTTCGATCAATTAGTTGGCGCCTCAGTGTTTTCGCAGTTGGACTTAGCCACGGGTTTCCATCAGTTGAGAGTGGCTGAGGATAGCATAGACAAGATTGCCTTTAGGACTCCAGACGGTTCTTCGAGTGGCTTGTGATGCCCTTCGGCTTGACAAACGCCCCCGCATACTTTGTTGACTTGATGATTAGGGTGTTTAGGGAGTATCTTAATAAATTCATGGTAGTCTTTGTGGACGACATCTTGATCTTTTCTAAAAGTGAGGAAGAGCATGCCCTACATCTTAGGGAAGTGTTGGAGACCCTTCGAGCGCATATACTTAAAGCTAAATTTTCTAAATGTCACTTTTGGAGGAAGGAAGTGCGATTCTTAGGGAACGTGGTTTCCAAAGAAGGGATAGCTGTGGATCCCGCAAAGGTAGTGGCCATCCAAGATTGGAAGGTCGCTAAAAATGCTACCGAGGTGAGGAGTTTCTTAGGGTTGGCTGGCTACTATAGGAAGTTTATCAAAGACTTCACAAAAATATCAGCCCCATTAACACGCTTGACGAAGAAGAACCTAGTTTTCTCATGGGACGTAGATTGTGATGATGCGTTCCAACGTTTAAAGAGAGCTTTGACCACAGCCCCAGTCTTAGTGTGGCCAGATGGGAGTAAGCCATTTACCGTTTATACCGATGCTTGTGGGATAGGACTAGGTGCAGTCTTAATGCAAGAGGGAAGGGTAAAAGCCTATGGTGGAAGGCAGTTGAGAGTGCATGAAAAAATTACCCTACACATGACCTAGAGTTGGCCACTATTGTTTTCACGCTTAAGTCTTGGTGCCATTATCTTTTTGGTGAGAAATTCGAATTGTTCACTGACCACAAATCGCTAAAATACTTATTCTCTCAGAAGGACTTGAACTTAAGGCAGCAAAGGAGGATGGAATTCTTAGCATCCTACGATTTCGAGATAGCATATACCCCTTGCAAGGGTAACGTGGTGGCAGACGCCTTAAGTAGGAAAAGGTTGTCATTGAGTCTGTTGTTTGTTGAGCGGTAAAGCTTAGAGTTCATCTCTATATTTGACTTTAGACCTTCCATTGACTTTGTACCCAGTTTGCTAGCATCCTTAGAGATTAGGCCTACGCTTTTGGGACGGATCGGTGAGGCACAGCGAGATGACCCACAATTGGTTAAGTTAGTAGATAAGCTCAAAAGGGGGAGTCATCGAGCCATCTCAGTAGGTATACCCTAGATGATAAGGGTTGGTTGCGTAGGGACGGTAGACTTTGTGTACCATGGGACGAGAATTTGAGGAAGACCATTCTTGATGATGCACATTGTTCGAAGATGACCATTCATCCCGGCGGGGACAAGATGTACATGGACATGAGACGAGTTTGCTTTTGGGCAAGCATGAAGAGGGATGTGGCCGAGTTTGTCGCTAGATGCTTGGTGTGCCAACAAGTAAAAGCAGAGCAAAAGAAGCCCGGTGGGTTGCTTCACCCATTGGAGGTCCCACAATGGAAGTGGGAAAGTGTCTCGATGGACTTTATCGATGGGTTACCGAGATCAAGGAAGGGTAATACGGGGATTTGCGTCGTGGTAGACAGACTTACTAAGAGCGCCCATTTCATTCCCGTGAAGAGTAAGAGGACTCCTCCATGGTTAGCCTCCGTATACATTTGAGAGGTAGTTCGTTTGCACGGTGTTCCTTCTAGCATAGTGAGTGACCGCGATCCTATCTTCACTGGCGAGTTTTGGAAGAGCTTACAAGAGGCGGTAGGGACTCAGTTATGTTTGAGCACCACATATCATCCTCAGAAGGACGACCAGACCAAGAGGGTGAATCGTATTCTAGAGGACATATTGAGGTTATGTGTCTTAGACTTCGGAGGCACATGGGAGGAACATCTTCCGTTGGTGGAGTTCGCATATAATAATAGCTTTCAATCTAGCATTGGCATGGCACCTTTATGGACGACCGTGTCGTTCGCCTACATGTTGGTGGGAATCTACTGATAAGATCTTCCTTGGGCCCGATATGATTAGAGAGACTTCAGAAAAAATCGATTTGATTCGAAGGAGGATGAAGACGGCGCAAGATAGACAGAAATATTATGCGGACAAGAGGAGGAAAGATCTTGAGTTTGATATTGGGGATATGGTCTTTGTCAAGGTGTCTCCATTACGGAATGTTGTTCGCTTTGGGTCCGTTGGGAAGTTAGCACCAAGGTTCGTAGGGCCGTTTCCTATTAAGGAGAGAATTGGACAGATGGCATATAGATTGGAGTTGCCCGAGAGACTTAGTGGTGTACACGACGTATTCCATGTATCACATTTGAGGAAGTGCTTGCACGAGACCGCGGAAGTGGTAGAGACGAGCTTGCTTAGAGAGGTGGAGATAGAGCGTGATGCGATGATTCGACGAGCTCCTACATGCATTCTTGGGTCGGAGATTAAGAAGTTGAGAAATCAAGAGGTCAGACTAGTCAAAGTGCAATGGGGAGATGATGGGAGCAACACTACTTGGAAGACGGAAGAGAAGATGCGTTCATTGTACCCTTTTCTTTTCGAGGGTATGTCTTTTAATTTCTCCTTTTTCGCTTAGCTTGTACTTGTTTTATCTTTAGTATGTCCTCTCACTAGTATCTTTGACCTTTAGATAGGGTAGTCCTATGGTTGAAACATGTGTTTAAGACATGTTATGTATGATGGATGCATGTGGATGCAAGTGTTTGCTAGTGGTTGCTCGTGGATGCATATACACACACTTTAGGCACTAGATTGGCTCAGTCACTTCATATTGCATATTGCATATAAATGTGTGTGCATATTTAAGTTAATGGTTGTATAATGGTTGTACTATCATATGGATGCTGCATTTTGGTGAATGGTTGTGCACACATGTAGAAATACTATGTATCGATAGGATTTTTTCGCATACATAATGGACGCATGGCACTATCATGGTTTGCATTAAGGAGGTCAACCGAATCAATAGACCGCCTGATTTTGCATTAGATAAAGAACATATACACACACTTCTTGCATATGTTCATACAACATTAGGAATTTTATAAGGACAATGGATGCATGTGTTTGATGGTTGAGTAGATGGTTGTTTGGATGTTAGGATATGCATTCTCCTTAACTTGGAGATTTCGGGGGCGAAATCCTTTAAGGAGGGGAGAATGTAACACCCCGTAATTTTCAATGTTAATGTACACAAAGTAAAGAATAACTAATCTCAGATGTGAGAATTAAGGGAAACAGGTTGCGCCATTGTGTTCGTCTCGGAATTCTGGTTGAGATAGAGTCCGAGTTTGCATGAATTGGACATCGTATGAAGAAGTTATGGTGATCAGAAGTTTCAGAAAATTCAAAATAGATTTCAAAAATTCAAATTTCTGAGTCAAATTGGGTCATGCGGGAAAATTCCCGCCAGGGTCGGTTGACCTACCCTAACCAGGTCGACCATAGGGTCGACCTGCCCCTCGGGGCAGATTTGTTTGGTGACCTATTAATGACTGTATGCTGACTCATTAGGGTTTCTGATCTGCTCTGATTGGCTGGGATTAATTCTGGGTTGATCGGATGATCTAAACTAATCCTAAACTCTATAAAAAGACATGTAGACTCAATCCCTAAAATCAAATTAAAAATTAGAGCCATGGCCTCCATGCCGTCACCTTGCAACCTGGAATATCCGCCACCAATTAGAGAGGAAGAAAGCTAATCAAATTCAATTCTATTCAACTCTAACAACGAATCTACTTCAAAGGAAAGCTACTTCAACTTCAGAACTCAGATTTCAGAACTCAAGACCTTCTTTGAGTTGTGAGTTCGATTTATTTAATAAAATAATTAACAATTTAATTGGATTAAGTTATGATGCGGATTATATGGTTATGTTGTGAATTATTGACCGCATGTTATCATCTATGTTGTAAAATTGTGATGTTATCATTTATGTTGTAAATTCTATGATGTTATCATCTATGTTGTAAAGTTGTGATGTTATCATCTATGTTGTAATTCTATGATTATGTATTCATAGTGATGTTTCATATGCTAGTTTGGTTATGTTGATTTATATGATAAATCATATGTATGTATGCAAGTTAGAATGTTAATTGAGACATGGATTATATGCAAGTTAGTGAAAATTTTATGTATAACCTTACATGTTTCATGACATCTATTTTAGATCTAAAGTTAGGCTATGACATGTGTGAGTTATATGCTAAATTTTACATGCTAGTTTATATGTTTAGATGTGAGTTTACACCATCGTTATGTTGCATAAATCACATATGCAAGTTTATATAAATATATGTGTTTGGAGTATAAATCATGTTATGTAAGTTTGTGGTTATTGCCTATGCATGTTTACACCTTTAGATATAGATCTATGACATACATGATTTATGCAAGTTTATGACTATTTCCTAAACAAGTTCACACCTTTAAATTTGGATCTATGACATATATTGTTTTATGCAAGTTTGTGACTTTGGCCTATGTAAGTTTTAGATGTAAAACCTCATTCACACATGCAAGTTCACCCCTTATGTTTAGATCTAATTTTATTTCTATGTATGTTGTGATGTTTTCTCTTTATTACATGAGTTATACTATTCAAGTCTAACGTATATTTTATGTTAAACAAATGAACGTACAATGTGGGGTAATGGGATAATATTAAAAGATTTAATATTGAGAATTGGCATAAATGCCTTAAATGGCATAGAATAAATTTGTGATGAAAATTGGTATGATTTTGCATACCATAAATAGATGGACATAATTGAGTCAATTATGGCCATAGTTAAATTTGGAATTAATTGATAATTTGAATAGGGAAATTAATCCAAATTGGGGGATAATTAATTTTGTGTAACTAATCGTCTAAGACACGAGGTTAGGCTCTTTTGTGGTGTAAGACTGCCCGAACCCGCCCGGCAAATCCAGCTGCCACAAATGCCAGTCTATTGTGTGACGTCTTAGGCATTAATTAAATGCGTAACAATTGTAGAGACATGAGGTTAGGCTCATTTGTGGTGTAAGACTGCCGGACCCACCCGGCAAATCCAGCTGCCACAAATGCCAGTCTAATGTGGGAGGTATTTACGAGGTTACGATCTTAATGAATTAAGAAACACTTAACCAGATAAACATGCAGTGGGACATGAGGGGTTAAGTGGGTGCCTTGGGTGGCATGTGGAATTAAGTGGGTGCCTTGGGTGGCTTTTGAAATACGATTAGAAACACTTAACCAAATTTGAAACATGGAAGTGAACATGAATAAGAACAGGGTTAAGTGGGATGTACTAGAGGGGACCAAGCTTAGGTGGATAGCTTGTGTCAAGTAATAGGGGCCCATTTCAACCAGTAACCCATAAGTATCTTTGTGGGCTCGACCCAAGTCGAGGACGGGACACGCGTGCTGGGCTTGACTTTAAGAGGCCAAAACGGGTTAGCGATGGCAACGCAAGTCCAACGGGCTCAAGTGCGTGTTTGGGCCCGGGTTGGCAGGTAAGACGTTGTTGCATCGTGTAGGTATAAGCCGTGCACTATTGGTGGTATTAGGTTGCCACTTTGGGGAGTGATACACCCCACTGTGGGGCCAGCACGGGTATCTACGAGTTAGGGAACCGATCGCATGGGGGTAGTGGGTACACCTAGTGGAGATAGGGGCAGGCGGCACCTATGAAGGCAACTAGGGGTGCACGAAACTACCATTATCATTATTAAAGTTCTGTAGGTGGGATCAACCTTAGGGTAACTAGTGGTGGTGCGGTATAGTAATTATCTTATAGGGGTTTAGGTGCGCCTTTGACGTTATCTTTGTTCATCTTATTTCCTTGTTTACTCTGTCATACCCAATTGTTCACAGTCATTTCCTTATTTTCCAACTTTTGCCTTAGCCTAGTTATTTTGGTAATTATATTGTTAAAGTTATCGCTCTTGCCATACTTTATGTCTGACCCCCTTTGTTTCCACCTCTTTTCTTCCTTTTCACCCCAGGTGCTCAGGGTGGAACTAGCACCAGTGGAACTTGATTTTGGACAGCTGTATCTCTTGCTTTTAGGAGTTGCTTGGATCGCTAAAGTAAAAGTTCAGCCTATCTTATTTATGGCTATTTTGTATTGGGGTTATGTCTTTTCAATTTATGTACTCTAATTTAGTCAAGATGGATAATATTTACTTTGACTCTGGTTTTGACGATGTAATCAAACTTATGTGTTTACCGCTGCAAAGAATAAAGTTTTAAATTTTCAAGTACTGTTTATATCTGTCTTGTTGTTTAAGTTTCTGTTCTATACACACTTAAAACGCTCCATAGAAGTTAATGCATTCCCTTTGTGAGTGACATTAATGGACGTGGGGTGTTACAGTATATGCGATCTCAAAATCGTAGGATGCTAAAAACTCCATCCACCTCTTTTGCCTTAAGTTCAGATCTTTCTGAGAAAACAAGTATTTTAGCGACTTATGTTCTGTATACAACTCGAACTTCTCACCAAGAAAATAGTGATTCCAAGATTTAAGCATAAAAACTATAACGGCTAACTCTAAGTCGTGGGTAGGGTACTTCTTCTCATGGACCTTCAACTGTCTTCCACCATTGCATATCACCCTTCCCTCTTGCATTAAAACTGCGCCAAGCCCTGTCCCGCAAACATCAGTATAAACTGTGAATGGCTTACTCCCATTCGGCAAAACTAAAACTGGAGCTGTCGTCAAAGCCCTCTTCAAACATTGGAAAGCATCATCACAGTCAACATCCCAAGAGAAAGTCAAGTTCTTCATCAACCGAGTAAGTGGGGCTGATATCTTCGTGAAGTCCTTAATGAACTTTCTATAATAGCCCGCCAACCCCAGAAAACTTCTTACTTCTGTTGCATTCTTATGAATCTTCCAATCTTGGATTGCTGCCACCTTCGCGGGATCCAAGTCTATCCCTTCCTTAGAGACCACGTGTCCTAAGAACCTCACTTCCTTCCTCCAAAAATGACATTTGGAGAATTTAGCTTTGAGTTCATATGCTCGAAGGGTCTCTAAGACTTCCCTAAGATGTAGGGCATGCTCTTCCTCGCTTCTAGAGAAAATCAAGATATCATCCACAAAGACTACTACGAACTTGTTTAGAAACTCCCTAAACACCCTACTCATCAAGTCCACAAAAATATGCGGGTCCACTCGTCAAACCAAAAGGCATGACGAGCCATTCGAAGAAACTGTCAGGAGTCCTAAATGCAGTCTTATCTATGCTATCCTTAGCCATCCTTAGCTGATGAAATCCTGTAGCTAAATCCAACTGCCAGAAAACTGAAGCACCAAACAATTGATCGAACAAATCATCTATCCTCGGCAATGGGTGTCTGTTCTTCTACGTGAGCTTATTCAGCTCTCTATAGTCCACGCACAATCCAAGTGAACCATCAGCCTTCGTAGCAAAAACAACTCGGGCACCCCATTCCGAAATACTTCTTCTTATGAACCCTTTCTCAAGCAACTCTCTTACTTGCTTACCGAGTTCCTTTCTCTCTCTCGGAGCCATGTGGCGCACTGGTAATGCAACTGGCTTTGCATTATCTACTAAGTATATACGAAAGTCTATCTCGCGCCTCGGGCGTAAACCCCGAACCTTATCAAAGACGCCACCATACTCACGGACTACACGAACAGATTCCAAATCATCGATGGATGTGTCAAGTGATTCTAGGTAGCTAAGCATCACCGGACCTCTAGAGTCACAAGAAATATCAAGGTTCCTCCCACAGCGAGTCAACAATTTGACTACCCTCCTTTCGTAGTCTAGGATGGCACCATATCTGGCTAGCCGATCCATCCCTAGAATCAAGCTATAGCCTGTGAAACCAAGAACGAAGGCGTTGCATTCAAACCCAACCCCCAAGGTAAACACTCTCAAATCCCGACAAACCATAGACAAGTGAGCTGAACTACCAATAGGATTTGAGACTACAATGGGATCCATAAATAAACTAGTATTTAGGTGCAGTGTTTCAACTAACAAAGCAGATATAAACAAATGCGAAGCACTAGAGTTAAAAAGAGTTCTAGGAAAAAAGAAATCAAATCTTCAACAGAAACTTCCCATCTCTTTCCGGTATACTGACCACGAGAACACAACCTACCCTCCAGAAGATCCTGCCCTCTATTCTTGTCCTTGCTTCACCATACTGGAAACAACCACCTGTCATCCTCTTGTCATGGAGTTTATTATTCTTTCCACCCTTCTTAGGTTCTACTTTCTTATCTTGTGTCATATCCATGACTCCACTGCATGTTCTCCATTCGTGACCTCCCACCAAGATGGAGCTTAATCCTTCATTAACCAAGCAGCTAGTTGAACCTTCCTTCCATCGTCTATTTCAAAGATACCAAACAAGTCCTCTACTTCCTTGAGCCAATTTCTAGCCTTGACAAACGTCTTAGTCCCATGAAGCGGTTTTCCGCCCATCGCATGGAAGTCCTTACATATCTTAGGAAAAGCATCTAAACGCGGAGGAAGAGAATCAAAAAGAAAAAAGGAAGAGAATCAAAACAGAGAATCAGAAGAAAGATATATGGCTTTTTGGGATTATGTTTTTCATAATAAACTTTTCTCTTGAAAACACCTTCTTCTGAAACATGTTTTTGGAAATACTTCTTAAAAATGCTTTTGAAAACGGTTTTCAAGATCTTTTATCTATTCCGGTAACCTTCAGCTCTGACACCACGTGTAACACCCCACGTCCATTAATGTCACTCACTAAGGGAATGCATTAACTTTCATGGAGTATTATAAGTGTATAGGATAGAATATAACAAGACAGATACATATATTGGTACTTTAAAAATCTAAAACAAATTCATTGCAGCGGAGAAATAGTTTGGTTACAACACCAAATCAACAATAAAACCAAGTGCACTTAAAATCCATCTTGATAAATTAATTTATGATTACATAAAACAAAAAGCATAATCCCAACATAATTAGCCATAAAAAGAGATAAGCCGAACTTTTACTTTTAGCAATCCAAGCACTTCCAAAAGAGAGAGAGAGAAAGAGATCCAAATCAAGCTCCACTAGGCCCACCCTGAAAACCTTGGAGAGGGGGGGGGGACGGAAAGAAAAGGGGTGAAACAAACGATGTCAGACATAAAGTCTAGCGAGTCCAGTAACTTTAACAATATAATCATAGGATAAGAACATAAACTGGAAAGTAAGAAATGACTCTGACATAAGCATGTATGACAAGGTAAGCAAGATGAATAAGATAAACATTGATTGCGCTTCTAATTACTATAGGATAATAACTACACTTCCCCAAACCTATTTACTTTGAAAATTGATCCCTCTTACTAATCATAATGATAATAATAATAATGGTAGTTTCGTGTACCCCTAGCTGCTGTCATAGGTGTCGCCTTCCCTTATCTCCACTAGTTGTACCCACTACCCTCCTCATTCAATCGACTCCCTAACTCGTAGATGCCCTTGCAGGTCCCACAGTGGGGTGCATCACTCCACAAACTGGCAACCCGATACTACTAAAGATGCACAGCTTATACCTACACGATGCAGCAACGTCTTACCTACCAGCCCGGGTCCATGCACGCTCATGACCCCATTGGACTTGTGTTGCCACCGCCAACCCATTTTGACCTATCACAATCAAATCCAGTAAGCGTGTCCCATCCTTGAATTAGTTCGAGCTCACTTAGATACTGAATGGGTTACTCGTTGAAAAGGGTCCCTACACTTGACTCAAGCTTTCCACCTACGTTTGGTCCCCAGTAGGATTTCCGACTTAACACCTTCTTATTCATGTCTTCTTACATGTTTCAACTTGGTTAAGTATTTCTAATTAAATTTCACATGTCACCCATGTTACCCACTTAACCCCATGTCCTACTACATGTCTTATCTTGGTTAAGTGTTCTTTAATTCATTTTTACCGTAACTTTGCAAGACCTCCCACATTAGATTTCCTTTGCGGTTGTTGGATTTGTCAGGCGGGTCCGGGCAATCTTATACCGCAATTTGAATCTAACCTCGTGTTTTTGCAATTATTACGCATTTAGTTTATGCCTTTGACCTCTCACATTAGACTACCGTTTGCGGTTGCTGGATTTGCCGGGAGGTTCCGGACAGTCTTATACTGCAAACAAAGTCTAACCTCATGCCTTAGGCGTTCATTATCTCATTTTATGTGACACCCCATATTTCCTATGGATATTAAAGTAACGAACTAAAAAATACTTAATTTTAAAAGTAGGAATTAAGGGAAACGGGTTACGCCGTTGCGTTCGTCTTGGAATTCTGCTTGAGATAGAGTCTGAGTTTGCGTAAATCAGATGCCGTATGAAGAAGTTATAAGCCTTAGAAGTTTGTATACGCCAAGGAAGTATATATATACATATAAAATATTTCCAGAAGTCAAAATAGGGTTCAAATCTCGAATTTGGGTCAAGGCAGGCTGAGCGAAAAATTTCCCGCTTAGAGGTGTCGACCTCCCCCTCGGCGGAGTCGACATAGGCGTCGACCTCCCTATAGGGGTGTCGACCCCCCTATAGGGGATTCGACCCCTATTGGCCCAGATCTGGCCGATGACATGTTTCACCATGTGTCGCTTTCTGATTCACTGTGTGATGTGGTATTCTGCTCTGGACGATTCTGACGACTTCTAGACTGATCTGAAGGCTATAAATCTCCCGTTACACCTATAAAAAGACCTCTAAACCTATTGTTTTCTCCATAGAAATTCATAGGCATTTATATGCTGCTTAAACCTGAAGTGACCTAGCCTCCACCTTAATCAATCAAATTAGATTTTTCAAGTTAACAATCAAAGTCTACATCAAAGGAATAGCTAATCAAATTCAGAAATCAGATCCCAGAATTCAAGACCGTTCTATAATTTGTAAATTCATGTTACTTTCAGAAATAAAATTTAATTATGATTCTGACATTGTAATAAATCTGAATATGAGATTATGCCTATTTCTGTCTGTGTTTCTATATCCATTGGATCTATCTCATTGAAATTACTATGTCCATTCTTTGTCTCTTCTTTCCTTCTTCCCTTTTTGTTTTTATAGCCAGGCTACTGCGAGCCTGAGCCAAATCTCATAAGAGATGAACGTACGTTGGGAAAAATTGGACATAATATATACATGTCCAGCGCAAAAATTGGGAAAAGTATTAAATTATGTATAATTAGGCATAACTGATTTGTAACTGATTTGAGGACATAACACATGTTGTATTTAAAACATAAAGTTTATCGAATATATGATTTGAGATTTGAGGCATAAAGTATATTGGACATATGACTTGAGATTTGAAGCATAATGTATGTTGGACATATGACTTGGGATTTGGGGCATAAATTGAACTGTAAACAAGTAAGGCATGGTACATGTGGTGGTTTAAGACCTAAAATTAGGGGGTATATATATGATAGTTTTTGACTTGGAAGAAGGAGAATATTATGTATAGTGATGTATGGCTTAGGCATGAAAACCTATAGTAAGATGGGGATAACTGTTAAATGTGAACACGCCTAAATTGGGATTTTAGGTAATTAGCATGCACTGTAATTAAAGGTTATAAATTTGGCATAGTTTATACAGTGAATCATGATTGGGGGTTTTTGGAGAATATTTTGTATGGTGCAACATGACAAACCTTAGTGCATGCGTTATATTGTGATTTTCGGGGCATGACTATTAATGCAAATTTGGGAAAATTGGGTGTAACCTATTTTGAGTAATAACTTGAATTTGTGAGGCATAACTTGCAATCAACTTTGTTGGGGTATAACTTGAGAATTGGAACATGACTAGTTTTGTGAATTTGGGATGATTAGCATATAAAATCTAGACTTGGACATGTGTGGTAAATAGGATAAAAGAAAAACATGCCTAACCTGAGGTTAGATTGAGTTGTGTTATAAAACAGCCCGAAACCGCCCGACACATCCAGTAACTGCAACATCACAGATTTAATGTGAGTGGTTAGCGCATTTAGCCCAAAACCCGAGCTTAGAATGAGTTTGCGGAAGAAGTCTGCCCAGAACTGCTCGGCACATCCGGCAACAGCAAACAACAGTTCTAATGTGAGAGGTTGGGACATTAATAAATTAATCAGTGCCAATAAACAGACATGCTAAGAATGGTAAGGTTAAGAAAAATTTAGAACACTTAACCGTTATAACATGTTAATTAGACAAGAAGGTGGATTTAAGTAAACTTAGTACACTTAACTGTTATAACATGTTAATTAGACAAGTGAGCAGGGTTAAATTAACCGGTACAACATGCTGAATGAGATGGGTTAAGTTAATAAGAAACACTAAACCAATATGACATGATGAATGGGTAGGGTTAAGTTAAAACAAGAGAGCAACACTTAACCAATATAACATGATGTATGGAAGGGTTAAGTTAGCACAAGAAGGCAACACTTAACCAATGTAACATGACAAGTGGGTGGGTTAAGTTAACTTGAATTGATTGATGACACTTAAACAATACAACATGATGAACGCGTGGGGTTAAGTTAATAAGAAATACTTAACCAATGTAACTTGATGAACGAATGGGGTTAAGTTAATGGGAAATACTTAACCAATATAACATGATGAATGAACGGGTTAAGTTAATAGGAAACACTTAACCAATCCAAAACGACGAGTGGGAAGGGTTTATAGAAACACTTAACCAACATGAAATGATGAGTGGGTGGGTTAAGTTAACATAAATGGACAACACTTAACCAATATGACATATTGTGCGGGAGGGTTAAGTACATATCGGGTTAGTGGGTAATATTTGTAAATATAGGCCCACAAACTTAACCATTAAGTAAACCTGTTTGAATCAGTGGGAGGGTTAAGTACATATCGGGTTGGTGGGTAATATTAGTAAATATTAGCCCACAAACTTAACCAGTAAGAAACCCTAGTAACGGGGACCCATTTCAGCAGTAACCCACATAGATGTATCAAGGTACCCTGAAACTAGGCAAGGTGGAGCACGATTACTGGGCTGATTATAAGCGGTCAAAATAGTGGCAGGGGGTACGTCAGTGTAGGTTCCGATGGATTACGGGCATGCACATACTCCGAAGTGGGAAAATGCAGGCAATGGGTACCAGTAGTTATACAATGTGCATCTTGTATCTTGTCGGGTTGCTATCATAAGGATTGATACACCTTATGGTGGGACCAGCACAGGGTATCTACACGCAAGAGAGGACCGATTGACACAGACACGAGGAAAATTAATACGAGTCAGGAACCGATCGATAGGGTAGTAAGGGTACATCTAACATCTTTATGGAAATTAGGCTGATTGAGGTAAGATCCTCATACTTGATGTACACCTGAAGGCTACCACAATTGCGGGGATTGGGATCATGTTATCATATTATCATTTTATATAGATTACTAGTTGGGGCACTAGTTAGGTGGTGCAGAGATATAGAAATCGAAATAAAAAGGTAGCAGCGAAGCAGAGAAAGAGTAGAAGCACATTTAGTTTATCTTGCCTTATCATATCTATGCTAATCGTATGTTATCTTGTTATCCTTGTTATAACGATATTGTCTTATATTCAGTTTATCCATGTCATGATGCTTTTGCCGATTTACATGCTGAAATTCACTGGACTTACCAGACTTATGTCTGACCTTGTTTGTTTCGCCTCTTTTCTTCCATCCCGCCCCCAGGTTCGCAGGGAGGAAATGTTACCTCTTTGCTCAGTTTTCTTTCTAAGCTCGAAGATAGTCGATGTATTGCTTTGGACTCTTTCTTCCATTGCTATGGTTGGTTCATGCTTTATTGGGGAATATCATTGTTATTTTTATGCTTCTTTTATACTTGGAAGTTTTTGAATCAAGATAGAAGTTCTATGTATTACTATTAAGTATGATTGAGACAATTGTTGTAAAAACTTGACTGAACCACATTGTTTATAAAATGACTTTATTTTCCGCTACTTTATTTGTCTATCTCATAATTTATCTGCATCTTTTACCAAGAACGCTCCACCGAAGTTAAGGCATTCCCTTTGTGAGTGACCTTAACGGAGGTGGGGTGTTACACTTGGTATCAGAGCTGAAGGTTACCGGATCAGATAAAACATTTGAAAAATTATTTTCAAAATGGTTTTAAAAGAAGCATTTTAAAAAGAAAAGTTTTGCTTTAAAAGCATATTCCCCAAAGACATATGCACTATCTTTTGATCCTCTGTTTGAATCCTTGTTTCCTTCTTTCCTGAATCTCCGGGGCTCCTGGCCTTTTGGGAGGTAACCTCATCGCGACATGGTTCCGTAGGCTTGATGAGACTACGAAACCTGTCAAAGGGCGAAGAAGTACCCAACTTCTATATAGCCGCATTAGTTTCACCTACGGCTAATTTTCTTTCACGCTTTGTAGGGTTTTTCGTGCGATGGAGGCAGCTTTCAAGAGACTTGTCAACAAGTTACACAAAGATGGAAAAGATGAGAATAAGGGAGATTGGCTAAGGAACACAACCCAAGGATGAGAAACTCATGGATATGGACTTGGTTCACGAAGGAGGAAAGAATAGAAAAATCTACGACAAGAGGAAGTGTCATTATTATGGTATAACGGGTCATATAATTAAGGACAAGGGCAAGAACAAAGGACAAGATTTTCTGGAGGGCAAGTACATGCTCTCACCGCCGGCGTACCTGAGAAAGAGGTAGTAAAGCTTCGGTTGAAAAAGCTTAGTTTTCTTTTGATCATCCTGTTAGTACTCTTTTGATTTTAGCACTTCACATTCGTTTATATCTGCTTCCATAGTTGAGTCTCTGCACCTTAGTACTTGTATAGTAGAAGGTCCCATTATTGTCTCAAATCCAATTGGTGGTTCGGCTCATTTATCTTTGATTTGTGGGGATTTGAGAATAGCTATATTAAGTATTGAGTTTAAGTGTAATGATTATGTTTCATGGGCTATGGGTTGATTCTAGGCATGGATTGGTTAGCTAGTAATTGTGAAGGGAGGGTAGTTAGACTTTCGACTTGCCTCGGAATACCCTTGAGATTTCGTGCGATCCTATGGGATCAGTTTGTCTTGGCTACCTAGAATCACTTGATGCATCTATCAACGATTTGTGATCCGTTAGAGTAGTCCATGAGTACGCAGATGTTTTTGATTAGGTTAGGGTTTGTCCCCTAAAATGCGAGGTACACTTCCGCATATATCCAGTTGACAATGCAAAACCAGTTGCATTACCTATATGACACATGAATCCAAGGGGAAGGAAGGGCTCAGTAAACAAGTAAAAGATTTACTCGATAAAGGGTTCATAAGGCGAAGTATTTCTAAATGGGGTGCTCCAGTCGTTTTCGTTACAAAGGCGGATGATTCACTTCGCTTGTGCATAGATGATATTTTGGAATGAGGAAGAACATGCTTTGCATCTAAGGGAAGTCTCAGATACCCTCCAAGCGCATCAACATAAGGCGAAGTTCTCCAAAAATGTCATTTTTGGAGAGAAGAAGTAAGGTTTCTAGGACATGTGGCACCCAAAGTAGGGATAGCAGTAGATCCTGCAAAAGTAGTTGCGGTACAAGACTGGAAGGTCCCAAGGAATGCAATAGAAGTAAGAAGCTTTTTTGGACTAGCGGGCTAATATAGGAAGTTAATTAAGGACTTCATGAAGGTATCGGCCCCACTTACTAGATTGACGAAGAAGAATCTGATCATCTTAGTATATACACTTGGTAACATGGTTATCATATGTTTATTTTCAAGAGATAGTTCTGGGAATGATAGCATGACACGGTAGAAGTTGTAGTGCCAAGTATACTATAAGAAGAAAACGTGGAACGAGAGGCGACAGTGAAATGAGTTCCAACTCATATTTTGGAAACAGAAATTAAGAAGCCACGCAAATAGTGAAGTTAAGACAATCAGAGCAATATGGAATGAAGCTCAAGAAGATGCGACTTAGAAGACTAGATATGTGCATCATACCCTTTTTGAGGGTATATCCTTGATCTCTCTTTCTTCTGTAAAGTTTATTTGATAGTTTTTATCTTTTAAGTATATCCTCGATCCCTAGGTAGAAGCCAATGGATGTAAACATGTGTTTGAGACATGTTATGTTTGGTGGATTCAAGTGGATGTAAATGTTTGCCAATGGTTGCTCGTGGATGCATATACACACATTAGGCACTAGATCATCTCAGTCACTTTCATATTGCATATGCATGAGTGAATTATATATATATGAATTGAAACTTGGTGTGTTATCATATGGATGTTGCATTTGTATGAAAGATTGTGCACTCATGTAGAAGTCATAAAGTATGATTTGGAATAATTGCATACATGATGGACTCATGGCACTGACATAATTCACATTAAGGAGGTCAATTGAATCAGTAGACCACCTGATTTTTCATTAGATAAGGACATACACACACACTATGCATATGTTCATGAAGAGCATTAGATACATTTTAAGGATAATGGATGCCCGTGATTGAATGGTTGAGTATATGGATGTTGGATGTTAGGATACATTCTCCTTGACTTGGAGATTTCGGACATGAAATCCTTTAAAGGAGGGGAGAATGTAACACCCCGTATTTCCTATGGATATTAAAGTAACGAATTAAAGAATACTTAATTTTAAAAGTAGGAATTAAGGGACACGGGTAACGCCATTGCGTTTGTCTCGGAATTCTGCTTGAGATAGAATCCGAGTGTGCATAAATCGGACATCGTATGAAGAAGTTATAAGCCTTAGAAGTTTGTATATGCCAAGGGAAGTATATATATATATATACATATAAAAGAATTCCAAAAGTCAAAACAGAGTTCAAATCACGAATTTGGGTCAAGGCAGGCTGAGCGGGAAATTTCCCGCTCAGAGGTGTCGACCCCCCCCATGGGGAGTCGACATAGGTGTCGACCCCCCTGTAGGGGTGTTGACATAGGTGTCGACCCCCTATAGGGGAGTCGACCCCTTTTGACCCAGATCTGGCCGATGACGTGTTTCGCCATGTGTCGCTTTCGGATTCGTTGTGTTACGTGGTATTCTGCTCTAGACGATTCTGATGACTTCTAGACTGATCTGAAGGCTCTAAATCTCCCTTTAAACCTATAAAAAGACCCCAAAACCTATTGTTTTCTCCACACGAATTCATAGGCGTTTTAATGCTGCTAAAACCTAAAGTGACCTAGCCTCCACCTTAATCACTCAAATTAGATTTTTCAAGTTAACAATCAAAGTCTACATCAAAGGAATAACTAATCAACTTCACAAATCAGATCCCAGAATTCAAGACAATTCTGTAATTTGTATGTTGATGTTACTTTCAAAAATAAAATTTAATTATGATTCTGGCATTGTAATAAATCTGAATCTGAGATTATGCCTATTTCTATATGTCTTTTTATATCCATTGGATCTATCTCATTGATATTATTATGTCCATTCATTGTCTCTTCTTTCCTTCTTCCCTTTTTGTTTTTACAGCCAAGCTACTGCGAGCCTGAGCCAAATCTCATAAGGGATGAACGTCCGTTGGAAAAAATTGGACATAATATATACATGGCCAGCGCAAAAATTAGGAAAATTATTAAATCATGTATAATTGGGCATAACTGATTTGTAACTGATTTGAAGACATAACACATGTTGTATTTAAAACATAAAGTGTATCGAATATATGACTTGAGATTTGAGGCATAAAGTATATTGGACATATGACTTGAGATTTGAGGCATAAAGTATATTGGACATATGACTTGGGATTTGGGGCGTAAATTGAACTGTAAACATGTAAGGCATGGTATATATATATATATATATATATATATATATATGGTAGTTTATGACTTGGAAGGAGATTATTGTGTATAGTGATGTATGGCTTAGGTATGAAAACCTATAGTAAGATATTAGATGTGAATATGCCTAAATTGGGATTTTGGGTAATTGGCATGCACGGTAATTAAAGGTTATAAATTTGGCATAGTTTATACTGTGAATCATGATTGGGGATTTTTGGAGAATATTTTGTACGGTGCAATATGACAAATCTTAGTGCATGCGTTATATTGTGATTTTTGGGGCATGACTATTAATGCAAATTTGGGAAAATTGGGTGTAACCTATTTTGAGTAATAACTTGAATTTGAATTTGTGAGGCATAACTTGCAATCAACTTTGTTGGGGTATAACTTGAGAATTGTAACATGACTAGTTTTGTGAATTTGGGATGATTAGCATATAAATCTAGACTTGGACATGCATGGTAAATATGCAAAAGAAAAACAAGCCTAACCCGAGGTGAGGTTGAGTTGCGGTGTAAAACTGCCCGGAACCGCCCGACACATCCAGTAACCGCAACAACACAGATCTAATGTGAGAGGTTAGCGCATTTAGCCCAAGGCCCGAGGTTAGAATGAGTTTGCAGTAGAAGTCTACCCGGAACCGCCCGGCACATCCAACAACCGCAAACAACAGTTCTAATGTGAGTGGTTGGGACATTAATAAATTAATTAATGCCAATAAACAGACATGCTAAGAATGGTAAGGTTAAGTAAAATTTAGAACACTTAACCGTTATAACATGTTAATTAGACAAAAAGGTGGGGTTAAGTGAGCTTAGAACACTTAACCGTTATAACATGTTAATTAGACAAGTGAGCAGGGTTAAATTAACCAGTACAACATGATGAATGAGAAGGGTTAAGTTAATAAGAAACACTTAACCAATATGACATGGTGAATGGTAGGGTTAAGTTGAAACAAGAGAGCCACACTTAAACAAAATAACATGATGCGTGGAAGGGTTAAGTTAACACAAGAAGGCAACACTTAACCAATTTAACATGACAAGTGGGTGGGTTAAGTTAACTTGAATTGATTGATGACACTTAACCAATACAGCATGATGAACGCGCGGGGTTAAGTTGATAAGAAACCCTTAACCAATGTAATTTGATGAACAAATAGGGTTAAGTTAATGCGAAACACTTAACCAATATAACGTGATGAATGAACGGGGTTAAGTTAATAGGAGCACTTAACCAATCCAACATGACGAGTGAGAAGGGTTAATAAGAAACACTTAACCAACATGATATGATGAGTGGGTGGGTTAAGCTAACATGAATGGACAACACTTAACCAATCTGACATAATGTGTGGGAGGGTTAAGTACATATCGGGTTGGTGGGTAATATTAGTAAATATAGGCCCACAAACTTAACCATTAAGTAAACATTTTGAATCAGTGGGAGGGTTAAATACATATTGGGTTGGTAGGTAATATTTGTAAATATAGGCCCACAAACTTAGCCAATAAAAAATCCTAGTAATGGGGACCCATTTCAGCAGTAACCCACATGGATATATCAAGATACCCTGAAACTAGGCAGGGTGGGGAACGATTACTGGGCTGATTATAAGCGGTCAAAATAGCGGAAGGGGGTATGTCAGTGTAGGTTCCGACGGATTACGGGCGTGCACGTACTCCGTTGTGGGAAAAAGCAGGCACTGGGTACCAGTGGTTATACGATGTGCATCTTGAATCGTGTCGGGTTGCTATCATAAGGATTGATACACCTTATGGTGGAACTAGCATAGGGTATCTACACGCAACAGAGGGCCAATTGACACAAACACAAGGAAAATTAATACGAGTAAGGAGCCGATCGATAGGGTAGTAAGGGTACATCTAACATCTTCATGGCAATTAGGCTGATTGAGGTAAGATCCTCATACTAGATGTACACCTGAAGGCTACCACAATTGCGGGGATTGGGATCACATTATCATATTATCATTTTATACAGATTACTAGTTAGGACACAACTTAGGTGGTGCAGAGATATAGAAATCAGAATAACAAGATAGTAGCGAAGCAGAGAAAGAGTAGAAGCGCATTCAGTTTATCCTGCCTTATCATATCTATGCTAATCGTATGTTATCTTGTTATCCTTGTTATCATGGTATTGTCTTATATTCAGTTTATTCATGTCATGAGTTTTTGCCTATTTACATGCTGAAAGTCACTGGGCTTATCAGAATTAAGTCTGACCTAGTTTGTTTCGCCTCTTTTCTTCCATTTCCCTCCCTCCCCCCAAGGTTCACAGGGAGGAAATGTTACCACTTAGGTCAGTTTTCTTTCCAAGCTAGAAGATAGTCGATGTGCTTTGGACTCTTTCTTCCACTGCTATGGCTGGTTCATGCTTTATTGGGGAATATCATTGTTATTTTTATGTTTCTTTTATACTTGGAATTTTTTGAATCAAGACAGAAGTTTTTATTACTATTAAGTATGATTGAGACAACTGTTGTAAAAACTTGACTGAACCACATTGTTTATAAAATGACTTTATTTTCCGCTGCTTTATTTGTCTGTCTTGTAATTTATCTACATCTTTTATCTAAAACGCTCCACCAAAGTTAAGGCATTCCCTTTGTGAGTGACCTTAACAGAGGTGGGGTGTTACATTTTATTATTCACCCCCAATTTGGATTAATATCCCTATTTCAAATTATCGATAATTTACAATTTAAGCTGTGTTCATAATTATAATCTAAAATATGTCCATAATTTTCCATGTATATAAACTATACCAATTTATGTCTCAAGTTAATTACATGGTTACTAACCAATTTATGCCAGTTACATAATATCCAATATTTCCCAAACTATTCCCCAGCATTCCCACGTCGTTCGTACGTATAATTCACATAATACGTTAGGCTCGTGGTTAGCCTAACTCATAAGAAAAGGAAAAGAAAGAAACATAGGCCATCCAAACTGGCATAAAACAGTAGAGATCTAATTAAGCATGTGTAACATAAACTTGGCTTAAAACAACATAAATCTAATTAAGCATATAAACGTGAACTAGCATATAAGATGGATCCAGTTAACATAGGAAATGTGAACTGACATAGATCGAAACATATGATCTGGCATGGATCTAAACATATGAACTGGCATGGATCTAAACGTATAAGCATAAACTTCCATAGATGAACATAACTTTCATATAAACTTGCATAGATGAACATGACTTGCATATAAACTTGCATAGATGAACATAACTTGCATATAAACTTGTATAGATGAACATACTTGCATAGAATGAATCTAATGAAGCATATGTAATTAGACATAGGAATTAACATCATAAAATGAATCTAATTACATATGATAACAAACTGGCATATATTAACAAAAAAGATGATAACAGAACTGGCTAATAGCATATGATTCAACAAGCATATTCATACAGTCTGGGTCACAACTTATCATAATTATTTTAATTAATTATCTTATGAAAGCAATTGTACTCACAGTGGCAGAAGAAAGAATAGATTCATTTGTTGTTGTTCTAGAATCCGTTTTCACAATTCCCAAGCTTTAATTCATTGGAGAAGAGACTAGCTTAGTTCAGGATGCAGCAGCATGGTGGCTTATGAATGAATTTAGTTTAGATTAGGGTTTTGGTTTATGGGTGTTTATATAGATTTGTAGGATTAATTAGAGCCCTTAGATTAGTTTAGGATCAATCTAAACCATCCATTTCACAATGACACATCACTCAGCCAACCAAATGAAGCCACGTAAGCCCTAAAACCAGAAAAATCATCACCCGAATACTTCAGCCCAACCTGGCTGACAGGGGTCCACTCCCCTACAGGGGGTCGACACCTATGTCGACACCCTTATAGGGGGGTCGACACTTGTGTCGACTCCCCTGGGGAGGGGGGTTCGACACCCCTGAGCGGGAAATTTCCCACTCAACCCAATTCTGCTGTTTTGAAATTCGAACAAGTTTTAGATTATTAATTATTATTTTAATTTAATTTCTGTTTAAACTTGAAATATTCTAAGCTCCATAAATTCTTCATACGGAGCCCGATTTTTAGGTCGAGGAGGAGATACCAGCTGACTAGGCTGATATGCCCCTTGATATTTATGATGAGTTCGCTTAAGAACCAGAGGGTTAAGCTTATACGGACCTTCAGTGCATAGCTTCGGTGACGAGTAGTTGGTGGTAGTTGTTAGTTGTATATACGTACACGTAGTAGTCTCGTTTTGGTCCGGTATAGGCATAGGCTGTATATTTTGGATAATATATTTTGGCATGGTATAGACCGCCTCAAACCCGTAGTTGTACTCGGGTGGGCATAGTCAGATTTATATACATGGTTTATACCTTAAGTGTCACTACACACTAGGGTATATACGTTGTGTCTGTGGTTATAGTTGATCTTTTTTGGTTATGATTTGATGATATATATGATATATTCCATGATACTTTATGGTTAAAATGTTTTAGTGTTATTTTAGTATTTCTTTTATTTTCTTCCTTCGCTTCATTCCTTTTCAGGGATGAAAAGCTTCAAGTAGGTGAGATTGTGACAACCCGTATTTTTGGTCAATTTAAAATTTGAATTTTAATTGATTTCAATGAATTTTGAAATAGAAATGTTGATTTTTGGCTCGATAAAATTTTGAAAATAATTTCAAACTTGGTTTTAGGTTTTTTATGACTTAAAACAGGGTCATTAAATTCTTTTAAATTAATTTAAAAGTTAAAATTTTAAAAATTAATATTATAAAACAATTTTGATTGCCTATAAAAGGACCATTTTTGAGACAGTCTCGGAATTTGATGAAACCACTTTTATTGGATCCAGAATATCGAAATATGTCAGGAATTAAAATTTCAAGTCAAAAGGAGTTCATATGTGAGAGAACGATATATAAACATATATTGAAAATTTAGTCAGAATTCAATTTAAGCTAAAATAAGGCGATTTTTCATACGATCTCCAAATTCGATGAGATAAATTCGTTAGAAGCATGATTCCGTAACGTAGCGATATTTCAAATTTTGTAATTTTTGGAGTTAGTTTGTAGTCATGCGACCAGAACAAAGTTTGGAGAGTACAATTAATACATAGATTAGTCAAATCATTATGCACTATTCCTATAACCAATTAGAATTAGTAATTTCACCTTTCTCTTTGCCACTTGTCAGATTCTTCTGCATTAGTCATTTCATGAAGACCGAAGGCATAAGTATGATTTTAATTTCATTTTAATTCCATTTTCATTTTAATTACCATTTCCTAAAGCTTAAACACATTTTTATGGCACTCTCCTCCCATTGAAATCCCATGCCACCATCCCTCAGGCCAGCCGCCGACACCCTCCGACCTCCCTAGCCTATAACCGATGTGGGACCCCTCCTTGCACATTAAACCCAAAATTCCTTCTTAGATTTTGAAAGCTACCTCCTTTAAACGTAAATTCAAGTGTTAACTCCTCCTTCCTCCTTGTGGACCACACTTGCCATGCCAAACGCTACCACTGCCACGTCAGCCCTGCGCTACCTCCAACAACCCATGCCGCACCTCCCCATGCCTCCTTCAAGCCATTACACCATTAAAAATCCAAGCTCAGCTACTTAGAACTTGTTTTAGTGTCAGTTAGTGAGTGTTCGTTGGCAAGTTGGAGTGGAAACTGAACCACCTTTAGCTCGTTGCAAGCTCGTTGAGTTCATCGTTGAAGATTCTTGGAGTAGGATGGCAGGGTGGGAGCTTCTTTACTTTAATTAGTTAATTAGGACATTAAACGTAGGTTTCATATTAGTTAAATCATAAATTGTTTAGTTCATATGTGATTAAGTTAATATGAACTTATGATACGATTTGAAAAGTGAAATTAACTCAATTAACAAGTTAAAACATTATTAATATGTTGATGATAACTTATGTGAGAACTCTCACTCAACTGAATTTTTATAAGTTATAATAATCTTGTTTGATTATTTTAATTGAATGTTTGTGTAGGATCTAAATTAACCCTAGAGGGGGTGAATAGGGTTTATTGCAGTTTTTTGAGTAATAAATAATATCAACACAGCTAATAATCAAAGTAAATGCGAAAAAAATAAATAACACACATATATATCCACCTTCGGAAAAATCCTGCCTATTGCTGGATTCCCCAAGGTTTCTACTAGGAATTAAAACAAACTCTACGCTTACATTCCCCTGTAAACTCGCGACGTTCGCTCCCAACTATTCTAATCCTATGCTCAAAACCCTGTACTAATCTTTATCCCCGAGATTAGATTTCCCTGAGTTACAAACCCATAATTCGTCTCCCTAGTTTAGACAAATTAGAAAACTTTAAACATGATTACAAAATAAAAAAAATTAAAAATAATAAATAAAAACCTTGTTTAAAATAAAATCCTCTAAGCCCTTTTGTTTAACTTGATCAGCCCCTTTATTTTCATTGTCAAAAATAAAAGTCAATTTCCACTTCTTCAATGGCCGCCTGATCAGAAATTAGGGTTCTGTTGTTTATCACCAAATTGCGACTTCGAATATGTCTGATTGAAATTGATTCTTCTATGGTTTTGATGCTTGTCCACTGGTCTATGATTTGGCTTTGCTCGATCGAAAAATGTTGAAGAAAATTCGTGAGTTTCTCCAAATTTTCATATTTGATTTTCTGTTGGGATTTTTCGATGCTTATGCCTATGATGATGTTGGTGTATAAATAGGATTACTATCCCGAAATATTTTTTGATTTCTTAATAAGATTTGGTCTTTGATATATGCGAAAATACTGGGCTTGAATTCTATGTTCTGGTGACTTCTTCAAATTGGACTCAAGTGTATATTGCGTTAATTTCTGGGATTTTGATCGAGTCTTCCTTGTTAAAAGAAATCCCATATATATATATATTTCTGGAAATAAACCCTTGATGATTTTCTGGACTTTTGATTCCCTTTCTCTTTGACATGCTCAACATGAATTTGAACTTAATATTATTTTGAATACTCCAGCAACTGCTATATTCATGCCTTGTTGCGTGCAAATTTATTTTTGCTTCCTGGTGATATTGAACATATGCTTTACACTTTGACTTGCCATTGAAAAGACTTAATACTTGATCATATTTTAAATTGATACTTATCTTTGGTATGTTGTTACTCGAGTTTCCTTGTACCTTGTCTTGAATACTTTTTTGATAAGAACAGATACTACCCTTATAAGAAACAATTTCTTCATTATTGTGTTAAACTCTTTGACCATTTATGTAAATTAACCTAGGCCAAAAATTTGAATGGAATACATTGACTCTTTTTTCGGCTTCCTGCTCCCTTGTAGCTTGCTTTTTACTGCTAAGAACAAATGCTAAAAGATTTGAATTGATACCACTTTTGAAGTTTTTAATGGATACTGCTCTTGAGTAATTTGGTGTTGTTTCTAAACAATTATTCTATGTCATGCACCAGTTTTGTTTATTTCTTCCTATACTATGCTCCATGTTGTGTATTTAATGTGTGACATTCCTTTGTTGGTTGGACCCTTGCTGCTCCATTGTCTTTGTATCCATATATAACTTCCACTTGCTTCTTAGCTCTAGTTTGTGGTTGTATTCTTGTTATTCCATTTGCTAAAATATGTGTGCCATTTTGCTCACTGATTTCTACTTGAACATGATACTGCACTTGTGCATGTACTTGGCCATTTCTTTACATTGTTGTGACAATTTGTGCTATTGCCACTATTCTCTCTACTGTTTGTCCACTATATATTCAAAATGTTTTGGTTGAGCCTTTCTAATGCTTGTGTATATAAAAGTGTAAATGCCACTGAGCCTTGTTGCACCACCCTTGGCTCCATGTTGTTGTTTTGGTCATTTGTATTACACTGTCTTGTAATCATTTTTCTTTGTGCATGTGCTTTGTGTTCTTGCATGTATCTAGACGGTCTTATAATTGTTGTAGGTTGTAGCTCTGCCTTGACTCATGATGCAAATGTCCTGTGCACATTCGTCTTGTAGCTGCACTTGAATTTGTTGCATTTGAACCTTGACAACCATATAAGCTTCACCATTGCATTTCAGTGTACATATATTTCATATGAAGTTGTCTACTTAATTGATCTGCCATGCTTCTATGTTGCTCTAGAAAAAGTACACTTGTATATTGTGTCTTGCACGTGTACTTCCAGGTTACATATTGTTAACCTGTCACTTGTTCTAACCATTTATGCTTTGCATGTCGAGCTTATGTACCTGCACATTAGTATATATGTGTATATACATACAACTATATGTGTGTACATGTATCATGTATGTGTAACTTATATATGTGAGCAATTCGAGTGACACATGAATTTTCTATTAGTAGACCATTTTATATCTGCATTGTGGCGGTTCAGAATCAGCTAATTTTAAATGCTAGTTTTGATAAGCAAACCAGTGTATTTGTGTTGGGGCTGATCTGTGAGCACTAGAGTATACAGTCTACCTTGTAGTATTTATAGTGTATCACTATGAATATTACAAGTAGTCTAGACTCAAATAGGGGTGTGTGTGTATATATCTATATCAGACCAAGTCTAGAAAAATGATGAGAAACACACCAAAATTATGAGGCAAATAAAATTTAAAATAAAATTATATTTGGTTGTATTTAATTCAATTTTTATTACAATTTACTCTGTGTGTTATTGTAACAGGTATACAGGTGACTGAACTGGATTGGAGCATAAGAAGACTATGTGTCAGTGAATGTATGCAATTGAGTCTGTATACAAAGTGATACTGAGTGAAGTGTAGTGAGGAATATCTGTATAGATTGTGGACATGAATGAATGATTGTGTTATTATTTGTATTAAATCAATTGATTGAAATAAAATATATTTATGTTGTTTGATTCAATCATCTATTTTGTTTGAATTCTTTTAGTATACAATTTCATGTCTTATATATATTCAAGTGAGTCATGTCAGAAGTATCAAAATATATTTAAGTGAATTATAAATAGTGGAGTCAGAGAATATGTACTATTTCAACTGTAGAAATAATATATTTATTTGAATAAAAATACTTTTTGAATTTTTAATTCTTTGTAATAGTATTTTATTCAATAAATTTTATTTCTATATGTGATGTGAAATATAAAATAGTACAGTTGCAAACATACAAAGATTTTGAATAGGTTGGGATTGGGGATAACGATATAAAATATTATTTTGCGTGTAAGATTCGTTTATCTCGATAAGGTTTATAAACCTTGAAGCACGATAAGATACTCTAAAATCTTTTGAAATGATTTTCCAAGAAAGATTTAAAAAAAAGTTTAAATGATATAAATCTTTGATAAAATTAATGGGAACCGTTCCCAGAGTAATGAACATTTCAGTAAAAGAATATTCTGGGTTTGTGTTCTTTTTGTTTATCACTTGATTTTAAAGATGCACGAGTTATTCAGAAAGACCGGGTTTAACCCATTCTAAATAACTGATACGACGATTAAAAGTCAAAGACGAAGACGGTGGTTCAAAACTGGAGATCTTCACATCGTTTGGGCTATTGTTGATGTGTCGATAGGGTCATACACCCAAGATGAGGTAATAAGTGGTGGTTGTGCATACGTACTTAAAGATCGACAGGATATGCGAGGACCTCTTTTCTGTAATGAACATATGGGATGATAAATAAGGTGCCTTCGGTTTCGTTCAGACCCGAACGAACTTGCAAATGGATTGCATGTCAGACATTGTATTTTATGTTGTATTCAGTGATCTCTGCTAAATATATACCTGTTTGGTGGGGAAGAATTTACAATCTTAGCTTAACACCCTTCTCTAAGACGTACGAGCATAGAGGTTATATATTTTTGGAAATCGTTATTATGGTATGGATTGACAATATGGCATGTTGGGATGCATGGATCAAAGGTTTTGTTGAAAAGCAGAGCTTTGTGGATGATGATCATGTTAGGGACTGTGGAATGGATCGTTCAGGCAAAGCAAACACTAGAGTGGGGGTGAATAGTGTTTGTAAGAATTTAAACAAAACTAAAATCTAAAGTGAACTACGGGATGAATCAAACACCACAAACATAATCACAGACACAGATTCAAACATAGATGCAAAATAAATAGAAATAAAAATGCAAAAAAGGAAAGAGCACACCGGATTTTATACTGGTTCAGATCACTTCTACGTCCAATTCCGCACAACGCTGGATTGTGTGGAGTTTTATTACTATTTCCAATAGTCAAATGCACCCTCCTTGATTTCACGTCTTAACAAGGAGACACCGACTCCTATTACTTGGTTTCACGACTCAATAAGGGCAAACCAGCTCTTATTCCTTGATTTCACGACTACAAGGATACACCAATTCCTTTTTGACTTACAAACAGGGTTTATTCAACCCAAGCAATTAAAAAACAACCCTATAAATCTTCAGTAGCACTTGATTCAGAGAGTAGAGAGTGTAAAGAGAAGAAGTTTGATCAAAACTGAAGTGAATTCGGCAGAGTATAAATGTAAAAACAATAAAAATGATTAAGAATAATGGTGGGATGAAAGAAGATGAAGTTGGAGAAGAAGATGTGTTAAAAAAATTCGGTTTTAACCTTTTTTATAGAGTATTAAGGGTCGCAACGATTTTGAAGTGTTTCAAATAGTGAAAAGACACTTCCCTTCAAAATTAGAAAAAATAGTTGTTATATGTCGACATGCTCTTTTCGCTATGTCGATATACCCATGTATAATTTTGTTTTTCAAAGCATTTTCAAGTGGTTTAATATAAAACTAATTCTAGAAATTCTTGAGTAAAATTCTAGTGTTGTAAATTAATATTATATAATAGAAAAACATATGAAAACATATTTTTTTAAACTATATAAATGTATTTATAAAATTATAAGGTTTTAAACTATATATAAAGTATAAATATAAAGTATAAAAAATTAAGTTTGAAAAACAAAGAAGAATAAAAATAGAAACAAATTGAAAAACAAAACAGAAAAGATAGAGGAAAAATAGAAAAACAAAATAGAGAGGATTGAGAATTGAAAATCAAAATCAGAATTTGAATTTGAACCTGGAGTGCTATTTAGAGTCTTACAAAATCTTGACTCTATAAATATATTAATGTTGAACTCTTGAAATCTTGATTACTCATGAGTCATGAAATTTCTCTAATCTTTGAATCTCTATCATCTTTATAACTTTACAGTCTTCAGAAATATTTCCTATATATAATTCCTACATATATATATATATACATATATATATGTATATGTATATGTATTCTATACAAAAATTGTTAGCATATATTTTATAATCATTGATAACTGAAATAAGGTTATTGTCATCAAAACTCCATTCTCCAACAATCTCCCCTTTTTTGATGATAACAACCTTAGTTTATAAAATATCATATCTGTATATACCTGTTTGATGATGTTCCTCTTATACTCCCCCTCTTTGTAAGAATTCTATAAAACTATGCTTATGTTTTATAATTTCTCCCCCTTTGTCATTATCAAAAAGAAAGATAAAAGATACCCCCCCTAAGTTATACAACTCTAGGATCTAAATAATATTCCTAAAAATACTCCCCCTAAATTGTATAATTCTCTAAATAGAACATAAGTAATTATCCATAATAAAATACTCCCCCTTAATTTATTAACTATTTCTAAGTAGCATACTTTCTTAATCTATTAAACTTACAATAATACTTAAAATACAAACCAGTCCAAGTATCATTATTACATATGTTTGTCTAATATATATACAAACAAACCAAACTAAATCACACCTTATGTCTTAATATATACAAGTTTCAAACAATATAATCTAATTCACACAACATCATATGTTCTTAGAATAATTAAACAACTCAATCAAATCATAGCAAACTACTAAAGGTTTCTTGGAACTTCAGTCCAACCATCTTCTCCAAAGATAGGATCCTTCCTAATTGCTTCCCAATCTTCATCTTCTTTGGTTGGTGGAGCGTTTGCGAAATTATTTTATTCATCTCTGAAAAGAGAAGAGATTAGCCATCACATTGCATCGAAGTGCTTTTCTTGTTGTTCGAACATCTTTATTTGACTTAATTGAATATGACACAGATTTCGTAGAACAATAGAGAGGATATTTTTGAATGAATTGAGAGTCACTTCTAGATTTTCACATAGACTATGGATAGAATTTGCCGTGAATTTGATGAGAAATGATTAAGGAAGAAGGAGTAATGGAATAATGAAGTTTTCTGCAAGAAATAGACTAAAATTATTTCTGGAATTCATTGGATTTTGAATAGACATGAGTAGTTATTTTAATTTTAAAATTTGAAAAGATTTGAAATTTTTTCTGTTATATGTCGACATACATGTTTTGTTATGTCGACATGCTATAGTATGTTTTTTGAAAATTTTGAATTCTTTTGAAATCTTGTAATATTGTAATATGTTTTATGATTTTTTTCCAAAAACACAAAGATGATTTAAACAGAAATAAAAATCCATTCATTACTTAATAGAAAGTAAATACATCCAACTAAACAAGACACACTTAAATACGAGATTCAAAAGCAAATACAAGGAAATATATATAGATAAATTAAACTAGATGGCCTAGTTTTCGGATGATAATGAGGAAGATGAAAGTCTAAGCTTTCTTCCTATCTTGATCATGAATTTGGATATTTCAGAAAGCTTTTTGTTAAACTTCTTGTTAAGCTTCTTTCGATTTTTGACAATTTTCGCTTGATTTTGAATAATCGTGTCTTTGAGGTTACGCTTTGAAGTTGGATACTCGATGCCTTCCAAAGAAGTATCTTCTTCTTCTTGGACGTCCATTGGGTCTTTTTCTTGTTGCAATAGAGCTTGTTTGGCCTCTTATGTCTCATAAGGTTTGAAAGTGGGATGAATTTGCATGAGATGAATGTTTGGTGCGTCAAACACTTTCTAGGGACGAATTTTTCTCCATGAAGATCAACTCCACAGTATTTGAAAATGCGAGTGAAAAAAACATTATAGTAGAGAGTGTTTACTCTTGTTGATACATTTATGGGCTTAATTTCATTAAGTATCATTTCGGCCCAATTGATTTTGTATCCACCAATTATGGCAAAGAGAGCCTTTTGGACTGTAAGAGTTGGATTGTTGAAATTTACGGAATGGGGAGTGATAGTGTGTTAAAGGAGGAGGTTGACCATTCTTGTTTATGGACGAAAGAAATGATTTTTGAAATCCATTGGAGCGCCATCTTCGAAGACATCGCGATAGGTTTCCATATTGGTTTCATCGATAGCGAAAGTTGAGAAATCCATGCCCTCACTTCTACAATTTAGAATTTCGCCTAAAAGATCGGCATCAAGAACAATTTAAGTTCCCTTGACACTACTCCAAATTTGGTTTTCGTTGCCTTGATAAAATCCACGGTTGAGATTTGCATAGAACATCTTCACGAGTTTGGGATAACATACTTCGTCGTTATCACGAGAGTCAATTAGACTCAAGATTTCATTGTGTTGAAAAAGAGAGGTGAGATCATAAGATGGAAAGTCACTAAAGACAGCGAAAGCTCCTGTGTTAACTTTAGCGTTTGCTAAACAGTTACCATAGGTTTTGATGGCCTCTTTGTCATTGTAAAGATAACTTTTTATGGTTTTGGCTATCTTCAATTTCTGAGATGAACTTAAGGAAGCATTGAGATGATAGTTTTAAAGAGAATAGATATAAAGATTTAACATACAAGTATATTTCTGTATGTTGACATACAAGGCTTATTTCAAAAGGATTTTGGATTTTTAAGCTTTGAATTAAATTATCGATTTATATTTCAGTTTTAACGATTTCCTGAAATACTTCTAATCCTAGTGGTTATATAAACAATTTATTTTATTAATTTATAGGTTATTTAATAATATATTATTATAATTTTGAATTTCAAATTTCGAATTTCAAAAAGTTTATTAAATTTTTGAAGTTTTAAATTCAAGCGAAAGCAAACAAATAAAGCAACCATTTAACCAAATAAAATTAATGCATACCCGATTTTTTGATCCTTTTCTTCATGATCTGCTGAACTCTGAATTGCTGTTAAGCATATATTTGTATTTCCGGTTTCTGGTTCTTTATCACTTGATGACGAATCTGAATCATCTAATGTTGCTGCATATGCTTTCTTTCTTTTCCTTGATGAATTGGTGTTGTCCATTTGTTGAGTAAATTTTTCTGGATATGGACACATTTTCATTACATGCCCTGGTTTGTTGCAGTTAAAACATCGTCCATCATTTAATTTTTAATTTGTTTGATATAACCCTTCCTTCTATATTTTAGAAATCTTCTAAAATCATTTGTCATGAGTGCTATTTCTTCATCATCTTCACTACTCGATTCAGAATCATTTGTTGTGGCTTTCATTGCAATTGATTTCTTTTCAGTTGATCTATTTTCTTTTCTTTTCTGTAATTGAACTTCATATGACATCAAATTCTAATTAACCCTTCAATCTTCATTTCATTGACATCATTGGCTTCTTCTATAGCTAATGTCTTATGATCCCATTCTTAAGTTAATGATTTTAATATTTTTTTGACTTGATATGCTTCGCAATAAGTTTTTCCAAGTGCTATTAGTGAATGCATTATCTCTTGAAATCTGCAATACATATCTGAAATAGACTCATTCTCATTTATTTTAAATAATTCAAATTGATTGACTAGCATGCCTATCTTAGACTGTTTAACTTTACTAGTTTCTTCATGAGCAACTAGTAAAGTTTTCCAGATTTCGTAATCAATTTTACATACTGATACTCTATTAAACTCATTTCTTTCTAATGAACAAAATAACATCTTCTTAGCTTTAGAATTGCTTTGTGCAGCAAACTTTTGTTCATTTGTCCATTGTGCAAATGCAGTTATGGGTTCAACATATTCATTTTGTGCACTATTCCATGTGTCTAATCGTAGAGACTGTAAATAAATTTTCATTCTACATGCCCAATATGAATAATTACTACAATTAAATAATGGTGGTCAAGCAGTGGATTGACCCTCTATAAAACAAATATTATAGCAACTAGTATTGGTTGCCATTTTACCAAATTTTCAAAAATCAATTATGAACTTTTTGAAAGACCTTGCTCTGATACCAATTGTTAGGGACTGCGAAATGGATCGTTGCAAACACTAGAAGAGGGGTGAATAGTGTTTGTAAGAATTTAAACAAAACTAAAATCTAAAGTGAACTATGGGACGAATCAAACACCACAACACAATCACAGACACAGATTTAAACATAGATGCAAAATAAACAGAAATAAAAATGTGGAAAAGGAAAGAACACACCGGATTTTATACTGGTTCAGATCACTCCCACGTCCAGTCCCGCACAACGCTAGATTGTGCAGATTTTTATTACTATTTTCCATTGTCAAATACACCCTCCTTGACTGCATGGCTTAACAAGGAGACACCGACTCCTATTCCTTGATTTCACGATTCAACAAGGACACACCGACTCCTATTCCTTGATTTCACAGCTACAAGGATACACGGATTCCTCTTTGACTTATAAACAGGGTTTATTTAACCAAGAAATTACAAAACAGCCCTATAACTCTTCAATAGCACTTGATTCAGAGAGTAAAGAGTGTAGAGAGAATAAATTTGATCAAAACAGAAGTGAATCGGCAGAGTATAAGTGTAAAAACCATAAAAATGACTAAGAATAATGGTGGGATGAAAGAGGATGAAGTAGGAGAAGAAGATTGTTTTAATCTCTTATTATAAGGTATGGAGGGCTGCAATGGTTCTGAAGCATTTCAAATAGTGAAAAGACACTTCCCTTCAAAATTAGAAAAAATAGCTGTTATATGTCGGCATGCTCTTTTTCCTATGTCGACATACCCTTGTATACTTTTGATTTTCAAAGCATTTTCAAGTGTTTTGGTATAAAACTAATTCTGGAAATTCTTGAGTAAAATTCTAGTGTTGTAAATTAATATTATATGATAGAAAAACAAATGAAAACATATTTTTTAAACTATATAAATATATTTATAAAATTATAAGGTTTTAAACTATATATAAAGTATAAAAAAATTTAAATTTGAAAAACAAAGAAGAATAAAAACAGAAACAAATAGAAAAACAAAATAGAGAAGATTGAGGAAAAATAGAAAAACAAAATATAGAGGACTGAGAATTGAAAATCAGAATTTTAATTTGAACCTAGGGTACTATTTAGAGTCTTACAAAATCTAGACTCTATAAATATATTAATCTTGAACTCTTGAATTCTTGATTACTCATGAGTCTTGAAATTTCTCTGATCTTTGAATCTCTATCATCTTTATAACTGTATAATCTTTAGTAATATTTCCTGTATATAATTCTTGCACATATTCGTTTTTGAAAATTAATTCTTGCACACATATATATACACACACACACAAACACACACACACACATATATATTCTATACAAAAATTGTTAGCATATATTTTATAATCAATGATAATTGAAATAAGGTTGTTGTCATCAAAACTCCATTCTCCAACAGATCAAAGCATGGCTGATATAGCCTAGCTTTGTGTATGGCATTAATTCACGAGCTTCACACCCTGGTAGAAGTCGAAAACATGATGAAGGACCGTACGGAGGACATGCATTTCTTTATATCTAGAAGTGTTGCTATAGTATGGAGCCCAAAAATTTTACTTATGTGGATGTTGGAATCGAGGGACCTTAGATGTGGCCGTACAAGGCCCTGATGGTCGATGTACTGACCAAGAGGTCCAATAGGACCGGGAAACGTATTATTCAGGTAATTCTAATAAGGGACGTACTGCTTACAATCCCTTCCAATCCAAAGAGATAGGTAGTTCTCTAGGACATTTTGCTAGAGATGTTCCGAAATTCGGCTTGAGGAAGATCCCTTGCATCGGCTCATGATGGAAATTCCAATTCTAATACGTGATTTTATGGTTTTAGTTGTACACGTACGATGACATAATAAGATGAGGTATTATTCCATTTTAGATTGATACATTTATTTTCGAAATTATTTTCTACACTAAGCACTTGTTATATTATAATAATAATAGAGAAATTTCATGCATCAAGCATGTTTAGCTATTATAAGATAAAACTCTATCCTCTGACTTGCGCTTTCATTGTGTGATGGGACCCGAGTCGTATAATAGCTAAATATTTCATAAAACATTGCGAGTTTTGTTTTAATGTTATTCATGTAGAGGAACCTGTTCCATGTCATATGGCTTGGTCCCGTGATATACCCAGCTTTTAAAGTAAAGTTTTTCAAATAATTGTTTTTATTTCTCACACCAGTCCCATAACAGACCTGGAGTTTATTGTTTTCACCTAATCTCTGGGTGCCCATATTTTCCACACGAACAACCAGTAGTTTTTGTTTTTGCGTATGTTCTTTTCACAGATCCTAGATTATGGTTGGAGCAGTACTTTGGATTTCCTTGTATGGTCTTCCGCTGTGTTAGTTGATGTTTTCCGCTGTGCATTGTACTCGTGTTTTTATATTTCCTCTATCAAGTAATTTATTCTCTGATATTTGTTGTTCCACCGTGTATTTTTTATTTTCTGCACTCTGATATATTCTGTACTCTGATGTAAATTATCGTAATAGCAATGAAAAGTTATCTTGTTATGTGTTTCGATGTGTCATGTAATGATACGCCATTTTGAACAGTTTTGGTTGGTCTAGCAATCGATTTGGGATGGGCAAAAAGTGGGTTGTTACAACGGTGAATTTAAAAATAAACTTTTATTTAAGAATTGAATTAAACGTTTTAATTGAAATAAAGATTTTAAATGGTAATGATATTTTATAGTTTAAATAAATTAAGTAAACTGATTAGAGAATATTTACTTAATAAATAAAGAGATTATAATCGAAAAGATATTTCAAAGGTAAGATATGGTTTATAAAACCATATTTGAAATCAAATGGTAGATAAGATTTTATGATGGTTTGGATTTTGAGTTACAAACTTTTATCTATCTTAAGATAAGAAATTTGTTGATCAAGGTCTGAGACGTAACTAGAATACCCCAACTTGAACGACTTTACTATTATTAGGAGAGGGTATTAGTTTGTAATGGGTAAGGATTTTGGAAGTGATTTATTATTTCCATAAGAAGAATATTGGAACATTGATTTGCAAAGATTTAAAGATTTAAATAAACCATTTGGTTTAAAAGTAAACAATGTATTAATTGACATTGTTGGGCCAGATATGAAGTGTGGTTTTATTTACATTATTTGATTAAGTATATATCACTATTTTCCTAAACAATGACAATAGTATGTTTAGTAAATACACTTATTCTAAGAAATAAGTCAATGGTTTTGGTTTTCGAGGAAATAAGAGTAAGAAGTCATATTGGTTCTTATACTTTCCGTAAGCGAGATTGTAAACTTTAATTTGTAAAGTTTTAAAGTTAATGAAACCGCTTAAGGTTATATTATAAAGAATACGTCGCTTGACGTTATTTTGACCATATGAGATTGGAAATTGAATCTATATCGATTGGTTAAGTATATATAACAATATTTCTAAAGTAAAGGAAATACAAATGGGTTTGTGAAATTGTATCAATATTTTCTAAGCAAAGAAATATAAGGAAGGGATTTGGTGAATTCATTCATCCTAAAGAGAAAAATTATGGTTAATGTTTCCAAAATGAAGAAAACGAGAAAGTTTTGTTGAGATAAACATGGAATCGATTCTTAGTCATCGATAAAGAAAGTTTAAATGAATGTTTTGATAAAAGGGTCTGAGCTGCTAATGTACTTGACAATCCTGTTGTGTACTGATAGTTAAAAATTGGACTATCAAGGAATATTATTATTGGACTTTTGACGTGTTGTTTCAAAGAGACCGAGATGTGGATTATACCCAAAACCACTTTGAACCAAATGTGCGATTAAATCTAACTTGCAAGCTGATAAAGATGAAGCATTAAAGACCATGGATTTTCATGACCGAAAGAACTGCTTGTTGAATTTCTTTAACTTGCAACCATAGTTATTTCAATAGTGTTTCTGTCATGATTGAAATCTTCAAATTGCAAGGACTACTCGCTACTGATCCTTAAGGTGATTGCTATATAGGATGCGGTAGGAGGGTGCCTTCCGTTCATCCTATTCCTGGATGACTTGTATGGATGAATGTCTGACAAAGCATTTCCTAAGAGTCACATAAGTTGATTGTTACAAATATACTAAGTTTAGTGGCGGAGAAGGAAACTTCCCTTAGCTTAACACCCAGAGTATATTTGTGGATGTCAATTGGTGATTAGGTGGATCTGACTTTGTGGCAATCAAAGAATTGATGTGATGCTCTCTAAAAGGTAATCGTGACCTCAAGCCTTATCAACCATGATGGAAATGACAAAAAGTGGGTAGGTAGCATGGCTATGTGCGTCATTCCTATTAGGGTGTATTGTCACTGATCTAGAGAAATTCCTTTTATTCCTTCTGCCGATTTTGTATGCTCACGGATAATGGTGGTTTGAGCCCAACCATTGGTGACAATATATTTGGTACACTCAAGTTGAATGAGTGGCCGGTCATGTGTAGCTGGGTTGCAAAATATTCTCATTGAACCCAGTGTATTCCTCTCTAGAGATACACTTTCGGAAGGTGGTCTCGTATCTTGTCATGGTTGGAAATCCAATCTCCAATAAGTGTCATTCGGTTTTTGATTATATACAAAGTATGTAGAGCGTGATATACAAGCGTTCTGCTAGATGGTTATTTATTTATGGTTTATAGACACTATTATAATATCACCGGATTTGACATCAAAAATGTTTTGGGTTATCTTAAGGTAAAAACCATCTGTGTTTATGTGTGGACTGGTCTTATGATTATCTTTTTTTTCAAAGGATTTTCTAAATTTAAGAAAGTTGTTTGTGTTATGAATTTATCACTATAAGTATTCCAAACTAATCTGGGTGAATTTTGCTTTGCTTCAAATGCGCTCTGGTCAGACTGAGTATATTTCCAGGTTAGGTTTCTCCTGGAAATTCCGAGAAGAGCTGGAGTTGAGACATATACCCATTTTTCTGGTAATAAATTATTTCCGCTGTGTGTGTTGTAATGATTTGTTATGTACTCTGATATTGTAATCATATATATAAATAGTTTCTTTTTATGTAAATCATTTGATATATTATACTTTAATCGTTCCTTTAAGGGACTCTAATCTTCTTATTCTTCTATTCTAAAGTTTCTTTCTTTCTTTTCTCACCATCTAATTTCTTTCTATTAATAATTTGGGATTTCGAAACTTGGGTTTTCGGCAAGTAATAAAGGATAATGTATTATTGTCGAAAAATTCAAGCGTCGAATTTTTCGGTTCATTACACTTGGTATTAGAGTATAAGATTTAGTTATAACCTTGGCTCTGTGATGTAATCCAATAGAGATGAGGTTAGTAATACCCTAGATTGAGTTTGAGTATATATACGAGAGCGCGTATTTTAATTTTTTATAAAATTATTATTATTATTTATATTATTTTGACCAGTATAATTTATAAAGAAGAAAAAGTAATAATTTTCTCAAATTATTATAATATTGATTTGAATGGAATTCCAGTTTTTTATGAAGTTGGATAGATTCAACTTAATTTCGAAATGGAATGTTTGGAAATCAGTTGAATAGTGTAATTGAAATGGATTGCATGGGTATAGTTATAAAAATAAATGAACTTGGTTGAAACCCAATCTGGAATGATGAATTAATTTAAATAACATGAATTTGAGTGGTATATAAAGGAATTGATTATGGATTACCGACTAAAATTGGTTATAAATTTCTTGTGTTGAATGGTATATAAAACAAATTGGAATGGATAATATGGATATTAGAACCAATCTTTAATAAATGAATTGAGCTTATTGAAATGAATTCCAGATAATGAATCTGAATGGATTGCTAATGAATTAATTTTAAATTTCATGAGAATTGAATAGATTGAGGTGGATAATATGAACCTATGTTACATGATTATGAAACTAATGAATTCCATCTGAGTTAAGAACGGTGTAGGGCCTAATCCATTATTAAGCCTATATTGATTGAATTTTGGAGCTGATTAGATCTAGTTTAGCTGATAACTGAGCAAGCTCAAGTATAAATTCTTGCTTATCGCTTAATAACGCTTGCAAAAGGTACATCTATGCAAAATATAAAATTTTAGGTTTTGAATTTGATTCTTCCGATCATGTGGGTCGATGAGAATATATTTGTTGTTCCTGCAATATTGCAGAAGTCTCCCCATCCAGAAGAGACTCTACCAATTTTTTTTTCAAAATTTCATGTGTTAGAATTTTTTGGAAAAATTTATGAACAGAAATAAATTGGTTTCTTTATTAAAACCAGTTGGATTAGTTTAGAAACGGAAACTAGAAGATTTTTAACTAAGTAGAACACAAGAATTTAACTAAAATGGATTTTTTAAATTATGGGTTTGTAGCATTTTTTCTACCTCGGAGAAGAAATTCTTTTAAGTGAGGAAGAATGTAACAGTCCAGATTTTTAGCCATTATGTTGAACATTTAAAAATAGTTTTAAAAGTTGATTTTAAATTTAAATAGCTTGAATTCAACAGTTTTGAATATTTTATTTATACAAATAATTTAATTTTGAAATAGTCAGAAAATGTTGAATTCGCAATGTTGTATGAATTGGCAATGTAAAAGAATTTTATTGAATTTACCTTCAAATTGTGTTAATGAATTCGTTTATTAAACAACGTTTGAACGTATAATTTATAGTTATATTATAAACGAACCAGCAGTGGCGTGGTAGTACGTAGTTTTACATTTTGAAGTTTAAAAAGATGTACTGGATCCAATATATGTTAGAATTCTTTGAAACAAGAATCGTCGGGATCTATTGGATAATAATTTTCTAAATAGAAGAGAAAAGTAGAGATTTCATCTTGAAGATTTTTAGTTATGTCCAAATCAAATTTTCAAAAGTTCGCTATGGAATTCATTTATAAACCATTTTGTTTTATTTAATAAAACAAAAGGAATTTATTATAAATTCAATTTCATTTTGACTTGGAATTGAAATATTTGAAATCGGAAGTTATTTATCTTGAAGCTATAAGAAATATTATTTGAATATATCTGATAATAGCAATATATTATTATTATATTAAGATATTTTGAAATTGGTTTGTTTTGATTTAAATTGGATCTTTAAAAAGGGCTCTTATTCAAACGATCTCGGATTTTAGCGAAATGAATTTTATAAAATCAGTAATAGTTAATTACTGTAAGATTCCCAATTTCTCGTCAATTGGGGTTATTTTGTGAACATGCGCAGTATGAACGCGTATTGATTAACCATTTGAAATAAAAATAGTGTTTTTTCAAACGATCTCGAAATTCGACGAAACCAGTTCCATTGAATCCATAATAATATATTATTATCGAATTTAAAATTCATAACGTTTGGAGGTACCATTTGGTTGTGCGTATTTGAAATGCTTTGAAATTAATTAATTGAAACCGATTTAAACAGTTGATTATAAATTTATATCTTTTCCATATGTTCGAATTAAACCTTGAAGCTTGTTCCAGTGTGTTTAAAATAATAATTAAAGCTTAAAAACGTAAGTCGTGGTGTTTTAATTGGTGTTTGGAATCGTGAGATGTTTTATAAAATAAGGGTGGTCGACAGAATGCCAGTAAACCATTTACAAAATCCAACCAAAGTCCATCTTAAATCTGTACCCAAATCTTTTACACTGCAAGAACAAGAACAAGAACAAAGCATCAAATCTTCATAAAATCCTACATATCCAATCCTTATCTCTAAACGATTCCGGTACATGGAAAATCTGGCACAACATATTTTAGCATGTTTAGAAAATCTTTGCATACTCCAATTATAATACAGTGTCTTTTTCAAAAATCTGGCACAGCATATACATATGCAAATCTGCACATGAAATTCCAAATTGTATTTATTCAGTCTGTGCCAATCTCATCTAAACAGTGTGCTGTAATATTCTCGTATTCAAATATTTTGACAGGCACATGACTAAGTAAATATATATACATATAGTACCTGCAAGAGCACATGCATCTACCCATTTCTTTTTCCGAGCAAACAGTAGAAACATGTGCAAAGTTTTATTGGTTTCCTTATATAAGCAACTAAGAAAATCTCGACAAATTCATAATCATTGGAATTATATACAAAATCTTGGATAACATTTTGATTGTTACATTTTCAACAATTTCGGCGATCAATTCACTTGGATAAACTAACCTTAATATTTTTTGTTCTTCACGAAACCAGTGTATATACATACTGACTAACCCAACCTATTTCGATATTTCATAAATGATTATAAAATCATACACTTAACGAAATCGAGTTTTGTTTAATCCGATGAATTCCTGTGAGTGAAAGCTTCACTTACATACCTCAAAAGTCGATACAAGGAAAAAAAATTGTCGCACAAATTATGGACAACGAAGGTTGTGTCGAGACATTGCTGATCCAAGGGTGGCAGGGGTAGAAACCAAAGGCGTGTTCGAACTCATGGAACCAAAGTGCACAGCTGGGTAGGTTTTGAGGATCTTTCTTGAAAAAATCATGTCGCAGTTCACTGTAGGCGTAGGTACTGGTACGGGCACGAGTTTTTATCTGGAAGGTTAATCAAAGTATGGTGGTGATCATTGGCTAGAGCTCGCGTGGAGGAGCATAATGGCATTTCAGTGGTCGAGTTGGTGGCGTATGGAAGTGTATTGTGGTGGAGGCATGCACGGGTTAAGTATGCATGAAGCCGGCGAAAGTATAAAAGGTGAGCAAGGGATTATTGGCTTAAGATTAGATTAGGGTAATTAAATTTTTAGTTAACTAATTGGTTAATTGTAATGAACTAAACAATTCTCGATCCTGGTTATTGACAAAATAACCATGTCAACAAATCAAACACCAGAAATTTACCGAATCATTAATAGAAAGAAGTTAGAGGGCGAGTAAAAGAAAGAAAAAAAGTTTGAATAGAAGAAGAAGAAGAAATTAAATACAACAACATTAGAGTAGACACAGATATCACAGCGGAACGAATAAAATATATCATATTGCATAACTTTTGACATACAAATCAATAACTGTATATACATACCATTACCGGAGTACAAAACTTACAACACAACAGAAATAAACAATAATTATAAAATACTGAAGTCTCATGCTTCAAACTCTTCTAAGTATATCTGAAAAATCCCAACTACTTAATGGCTCATACAAATTTGGGCACCCAAGAGTTTAGGTTAAAACAAAACAAAAAACTCTAGGCCAGTCATGGGACTGGTGTGAGTAAACTCCAACCACTTGGTTTAACTTTTAAAAGAAATGATAATCGTTCGACCAATCCATACATTAACACGGTTGGTTTTTACATTACGATAAACTAGAATATTCTTTGTATCAACACCAGTCTGATATTATAATAATGTCCTATCAAATTACTAACAATCTAGCAGAGCGCTTACATCTCACGCTCCACATTCATATTATACAATCAAAACCAGGGGTACTTATTGAGTAATGGATTTCCATCTATGACAAGGTATGGAACCACCTTCCGATGGTATATCTCTAGAGAGGAATACACTGGGTTCAACAAGAACATCATGTAACCCATGCCACACATGACCGACCACTCACTTCCTTTGGGTGTACCGAATGTATGATCACTAACGATCGGGATCAGCAACTGTTCCGAAGCATATAATAGCTAAAGAATAAAGAAGCAATCGAATATTTCTCTAGATCAGGTGAAAAATACACCCCAATTGGGAGCGACCCACTTAGCCATGCCACCTGCCCAATTTTTTTCATTTCTCAGTTTTGAGGCTTGAAGCCATATTTGCCTTTTTGACATATGACATCTTCATTTACTTTGAATGTCATATCGTTAAACCTACCAAACCATTAATTAATTTCCCCAAAAATGTTGCGATCATAAAACTAAGAGAAACGAATTCCTCTGCCACCAATGTAAATACATTTAAAGAGATCAGTATAGATGATCTGTTAGGCATACTCTGTTAGACATTCGTCCATACAAGTTCTTGGGACTAGACAAACTGAAGGCACTATTCCATCAATCCATCTTAGGCAATTTCTACCTAGGATTAACAAAACAACCCTTGCACTTTACTCCGTCTTCAATTACCTTTTGCATGCTTTGATTCGCAACGTTTATGCCCATATGTAGTGGTTTTCAGAAAATAAACCTGATCCTAGTCTCTCCGTATTGATAACGGAAATATAAAATGGGTCAAAACTTTAATAGCCAGTTATTTAACTATCAAAGGAACATCCAAACAACCAATGATCCTATTTCCAAATGGAAATTCTATTGATCAAACATCAATCGACACTTAGCCCCTTTAAATTAATTTCTTATTAATTTATCATTTCCCTATTCTCTCTTCAATATCTTACCTAGACATTTCTCAAAACCCGTTTATCCTCTCAAAATTCTTGGAAAAATATTTCCATCTATCATAACTATTTATTTTCTATATTCCAGAAAATATCTCTTATTACATCGAAATACATTTCCATATATTCAAAAATTCTTGTTTTCTATATCTAGAAAATATACATTATTAATTACTGGAAAACATTTCCATATATTTACATTTCTTATTTCCATATATTCGTATTTCTATATTTCCATATATTCGTATTTCTTATTTCCATATATTCATTTTTCTTATTCCCATATATTCGTATTGTTATTTCCATATATTTGTATTTTTATTTCCATATATTTATATTTTTTATTTATAAATCAACCACAATATTCCATTTTTTATGCTTAGAAAACATCTCTAATTATTTGTGGAAAACATTTCCATAACTCATTTATGTGGATTTAAATGGATGTTGTACAAAACATCATTACGACAACTCATCCCATTAGACACTCATTAACTAACCGTATCTCTAACCAATTTTATACATTGAACTTTACCTGTTACTTAATCAATTATGAAGTCCATCAAATTAGTGTATAATTACCTCTCTGACCTTAACCTAACAACATCTTAACTTCAAAGCAGGAAAAGTTCATAACTTCAATTACCAACAAAACATTGCTTTTGCAACTCTCAGATTCAATTTAAGAATCCACTTCTTTTACGGAAAACGTTGATTATAATGATAGCATTAAAATTTCGATTTCCAAAATATTAAATCTTAAAATATAACTTTTATTCATTAATTTTAAGATGACATATTCTCCCGATCCCCGGAAGAACAGATGGCTTTAAGGATATAGCGTATCAAATATAGCAACAGAAATTAAAACTTGCATTAAACATCCGAATATTCATCATATTACGTAAAACGATATTTCAGAGTCATAACATCCCATCGGATCCAAATGCCATGTAACACAATGGTAGTAATAAGACAAATACACAGCGGAATTAAGGATATGCTATCATGATGGAGTCATAAGGAGAGTCCAAAAGAAAATCCTATTCCTGCTCCTGCTCCAAATCCAAAACCAACTTTCCCAAATAGCTTCCATATATATAAAGTCATAGCTTCCAAAAGTGGTCTAACTAACATAACCTGTTTTTCTAGGCTAAAATAAAGGCACTCGAGTTCGCAAGGGAAAAATAAACTACGAGTCAGTCATGGGACTAGTATGAGAAACTCTAATCATTTATTATTAACTTGTCTAAAAGTGAGGCATATCACCGGACCATGTCGTATAACATGGAACAATTTCCTCCACATGAATACTAGTGCATAAAACCTCAAAATGATTTTGATAAAAATGAAACCATAAAAAGACTCAAGTCCCATAGCACAATGCAAACGCAAGCCGGAGGATAGAATTTTACCTTATAATGGTCAAACATGCTTGATACGAGAAAATTCTTTGAAAACAATATTATCATTAATGTCTAAGTGTCGAAATCATTTTAGAAAATAAATGTACAGATCTTAGCTCGCATTATTCCCCATCCCATTATGTTGGTTATACAGTATACAACTAAAAGCACGAAGTCTCACCTAGTAGTAATCAATGAATACATATATCTAAATCAACCATGATTAATTGTAGACAGTAAAGGGTTTTGTAAGTGTTTACTCACAATATATTGTTTATTGTCTTTTATTTGTTCCAGGTTTTGTCTAAGTTTTCCTTTCCTCTTCTAGGGTTTCATTTAAAACATTTGACTAGGAAAATATGTATATGAATGCATATATACCCAATATATAGGTTTAAATGGGATACAAGGATGGTTTACTCACAATTTTTTTTTTCACTATCTTGTATTATGCCTCTCAGATTTTATAATTTCTCAAGTCATATTACCACTACTTGCAGATATAAATCCTTCAAACAATCAACAATATTTGAATCAAATACTGTAAGAACATACCAACACACACGTGGTTTGAATCCACTTAGAATTTAATATAAAACAATATAGGATTTCAAGTGTTTTCTCACCAAATTGCTACTGTGTTCACTGCCTATGCCATGCTTTTGTTTCCAAGTTATGCGCCCTGCTCTCTACCATTTTTAGTTCAGGTTTTTCTCTTAGTCCTCATAAGTTTTCCAGTGAACTAGTATGTGAATTTGTACAGTTTTCTATGTGTATTTATAGGTGAAACTGATGCTCAAGTTGGCTTGGCATGTGGACATAAAGGTACTATGCAACAGTATTTAAGGGTTGTGATATTTGATTGAAGGGGAGTGTTGTTAAGTCTCTATCCTACTACATCTTCCAGGCTATAAGTACATGGCTAGCTATGTATTGATGTACACATATGGGTGTACAACAATGTGCAATGTGGTTTAAAGGCTAAGCTATGCAGTGGGAGGTCTAGGAAGGCTTTAAGATGATAAGAGGTAGATGTTGCAGCAACTATATGAAGTGATGTAGTCGTTTAGTTTTACAATACAATTAAAGGCTTTAAACTTTGCTCCTAAGTAACTGTGATCTTATAGTAATATTACTTTTCCATATATACTTAACCTATAAACTGATTTGAATTAACCATGTGCTTGCCGGAAAAATCAGAGCATGTATGTAATTTACATATATAAACCAGTCTTAGCATCCAAGCAATATCAATTCATCAGTGACAAAATCCTAGCTATGAAATCCTATACATATGCATGTACTCTTTTGTATATGTAACACCTCGTGAATTCTATAACGTTAAGCTTCAAGAATTAAAGTATAATTAATTATAAATGATAAAATCAAGGGAAATGGGTTACGCCATTGCGTTCGTCTCGAAATTCTGCTTGAGATAGAGTCCAAGTTTGCGTAAAACGGATATCATATGAAGAAGATATGGACGAACGAAGTTGGGCAGAAAAACCGAAAAACGGGTCAGAATGCACTGGCGCACTTGTGAAGTGCGCCAGAACAAAGTTGAACTGGGGCACTTGGGAAGTGCGCCAATACAATTTTGACCTAGCGCACCTGCCAAGTGCGACCAGGTCAGAAAGACCTACTGGTCAGGCCCTGGCTGGCCTGGTCAGGGTCTGGTCGAATTCTGATGCTTGGCTGAGTCACTAGGGCTTACATGTCTCTTTCTTATTGGTCTCTCTTGAGATGGATGGTCTGGATTCACCCTAGCTTCATCGATGGCTCAAAACAATTTAAAATTCTATAAATACAACTCAAGTCTAACCCTAAATTGACACAAATAATAGAATACAAAAGCCGTCATGCTGCTGGAGAGGAACTAGGAATGGCCGTCAATTAGAAAGCCTAGAGACAAGCCAACAAGCCTAAGAGACGAATCAAATTAAGAGAAGATCAAAGCTTAATCAAATCATTCAACGCAACTTTGCTACCCAAAGGAGAGCATCTCCAAATCAGAATAACAGAAATCAAAAAACAATAATTCATCACACGTTGTAAGTATAGTGACCTTTCAAAATATGAATAAAAACTGTGATGTGATTCGATGTAAATGAAAATAGAATCGTGTTGTTATAATCTTTGTGTATTGTGATGGTTCTATCATGACTTGTGTATTGATGTTTGTGGCATAAATTAATTGATGCAAGCCTATTGAACAATTGTATATGAAAAACAATGGCACTTGCAAGCTTGTGGCAAAAAACTAGAAATTGATCCCTTTTTGTATATGTCGATGGCATGGACTATGTATATTCCCTTAGTCTAAATTAGAATTTGTGTAAACATGTTATAGACCTTTTATGCCTACATGACCCAAAACCTATGATATCATCCTTATGTTTATTGGCAAGTATAATTAGATCTATGTTTGCAAGTATAATTGGATCTATGTTTCATAAACTACGTAAGTTCATGTTTATTTGCAAAATATAATTGGTTCTATGTCAAACATCGTTTGGGTTTCATAAACTATGCAAGTTCAAGTTGAAATAGGCTATATGATTAGATGTAAAAATTGTACATTTTGATGAATATATAACATGCTAGTTTTGTGGTCGATATAATGCCAAGATAACATGTTTAAACACAAGTTTGTATTTGCGTAAACTATGCCAGTTCATATGTCACCTACTTAGTCATACTTTGATTTGAATGCAAGTTCACATGACCCATGTTATATGTTAGTTGAATCGCCAAACAGCAAGTTCATACCTATGATGTTCATATTGATTATGCCAAAAATGCCAAGTTTACACCTATGTCATGTTTACGTTTATGAATTCCCTTATCCCTATTTGTGTGCGCTAAATTAGGCTAAGTTTTTAGCCTAATATTATATGTTAAAAACTATGCAAACAAAGATTAGGCTAAGATTGTTAGCCTAATGTTTAAACGGGGTAACGTTGGGAATATTTGAAAACTTGACATAAAAATATATGAAATTGGCATGTTTGTCACATGCCAAAATTGGTGGCATTTAAACGGTATAAATTCTTATACCAAAAATGTTAAACTTGGAATGTGGGCCATAATATTTAATTGTTGACAAAATTTACATATATTCAGTAATAAAGACAAATATGTAAATTTAGAAAACACGATATGCTTAACCCGAGGTTGGATTGAGTTGTGATGTAAACCTGCCCGGACCCGCCCGGCTGTCCAGTAGTCACAACAATACCTATCCAATGTGGGTGGTTAAGTATTGAGCCCAATAAGGACCCGAGGTTAGACTGAGCTACGGTGTAAACCTGCCCGGAACCGACCGGCACATCCAGTAACCGTAGCAATATCTGTCTAATGTGAGTGGTCAAGTGCTTTAAGAGGCTAAGGACAGATGGTAGGGTTAAGTCAACTATAAACACTTAACCAAATTCAACATGTTAACAAGAATTGATGGGTGAGGTTAGGTAAATACAGACACTTAACCACTTAACATGTTCGACTAGAAAACCCTAGTAACGAGGGACCCGTTTTAGCAGTAACCCAAGTTAGGTATCATGGTACCCTGAAACTAGGCAGGGTGGGGCACGATTACTGGGCTGACTGTAAGCGGTCAAAACGACGGCGGTGGGTGCACAATGTAGGTTCTAACGGGGTGCGGGCGTGCACACACTCCGGAGCAGACAAACATGGCACTGGGGCACCAGTAGTATAAACTATGCCTTCTAGAATTATGTCGAGGCCGCCACCATGGGTCTTGATACAACCCATGGTGGGACCAGCATAGGTATCTACAATTCTTGGGGGCCGTATGACACATGTTAACGCGAGTAGGAGCCAATCTTTAATAATAATGGGGATCACTCCACCCTCACCATGGGGTGCCAATTAGAATAAATTCAAGTAGGTGCAGAGATATAGTATGGGTGTGATAGTGCATTCGACACTTCCTTAGCTTGTGACACTTTCCTATTTTTAGTTTATATCCATCATATCCTTTTCTTATTCACATATTGAAGAGTTACTAGATTTACTCAGGCTTTATGTCTGACCCTATTTTCTTTTCGTCTTCTTTTCTTTCGTTTCCCCCCAGGTCCACAGGGAGGAAACAACTCAACTCAGTCAGGCTCTTTACAAGCACCAAGAACGTAGATGTATGATTTGGATCTTTCTTGCTCGGATAATGGCTTTGGATATCACTATGGGGATTTTTGTCACTTTATTTATGTTTTCATGCTTCTTTAATAATCAAGGCAGTTATGAGGTTGTAATGTTGAAAGTATTTTGAGACAATTATGGAAATCTTTGTTTGATGCACGTATTGATGAAATAAAAGTTTGTTTGGTTTCCGCTGTTTAAAATATGTGTATTTATATCTGTCTTGAGTTCATTTGTGGCTTTTACTTATAAACCTCCACCAAAGTTAAGGCATTCCATTTGTGAGTGACCTTAATGGAGGTGGGGTGTTTCACTTGGTATCAGAGACTAGGTTTACCAGAAAAGATAAAAGTTATCGAAAATTGTTTTCAAAAAGAAAGTTTAAAGAAGCATTTTTTTAGAAAAAAAAGTGTTATATTTATAAAAAGACAAAATCCCCCAAAGCCATGTTACCTATCTATCCTTCTCTATCCTTCGTTTTGAATCTTTCCTTTCTGTTTCAGCATGTCTGGAGACCTTAACCTTCAGAAGGAGTGCCGATTCCCGGCTAGTTTAGGAGGTACTTAGAAGCAGGGGCCAATGGCGCGGGCCCAGCAGACATCCCTCCTCCAGTGGCCGCGGTTCCTCCTCCTCCTCCGCCTCCTCTTGGAAATGCCTTCGCAAAAACATGTAGAGACTTCAAGGCTATGGGTGGAAAAGACTTTTATGGGACAGAATCTTTTGTTGGAGCAAGAAACTGGTTAAAGGAGACTGAGGATTTGTTTGTCATCTTTGGAGTGGATGACAGGCAAAAGATACAACTTACGGTGTGGTTACTTAAGGATGAAGCTTCCTATTGGCGGGAAGTTACTAATGCTCAGAGGGCGGTGGAAACATGGGAAGACTTCAGGACAAGGTTTGAGATGAAATTCCTCTCCCAAGCCGAAAGAAGCCTGCAAATGGAAAAGTTTCTAACTCTGAAACAGGGAAGCATGACGATCAGGGAATATGTTAATCAGTTTAATCAGCTGGCCAGATTTCGGCTAGACTTAGTAATCACCCAACACAAGAAGGCACTTCGCTTCGTCAAGGGTTTGAATGAGCCTCTACACAGCCTTGCCATGACCCATGTATCCACGGGTGCGACTTATGAAAGCCTGGTGGACATGGCATTGCTACACGAGGAAGACCACGACAAGAAAGAAACTAAGGGGGAAGAGAAGAAAGAAGGTCTACAAGCAAATAAAATAGACTTCAAGAAAGGATGGAAGAAAAATAAGCCCCGTGAGAAGAGAAGGTGCAATTTCTGTGGCATTGTGGGCCATATATCAAAAGACTGCCGGAAAAGGAAGGCGAAGATGGGTGGCTGCTTCCATTGTAGAGAAACTGGACACCAAGCTAAGGACTGCCTAAAGAAGAAAGGGCAGGGATAGAAAGCCGGATCCACTTCAGGGGGTCAGGTTCATGCGCTAGTGGCACCTCAGCAGGAACGAGGTAGTAATATTTCTATAGAAAGTGTAGTCTATCTTTATGATCATCCAGTTCGTACACTTTTTTACTCTGGCGCATCACACTCTTTTATTTCATCTGCCTTAGTAGAATCTCTGCATCTAGACACTAGTATGGTGGAAGATCCCTTAGTAGTTTCAAATCCAATTGGGGGCTCCGCTTACTTGTCAATGGTTTGTTTGGGTTTGAAAATCTCTATTCTCAGTGTTGAGTTTAGTTGTAATGCCTTTGTTTTGGGCTTCTCGGGATATGGTTTGATCTTAGGCATGGACTGGTTATCCAGTAATAGTGCCATTCTTGACTGTGAGAAAAGAGTAGTTAGGCTCTTGACTCGGCTTGGTAACACTCTAGAAATTTCTTGTAATCCCTTGAGTGCTGTTATGCTTAGTTATCTAGAGTCGCTTGATGCCTCTGATGAGAATTTGCAATCAGTTAGAGTAGTCCGGGAATATCCGGATGTCTTTGAGGAAGTGAAAGGCTTACCTCCGAGGCGGGAAATAGACTTCCGCATATATCTTGTGGATAACGCAAAGCCTGTAGCTTTACCTGTCAGACACATGGCTCCAAGGGAGAGAAAGGAGCTCAGTAAGTAGGTTAAAGAACTTCTCGAAAAGGGGTTCATTATACGGAGCATTTCGGAATGGGATGCTCCAGTAGTGTTCGCAACCAAAGCGGACGGTTCGCTTCGCCTTTGCGTCGACTATAGGGAGTTAAACAAATTGACCAAGAAAAATAGGCACCCTCTTCCCCGAATCGACGATTTGTTTGATCAGCTTGTAGGTGCAACGGTCTTCTCCCAACTTGATCTGGCAACTGGGTTCCATCAGCTAAGAGTAGCTGAAGACAGCCTTGATAAGACAACGTTCAGAACCCCAGACTGTTTCTTCGAGTGGCTTGTCATGCCCTTCGGCTTGACAAACGCACCCGCTTATTTCGTAGACCTAATGAGCAGGGTGTTCATAGAATTCCTCAACAAATTTGTGGTTGTCTTCGTAGATGATATCTTAATCTTCTCAAAAAATGAGGAAGAACATGCTCAGCATCTGAAAGAAATCATGGATACTCTCCGTGCACATCAACTAAAAGCCAAATTCTCCAAGTGTCACTTCTGGAGAAAAGAAGTAAGGTTTCTTGGGCATATAGTGTCCAAAGAAGGGTTGGCTGTGGACCCCGCGAAAGTGGTGGCAGTGCAAGATTGGAAGACACCAATAAATGCAACCGAAGTTCGAAGCTTTCTTGGGCTAGCCGGTTTTATCGAAAGTTTATTAGGGATTTCACAAAAATCTCAGCCCCACTCACAAGGCTAACAAAGAAGAATCTGGCGTTCACTTGGGATTGGACTGCGAGTTTGCTTTCCAACGATTAAAAAGGGCTCTCACAACAGCCCCGGTTCTAACTCTGCCTGACGGAAGCAAAATGTTCACAGTATACACGGATGCATGTGGAACAGGACTAGGCGCTGTTCTAATGCAAGAAGGAAGGGTAGTAGCTTATGGCGGAAGACAATTGAAGGTTCATGAAAAGAACTACCCAACCCACGATCTTGAGTTAGCCGCCATCGTCTTTGCACTTAAGTCTTGGCGCCATTATCTCCTAGGTGAGAAGTTTGAATTATACACTGACCATAAATCGTTGAAATATCTCTTCTCCCAGAAGGATCTTAACTTAAGGCAGCAAAGATGGATGGAGTTTCTTGCCTCGTATAATTTTGAAATTTCCTATACTCCCGGAAAAGGCAACGTGGTAGCAGACGCGTTGAGCCGAAAGAAACTGACCCTAAGCCCTCTCTTTGTGGAAAGGCAAAACTTGGAGTATATAGCCAGTTTTAACTTTAGGCCCTCCTCGGATTTTGTACTGGGTTTGTTAGCATCTCTCGAAGTACGCCCTACTCTCTTAGACTCAATAGGAGGACTGCCGCATCTCTAGCATCTCTTTATCTCACGGAAATAGTTCGACTCCATGGGATTCCCTCCAACATTGTTAGTGACCGAGACCCTATCTTCACGAGTGAGTTTTGGCGGAGTCTGCAAGAAGCTGTAGGCACACAACTATGTTTGAGTACGGCCTATCACCCCCAAACAGATGGCCAGACGGAAAGGGTGAATAGAGTTTTAGAGGATCTTTTAAGACTTTGCGTTCTTGACTTTGGAGGGACGTGGGAGGATCACCTTCCTTTAGTGGAATTTGCCTACAACAACAACTACCAAGCTACCATCGGCATGGCACCCTTCGAAGCCTTGTATGGAAGACCGTGCAAATCACCAACTTGTTAGTGGGAGTCTACAGATAAGCTTATACTTGGGCCAGACATGATTCGAGAAACTTCAGAGAAAGTGGACTTGATACGTAGGAGAATGAGGACAGCCCAAGACAGACAGAAATCCTACGCCGACAAGAGAAGGACCGACCTTGAGTTTGAGGTTGGGACAGGGTTTTCCTTAAGGTATCCCCTTTAAGGAACGTCGTTCGCTTTGGATCCGCTGGAAAGCTAGCACCAAGATTTGTAGGACCGTTCCCTATCATCGAGAAGATTGGGAAAATGGCCTATAGAGTAGATCTATGTAACACCCCGCCTCCGCTAGGGTCACTCGCAAAGGAATGCACTAGCTTTATAGGGGCATTATTGGTAAACATGCACAGAAATATCACAAGACAGAACATATAAAATAGCGGAAGTAAAGTCAAACTTTCATAACATGAATAAATAAGGTCTAAAGCCTTTTACATCAGAGTACATCAAAACCTGTCTTGCAATAGTAAAGAAGCATAAAGACATTTTCATAAATTATTCCCCAAGTAAAAACAGTAAAGTAGCCATTAGCCAAGAAAAGTCCAAGCCATCCATGATGACCTTCAAGCAGAAGAAGTCCGAACTAAACAACAGTATTTCCTCCCTGTAACCTGGGGGGGGGGGGGGGGGGGGAACGGAAGAAAAGAGGTGAAACAAAACGGGTCAGTCAAAAAGACTGAGTAAGCCCTATCTACTATTAGCATAAAAACTAGTAAAGTTAACTGACATGAGAAACTGAGATGAACATAAGCATGATAACAAGATAGATAAGCTAAATCAAAATAACAGGATGAACTACTGAACTCAGATAAACTAAGGTGTCATGATAAATTACGATGTCAAGATAAAACAAGGTATTACATCGTCAGGTTTCTATCAAGTATAATATCCCTAAGATATCTGTCACGTATAACGCCCCGTGATATCTATCCTGTATTTTAGCTCTGCACCTACCGTACTAGTATCCCCACCGTGTCATGTGTTAACCAAGAATGACCCTCACTCAAAAGTCGTGTAATGGTCCATGTCAACCTAATATATCGCATATATAGGTTACTCAACTTGTATGTTTTATTCCATGTAAATGTTCAGTCCCTTGCCGTAGACCATACGGGCTTTCCCATGAGATTCTATATTACTTTAACATAGTTCCATGATGCTTAAGATTGGTTTGGACTGTTACCCTAAACCTAGCTAGGGTCTTCCAACATGAATTATTGTTTGTACAACTAGGACTTATGCTACCTAGGGCTGCTAGGGATTATGCTTACCTATTGCACGTTTTCGTATCTCGGTTTGGGTTCAACCACCTAGGGCCACTAGGGATTACGCTAACCGCCAACCACGCCCTTTTTCCCACGCATTCATCGTGAATCGCTTTTCCATGACTGTATGCACATGTATCACATCGTGCCATCCGAGTCCTGTCACAGGGCAAATCAAGAAATACAGGACTCGGTCGGGAGCTTTCGATTTATCTGCCGATGCAAATACTAAGGTCTGTTTTTCTTATACGTGGCTATGGTCCCACGAGACCACTCCCTCAACTAGTGAAAGACAAGACAGGATAAATCCTGTATGAGAACACAACACTGGCCAACCCACATCCAAGCCTTACCTCAACCATAATTAGATAGCAATTATGGTCTTTTGGGTGTTCTCTGCCTTTCCGTACGTACACGCTTGACCAAAGATGGTAGGTAGCCTGACGAAATGCTATCTAGGGTAAGACCGTGTATCGTCGACTATCCCCTATCCATCCCCATCTTTAGGTCGCTCGTATAGCAACAAAGCCATACTCTTGGTTCTTCTAACGCAGACCTTAACCTCTCATGAGCCTAGTATAATCACCTGGCAGCTCATAGAGGGATACCAAGAATATCCTCACGTTCCCCGAAGCCGCTGCTTCGTTACCCAGTTCGCTGGAGCCTTTATCTAAATCAGATACTTGCTCCTACTCGTATACTTAAACGATGACCTACCGTATCAGGTTACTCATCTATCTATGGACTGGTCTAAATTTCCTTGACTAAGAATCATTACTTAGTTATTCTTCAACTAAGGTTTACCACTTAGCATTGTTCCCGTTATCCTTGTTAACTACGGTTATCCACCTAATCCTCAGAACTAGGGTTTACATAATGGATTAAGTGTCACTTAAATTCATGACTTAACCCGTCTACAAATCCTGTCAAAATTGGCTAAGTATCCAAGTTCAAGGCTTAACCCTACAAACCATGCTCAAGTTGGTTAAGTATATTAAGAAATTCACGACTTAACCTCGTCCAATTATCATTCTAGATTGGTTAAGTATATATTAACTTGACCCTATCAATTTACTTAGTCAAATCGGTCAAGTGTATTCAAGCGATTCGTGACGTAGCCTTATCATGTTTTCACGTTATATTGGTTAAGTATTGGTTAACTTAACCACAATAAATTAACGAGTTAGATTGGATAAGTATAGGTCACTTAACCACATCAATTCATCATGTTTAGATTAGTTAAGTGTTTAACTTAACCCCATTAAACTACCAAGTGGGATTAATTAAGTCTAGGCTAACTTAACCCCATCCGATTTCCATGTTTAGACTAGTTGAGTCTAATCTTAACCCCATTCGTTAACCGTATTTTTCGGTTAAGCGTCATTAAGAAAACTTACTTAACCTTACCAAGTTATCGCGTTGGATTGATTAAGTTTTGGTTAACTTAACCCCATCCACTAGTCATATTAAAATGGTTAAGTGTCATTAGGCAAATCAAGTTACTTAACCTACCCAACCTTTTCATGTTTTGTTAAGTATCATTAGCCTAATCAAATTACTTAACCCATTTGTCCATGTCATATTTGGTTAAGAGTCATTAATCAAATTAACTTAACCCTATCATGTGGCATTAATTACTTAATGCACCTTCACCTCTCACATTAGACTTTGTTGTGGTTACTAGTTAAGCCGGTCGGTTCCGGGTAGCTTTACACCACAACTTGGTCTAACCTCGGGTTCAAGCACAACATGACCAACTTCTCACATTGGGTCCTATTGTTTGCAACTACTAGTTAGGCCGGTCGGTTCCGGGTAGTTTTACGTTGCAAACTCAACCCAACCTCGAGTTGGCCACACTTATATTATCTAAGTGTCATGTCCATCATGTTTCCCAAAACATGTTACAAGTTTTCAAGCATTTGGGTAGACCTAACTTAATAGGTAAATTCCCAAAGGGTAGACCTAACTTAATAGGTAAATTCCCAAGCTTATGTTTTTATGCATACTTACATGTCAACTTCCATGTTATATTTCAAGTCATGTTTTCAAGTTGTATTTTCATGTCATTAGAAATTACCCATAACATAACCCAACGCTTTTAAACTCGCATATACGTTCGCGACAACGTAATGGATTAAAAGAAGAGACTTGGCAAAGGCATGACAAAAATGGATATTAAGCCACAAGTTAATCATGGTGGCAAATGAGGCACAAATGTGTTCATTAACTTGCATGTTACATTCTTAAGCCTCAAAACATGCATAAACCCAAACTTGGCACATAAGCGAATCATGGTGACAAAAGATATGGAATGATGACTAGTAACTCGCATATACCATCATATAAGGGTTATGACTTCATATGCAAGTTGACATAAAGGTTATGAGGGTTCTCATGTTGCCTAATGCAACATTTCAACCAAAAGGTTGTAGCTTTTAGCTCACAAGATCAAGATAATGACTTCATAAACTTGCATGACATGATAGCATGTATCATACTCAATGATCAAACCCAAACTTGCAACATGAACATTTAACTTCATAGTTAATATCTAAGAGTAGGGAAAGGGCTTACATTGCTATGAAGGCACAAAAGATATGACAAAGCCCTTATGCAATCAAATAGACCCAAAATGCAAGCTCTAACATAAAAACCCTTGAGCCAAAATGATCAAAACCCTTGCTTTATGATGCAAAGATAGAAACTTGACTTGAATGCAAGCTAATGACACTCATACAAGCTTGAAAACACTTGTATGCATGGAAAATCTCTCATAGAAACCATTTAGAAATTTTGTGAAGAGAGTGGAGGCCATGAGAGGTAAAATTTTGCCATAGTATAGTTGCATGAATGAATAATGAGGATTTAGGATAGGTTAGGGTCTTATTTATAGATTAGGCAAGTGTTTTAGGCCATAGGATTAAACCTAGATTCAATCCAAGCCATCAAAGCATGTCTTGGGGAAGAAGTCAAGTATAGGAACCATCTAGGGCCTTTAGATTAAAGATGAACCATGAGAACCATCCAAATGCAAAATCTGCATTTGAGCGAATCGGCCCACGGGTTGACAGCCAAACACCCTGGATTAACCCCTAGTCGACCCAGCGGGCTCGGGTCGACCTCAAAAATCGGCCGGTTCGGTTATTCCCCTCTCCCAATTCGCTGTTTTGAACATTTTTGCATATTTATTTATTTAATTTTCAATAATATATATATATATATATATATATATCAATATATATATTTCTCTGCGCAACCCATTTCACTTAATTAAGTATACTTTAATTTGGGAATTTTTCGTGAAACTTCGCGAGGCCATATCATGGTCATACGGACTCCGATTTTCGAAAACTCGGACTCTATTTCACGTATTTTTCCGAGATGAACGCAATGGCATAGCCCGTTTCCCTTGATTCAGATTTTACAGTTTAATTCTGCCTCCATTTATGTTATAACAGGTTATTGAAAATACGGGTTGTTACAATCTACCTGAAAGATTGGCTGGAATTCACAACGTCTTTCACGTTTCTCATCTCCGGAAATGTCTACATGAATCAGCAGAAGTGGTAGAGCCAAGCATTCTAGAAGAAGCCGAAGTGGAACGCGAAGCAACTGTGAGGAGAGTTCCAACCCGCATCATAGGAACTGAAGTGAAAAAGCTACGCAACCGCGAAGTCAAACTCGTTAAAGTTCAGTGGAGCGATGCCGAGGAAGACGCGACTTGGGAAACTGAGGACGTAATACGCGCTGCCTACCCTTTTCTTTTTGAGGGTACATCTTTGACCTCTCTTTTTCTGAAGTAGTGCTTGTATCAATCTTTTTAGGTATATCTCCTCGATATTATCCTTTATCCTTAGGTAGAAACCCCTTTGGATGTAAACATGTATTTGAAACATGTTATGGTTGATGGCTGCAAGTGGTTGCTAGTGGTTGCTCGTGGATGCATATACATACACAACCTTGGTCTTTGATCGGCTCAATCACTTCATACTGCATATGCAAATATGTATTCTTACTTGTATATGGTTGAAAACTTGATATGCTGTCATATGGTCGTCGCATTTATAGGAATAGTTGTGCACTCATGTAGAATTATGACTAGGAAAAAAAATTGCATACATAATGGATTCATGACACTTACATGATTCGCATTAAGGAGATCAACTGAATCAGTAGACCGCCTGATTTCTGCATTAGATAAGGATATGTACACACACTATGTATATGATCATGAAGCATTAGAAGTCTTTTAAGGACAGTGAATGCCTGTGTTTGTTGGTTGAGTAGATGGACTGTTGGATGGTAGGATATACATTCTTCCTAACTTGAAGATTTCGGGGATGAAATCCTTTTAAGTGGGGGAGAATGTAACACCCCGTGAATTCTATAACGTTAAGCTTCACGAATTGAAGTATAATTAATTATAAATGATGAAATCAAGGGAAATGGGTTACGCAATTGCGTTCGTCTCGAAATTCTGCTTGAGATAGAGTCCAATTTTGCGTAAAACGGATATCGTATGAAGAAGATATGGACGAACGAAGTTGGGCAGAAAAACCGAAAAACGGGTCAGAATGCACTGGCGCACTTGTGAAGTGCGCCAGAACAAAGTTGAACTGGCGCACTTGGGAAGTGCGCCAGTGCAATTTTGGCCTGGCGCACCTGCCAAGTGCGCCCAGGTCAGAAAGACCTGCTGGTCAGGCCCTGGCTGGCCTGGTCAAGGTCTGGTCGAATTCTGATGCTTGGCTGAGTCACTAGGGCTTACATGCCTCTTTCTTATTGGCCTCTCTTGAGATGGATGGTCTTGATTCACCCTAGCTTCATCGACAGCTCAAAACCATTTAAAATTCTATAAATACAACTCAAGTCTAACCCGAAATTCACACAAATAATAGAATACAAAAGCCGTCATGCTGTTGGAGAGGAGCTAGGAATGCTCGTCAATTAGAAAGCCTAGAGACAAGCCAACAAGCCTAAGAGACGAATCAAATTGAGAGAAGATCAAAGCTTAATCAAATCATTCAACGCAACTTTGCTACCCAAAGGAGAGCATCTCCAAATCAGAATAACAGAAATCAGAAAACAAGAATTCATCACACGTTGTAAGTATAGTGACCTTTCAAAATATGAATAAAAACTGTGATGTGATTCGATGTAGATGAAAATAGAATCGTGTTGTTATAATCTTTGTGTATTGTGATGGTTCTATCATGACTTGTGTATTGATGTTTGTGGCATAAATTAATTGATGCAAGCCTATTGAACAATTGTATATGAAAAACAATGGCACTTGCAAGCTTGTGGCAAAAAACTAGAAATTGATCCCTTTTTGTATATGTCGATGGCATGGACTATGTATATTCCCTTAGTCTAAATTAGAATTTGTGTAAACATGTTATAGACCTTTTATGCCTACATGACCCAAAACCTATGATATCATCCTTATGTTTATTGGCAAGTATAATTAGATCTATGTTTGCAAGTATAATTGGATCTATGTTTCATAAACTACGTAAGTTCATGTTTATTTGCAAAATATAATTGGTTCTATGTCAAACATCGTTTGGGTTTCATAAACTATGCAAGTTCAAGTTGAAATAGGCTATATGATTAGATGTAAAAATTGTACATTTTGATGAATATATAACATGCTAGTTTTGTGGTCGATATTATGCCAAGATAACATGTTTAAACACAAGTTTGTATTTTCCTAAACTATGCCAGTTCATATGTCACCTACTTAGTAATACTTTGATTTGAATGCAAGTTCACATGACCCATGGTATATGTTAGTTGAATCGCCAAACTGCAAGTTCATACCTATGATGTTCATATTGATTATGCCAAAAATGCCAAGTTTACACCTATGTCACGTTTACGTTTATGAATTCCCTTATGCCTATTTGTGTGCGCTAAATTAGGCTAAGTTATTTTTAGCCTAATATTATATGTTAAAAACTATGCGAACGAAGATTAGGCTAAGATTGTTAGCCTAATGTTTAAACGGGGTAAAGCTGGGAATATTTGAAAACTTGACATAAAAATATATGAAATTGGCATGTTTGTCACATGCCAAAATTGGTGGCATTTAAACGGTATAAATTCTTATACCAAAAATGTTAAACTTGGAATGTGGGCCATAATATTTAATTGTTGACAAATTTACATATATTCAGTAATAAAGACAAATATGTAAATTTAGAAAACACGATATGCTTAACCCGAGGTTGGATTGAGTTGTGATGTAAACCTACCCGGACCCGCCCGGCTGTCCAGTTGTCACAACAATACCTACCCAATGTGGGTGGTTAAGTATTGAGCCCAATAAGGACCCGAGGTTAGACTGAGCTACAGTGTAAACCTGCCCGGAACCGATCGGCATATCCGGTAACCATAGCAATACCTGTCTAATGTGAGTGGTCTGGTGCTCCTAAGAGGCTAAGGACTGATGGTAGCGTTAAGTCAACTATAACACTTAACCAAATTCAACATGTTAACAAGAATTGATGGGTGGGGTTAGGTAAATATAGACACTTAACTACTTAACATGTTTGACTAGAAAATCCTGGTAACGAGGGACCCGTTTCAGCAGTAACCCAAAGTTAGGTATCAACGGTACCCTGAAACTGGGCAAGGTGCGGCACGATTACTGGGATGATTGTAAGCGGTCAAACGACGGCGGTGGGTGCACAGTGCAGGTCTAACGGGGTGCGGGCGTGCACACACTCCGGAGTAGACAACCAGGGCACTGGGGACACCAGTAGTATAACCTATGTCTTCTAGTTTTGTGTCGGGGCCGCCACCATGGGTCTTGATACACCCCATGGTGGGACCAGCATAGGTATCTACAATTCTTGGGGGCCGTATGACACATGTTAACGCGAGTAGGAGCCGATCTTTAATAAGAATGGGGATCACTCCGCCCTCACCATGGGGTGCCAGTTAGAATAAATTCAAGTAGGTGCATAGATATAGTATGGGTGTGATAGTGCATTCGACACTTCCTTAGCTTGTGACACTTTCCTATTTTTAGTTTATATCCATCATATCCTTTTCTTATTCACATATTGAAGAGTTACTAGATTTACTCAGGCTTTATGTCTGACCCTATTTTCTTTTCGTCTTCTTTTCTTTCGTCCCCCCCCCCCAAGGTCCACAGGGAGGAAACAACTCAACTCAGTCAGGCTCTTTACAAGCACCAAGAACGTAGATGTATGATTTGGATCTTTCTTGCTCGGATAATGGCTTTGGATATCACTATGGGGATTTTTGTCACTTTATTTATGTTTTCATGCTTCTTTAATAATCAAGGCAGTTATGAGGTTGTAATGTTGAAAGTATTTTGAGACAATTATGGAAATCTTTGTTTGATACACGTATTGATGAAATAAAAGTTTGTTTGGTTTCCGCTGTTTAAAATATGTGTATTTATATCTGTCTTGAGTTCATCTGTGGCTTTTACTTATAAACCTCCACCAAAGTTAAGGCATTCCCTTTGTGAGTGACCTTAATGGAGGTGGGGTGTTTCAGTATATATAGCTATGATCTTCCTATACTTAAATGTGAGTTAAAATGAGTATTACCTCAAATATGTCTCATTGTTTACTTTAAGTACTCTACGTTTACATGACTAATAAAAGAAAGTTTTAAATGCACACAAATATGTTAAAACAACAAACACTTGTCTATGTATGTATACACACACACACATATAACAAGACAAGTTAATATAGATAAACACATATGATATTTAAAATATTTATTATTCTAATTCAAATGAATTTGATCATATCAATCTTATCAAATTAATGAATATCTTGTATTAAATGATCATATATACTTGTGCTTTCCTCCATTTGAAGTAATCTCATTTTATTTTCAGGTAAAAATCCAAATTTGTTCATGTGAAGTAATCTTCCATTTTACTTAAGCAATTTTATATTCACATGAGTTTTAAAACAAATAAAAGTACAATAAAAATGACAAAGCAAAAAAATAGTTTTTTATGTAAAAATCCGGAATTTCTGAACCAATTAATTTTTTTTATTTTAGCTATTTTAATGGGTTTTGAATATTTAAAATGATTTATTTTAAAAAATAACGACTAAATATTTATTTAAATCGAAGTTATAACATTTAAATCTATTTTAATTCTAAAACGAGCCTGAAATGGCGCGGTCGTTTGAAAATTTGATTTTAAATTTCAAATGAATGTATAGAATTTAATATAAATCAGAATTGGACGAAACAAGAAACATTAGAATCTACTTAACTATATCTTTCTAAGAATGTAAGAAACTGAGATTTCGTTTTATAAATTGTAAGTTATGTCCAGTTAAAAATTTTAAATAGTTGCTATGGAATTTATATATTTTTTAATTTATATATAGCCCTTAAAAATAACAATTTTGCAAACGACCTCCGTTTTCGATGAAACCACTTTTGTTGGATCCGGAATGTCAAATTTTTGTCAGGTTCAAAATTTCATAATTTTTAGAATTAATATGTGAGCATGGCGAATTTATATGTGTTTGGTAATTTTTGTTTGAATTAAATCGATTGGAGAAGGGCCATTTTTCAAATGGCCTCCAAATTCAACAAAATCAGTTATGTTAGGACTGTATCGTCAAAACATAGCTAGATTAATTTTTCTGTAATTTTTGGAGTCAGTATGTGGCCTCGGTAAATTAAAAAGTATGTTTAAATTCAATTATATTGATTTATATTTTAATTTTGATGAAAACTTATTGAAACAGTCGAATTGGCTTATGAAACATATCCCATTGTGTCTGGAATTGGGGTATTTGGCTAGGAGCGATAGTCGGTATGTTTGATCTGGAGGTCGGATCAATAAACAAGTATTATTGGAATTAATTATAATATATATATATCCTCCAATCAGAAACCCTAATTCCTCTATTATTCTGTGCATCGCCGGTTTACACGATCAAGGGCGATTTTGCTCGATTTTAAGCCTCAATTCCTCTAAATCTACTCAGCAATTTTCAACACTCCTAAATCAAAGATTGAAGAGAATTTTAGGATCTTTAAATCCATATGGATAAGATCTATTATTGTTCAACGTCGTGCTCGATTTTTGAGCTCAAACAGGGCTAGTTTGTACGCGGTTTTAGAGGCGATGGGGGGGGGGTGTCTTTTCAGACTCCTAGTGAAGGTGGACGACATGAAGGAGGTCCGGGTGGGCACATTAGATCGGTGGTCAGATGCTCCGATGAGCGTGCGTGAATGGAAGTAGGGGGCGAAGTTTTCCTGAAGTGAGCCAGTATCGAAGAAGAAGGGGCCAACCAAATTTTGGGTGATAATTAACTAGTTAAGTTTATTAAATACTTTTAGTAAATTAATTAATGTAAGAAAACATAAAATGCTATATCTTTTTACTGCGTGATCAGAATTCAGCAAACAAGGGCTCGTTGGATTCGCAACGACGAACACTACGCAATGGAATTGACAAGAAGCATTTTGGAGTAAATTAAAATTTGAGGCGATTTTAAATCAAAATAGAACAATTTTGAAATAAAGAATGACGAAGTGGGAACGAATGTGATAATTCTCTCACGAAAACATTGTACAGTTATTTAATTTATTTTATAACTGTTAATGTATAAAAATTGCCAGTATTGATTTTTATCTGTTGTATGAAGTTCAACACACGAATTTCGACAAATCACATAAATTGGAAGCGATGTATGGATATTAGTGGCACTCGCATTTCATACTCCGCGAATGGCCACTTATGGCACCGTAAATGGCATTGGGTAGTTGAATATTCATTTGTTTGGAAGATTTGATGATTTGTGTATCGTGATGATCATTTTGCAATATTTAACATGTTTGAAATGTTAATATTAAACCGATAGATGAAAATGGACAAAATAATCATTTATATATTGAACAGTGAAAATTGGTTAATTAGAAAAATAACTCAAACCGAATTAGAATTGGTTAATTAACCAATGATTTCTCTAAATAGACTCTTGTTTGAAAACCCCACATAGGTATTGGGATGATATTTGACATACATTAATCCCATATTTAGTTGCATGTCAATCAATGGACTGACAGACTGTGTTGAATGTTATTTATTTATTTTAATACTTATACAATTGTAGAATGCACTCTGGATGGTGTTTGAATGTGGAATGATTATTGAAACACCCACCTCCATTAAGGTCACTCACCAAGGGATTTCTTTAACTTCGGTGGAGCATTATAGGTAAAAGATAAAGATAGTTTACAAGATAGACATATGAACAACAGAAAAACTAAATTTATTTCACAAGTACGTGGTTCAGTTAAAACATTACAACAACTGTCTCAAACCGACTTCCAAATTATTACAAAAAAATCTCTGTCTTGATTAAAACATAAAGAAGCATAAAATAACAATAAGGTAGCATAAATCCCCAATTAAGAGTGTATCCAAAGCCGTAGCCCAAGGAAAGAGAATCCATGCAATACATCTACTCTCTTCAAGCTGGAAATGGTCCAAAATAAGCTGAAGTATTCCCTCCCTGCGGACCAGTGGGGGGGGGGGGACGGAAGAAAAGAAGACGAAAGAAAATGGGTCAGACATGAGTCTGGTAAGTCCAGTGATTATTTAGCAATGTAAACAGGAAAAAGGATCATGACATGAATAAACTGAACCTAGGATAGCACCATAGAAAATAAGATAATAAGACTGAATATGCTATCACACTCATTACTCTTTCTTCGCACCTACTTACAAGTGATTCAACTAGCACCATGTGTTCAAGACAAATGATCTCCTTTATCGATCGGCTCCTACTCGTATACGTTTACCACTTGTGTCATTCGGCCCGCTTGATTGTAGATACATGTGCTGGCCCCACCATGGGGTGTATCAAATCCTATGGCGGCAATCCGACACAATTCAAGATGCACATTGTATAACTACTGATGCTCAGTGCCTGCTTTTTTCACTCCGGAGTACATGCATGCCCGCACTCCGTCGGAACCTACACTGACGCACCACCCGTCATCGTTTTGACTGCTTATAATCAGCCCGGTAATCGTGCCCCACCCTGCCTAGTTCCGGGTACCATGATACATCTATGTGGGTTACTGTTGAAATGGGTTTCCTAATCAACATGTTAAAATGGTTAGGTGTTCTCAAATTAACCTAACCCCACCCATTAGTTTAGTTAATATGTTGTATTGGTTAAGTGTTGCCTAAATTAAATTAACCCTACCATTTCTGTCTTAGCTTTAATTCATTCATTAAAGCGCCAACCAGTCACATTAGATTTGTATTGTTGCGATCGCTGGATATGCCGGTCGATACCGGGCAGTCTTACACCACAACTCAATCTAACCTCGGGTTCTTTTAGGCTTAATGCGCTAACCTTTAACATTAGATCTATATTGTTACGGTTGCTAGATTTGCCGGGCGGTTCCGGGCAATCTTACACCGTAACTCAATCTATCCTCGGGTTAGGCATATTCGTCTTTTACTTAATTTACATATTTTCCCTTCATATTTATATGTATATTATCCACAATTATTGCCGTAACACACCACCTCCGCTAGGGTCACTCACAAAGGGAATGCACTAGCTTTGGTAGAGCATTATCTCGGTAAACATATACAGAAATATTACAAGACAGAACATATAAAATAGCGGAAGAAGAACCAAATTTCATTGCTTTAAAATCTAGAAAGGTCTAAAGCCTTTTTACATCAAGATGCCATTAAATCCATTACATCGAAATCAGTCTTGCAATAGTAAAGAAGCATAAAACCATAGTCATAAATCATTCCCCAAGTAAAACAGTAAAGCAGCCATAGCCAAGAAAGGTCCAAGCCATATATGATGATCTTGAAGAAGAAAGAAGTTCGAACTAAGTAGTAGTGTTTCCTCCCTGAGAACCTGGGGGGGAACAGAAGAAGAAGAGGCGAAAGAAAACGGGTCAGTCATAAAGACTGGTAAGTCCTAGTGACTTTCAGCATAGAAACAAGTAAAGATAACATGACATGTATAAACTGAAAGTAAACATAAGGATGATGACATGACAGGAAAGTTAAACTAAGATAACAAGATAAACTATGCTAACCAGATAAACTACGTATAGCATCGCATGTTTAACATTCTCTGCACCAGTACTAGTATAACAGAATTAGGTGTTATCCTAATGTCCAAACAGAAACGGAAACAGAAACAGAGTGATATTTATAGAAATAGTAATGGGCTTTTACCTCCCTAACAGAAACAGAAACAGAAATGGGCCTTTAACTCCTGTACTAATAACCCAACCCGTGTCATGTATTAACTATGAAATGATCCCTTGCCCAATATCATGAAATGACCCATTACTTGGTCCCACGAAGCGATCTATTAATCGATCGGCTCCCTACAAGTTCTAGCTCGTCATGTGTTTGTGTCATACGACCCTATCATGAATGTAGATACCTATGCTAGGTCCACCATAGGGTGTATCAAGCCCTAGGGTGCCAACCACCGACACAAATCAAGCACGCACAGTGTAAACCTACTGGTGCCCAATGCCTGATTTTTCAACACCAGACTACGTGCACGACCATAGTACGCCTGAACCTACAATGGCGCACCAACTCAGCCGTCGTTCTGGTCGCTTACAATCAGCCCAGTAATCGTGCCCCACCCTGCCTAGTTCCAGGGTACCGTGATACATCTAGTGGGTTAATGCTGAAAAGGACCGCGTAACTAGGGTTTCCGTCCAGTAGGTTAAGTGTTGTCATTTAAATTCGAGACTTAACCCGCCTACGTGTCATGTCAAATTGGCTAAGTGTTGTAGTTCAAGTTCATGACTTAGCCCTATGAATCATGTGTCAAGTTGGTTAAGTATATTCAAGCGGTTCATGACTCAACCCTACCAAATCATCGTGTCAAATTGGTTAAGTATATTCAAGCGGTTCATGACTTAACCCTATCAAATCATCGTGTCAAATTGCTTAAGTATATTCAAGGAGTTCATGACTTAACCCTATCAAATCATCGTGTCAAACTGGTTAAGTATATTCAGTCGATTCATGACTTAACCCTATCAAATCATTGTGTCAAATTGGTTAAGTGTTGTCTTTCATGTTCATGACTTAACCTTATCATGTGGCATTAATTCATTAATGCACCCCAACCTCTCACATCAGACCTGTTGTTGTGGTTACTGGATATGTCGGGCGGTTCCGGGGAGAATTACACCACAACTCAGTCTGACCTCGGGTTTTCAAGTGCGATATGACCAAGTACCCATATTGGATCCTATTGTTTGCAGTAATTGGATTTGCCGGGCAGTTCCGGGCAGAATTACACTGCAAACTCAACCCAACCTCGAGTTGGCCATTTTCATGTTCATTCTAGTGTCATGTCCATGTTCAAATTTCATATCAAGTTCATGACAAGTTTCATGCCCACATCCAGATTCAAGTTATAACAATGTTCATGTTTCAAGTTTTGCCTTTTATCAAGTTCATAATTCATGTTCATAACCAATTCATGTTTTGCCTAATCTACCCAAATCATATTTCCATCGCACGTAAACGTGAATCGATCCATGCTACAAATAAATCCAAATCTCAGAATAAAGGGAATAACATCAAAACTATGATATGCAGAAGGGACGAGCATACAGCGATAAAAAGGGTTACAAGACTAGCATGATATAACTTGAGATAATTGGTTACAACATCACTGTCATATAGGATTTCAAATCTAGCAGGATAAGGCGATAGTCACGATAAAAGTTGACATAAAAGAATAGGCATGCGAAAGCAAGCCAAATACAAGGATAATGGATCCAATGGTTTTGGTGTACATGATAGCGAATAAACTAAGCAAGTCACACCCTAGGTATGAGATCCAACAAACTGCGAATTCGGTGTACAACATGGGTTTCAACTATGGGCATGAACAATCAACTATAATAGTCTCAGGTAATTAACCCCAATAGTCATAGTCATGGTCATAGGTAGAAATCTCATAATTAAGAACCATAAGCGATTAATCACAATAGTCATGGTTAATTATCCGAAATAGTTCTAGGCAATAGTCATAGGCAATTAACAATAATAGTTTCAAAGTCATGGTCATAGATAATAGCCTTATGTTCATAATCATAGGTAATAATTCTCATTGTCAAGAGTCATAGGTGATTAGCCACAGTTGTCCTTGTCATAGTCATAGGCAACAGTCTTACGTTCACCGTCATAGGCATAGGCAAAGTCTTATGTTCACAGTCATAGGCATAGGCATAGTCTTATGTTCACAGTCATAGGCACATGCATAATCTTCGGCCATTAACAATAGTTTCAACGTCATAGGCATGTCAAGGTTATAGTCATGAAAGAGTTTGATTTACAACATGAATATGCCCAAAGCAATATTCATGAAAGTCAAGATCCAAGATGAACAAGAATAGATATGAATCAGTTATCATACATAGATCCAATTCCAATTTACAACATGGATATTAAGTTTACAGTTTTTATCTAAAAGTAACTTGAACTTACAGATCGTGGTCTAAGAAATTGAGATGCAGAAGTTGAATCTATAAACTAGTCGTCGAATTGCTGAATCGTTGAATCTTGATTTGATTGTAGAAGCAAATCCCCAAATATGCAATTCCTAGCCGTAGTCTTCAAAAAAATAGTCTTCGCGTTTCAATTTAATTTAGAGGAAGAAGAAGAAGCCATGTCCATCAAGAATTTAAGCAGCATAAGGTTAGAGAAGAATGGTGTAAAGAAAATGAGGCCAAGAGGTTGTTTATATAGGATTAGGCAGACGAATCTGGACAGAAAACGAGGTCAAATACATCAGAATGCATCAGGTTCAGAAAATGGGTTCGGGAGGTAGTCGACCCCCAGGTCGACACTATGGTCGGCCTGGTCCCTGGGAGGTCGACACTATGGTCGACCCCCAGGTCGACCTCGTCCATGGGCGGGAATTTTCCCGCCCAACCTGTTCTGGGGTTTTGAATTCAAATTTGAATTTCGAGCTATTTTTTATTCTGAAAATTCTGAAACTTCTAGAGGTCATTACTTGGTCATACGGACTCCGATTTTCTAAAACTCGGACTCAATTTCATGTAGAATTCCGAGACGAACACAATGGCGCAACCCGTTTCCCATGATTCTCACTTTAAATTTAATTATACCCTGATTTATAGTTTCAACATGTTATTAAAACTCAGGTTGTTACGTTCTCCACTCCTTAAAGGATTTCGTCCCCGAAATCTTCAAGTTAAGAAGAATGTGTCCTACCATCCAATCATCCATCTACTCAATCATCAAGCACGGGCATCTATTGTCCTTAAGAGATTTCTAATGTTGTATGAACATATGCAGAAAGTGTGTGTATATGTTCCTTATCTAATGCAGATGATCAGGCCTGATTGATCTTCTTAATGCAAAATAGTTTAGTGCCATGAATCCAACATGTATGCAAATAGTCCTAGTCACATAAACACTATATGTGTGCACAAACATCCATCTATATGCAACATTCACATGATAACACATTCAATTTCATCCATAAACAAGTATAAACACTCATGCATATGCAATATGAAAATGTGTCTGAGCCGATCTAGTGCTTAAGGTGCGTGTATATGCATCCACGAGCAACCACTAGCAACCACTTGCAACCACTATCAATCGTAACATGTCTCAAACACATGTTTATACCCAATTGTTCCTACCTAAAGATAGAGTCGAACGATAGAAACAAGTAAAAACTTTGTGCCCATTAGGCAATGTCAAAACTGGAAATCTATGTCACATATATACGGATTAGGAGAAGAACTCCCTAAGCACCAGCCCGAAGACCGAAATCAACATCAGGCTGACACCCAAAGGATTACTCAATCCAACGGACACCCTCAAGCCCCAACATGTATTACTAACAGATAAGTCATACTCCCTATGGGGTTTGCAACAGAAATAGGATTGAGAATAGGACCGAGAGGATATACTTAAAAGATAGCATGCAAGTAAACTCTATAGGAAAAGAGGGATCAAGGATAGACTCTTATAAAGAGATATAATGTGCATATCTAGTCTTCAATCTTCTCAGTCGCATTTCCTTGAGCTTAACTCCACTGTGCTTTGACCGTCTTTAACTTCACAATTTCATAGCTTCTTAATTCCTATTTCCAAAATATGAGTTGGAACTCATTTCACTGTCGCCTCTCATTCAACTTTCACTTATTCTCTTTCTAGTATACCCGATTCAAACATAAATGCTCCTGGTTTCATGCAAGCTCTTCCAAAATTCACTAGTGAATCCTGGATCTCGTTTACTTATTATAAGGTATTCCACGCAGAAGAACTATCTCTTGAAAACAAACAAATGCCAACCATGTTACCAAATTTACTTACTAAGGTGATTTTCTATAACTCACGCATAAGCGAGATGAACCATCCGCCTTAGTGGCGAACACTACTCGAGCGAATCAATAAAGTATCAAGAGATTCTAGGTAACTAAGCATGGAAGAACCCTAAGGGTTACACTAGATTTCGAGGGCATTACCAAGGCAAGTTAAGAGTCTAACTACCTTCTTTTCATACTTGTGAATGGTATCATTTCTGGATAACCACTCCATCCCTAGAAACAACCCATAGCCCAAAAAAAAACATAAGCATTACTTCTAAACTCAACACTTAGCATAGACATTCCCAAATCCAAACAAGTCATGAATAAATGAGCCGATTCCCTAACAGGATTTGAGAATAAAATGGGATCCTCTACTACGCTAGTACTAAGGTGCAAAGACTCAACTATCGAAGCAGAATTAAAAGGATGTGATGTACAAAAAAAAAAGTTCTGATGGGATGATTGAAAAGAAAAGCTAAGCCTTTAACAGAAACGTTACCACCTCTCTTAGGTACGCTAGTAGTGAGAGCATACAATTGCCCTCTCGATGATTTTGTTCTTTGCCCTTGTCCTTGTCCTATATTACTTGATTACATGTCCCTTTTTACCATACTAAAGATATTCTCTCTTGTCATGGGTTTTTAGTATTCTTTCACTTGGCCTCTTTCCTTTCACCTTTTCCACTTCGTGGATTAAGCCATATCAACAAGTTTCTCAACCTTAGACTTGTGTTCTTTATCCTCGTTCCTACTATCCTTGTATAGCTTATTGAAAAGTTTCTCGAAAGTTACTTCCATCGCACGACAACCCTACAAAGCTTGAAATAAGATTAGACGCAGATGGAATTACTGCGGCTACAAATGGAAGATCGGCACTTCTTTGCCCTCCTACATGTGTAGTACACCTACAAAACTATGGTGAAAAAGAAAGAGAGAAGAAACTCAAGGAGAGAATCTAAAGATAGTGCATATGGCTTTGGGGAATATGCCTTTCAAATAAAACAAGACTTTTCTTGAAAAACGCTTCTTTGTAAACGGTTTTGAAAACAGTTTTAGAAGGTTTTCTAAAAACTTTTGCCCAGTCTGGTAACCTTCCGCTCTGATACCAAATGTAACACCCCACCTCCGCTAGGGTCACTCACAAAGGGAATGCACTAGCTTTGGTGGAGCATTATCTAGGTAAACATACACAGAAATATTACAAGACAGAACATATAAAACAGCGGAAGAAGAACCAAATTTCATTGCTTTAAAATCTAGAAAGGTCTAAAGCCTTTTTACATCAAAATGCCATTAAATCCATTACATCGAAATCTGTCTTGCAATAGTAAAGAAGCATAAAACCATAGTCATAAATCATTCCCCAAGTAAAACAGTAAAGCAACCATAGCCAAGAAAGGTCCAAGCCATATATGATGATCTTGAAGCAGAAAGAAGTCCAAACTAAGTAGTAGTGTTTCCTCACTGAGAACCTGGGGGGGGGGGAACGGAAGAAGAAGAGGCAAAAGAAAACGGGTCAGTCGTAAAGACTGGTAAGTCCTAGTGACTTTCAGCATAGAAACAAGTAAAGATAACATGACATGTATAAACTGAAAGTAAACATAAGGATGATGACAAGACAGGCAAGTTAAACTAAGATAACAAGATAAACTATGCTAACCAGATAAACTACATATAGCATCGCATGTTTAACATTCTCTGCACCAGTACTAGTATAACAGAATTAGGTGTTATCCTAATGTCCAAACAGAAACGGAAACAGAAATAGAGTGATCTTTATAGAAATAGTAATGGCTTTTACCTCCCTAACAGAAACAGAAACAGAAATGGGCCTTTACTACCTGTACTAGTAACCCAACCCGTGTCATGTATTAACTATGAAATGATCCCTTGCCCAATATCATGAAATGACCCATTACTTGGTCCCACGAAACGATCTATTAATCGATCGGCTCCCTACAAGTTCTAGCTCGTCATGTGTCTGTGTCATACGGCCCTATCACGAATGTAGTTACTTGTGCTAGGTCCTCCATAGGGTGTACCAAGCCCTAGGGTGCCAACCACCGACACGAATCAAGCACGCACAGTGTAAACCTACTGGTGCCCAATGCTTGCTTTTTCAACTCCAGACTACATGCATGACCATAGTCTGCCTGAACCTACAATGGCGCACCAACTCAGCCGTCGTTCTGGTCGCTTACAATCAGCCTAGTAATCATGCCCCACCCTGCCTAATTCCAGGGTACCGTGATACATCTAGTGGGTTAATGCTGAAAAGGACCGCGTAACTAGGGTTTCCGTCCATTAGGTTAAGTGTTGTCATTTAAATTCGAGACTTAACCCGTCTACGTGTCATGTCAAATTGGCTAAGTGTTGTCGTTCAAGTTCATGACTTAGCCCTGCGAATCATGTGTCAAGTTGGTTGAGTATATTCAAGCGGTTCATGACTCAACCCCACCAAATCATCATGTCAAATTGGTTAAGTATATTCAAGCGGTACATGACTTAACCCTATCAAATCATCGTGTCAAATTGGTTAAGTATATTCAAGCAGTTCATGACTTAACCCAATCAAATCATCATGTCAAATTGGTTAAGTATATTCAACCAGTTCATGACTTAACCCTATCAAATCATCGTGTCAAATTGGTTAAGTGCTGTCTTTCATGTTCATGACTTAACCCTATCATGTGGCATTAATTCATTAATGCACCCCAACCTCTCACATCAGACCTGTTGTTGTGGTCACTGGATATGCCGGGCGGTTCCGGGCAGAATTACACCACAACTCAGTTTGACCTTGGGTTTTCAAGTGCGATATGACCAACTACCCACATTGGATCCTATTGTTTGCAGTAATTGGATTTGCCAGGCAGTTCCGGACAGAATTACACTGCAAACTCAACCCAACCTCGAGTTGGCCATTTTCATGTTCATTCTAGTGTCATGTCCATGTTCAAATTTCATATCAAGTTCGTGACAAGTTTTTAAGGCAAGTTTCATGCCCACATCCAGATTCAAGTTATAACAATGTTCATGTTTCAAGTTTTGTCTTTTATCAAGTTTATAATTCATGTTCATAACCAATTCTTGTTTTGCCTAATCTACCCAAATCATATTCTCATCACACTTAAACGTGAATCGATCCATACTATAAATAAATCCAAATCTCAGAATAAAGGGAATAACATCAAAACTATGATTGGCAAAAGGGACGAGAATAAAGCGATAAAAAGGGTTACAAGACTAGCACGATATAACTTGAGATAATTGGCTACAACATCACTTTCATATAGGATTTCAAATCTAGCAGGATAAGGCGATAGTCACGATAAAAGTTGACATAAAAGAATAGGCATGCGAAAGCAAGCCAAATACAAGGATAATGGATCCAATGGTTTTGGTGTACATAATAGCGAATAAACTAAGCAAGTCACACCCTAGGTATGAGATCCAACAAACTGCAAATTCGGTGTACAACATGGGTTTCAACTATGGGCATGAACAATCAACTATAATAGTCTCAGGTAATTAACCCCAACAGTCATAGTCATGGTCATAGGTAGAAATCTCATAATTAAGAACCATAAGCGATTAATCACAATAGTCATGGTTAATTATCCAAAATAGTTCTAGGCAATAGTCATAGGCAATTAACAGTAATAGTTTCAAAGTCATGGTCATAGATAATAGCCTTATGTTCATAATCATAGGTAATAATTCTCATAGTCAAGAGTCATAGGTGATTAGCCACAATTGTCCTTGTCATAGTCGTAGGCAACAGTCTTACGTTCACCGTCATAGGCATAGGCATAGTCTTATGTTCACAGTCATAGGCATAGGCATATTCTTATGTTCACAGTCATAGGCATAGGCATAGTCTTAGGCCATTAACAATAGTTTCAACGTCATAGGCATGTCAAGGTTATAGTCATGAAAGAGTTTGATTTACAACATGAATAGGCCCAAAGCAATATTCACAAAATTCAAGATCCAAGATGAACAAGAATAGATATGAATCAGTTATCATACATAGATCCAATTCCAATTTACAACATGGATATTAAGTTTACAGTTTTTATCTAAAAGTAACTTGAACTTACAGATCATTGTCTAAGAAATTGAGATGCAGAAGTTGAATCTATTAACTAGTCGTCGAATTGCTGAATCGTTGAATCTTGATCTGATTGTAGAAGCAAATCCCCAAATATGCAATTCCTAGCTATAGTCTTCAAAATAATAGTCTTCGCATTTTAATTTAATTTAATTTAATTTAGAGGAGGAGGAAGAAGCCATATCCATCAAGAATTTAAGCAGCATAAGATTAGAGAAGAATGGTGAAAAGAAAATGAGGCTAGGAGGCTGTTTATATAGGATTAGGAAGACGAATCTGGATAGAAAACGAGGTCAAATACATCAGAATGCATCAGGTTCAGAAAATGGGTTCGGGAGGCAGGTCGACCCCCAGGTAGACACTATGGTCGACCTGGTCCCTGGGAGGTCGACACTATGGTCGACCCCCAGGTCGACCTGGTCCATGGGCGGGAATTTTCCCGCCCAGCATGTTCTGGGGTTTTGAATTCGAATTTGAATTCAAATTTCGAGCTGTTTTTTATTTTGAAAATTCGTGAAACTTCTAGAGGTCATAACTTGGTCATACGGACTCCGATTTTCGAAAACTCTGACTCGATTTCTTGTAGAATTCCGAGACGAATGCAATGGCGCAACCCATTTCCCATGATTCTCACTTTAAAATTTAATTATACCCTGATTTCTAGTTTTAACATGTTATTAAAATTCGGGTTGTTACAATTGCTATTCAAGTCATGCCCCATTTACCCTCTAAATCATACTCAAAATTTTTAGGTATATAAATTATACCATTTTTATGCCACTAATCATTCATATATTTATGGGCCAAATTATGCCAATAATATGAAATTTAAGGTTTTCCCCAACGTTACCTCGGTTATACGTTCGCAAAATTCACATAGAATCTTAGGCTCGCAACTTAGCCTAACTTATATACAAAAGGGGAAAGAAAGGAGCACGTACCATTCCTACAACATAAAGAAATAAGGATCTAACTGAACATGTGTCATATAAATTTGGTATAAAACAATGAACTTGAATTTTTGGATCTAATTAACATGAATCTTAAGCATATAGAATTACACAAATCCAACTTGGCATGTAAATGTAAACTTTTATTTTGGATCCAATAAACATGAATCTTAAGCATATAGAATTACACATATCCAACTAGGCATGTGAATGTGAACTTTTTATTTTGGATCCAATAAACATGAATCTTAACATAGGAGAATGTAGATCTAAACATATACATGACTTAGCCTATAAACTTGCATGTAACATAAGATGAAAAAGTCACCAAATTTACATAATACACGATTGGTTTAACATACAACATAATAAGTCCAATAAACCACAATAGTCTCATAGGCATATATGATAGAATCATTACAAAAATAGACATGAATCAGCATCACCATTATCTTACAACTTGGCATAACTCTAGTTTTCACTTTATTACAAATCATAACTTTTAATCGTTCACATCTAAATAATTATAGGACTTACAAACAAAAGAAAGACTTGTTTTCTGGCATTTGTTTTCTGAAACTGAAAAGCAATCCCTTGACGTAGACTATCTATTCTCTAAATTGGATTTGATTCGTAGCTTCTAACTTGCTTTCTAGTTTGCTTCCTAGTTGAAGAAGAAATGGTGGCTAAGCTAGGTCAACCATGGACAGCATGGTGGCTCCTTGGAATGAAATTGTGTGATTTAGGGTTGACGATTAGGGTTGCTTTTATAGAGGTTTAGTCTTATGTGAGCCGTTTGATCAACCTAGGAGAAATCATAACCATCAAGACTAGATAAAGCTATCCAGAAATTGCCACCTATGCCCTTGTGACTCAGCAACAACTCAGAATCATCACTGTTTGAATCTGGGAGATGCGGTCGACCCCATGGGGGGTCGACACCTATGTCGACACCCCCAGGGGGAATCGACCCCTGTAGGCGGGATTTTTCCCGCCCAGCTAATCTACATGATTTTTGAAATTCGAACAATTTTGTTTATTTAATGAAATCTTCTGAACTCCATAACTTCTTCATACGGAGTCCGATTCATGAAAACTTGGACTCTATCTCAACCAGAATTCCGAGACGAGCGCAATGGCATAACCCATTTCCCTTAATTATCACTTTTAAAATTAAGTATTCTTTAATTCATTACTTTAATAAACATAAAAAATACAGGGTGTTACATTCTCCCCTCCTTAAAGGATTTCGTCCCCGAAATCTTCAAGTCAAGAAGAATGTCTATCCTACCATCCAATCGTCCATCTACTCAACCATCAAACACCGGCGTCCACTATCCTTAAAAGATTTCTAATGCTTTCATGATTGTATGCATAGTGTGTGTATATGTCCTTATCTAATGCAAAATCAGGCGGTCTACTGATTCAATTGACCTCCTTAATGCAAATTATGTCAGTGCCATGAGTCCATTATGCATGCAATTATTCCTAATCATACTTTCTACATGTGTGCATAATCATTAATACAAATGCAACGTCCATATGACAACATTCCAAGTTTCAATCCATATACAAATACATATATGCATATGCAATATGAAAGTAGCTGAGCCGATCTAACACCTAATGTGTGTGTATATGCATCCACGAGCAATCACTAGCAACCACTTGCAACCATCAATCATAACATGTTTCAAATACATGTTTACATCCATTGGTTTTTACCTAAGGATAAAGAATAAGACCAAGGAGATATACTTAAAAAGATAGATATAAGCATGTATAAAATTATGGAAGAGAGATCAAGGATGTACCTTAAAAAAGAAAAGGGTAGGCGGCGCGTATTTTCTCTCAGTTTCCCAAGTCGCGTCTTCCTCAGCGTCACTCCATTGAACTTTAACAAGCTTGACTTCACGGTTGCGTAGTTTTTGACTTCTATCCCTAAGATACGAGTTGGGACTCTTCTCACATTCGCTTCTCGTTCCACTTCTACTTCCTCTAGTATACTTGGCTCCACAACTTCCCCAGACTCATGTAAGCACTTTCGTAGTTGAGAAACATGAAAAACATTATGAACTCCAGCCAGTCTTTTGGTTAGCTCTACTCTGTAAGCCATCGTTCCAATTCTTTCAATGATAGGAAATGATCCAACAAATCTTGGTGCCAACTTTCCTACAAACCCAAAGCGAATGACATTCCTCAAAGGAGATACTTTAAGGAACACCCAATCTCCAACCTCAAACTCAAAGTCGTTCCTTCTTTTGTCTGCGTAGGACTTCTGTCTATCTTGTACAGTCTTCATTCGTCTTCTTATCAAGTCCACCTTCTCTGAAGTTTCTCTAATCATGTCTGGCCCAAGTATGAGCTTGTTTGTAGACTCCCATCAATAAGTTGGTGATTGACATGGCCTTCCATATAAAGCCCCGAAGGGTGTCATGCCTATGGTGGCTTGGTAGCTATTGTTGTAAGAGAATTCCACCAAAGGAAGATGATCCTCTCATGTTCCTCTAAAGTCAAGAATGCACAATCTCAAGAGGTCTTCTAATACTCCGTTCACCCTTTCCGTCTGACCATCAGTTTGGGGGTGATAGGCAGTGCTTAAGCATAGTTGTATGCTTACAGCCTCTTGCAAACTCCTCCAAAACTTGCTCGTAAAGATAAGGTCTCGATCACTTACTATGCTGGAGCATATCCCATGGAGTCGAACTATCTCTTTAAGATAAATGGATGCTATGGACGAGGCAGTCCTTCTACTCTTAACAAGTATAAAGTGAGTGATTTTAGCGAGCCTGTCCACTATTACCCAAATACTGGTATTGCCCCTTCTTGACCTTGGCAACCCATCAACAAAGTCCATCGAAATGCTATCCCATTTCCGCTGTGGGACCTCTAGAGGATGAAGCAGACCACCAGGCTTCTTCTTCTACGCTTTGACTGGCTGGCATATCAAGCACTTAGCAACGAACTCAGCTACGTCCCTCTTCATGCCATTCCAAAAGAAAACCCTTTTTATGCCTTTATACATCTTATCTCCACCTGGGTGTATGGTCAACTTAGAATAGTGTGCTTCTTCGGTAACCGTGTTCACCGAATCCCTTGCTTGTGGGACGCATAGTCTTCCATCCCATCTCAACCAACCCTTATCATCGATGGAGTATCTATTAAGGTGTCTAGAAGTCTCACCCGTAATTAGCTGATCCATCATATCAACTAACTGAGGGTCTTCACGTTGCGTGGTTCCTATTGAGTCCAAAAGAGTAGGCCGCACCTCTAGCTATCCTAACAAACCAGGTACAAATTCAGAGGAGGGTCTAAAGTCAAAGTTTGCTATGTACTCTAAGTTTTGCCTTTCTACAAAGAGAGGACTTAAGGTCAGCTTCTTCCTACTCAAGGCGTCTGCTACTACATTGCCTTTGCTAGGGGTATAGGAAATCTCAAAATCATATGAGACCGGAAATTCCATCCACCTTTGTTGTCTTAAGCTAAGATCTTTCTGTGAGAAAAGGTACTTTAACGATTTATGGTCAGTAAACAATTCAAACCTTTCTCCTAGCAGGTAATGAAGCCATGACTTAAGAGTGAAAACAATGGCAGCTAGCTCCAAATCATGAGTTGGGTAGTTCTTCTCATGTACCTTCAATTGCCTTCCCCCATAATAAACTACCTTGCCTTCTTGCATCAAGACAACGCCTAATCCTATACCTCATGCTTCTGTGTATACGGTTAACATTTTTCTCCCATCAGGCAATGTTAGAACTGGGGCTGTTGTTAGAGCCCTTTTCAAATGTTGGAAAGCAACATCACAATTCAAATCCAAAACGAAAGTTAGGTTCTTCTTTGTCAATCTTGTGAGTGGGGCTGAGAATTTCTCAAAGTCTTTAATGAACTTTCGGTAAAAGCCCACTAGCCCGAGAAAGCTTCAGATTTCGGTTGCATTCCGTGGAACCTTCCAATCTTGCACCGCAAGTTTGCGGGGTCCACAGCTATCCCCTCTTTGAACACCACATGTCCAAGAAACCTTACTTCCTCTCTCCAGAAATGACATTTGGAGAACTTGGCTTTCAGCTGATGTGCACGAAGAGTATCCATGACTTCCCTTAAATGTAAAGCATGCTCTTCTTCATTCTTCGAGAAAATCAAAATGTCGTCTACGAAGACCACCACAAACTTATTAAGGAACTCCCTGAACAGCCTTCTCATCAAGTCAACGAAATAAGCGGGTGTGTTCGTTAAGCCGAAAGGCATGACAAGCCATTCGAAGAAACCATCCGGGGTTCTGAACGTAGTCCTATCAATGTCGTCCTCAGCCACTCTTAGCTGATGAAACCCAGTAGCCAGATCTAGTTGGGAGAAAACCGATGCGCGTACAAGCTGATCGAAAATGTAGTCTATTATTGGAAGTGGGTGCCTATTTTTCTTAGTCAGCTTTTTTAGCTCCCTATAGTCAATGCATAGGCGAAGTGAACCATCCGCTTTGGTTGTGAATACTACTGGAGAACCCCATTCAAAAATACTCCGCTTTCTGAACTCTTTTTCGAGTAGCTCTTTAACTTGCTTGCTGAGCTCTTTCCTCTCCCTTGGATCCATGTGTCTAATGGGTTGAGCTACGGGTTTTGCATTATCAACAAGGTATATGCGGAAGTCTATCTCCCGCTTCGGAGGTAAGCCCTTCACCTCTTCAAATACATCTGAGTATTCATGGACTACTCTAACAGACTACAAGTTTTCAACAGACGCATTAAGAGATTCTAGGTAGCTAAGCTTAACAAAATGCATGGGATTACAAGAGATTTCGAGAGTGTTACCGAGGAGAGTCATAAGTCTAACCACTCTCTTTTCACAATCGAGGATGGCACCATTACTGGATAACCAATCCATGCCTAGAATCAACCCATAGCCCATGAAGTCCAAAACATAGGCATTACATCTAAACCCAACGCTTACTATAGAAATTTCCAAATCCAAACAAATCTTTGACAAATAAGTCGAGCCCCCAATTGGATTTGAAACAACCAAGGGATCCTCTACTATACTAGTGTCTAGGTGTAGAGATTCAACCAAAGCAGTAGATATAAAAGAGTGCGATGCGCCAGAATCAAAGAGTGTATGAACAGGATGATCAAAAAGATAAACTAAACTCTCAACATAAATATTTCTACCTCGTTCTTGCGGGGGTGCTATGAGAGCGTGAACCTGCCCTCTAGAAGTAGATCCAGTCCTCTTCCCTTGCCTTCTTGGGCAGTCCTTAGCTATGTGTCCTGTCTCGCCGCAGTGAAAACAAACACCCATCTTCCTCTTTTTCTTTATGCAGCCCTTAATCAGATGTCTAGGAATGCAACAAAAATTACAATTCCTCTTGTCATGGGGTTTGTTGTTCTTCCCGCCTTTCTTTGAATCTATCTTCTTATTCTGTGATCCCTCCACTTTCTTATCTTGAGGTACGTCCACCTTTATCTCTTTCTTGCCATCCTTGTCTTCTTCCTGTAACAGTGCCATGTCCACCAGTCTCTCATAAGTTGCACCCGTAGGTATATGGGACATAGTTAGGCTATGCAGTGGCTCATTCAACTCTTTAACAAAATGGAGAGCCTTCTTATGGGGAGTGTTCACTAACTCCAGTCTGAATCTAGCCAGTTGGTTGAATTGGTTGACATATTCCTTGACCGACATACTTCCTTGTTTGAGAGCTAAGAACTTCTCCATCTGTAGGCTACGTTCAGCCTGTGAGAGGAATTTCATTTCAAAACTCATTCTGAAATCCTCCCAAGTTTCAACTGGTCTCTCAGCATTAGTAAATTCCCACCAATAAGAGGCTTCGTCTTTAAGCAACCATACGGCCAACTGTATCTTCTGCCTATCGTCCACTTCGAAGATAACAAACAAATCCTCAGTTTCTTTGAGTCAGTTTCTTGCTTCTACAAATGACTCAGTCCCATTAAAGTTCTTTCCACCCATGGCTCAAAAATCCCTACATATCTTTGAGAAAGCATTTGCACGAGGAGGAGGAGGAACAGCTGCAACTGGGGGAGGAGGAACGTCTGTTGGGCCTACATCATTAGCCCTAGCCTCTAGGTACCTACTGAACCAGCCAGGTACCGGTATGCCTGCTGGAAGGTTAAGATCCCCAGACATGCTGGAACAAAAAGAAAAGATTCAAAACAAAGGATAGAAAAGAGTGCATATGGCTTTAGGGGGATTATGCCTTTTAAAACAACACTTTTTCTTGAAAATACTTCTATAAACTTCTTTTTGAAAATTAGTTTCCAAAAAATTTTATCTGATCTGGCAACCATTAGCTCTGATACCAAGTGAAACACCCCACCTCCGTTAAGGTCACTCACTACGGGAATGCCTTAACTTCAGTGGAGCATTATAGGTAAAAGATACAGATAACTTACAAGATAGACATATGAACAGCGAAAAAACTAAATTTATTTCACAAGTACGAGGTTCAGTTAAAACATTACAATAACTATCTCAAACCAACTTCCGAATTATTACAACAAAATCTCTGTCTTGATTAAAACATAAAGAAGCATAAAATAACAATAAGGTAGCATAAATCCCCAATTAAGAGTGTATCCAAAGCCATAGCCCAAGGAAAGAGAATCCAAGCAATACATCTACTCTCTTCAGGCTGGAAATGGTCCAAACTAAGCTGAAGTATTCCCTCCCTATGGACCGGGGGGAACAGAAGAAAAGAAGACGAAAGAAAATGGGTCAGACATGAGTCTGGTAAGTCCAGTGATTATTTAACAATGTAAACAGGAAAAAGGATCATGACATGAATAAACTGAACTGAGGAAAGCACCCTAGAAAATAAGATAATAAGACTGAATATGCTATCGCACTCATTACTATTTCTTTGCACCTACTTACAAGTGTTTCAACTAGCACCATGTGTTCAAGACAAATGATCCCCTTTATCGATCGGCTCCTACTCGTATACATTTACCACTTGTGTCATTCGGTCTTGCTTGATTGTAGATACCAGTGCTGGTCCCACCATGGGGTGTATCAAATCCTATGGTGGCAACCCGACACAATTCAAGATGCACAGTGTATAACTACTGATGCCCAGTGCCTGCTTTTTTCACTTCGAAGTACGTGCACGTCCGCACTCCTTCGGAACCTATACTGGCGTACCACCCGCCGTTGTTTTGACCGCTTATAAACAGCCAAGTAATCGTGCCCCACCCTGCCTAGTTCCGGGTACCATGATACATCTATGTGGGTTACTACTGAAATGGGTCCTCGTTACTAGGGTTTCCTAATCAATATGTTAAAATGGTTAAGTGTTCTCAAATTAACCTAACCCCACTCATCAGTTTAGTTAACATGTTGTATTGGTTAAGTGCTGCCTTAATTAACTTAATCCTACCATTCCTGACATACTTTAATTCATTCATTAAAACACTAACCACTCACATTAGATATGTATTGTGGCGGTCGCTAGATGTGCCGGTCGGTTCCGGGCAGTCTTACACCGCAACTCAATCTAACCTCGGGTTCTTTTGGGCTTGATGAGCTAACCTCTCACATTAAATCTATATTGTTACAGTTGCTGGATGTGCCGGGCAGTTCCGAGCAGTCTTACAACGTAACTCAATCTAATCTCGGGTTAGGCATATTCGTCTTTTACTTAATTTACATATTTACCCTTCATATTTATATGTAAATTATCCACAATTATTGCCATTCAAGTCATGCCCCATTTACCCTCTAAATCATATTCAAAAAATTTAGGTATATAAATTATACCACTTTCATGCCACTAATCATTCATATATTTATGGGCCAAATTATGCCAATAATATGAAATTTAAGGTTTTCCCTAATGTTACCCCGGTTATACGTTTGCCAAATTAACATAAAATGTTAGGCTCGCAACTTAGCTTAACTTATATACAAAAGGGGAAAGAAAGGAGCATGTACCATTCCTACAACATAAAGAAATAAGGATCTAACTAAACATGTGTCATATAAATTTGACATAAAACAATAAATTTGCATTTTTGGATCTAATTAACATGTATCTTAAGCATATAGAATTACACAAATTCAACTAGGCATGCAAATGTAAACTTTTATTTTGGATCCAATAAACATGAATCTTAAGCATATATAATTACACAAATCCAACTAGGCATGTGAATGTGAACTTTTTTATTTTGGATCCAATAAATATGAATCTTAACATAGGAGAATGTAGATCTAAACATATACATGACTTAGCCTAAAAAATTGCATGTAACATAACATGAAAAAGTCACCAAATTTACATAATACACGACTGGTTTAACATACAACATAACAAGTCCAATAAACCACAGTAGTCTCATAGGCATATATGATAGAATCGTTACAAGAATAGACATGAATTAACATCACCATTATTTTACAACTAGGCATAACTTTAGTTTTCACTTTGTTACAAATCATAACTTTTAATCGTTCACGTCTAAATAATAATAGGACGTATAAAGAAAAGAAAGTCTTGTTTTCTGGGATCTGTTTTTTGAAACTGAAAAGCAATCCCTTGACGTAGGCTATCGATTCTCTAAATTAGATTTGATTCGTAGCTTCTAACTTGCTTTCTAGTTTTCTTCCTAGTGGAAGAAGAAATGGTGGCAAGGCTAGGTCGACCATGGACAGCATGGTGGCCCCTTGGAATGAAATTGTGTGATTTAGGGTTGAGAATTAGGGTTGCTTTTATAGAGGTTTAGTCTTATGTGAGCCGTTAGATCAACCTAGGAGCAATCACAACCATCCAGACTAGATAGAGCTATCCAGAAATTGCCACCTATGCCCTAGTGACTCAACAACAACTCAGAAATCGTCACTGTTTGAATCTGGGCAAGGGGGTCGACCCCTATGGGGGGGTCGACACCCCTCTTAGGGGGTCGACACCTACGTCGACCCCCCCGGGGGGAGTCGACCTCTATGGGAGGAATTTTTCCCGCCCAGCTGATCTACGTGATTTTTGAAATTCTAACACTTTTGTTTATTTAATTATTTAATTATATAATTTTTTGTTTAAACATGAAATCTTCTGAACTCCATAACTTCTTCATACGGAGTCCGGTTCACGCAAACTCAGGCTCTATCTCAAGTAGAATTCCGAGACGAACGCAATGGCATAACCGGTTTCCCTTAATTCTTAATTTTAAAATTAAGTATTCTTTAATTCGTTGCTTCAATAAACATAGAAAACACAGGGTGTTACAATTATTTATCATTATTGTTGAATACATGCGATGTATGAAATCCATATAATTATATGGTAATTGATTGATTCACATTCTGATTCAGAAATAACGAATATTTTAAAATAACGATTATTGTGAAATAATATTCAGTGAATAATTAAAATATGATTTTGACGTCCAATTTTGGATGGACACGAATGCAATGCTTATATATATATACACACATATACATATATATGAAGTCGAGTTAAGTATAGAAACGCCATTTTAACCCTCATGGGTTTATCAGCCAATTATATTCATTTTAAAATAATATCGAAGGAAATGGATTTCAAAATCAGATATTTTGAAAATAGTGTCATTTTAATATTATAATGATATGGAATATTCAATTTTGATTTTTAATTGAAATAGAAGTTGGAATCGTTTTGAAATGAATTATAAACGATTTATAATATACGTTTTAAATGGAAATCGATAACATATATATTACATATATTTAAATGGCCTGAATAGAACGCGCCGCGCAACGACCATTCACGAATTTTGACCATTAACTTCAAACTAATGTAACGGGAGATCCGACTGTTGGATTCTCCTAAACCAGAACTATTGGGTTCGTATTGAAAAAAGCTTTCCAATGAATATAAGAGATTTTAAATCTAATGGTTAGATTTGGAATTATGTCCAAATCAATTTCAGAAAAGGTCGCTATGAGTGTAGTTCGGTGGCTGTTATTAGAAACCGACTGTAAAGGCCTTAATAAAATTATTAAAAATATGGGAAAATTATTTAAAATCATAATAACTGATTTGGAAAGATTTTGGATGAAAAATTCCAAGTTTGAAAAGATAAAAATCTATTTTTATTGAAATTAACTAGTTATTAACTAGAATAATAATCCAATGTTTTTAAATAAATAAATTGGATTTGAAATTGTTTTGATTTAACCAGAATTTTCCAACGTATGAATTGGAATGGAAATAATCTTCGAAATATTTCAATATTGGATTCCGTGATTATACGGATATTGTTGAGGAATTTGGAAGATATAAATATTGTTATTCCCAATATGATATTTGTTGGTTTCAGAATTTGATATTGAATATAAGCCGATAAAATTTCTGTTCAAAGCCTTGTGTTTAATGTCCAATTGGATTTTGGGTATGTCGTGAATGGTGTCTTAAATAACACTGTTCTTAAACCCAGTTGAGAAAAGAATAAATCTTTTAATTAAGATTTAGAGAAGTTTACCGATTAATTAATATTTAATTGGAATTGAATTGAAATTAGATTTTTGGGTTTATCGTGAATGGTGTTTTAAATAACATTTGTTCTTTAACCCAATTAACAATGAAGTTATGATTTGGAATTTATAGATCTTTTTATTAAGATTTAATGGAAATTTTCCAAAGTAAAGTTTTCCAATTTAATATAAATTGGAATCGAATGGATTTCGATTTGGTAATAATCAAGATGGGCTTCTGTGAAGGAAGGCCGTTACTATATATGGAATTTAAAAGGCTTCGCCGTTATTCCATTTACATTTTTAGTATGATTCGGAAATTCATATTGATTTACTAATCTGATTTCCGGGGAGATTCCATTTTGATGGAATAGGATTTTGGGGTTTATCGTGAACTTTGTTTTAAGTGACATCGGTTCTTTAACCCAAATAAATGCAGGATTGATTTATTAAAGTTGAATAATCATTAAATGATGATTTTTAGGAAGATTAAAACCAATTGGAGTTTTAATAAATCTTTAATTATATTGGAATGAGAATGAGATAATTAAATTTATCGAATTCATGAATTGATCGAGAATGGAGTACCACTAGTTTTACTCCAGGCAATACTTAAATCTTTAATTTGATTTGAATGGGAAATGGTAATTAATTTACCGATAACACAATGGGTGTTAGATACGGAATACTACCAGTTTTGCTCCATTGGACGAATAGGTTGGGATTGGAAAGATAAAGTAAATGATTACTTCAGTAAGGCACAATAATCCGGACTAGTTAATAAAATCTTTTGAAATTGATATCCGAAGAAAGATTAAAAAATAAATTTAAATGAACTTATCTTTGATAAAATTAATGAGAACCTTTCCCTAAATATGTGAATATTTGAATAAAAGAATATTCTGAATTGGAATGAGGCGTATGATGTGTTTTTATAGCACTTGATTATTGATTATAAAATACGCGAGTTATTCGGAAAGACTAGGTTTAACCCATTCTGAATAATTAATGCGACGACTAAAATTCGACGATGAAGACAGTGGTTTTAAGACCGGAGATTTGTACATCGTATGGACGATTACTGATGTCTTGATTGGGTTGTACACCCAAGTAAAGGTAATAAGTGGTGATCGTCCAGACGTACTTGTAGATCGACCGGATATGTGAAGGCCCCTCTCCTATATAGGACATACGGGACGAGGAATAAGGTGCCTTCGGTTTCATTCAGCCCTAGAACGGACTTGTAAATGGATGATTGTCCTACATTGGATTTCATTCTGTGTTGATTGATTTCTATTAAATATATATCTGTTTGGTGGAGAAAAATTTATTCTCTTGCTTAACACTCTTCTCTGAGACATATGACCTTAGTGTTTATATATTGATAGACATCAGTTGCATGGCGTGAATTGTCAGTGTTGCATGCTAAGATGCAAACGATCAAGGCTTTTGTTGAAAAGCAGAGTCTTGTGGTTGATGATCAAAGCACGGCTTTAAATAGAATAGCTTTGTGTATAGCATTAATTCACGAGCCTCACAGCCAATATGAGTCAAAAACGGGATAGTGACCGTAGAGAGAACTTGCGTTTCTTTCTAGCTAGAAGTGGTGTCATGGTATAGAGCCCAGACATTTTTACTTATGTGGATAATGGATTGCGAGGCGCCTTAGATATGATTGGTCGACGTACTGACCATTATGGAGGTCCGATAGGGCCGGGAAACGTATTGTTCAGGAATAATTATTCCACTAAAGTATGTATGGACGAGCCCTACTGCATCCAAGGGTTGCCCGTAGGTGTGATCCTAAGACATGTGCTAGCGTGTCTTGAATCGGAGAGAATCCATCCCTTGCCTCGACTCATAGATGGAAATCCAATTTCCAATACACGACTTTCGGTTTTAGTTGTAAACCTATATAGCGACATTGTAGGATGTGGTACTATGCCGTCTATGATTGATACATTTATAATTGAAGTTGTTTTGACACTATGCACTTATAGTAATATCAGAAGATTTATTTTAAAACGTACCAAGCATGTTTGGCTATTATAAGGTAAAACTCTATATTCCGGCTTGCATTGCATTATGTGATGGGACTTGAGTCTTATAATAGCTTCATTTTTCAAAAAGCATTGCGTTGTTTATAAATTGTTTTATTTCAGAGTACTCATGGGAGTAAACCCGTTCCATGATATGTGGCTTGGTCCCGTGATTTACCTTGTTCTAAAGTAAAGTTTAATAACTGTTTTGAGTTCTCATACCAGTCCCATGACTGACTCGGAGTTTATTGTTTTAACCTAAACTCTGGGTGCCCATATTTTCCACATGGGCAGCTTGTAGTTTTGGTTTTCGCAGATACTTCTTTTCACATGATACTGGATTACAGCTGGAGATATATTCGGAAAGCTTTGTATCCGTGTATTTCTTTTAGTTGTGCTAGTTGACGTATTTTCCACTGTACATTGTATTTATACATTTTAAATTTCTACTGCTATGTAATTTAATCTCCGCTACTATTTTTCTGATGTATATTATTTATCTGTACTCCGATATATTCTTGTACTCTGATGTAATTATTGTAATAGCAATGAAATGTTCTATTGTTTTTGTTCTAATGAGTCATGTTCTCAAAGCAATCCGTGCTCCTCCGTCTCTTATGGGATCGGGAAGTCTGGGTCGTTTCATTTTATATGCATATATACATTGATTACAGAATTTTAAACCATCAACAAATATATTTATTTGGAATTTCTCTGATATTTACAAGATATATAAATCTTATTTAATTAAATTAAATAACCAGTAAAATCTATGAATTATATATTATAGTATTAGTCCAAAAACTGGGCCGTTACGGTTAGTATGCTAACCTAGCATTGTAACGTTTATTTCAGCAGGTAATAAAGCGTACCCATTTTCAAAAAAAGAAAAAGTATTGAAAGTATAGAGTAAAAAATCAAAAATATAAGTATTAAAGTAAATCTTTTGAAAGTATAAAATCAAAATTACATTAAAAGTATAAGTAGTGAATCAAAATATAATAATCAAAGTGTAGTAGTAAAGTAAAGAATAAATATTGAAATTTAATAATAAGTGCGAAATATTTCAAAGTAAAGTTTCTAATTTTTTTGAAAAAGCTTTTAAAGAACCATTTTGAAAACAAAGGATATTGAAAATATTTTATAAAAAGATTTGAAAATTATTTTCGAAATCATTTTGAAAATAGAAATATTTTTGTAAATCATTTCGTAAATGTGGTTGAAGGTCAGATAAGTGTAACGCGAGTTTTAACATAATTCTGGGACTTTGTTATCTTAAAATCTTGAAATGCTCAACTCTTCATATTCTTGAATCAACATCCTAAATCTTTAATCTTGATACCGTAGTCTTTATTATTAATTTCCTACTTAATATCCTACTATACATCTTGAACTATACAATATATCTACAGATACTAATTAGAACATGTTAAATATAAATTATTCATTATTTGAACATGTTATCATCAAAACTACCATCCACGGTTTTAACATGTTTTGTTGTAAAGCGATTGCACACCGGTTGGTTACTAGATTATGATAAATTTCTAAGCCACGGTTATGCCTTCGTCATTGATCAAATTTTGATGACTAAATTCTTTCTTTGAAGGAAAGAATGTAAATCTTGTATTTTCGACATTAATTATTTTAAATAATTAGTTGATTCCAAATATACAATTTGTGCAAATGGTAGACTTTTCCCACGAAACTTACAGCTTTGCATTTGTGGTGAAACTATATTTTTTTATTTTTCATATTTGGAGTTTCATGGACGAAGTTCGTATGAAGAAGTTACAAACAAAAAACAATATGCAACAAAAATAAATAAACATTAATTGGGTGGACCATCAAGTCGACTTGCACGTGTTGAGCGGTCGACTCCTTGTAGGAGACGATTGACTTGTATGTGTGAGTTGGCTTATATGTTATGTGTCCTGGTGGGCTATATTTACTATAATTATATCAAACAGAAGTAGTTGATTCTTCCATCTATATATTAATAACTAACCCTTCACTCTCTTATATTTAGTGGAGGCTAGAGCAAAGCTCTGCTATTTCTTATTATCGGCTTTCTACTTAAACTTGTAAAAATAGATTATTTATCCAACTTCATTCCAAATTGGACAAGGTTAAGAAATCAAAAATAAAGGGAAGATGGGCAAACCAACCTTTGCTCTTATGAGGTAATAGCTCTTAAATCTACATTTGGTCTTTTCAACTTTCACTTTCGATGTAACGACCCAGATTTTTCAGTCATTTGAATTCAAATATTTAAACTTGTTTTAAATATTATATTTGAAATATTAATGGATTTTAATATTGAATTCGTGTATTAAACGACGACTGAACGTTTATAATTATATTTAATTATAAATGAACTCTTAACGTCGAGGTAGTTCGTAAAATTGAGTTTCGAACTCAATTGAAGATACATGATCCGTTTTAAGTCAAAATTCTGTAAAACAAGAAACGTTAGAATCTATTAGATTATATTTTTCTAATGAAAGAGAAAATTTGAGATTTTATCTTATATATTGTGAGTAATGTCCAAATTAAATTTAAAAATAGTCGCTATGGATTCGTTTATAAACGATAACGTTTGTTTAATTTATTTAAAAGGAATTTTTATATGTTTGGACATCGTTTAACTCGAAAATGTATTTGTTGAATTATAATTCCATATTGGTTGGATTTGAAATTATATATTATTTTATTTGAATATATACGACGATAATAAGCCATAGAAATAGCATTTTTTCAAATGACCTCCATTTTTAACAAAACAAATTTTATTTGAATATGTACAGTAAATAATAGCTAGATTTCCATTTCCGAGCCAATTGGAGTTGTTTTGTGCATATGCGTTATTTAATTTGAATCGATAAATATAGAAATTAAAACAACGTCATTGTGCAAACGGATTCGGTTTCAATGAAATTAATTTCATTGGAACTGTAACATCAAGGCATAGCAGTGTGTTTAGTTTCGTTATCTTTGGTGTTTGTGTATGGGCACACAAAATTAAATGTCGACCGGATATAAATGGTGATAATTATATATATATATATATATAGTGAACTAACTAAAATCTGGTCATTGTATATTACTTGCATCCCAAATTTCCCTTTTACTTGCGTCTCAGTCTATCCGAACTCGTGCCCGACAAGTTTTTGGAACTCCCACCCACTCAACAACTAACCGATTTTCTCTACAAACCTATATGCTACAACTTGGCTCCCACAATGTCCTCTCCATATAAATTCACCACTCCATTCTTTTCCTTTTTTCTTCAGTTCCAGTAACGGAATAACAAACTTCCATTCAATTGAAAAATCTACAAGAACATAACAAAGCCATTCACACTTAAAAATAAAATATTAAACAGGTAGCAATTGCGATGGCTTCTGGTGGATGTGGCAAAGAATGGGGTGTAGTGGATGTCGAGTTCGATTTTTGCTAGAGATAGGGTGAGTTTTAGAGGTTGGCATTAGAAGGTTATAGGAAGGCGGTGATGAGGTAGTTAGGATAATTAAATCTTGATACTGGCACCTTGCTTGGAATTTCTTATTCAAATAGTACTCTGTTGGGTTGGGGTTGCTCTCGTCATTATGATCGGGCTACGAGATTCCCAGGCTTAGTTATTCTTAGACTATTGCTATAGGATAAAATCCATGCCCTCTTGGCAGAGTTTCTTCGTAGACTTATGTACCAGATCATTTTTCCTTCGTTCGCACCGTTTCTAGATGTGGGAATTGTTAGTCAAATGAAGACCTATTGAAAAAACGAATTTCTTCCAGGATCCGCAGCAGTTGTTGCTTGCTTCCTGAGCCTATATGCAGTGAGCTCTCTGGGGCCGAGAAGAAAGCTTATAATTCGAGAAAAATATTTCCCTTTGGTGTTACTAGGGCACTCATAACTAAAGTACTGGCTCGCGAACTGCTAGAGTTAGGTTTTCCCTAGTGGGTTCACCAGCCTTGCGGACTCCCTTTAAGTCGATCGAAACCACTATTTTTCTTTTTTTGAGCTATACGAAAGAACTAGATCACGATCCCGCGAATCTCTTAAAAACAGAAAGAAAGGGAAAGCCAATTGTACGTCCTGGTTTTCGTTCTTCCCACAGATTATTCTATACAATTTATGAAAGAGAGGAGAAGACCCACTTGGGGAGATGAGTAAAAGCTTTCTCGTATATACAATACCTACTAAAGGGATTGCATTCTGATAGGGAGCACATGAAGCAAAGGAAAGACTGGCCTGCATAGTATTAGATAGAGGTACTACCAGGCACACCTCTCCTAGTGTTCGTTCGCTACGCACCTTCAACCCTGAAGGGAATGAGTAGCTAGCTAATTCGAACTAACCATCATTTTGATCCAGCATGGTTCTCCGTAGAGAAGGATCAAAAGCAATGAAACCTACGATGTATCCTCAATCTTTTAAGGGGCGACATTTAAGCCTTCAAATTCATATTATTCTCCTAGTCCCAAGTGCCAAGAACCGGCGAATGAAGGCTCTGTGGTGGCATCAGAGCAGCCAATAAGCTGATATGTTCCTAGTGACCCATCTAATTGACTCGATCCAGTGCAGAAAGAAGCGAATGAGCGGAAAATGATCCAATATCGGACCTGGTGAGTATCTGTCTCTCAATCCTGGGATTCCAATCCAAATTATGCATTTACTGACTGCACTCGATTTCTTGATTCACTTGGAGAGAGCAGAGAGTCAAGGTTCACTAGTGGAGGTAGCGGCGTGTCAGGTGGCATGTTGGTAGAGAAAGAAGGGATGAACGGAATACGACTTATGGTGTTTTGTTTTGGCGAACTGTGCATGGAGGGGGATCGGCGCCGCCATTCGTTGGTTCGGCCTAGAGAGTCTCGTCAGATAAGGGGTCGAGGCAAGGACCGGTCAATGGTGGGAGGCGCTGGTATCGAGGAAGAGGCTACGTTTCTTCTTTCCGTTGAATATTGGAAGAATGTTTTGTTTGGCTGAATAGTGGAAGAAGAAGACTGAGCTGGCTTTCGATAATAGCAACGAAAAAAGAAAATACTGGATCGTTACATACTTACATGGGAACAACAACGTGATGGGAGGAAGAACTTTCATGCGTGGGAAGGATATTTCGTATATGTAATATGAGATGGGGAAGAAGAACAAGAAGTGGGGAAAGTTCGTAGTTACTGTACATCGTGGGGAAGAATTAAATAGAAAAATTGGATGTAAGAGAAGTTTAGGGTGGAGCGCTGAGGAGTATTTGGGATTCGAGCCACCATGTATATTAAAAAAAATTATGAATGAATAATTAAAATTGTCAGACAAGTGGTGATTCCGGTATGAACAAAGTGGTGCAGGAAAGAACAGCGGGTCAGGGAGAAAATTCTTGGTACCAATTTCTTTATATGTAACATGATGACATTAGGTTTTAATGTATAGGATATTCTAAATTGGCCTAATTAAAGTATATTGGCCCTAATTAAGTTAGAACATGGCCTATGAATTTGCTATATGTGCCTAATTAAGATTTAACTAACTTAAGTGGTTATTTAGGGTATAATGTTAATTTACGTATTGAATAGTTTTTAACGTGGCTTATATATGAAACGCGCCTAACCTAGATTTATATTTAATGTTAATTAAAGTTTTAGGTTAATAAAATTTTATTAAATTATCTATAGTATTCATTTAAATAGTAGATGATGTTTAATTTTATAACTATGTCATGCAGTAACGGTATTTGACAAAATCAGTCACGTTGGAACCGTATCGGAGAGCGTAGCACTTTGGAGCTGGTTTGGACAGAGTTGAGCGCTGCTAGGGGTTTTTATTAAATTAAATGCTTGTTTAATTTAATTAAAACTTATTATTTTAACAACGAATGGAAATCAAGGTTAGTTTGACTCACCCAGTTTTGTCCCACTTATATTTTATATAAGTCGGGTTTATTGTTTGTATGTTATGTTTGCTGATTGTTGGATAATTTGGTAATTGTTTGAATACATGCCAAATATTTTTATATAACTGATTTAAATTAAACATTTGTTTAATTTAATCAAAAGTCATTTGTTATTTTAACGAGTATTTCCAAATGAGGTAACTTATCTTGTTGGTTATGTTTATAATAATATAAACCTATAAAATTTAATTGGATGCTTGAATTTTTATTAATTGACCGTTATCAGTTAAACTGATTAATCGTGTTTATTATACCAAAAATTATATTGTCATATTGAATGGCTTACTTTATTTGAAGTAACCTTTTCGGATGCTAGGAAAAACTGGTTGGAGGAATCCAACTGGATTCCTTAAATTTATTGTTATTTTCGCATTATTATTATATGAACTGTTTAATGAATATGATTGGATTATTAATTTGGTTATTGATTGTTGAATCTGAATTCAACGAATTTGTTTTGTTATTAACCAATGGGTAGTATTGGTTGAAAAATTAATAGCAGATGGCCTAAATATACATCGTTTACAAATATTGATTTACCATTAGGTAAATCGATAGATATGAAGTTCTAAATTTATTTTGTAACTGAAGATAGAATTTGAAATATATTATTTTGAATCAAAGTTTATAAAAAAAGGGAAATAAATATTTATTATTTATTATTTAAGTTTATATGCAATTCTTAAGTGATTTTATAAAGCTAATTCTTATATTAATAAGATTTACAAGAAAGTGAGCAGAAACTGATGTAACGATTAATAAACGAGATTAACTGTTTTTAAGAAAAAAATTAAAATGCGTTAACCAGAATTGATTTTTAAATTATTTTATTAATTTAATGGAGATGTTTAATAGATAAGTAAACCACTTTTATTTTTTTAACTGTTGATATTTTATTATTATTTGTTTAATAATAACCCAAATGGTAAATCTTGGGATTTAAAATGTATTAATAGAGGTTTATGAAAATAAAAGGCCTAATTATGGTTAAATGATATTTTTAAGATAATTATATTAATAGTAATATATGTTGAGTTAAGTTTTATGTTTTAACTGAATTCTTATTAGAATTCTGTTTAACTGGATTTTACAAATCCAAGTTGAACGGAGTAGTTATAAAACTCAAGATGAGATATTTTTGGAACGAGTTATTAGAAATGGTTTATGAATGAAATAAAAGCCCAAGATATGAAAATTGAAGAATTGGAACCTAACTAGAGATTGATTGAGTTAAATGATTTTCTGAGTATTGATTTGATGTTGGTTTCGGCCTTCGAGGTTGATATTTAAGGAATAATTTTCTTACTATTTTACGGTTAGGGACTGATGAAGGTATGAAATGGAAATCGTAACGGAAACCAGAATTTGAATAAAGTGGTTAGGCGAGTTAAAGTATAAATATGCGATCTAAATTTGCAATATTAAATAAGAGATGAGGTTTATCTAGATATAACCAAATGGGTTTAGAATAAACTTATCAGAAGTTTTTACAGGTTTCTATTTATAATAGAATTAGGATTTGTCTATATTGTTTTAAAAAATTGTTAAAGTTAATAGAGAAGGTTTTAAATAGTGGTTTGCTTGCTTCTTAAATTAAGTAAACTTGTTAAGATTGAAATAAGATTTCCAAGAGAGAATATGACATTAAAACCATGTTTTAAAAGGATGGTAAATAACATATGTGGGATAATTACTAGAATTGGTTTTGCTGATAAACTTCTATTTATTTTTAAGATAAGAATGTTGTTGACTCAAGATATGAGAGGTAAGTAGAATACCCCCAACATGAATGACTTTATGAAACCAAGAATGATATTGATTTAAAAACGAGAGCAGCTAAGGGAAATAAAATATGTATTTTCAAGAATGATATTATAAATTATAATTCGAGAAGATTTTGAGTATAATAGCATTTTTGGAATAAGAAGTAAGAAGTTTTGTTTCTAATATTGCAAGATTTAAAGGTTTTTGATTAGCGAATGGGAAAAAATAAAAAGGCTAAGTGATACAAAGTTTTGAACCAGTGAACTAATTTTATTTCCATGGTTGAATGATTGTTTATTTTGATAGTTAAATAACCGACTATCAAAAATCTGACCTATATGATTGTTGATACTGAAAGACCGAGATTGAGTTTATATTCGTAAACCATTCCGACCAACAAATACATGAAGATATCAGAAGATGATCGAGATGGAGCATTGAAGACCATATATCTTCATAAAACGGAAGAACTGCTACTAATCTCTGACTTGCAACCAAAGAGGAACTGTAGTTCTGTCGTAGTTGGAATCTACGGATTTACAAGGACTTTTCGCTATTAACCTATATGGTGATTCCTAGGATGCAGTAGGAGGGTGCCTTCGTTTGTCCAATCCCAGGAGAACTTATATGAACGGAAGTCTGGCAGAGTATTTCCAAAGGGGTCACATACATTGATTTCTTCAAACGTACCATAGGTGGTAGCGGGGAAGGTCACTTCTTTTAGCTTAACAACTAGAGTATTTTTGTGGATGTCAATAGGTGATTTTCTGGTAGATCTGACGATGTGGCATTCAAAGTGAATGGTGGACAGATGTTCTTTAAAGGATAATTATAACCTCAAGCCTTTACACCGGGAAATGAAAAAAATCGGCAAGTAGCATGGCTAAGTGGGTCGCTCGCAATTAGGGTGTATTGTCACCATATAGAGAATATTCATTTTTTTATTTCGCTTCTGTATCTCCCAGGAAATGTTATGTTGCTAGCAGCCGTAGGTAAAAATATATTCGATACACTCAAGAGAAACGAGTGGTCGGTCATATGTGGGCCGGGTTGCAAGATGTTCTTGTTGAACCTAGTGTATTCCTCTATAGAGATACACTATCGGAAGGTGGTTCCTGTAACACCCCACGTCCATTAATGTCACTCACAAAGGGAATGCATTAACTTCCATGGAGGTTTTAAGTGAATATAGAACAGTAAAATTACAACAAGACAGATATAAAATAGTACTTGGAAATTCAAAAACTTTATTTCATTGTAGCAGAAGTCAAAACATGTTTGATTACATCATAACACCATATTCAATGTCAAGTACAATATCTATCTTGATAAAACAGGTACATAATCCCATTACATGAATAGCCATTAAAAAAGAAAGATAACAAGCTGGACTTTACTTCAGCAGTCCAAGCTTTCCAGAAGATAAGCGATCCAACTAGACTCCACTAGAACTTGGCCCAACCTGCGGACCTGAAGGGAGAAAAAGGATGGAAAAGAGGGGGTCAGACATAAAGTCTGGTGAATATGATAATTCTACAATACTATTACCAAAATAACTGGACTAAGGCATAAGCTGGAAAACAAGAAAATGTCTATGAAGAGCAGATTAAGGACATAGACAATCGCTAAAGGCAACGTTATAGGCGCTCCTAAATACTAAAGGATAAACACTATACTGCACCACACCAGTCACCCTAAAGATTCATCCCACTTAGCTTCACTTAGAAACTTTCCCAATGGCTTTACGTACCCCTAGCTGACTACATAGGTGCCGCCTGCCCCTATCTCCACTAGGTGTACCCTACTTCCCATTATTCGATCGGCTTCCTAACTCGTAGATACCCGTGCTGGCCCCACAGTGGGGTGTATCACTCCCCTAAAGTGGCAACCTGATACAACGGACATGCACGGCTTATACCTACATGATGCAACAACGTCTTACCTACCAGCCCGGGTCCACACACGCATATGAAACCCGTTGGACTTGCGTTGCCACCGCTCCCTGTTTTGGCCTCTTATAGTCAAACCCAGTATGCGTGTCCCGTCCTCGACTTGGGTCGAGCCCACAAAGATACGTTTTGGGATACTGGTTGAAATGGGCCCCCACTATTTACCACAAGCATTCCACCTAAGCTTGTCCCCATTAGTCCATCCCACTTAACCCACTTAGTCATGTTCATTTACATGTGTGTTTGGTTAAGTCTAATCGTATTTCAAATGCCTATAAAGGCAACCACCAGATTCCTCATGCCACCCAAGGCACCTACTTAACCCCCATGTCCCACCTTACATGATTATCTGGTTAAGTATTTCTTAGTTCATTAAGGCCATAACCTCATAAAGACCTCTCACATTAGACTGGCATTTATGGCAGCTGGATTTGCCGGGCGGGTCCGGGCAGTCTTACACCATAAAAGAGTCTAACCCCGTGTCTTTACAACTGTTATGCTTTAGTTTGGGCCTAGGACCTCTCACATTGGGCCGACATTTGTGACTACTGGATTTGCCGGGCTGGTCCGGGCAGGTTTACGTCACAAACGGGTCCAACCTCGTGTCCTAAGCATTGATTATTAATAATAATCCACTTTCCCCCAATTTTAATAATTCCCTACTTGAATTATTAATTACTTCCTATTTTTAACAATGTCCATAATTGACTCAATTATGGACATCCATTCATGGTATGCAAAATCTTACAAAATTGCACCCAATTTATTAATTCCTAATATTACCCCTACCTCACGTTTGAACGTTTATTCGCAAAATATATGTTAGACTCGAATAGCCTAACTCATAGCATAAAAGAGATTATCATAATAACAACATGTATATGTGACCAAATGAATCATAATAAGGGGTGAAACTTGCATATGTCCAACTTGCATAGATTATACATGTCATGGACCTAAAGGTGTCAACTTGTTCAAAATTCACCTAATATGATCTCAATCAATTTTCATAAGCTTACATATGAACATGTGTGAATCAACATCATCTAATTTTTTAACAACATGGTTTTATATGGGTACACCTAACTCAATAGGCAAATTCCCATAATCAAGTTTTATTTCATTATAGTTTCAAGTTTATGGGTACACCTAACCTAATAGGCAAATTCCCATAAACAAGATCCATTTAAATTAAGAAAAAAAACATAACTTTAAGCATGATCCAACAACATGATTTTTCAACATAATATAGCATGATTTATAACATAGCTTGACATGATTCTCAACATAGCACGACATAGAATGACATAGCATATACAATTTACATCATACGACAACATAATAACATAATAAGAGATCCACAATATATAGAATTTACAATTACAAATCACATCACTTTCTTGTGATCCATTCATAACTGAGTCAAATTAGTTTGTAGTAGTCTTGTGAGAATCATCATACTCACCAACAAAAGAAAAGAATTAGAGAAAGAGAGATCTTTTGATTTGATTTGTGTAGATTTAGTTGTAGATGATTAGGCTTCCTCTTCTTAATTTATGACGGCTATGCTGAACTCCATGGCAGCAGCATGACGGTAGCTTCTCTAATTTTACAAGTGATTTAGGTCTAGGGTCTACCCACTTATTTATAGATTTTTAGAATTCATTTAGGCCATTAGATTTAACCTAGAAATAACCGCAGCCGTTCAGACAAGATGGGGTTTATCTTGTTGACTCAGCAATGAGTCAGAAGTGACTCAGCAAACACTCAGCATATTAATAAACTTCTATTCATGTCATAAATATATATATATTTTCTACAATGTACATATTAGATACATCCCCCTTTACTTATTATTGTTTTTATATACATATTAGATACATCCCCTCTCTCACACACTTATTAATATTTTTGTATTCATATTAGATACATCCCCTCTCTTACACAGTTATTAATATTTTTATATTCATATTAGATACATCCCCACTCTTACACACTTATTAATATTTTTATATTCATATTAGATACATCCCCTCTTCTACACACTTATTATTATTTTAGCAACTTTAGTGTTAATAGAAAATTCGGGGTGTTACATTCTCCCCTCCTTTTAGGATTTCGTCCCCGAAATCTTCAAGTCTGGAAGAATGTATATCCTACCATCCAAACGTCCATCTACTCATCCATCATACACAGGCATCCATTGTCCTTACAGACTTCTAATGCTTTCATGTTTAAATGCACAGTGTGTGTATATGTCCGTATCTAATGCAAAATCAGGCAGTCCACTGATTCAGTTGACCTCCTTAATGCAAATTATGTAAGTGTCATGAATCCATTATGTATGCAAAAGATCCTAATTGCTTACATACTACTTCTATATGCGTGCACACCCATTCAACCGAATGCAGCATCCATATGATGGTACAACCATTATACATCCATTATACTAAACACATCCATATATATGCAATATGCAATATGAAGTGACTGAGCCGATCTAGTGCCTAAAGTGTGTGTATATATGCATCCACGAGCAACCACTAGCAAACACTTGCATCCATTTTGCATCCATCATACATAACATGTCTCAAACACATGTTTCAACCATAGGATTATCCTAACTAAAGGTCAAAGATACTAATGAGAGGACATACTAAAGATAAGATAAGATAAGCTAAGCGATAAAGGAGAAATTAAAAGACATACCCTCAAAAAGAAAAGGGTACAACGAACGCATCTTCTCTTCTGTCTCCCAAGTTGCGTTGCTCTCATCATCTCCCCATTGCACTTTAACCAGTCCGACCTCTCGATTCCTCAACTTTTTGATCTCCGACCCAAGAATGCATGTAGGAGCTCGTCTAATTGTTGCATCACGCTCTATTTCCACCTCTTTAAGCAAGCTCGGCTCTACCACCTCCGCGGTCTTGTGCAAACACTTCCTCAAATGTGATACATGAAATACGTCGTGTACTCCACTAAGTTTCTCAGGCAACTCCACCCTATATGCCATCTTCCCAATCCTGTCTTTTACAGGAAACGGCCCTACAAACCTTGGTGCTAATTTCCCCACGGACCCAAAGCGAACAACATTCTGTAACGGAGATACTTTGATAAAAACCATGTCCCCAATGTCAAACTCAAGATCTGTCCTCCTCTTATCAGCATACGATTTCTGCCTATCTTGTGCTGCTTTCATCCTCCTTCGAATCAACTCAATCTTCTCCGAGGTTTCCCTAACCATATCGGGCCCAAGTAGGATTTTATCGGTAGATTCCCACCAACATGTAGGCGAACGGCAAGGCCTTCCATAAAGAGCTTCGAAAGGTGCCATGCCAATACTAGACTGAAAGCTATTATTATATGCGAATTCTACTAACGGAAGGTGCTCTTCCCATGTACCCCCAAAGTCTAGGATACGAAGCCTTAAAAGATCCTCTAGAATGCGATTCACCCTCTCGGTCTGGCCGTCTGTCTGAGGATGATATGCGGTGCTCAAACATAGCTGAGTCCCTACCACCTCTTGTAAACTCTTCCAAAATTCGCTAGTAAAGATGGGGTCACGGTCGCTTACTATACTAGAAGGAATACCGTGCAAACGAACTATCTCCTTAATGTATACAGAAGCCAACCACGGAGCAGTCCTCTTACTTTTCACGGGAATAAAATGGGCGCTTTTAGTAAGTCTATCTACTATAACCCAAATCCCCGTGTTACCCTTCCTTGATCTTGGTAATCCATCCATAAAATCCATTGAGATGCTTTCCCATTTCCATAGTGGAACTTCTAATGGGTGAAGCAACCCACCGGGTTTCTTTTGTTCTGCTTTAACTCGTTGGCACACCAAGCATCTAGCGACGTACTCGGCCACATCCTTTTTCATACCGGCCCAAAAGAAAACCCGCTTCATATCTTTGTACATCTTATCCCCGCCGGGATGAATGGTCATTTTTGAGTGATGAGCATCATCAAGAATGGCCTTACTTAAGTCTTCGTCTTGTGGTACACAAAGTCTATTATCCCTTCGTAACCAACCCTTATCGTCTAGGGTATACCTACGAAGATGGCTTAACGACTTCCCCCCTTTGAGCTTTTCTTCTATCTCAACCAACTGTGGGTCGTCTCGCTGTGCCTCACCAACCCGTCCTAGAAGTGTAGGTCTAACCTCCAAGGATGCTAACAGACCGGGTACTAAGTCAACGGAGGGTCTAAAGTCAAACATAGAGATGAATTCTAAGCTTTGTCGTTCAACAAACAACGGACTCAAGGACAACCTTTTCCTACTTAAGGCGTCTGCCACCACGTTACACTTGCCCGGGGTATATGCTATTTCAAAATCGTAGGAGGCTAAGAATTCCATCCACCGTTGCTGCCTTAAATTCAAATCCTTCTGAGAGAATAGGTATTTTAATGATTTGTGGTCAGTGAACAGTTCGAATTTCTCACCAAGAAGATAGTGACGCCAAGACTTAAGCGCGAAAACAATTGCGGCTAGCTCTAAGTCATGCGTGGGGTAATTCTTTTCATGAACCCTCAACTGCCTTCCACCATAGGCTATTACTCTTCCCTCTTGCATGAGGACCGCGCCAAGTCCCGTCCCACAAGCATCAGTATAGATGGTAAACGGTTTATTCCTGTCTGGCAGCACTAAGACTGGGGCTGAAGTTAAGGCTCTCTTTAAATGTTGGAACGCATCATCGCAATCTTTGTCCCACGTAAAAACCAGGTTCTTCTTCGTTAACCGTGTTAATGGAGCTGATATTTTTGCGAAGTCTTTGATAAACTTCCTATAATAGCCAGCCAACCCCAAGAAACTTCTTACTTCGGTTGCATTTTTAGGGACCTTCCAATCTTGGATGGCCACCACCTTTGCGGGATCCACTGCTATCCCTTCTTTGGAAACCACGTGCCCTAAGAACCGTACTTCCTTCCTCCAGAAGTGACACTTATAAAATTTTGCCTTAAGGTTATGCGCTCGAAGGGTTTCCAACACTTCCCTAAGATGTAGGGAGTGCTCTTCTTTATTCTTAGAAAAGACTAAGATGTCATCCACAAAGACTACCACGAATTTGTTAAGGTATTCCCTAAACACCCTACTCATCAAATCAACAAAATATGCAGGGGCGTTTGTCAAACCAAAGGGCATCACTAGCCATTCATAGAATCCGTCAGGAGTCCTAAAAGCAGTCTTATCTATACTATCCTCAGCCACTCTCAGTTGATGAAAGCCAGTGGCTAAGTCCAACTGCGAAAAAACAGAGGCGCCAACTAACTGATCAAAGAGATCCTCAATCCTCGGCAGTGGGTGTCGGTTCTTTTTAGTAAGCTTGTTTAGTTCTCTATAGTCCATACAAAGTCTAAGAGACCCATCCGCCTTTGTGGAAAAAACTACTGGAGCACCCCACTCCGATATACTACGTCTTATGAACCCCTTCTCAAGCAACTCCTTTACTTGCTTATTGAGTTCCCTCCTTTCACGAGGAGCCATGTGGCGCACTGGCAAAGATACGGGTTTAGCATTATCCACAAGATAAATTCGAAAGTCTATCTCCCGCTTTGGAGGTAAGCCCTTCACCTCCTCAAACACATCCGGATATTCCCGGACCACTTCTATCGATCGCAGGTTCTCTACAGACGCGTCAAGCGATTCAAGATAACTTAGCATAACGGAATTTATGGGATTACAAAAGATGTCGAGAGCATTACCAAGGCGAGTCACAAGCCTAACTACTCTCCTTTCACAATCAAGAATGACCCTATTTCTAGACAACCAATCCATTCCTAAAATTAGCCCATAGCCAGTGAAGCCCAATACATAAGCATCACATCTAAATTCAACGCTAAGTATAGAGATTTTCAAATCCAAACATATCATGGTCAAATGAGCCGAACCCCCAATTGGATTTGAAACGACCAAGGGATCCTCTACTAAACTGATGTTCAAGTGCAGTGATTCAACTAATGATGCAGAGATAAACGAATGAGATGCGCCAGAATCGAATAAGGTACGGACAGGATGATCAAACAGAAAAACTAAGCTTTCAACAGAAATTGTTCTACCTCTTTCTTGCAGCGGTGGGGCCGCAATAGCCAGAACTTGCCCCCTTGCCTGCCCTGGTGCCATAAGAGCCTGCACCTGTCCTCCCGAGGTAGACCTTGCCCTCTGCCCCTTCTTTGGACAGTCCTTCACTAAATGTCCCGCATCTCCACAATGAAAACAACCAGTCTTCTTTTTCTTTCTACAATCTTTGCTGAGATGGCCAGGCGTCCCACAATTGAAGCATTTCTTCTTCCCTTTGCCATTATTGTTTTTACCACCCTTCTTATTTTGCTGTTGGGGTTTCTTCTGATCCCCTTTCTTTTCAACTGCCTTATCCTCATGCATAAGTGCCATTTCTACTAGCTTTTCAAAGGTGGCTCCCATAGGGATGTGGGTCATAGCCAACCCTTGCAACCGTTCATTCAAGCCTCTAACGAACCTCAAAGCTTTCTTCTCTGGCGTGTTCACCAACTCCAAGCCAAACCTTGCTAACTGATTAAATTTATTGACATATTCCTTTACTGATGAGCTCCCTTGCTTTAGTGCCAAGAATTTTTTCATATTTAAGTTCTCCTCTGCCCTTGAAAGAAACTTTGCCTCAAACCTTCGTCTGAAATCCGCCCATGAATCAACTGGACGTTCCCCGTTAGTGACCTCCCACCAAAACGAGGCCTCTCCCTTCATTAACCAAGCAGCTAAACGGACTTTCCTCCCATCTTCCACTTCAAAGATATCCAACAATTCCTCAGTCTCCTTAAGCCAATCTCTGGCCTCCACAAACGTCTCAGTCCCTGGAAAAGTTTTTCCTCCCATAGCCTTGAAATCCTTGCACGTCTTTGCAAAAGTGTCAACACGAGGAGGAGGAGGAGGAATGGGTGCAACTAGGGGTGGAGGAGTATCCGCTGGGCCTGCAGTGGTGGCCCTAGCCTCCAAGTATCTCCTAAACCACCCTGGAATCGTCACACCTTCTGGGAGATTAAGATCTTCAGCCATGTTGAAACGAAAAAGGAAAGATTCAAAATGGAGAATTCGAAAGATAAAGATAAGGATATGGCTATTTGGGATTATGTTTTTCATAAAAACTCTCTTTAAATAACATGTTTTTTTTTGAAAGCACTTCTTCCAAAAATACTTTAGAAAAAAATATTTTTCTAAAAAAAATAAAAAATTATCTGTTCTGGTAACCTTATGCTCTGATACCACGTGTAACACCCCACGTCCATTAATGTCACTCACAAAGGGAATGCATTAACTTCCATGGAGGTTTTAAGTGAATATAGAACAGTAAAATTACAACAAGACAGATATAAAATAGTACTTGGAAATTCAAAAACTTTATTTCATTGTAGCAGAAGTCAAAACATGTTTGATTACATCATAACACCATATTCAATGTCAAGTACAATATCTATCTTGATAAAACAAGTACATAATCCCATTACATGAATAGCCATTAAAAAAGAAAGATAACAAGCTGGACTTTACTTCAGCAGTCCAAGCTTTCCAGAAGATAAGCGATCCAACTTGACTCCACTAGAACTTGGCCCAACCTGCGGACCTGAAGGGAGAAAAAGGATGGAAAAGAGGGGGTCAGACATAAAGTCTGGTGAATATGATAATTCTACAATACTATTACCAAAATAACTGGACTAAGGCATAAGCTGGAAAACAAGAAAATGTCTATGAAGAGCAGATTAAGGACATAGACAATCGCTAAAGGCAACGTTATAGGCGCTCCTAAATACTAAAGGATAAACACTATACTGCACCACACCAGTCACCCTAAAGATTCATCCCACTTAGCTTCACTTAGAAACTTTCCCAATGGCTTTACGTACCCCTAGCTGACTACATAGGTGCCGCCTGCCCCTATCTCCACTAGGTGTACCCTACTTCCCATTATTCGATCGGCTCCCTAACTCGTAGATACCCGTGCTGGCCCCACAGTGGGGTGTATCACTCCCCTAAAGTGGCAACCTGATACAACGGACATGCATGGCTTATACCTACACGATGCAACAACGTCTTACCTACCAGCCCGGGTCCACACACGCATATGAAACCCGTTGGACTTGCGTTGCCACCGCTCCCTGTTTTGGCCTCTTATAGCCAAACCCAGTATGCGTGTCCCGTCCTCGACTTGGGTCGAGCCCACAAAGATACGTTTTGGGATACTGGTTGAAATTGGCCCCCACTATTTACCACAAGCATTCCACCTAAGCTTGTCCCCATTAGTCCATCCCACTTAACCCACTTAGTCATGTTCATTTACATGTGTGTTTGGTTAAGTCTAATCGTATTTCAAATGCCTCTAAAGGCAACCACCAGATTCCTCATGCCACCCAAGGCACCTACTTAACCCCCATGTCCCACCTTACATGATTATCTGGTTAAGTATTTCTTAGTTCATTAAGGCCATAACCTCATAAAGACCTCTCACATTAGACTGGCATTTATGGCAGCTGGATTTGCCGAGCGGGTCCGGGCAGTCTTACACCATAAAAGAGTCTAACCCCGTGTCTTTACAGCTGTTATTCTTTAGTTTGGGCCTAGGACCTCTCACATTGGGCCGACATTTGTGACTACTGGATTTGCCGGGCGGGTCCGGGCAGGTTTACGTCACAAACGGGTCCAACCTCGTGTCCTAAGCATTGATTATTAATAATAATCCACTTTCCCCCAATTTTATTAATTCCCTACTTGAATTATTAATTACTTCCTATTTTTAACAATGTCCATAATTGACTCAATTATGGACATCCATTCATGGTATGCAAAATCTTACAAAATTGCACCCAATTTATTAATTCCTAATATTACCCCTACCCCACGTTTGAACGTTTATTCGCAAAATATATGTTAGACTCGAATAGCCTAACTCATAGCATAAAAGAGATTATCATAATAACAACATGTATATGTGACCAAATGAATCATAATAAGGGGTGAAACTTACATATGTCCAACTTGCATAGATTATACATGTCATGGACCTAAAGGTGTCAACTTGTTCAAAATTCACCTAATATGATCTCAATCAATTTTCATAAGCTTACATATGAACATGTGTGAATCAACACCATCTAATTTTTTAACAACATGGTTTTATATGGGTACACCTAACTCAATAGGCAAATTCCCATAATCAAGTTTTATTTAATTATAATTTCAAGTTTATGGGTATACCTAACCTAATAGGCAAATTCCCATAAACAAGATCCATTTAAATTAAGAAAAAAAAACATAACTTTAAGCATGATCCAACAACATGATTTTTCAACATAATATAGCATGATTTATAACATGGCATAGTATGATAGTATAACATAGCTTGACATGATTCTCAACATAGCACGACATAGAATGACATAGCATATACATTTTACATCATACGACAACATAATAACATAATAAGAGATCCACAATATATAGAATTTACAATTACAAATCACATCACTTTCTTGTGATCCATTCATAACTGAGTCAAATTAGTTTGTAGTAGTCTTGTGAGAATCATCATACTCACCAACAAAAGAAAAGAATTAGAGAAAGAGAGATCTTTTGATTTGATTTGTGTAGATTTAGTTGTAGATGATTAGGCTTCCTCTTCTTAATTTGTGACGGCTATGATGAACTCCATGGCAGCAGCATGACGGTAGCTTCTCTAATTTTACAAGTGATTTAGGTCTAGGGTCTACCCACTTATTTATAGATTTTTAGAATTCATTTAGGCCATTAGATTTAACCTAGAAATAACCGCAGCCGTTCAGACAAGATGGGGTTTATCTTGTTGACTCAGCAATGAGTCAGAAGTGACTCAGCAAACACTCAGCATATTAATAAACTTCTATTCATGTCATAAATATATATATATTTTCTACAATGTACATATTAGATACATCCCCCTTTACTTATTATTGTTTTTATATACATATTAGATACATCCCCTCTCTCACACACTTATTAATATTTTTATATTCATATTAGATACATCCCCTCTCTTACACAGTTATTAATATTTTTATATTCATATTAGATACATCCCCTCTCTTACACACTTATTAATATTTTTATATTCATATTAGATACATCCCCTCTTCTACACACTTATTATTATTTTAGCAACTTTAGTGTTAATAGAAAATTCGGGGTGTTATAGTTCCATACCTTGTCATAGTTGGAAATCCAATCCAATAAGCGTCCACAGTTTTGATTGTATACTATATATGTAGAGCGTGAGATGCAAGCGTTATGCTAGATTATTATTTATTTTATTGGGACACAGTTATAATATCAGAAAAGATATGATTTCAAATGTTTTGGGTTATCGTAAGGTAAAAACTGTCTGTGTTTATATGTGGATTGGTCTTACAATTATCCTTTTCTTTAAGATTTTTAACTTTAGAATCAAATTAGATGATATCAATAATTTAGTGAGTTTTATCTCATGCTGGTTCACCAGATTGATCCTAGCGTTTGCAATGCTCAAGTCAGACCGAGTTTTATAGGTTTAGGATATCAGACACTTTGAAGAGATGAGCTGAAAGAGTTCAGAAGTATGATATTATATAGTTATTATTCCCCTGTGTATTGTATATGAGGACATATTTTTATAAACTATCCAGATGTATTGATGTACTCTAATGATGGCAAGTTTTTATTTCAAGCTCTCAATAAAGTTATTTATATATTATATTTGTTCCGCTACATTGTGAGACTCTGATTCTGTATTGGTCCTTCTTCTTGTTCCTCTATTCTTAATTTTCTTTCTTATCTCGTCCTCTAACTTCTTTCTTTTAGCTTTCTTGGTTTTCGATACTTGAGTTTGGATACAGGATGTATAAGTGTCTAAATTCGAGAGTCGAAAATTTCTGGGATACTACATTCGATCTCAAATTTTTTCTTAGACCTGTAATTCTAGTGTATGTACATTCCTTTTATATACATTTTTCTAGAATTTGAAAAGAGACTGGAGTTGAACTAAGGATTGCAATTCAGATCTAGAATCTAAGATCACCTTTTCACTTTATGTGAAAATTTATATTTACTATTTTAAAATGTAAACTTATCTCATTGGCTTGGATTGATTCTTATGCCTAGGATCTATTGTTATTTTTATTTTTCAACAATGTTTATTAGTAATTAATCTTTTTCCTCCATATTATCGCACATATCTATTTTAGATTGTTGTTTTACATATATATTTGGAGATCCACTCCAAATATTTTGTAGTTTGTGGAATTAGTAGTTTTAATCTAGGCCTGCAATTTGGGATGAGTAAAAATAATTGTTTAAGACTACCGCATAATTTTGTTATATTTTGTGTTTCCTATATTTGATTTTATGGAAAGAATATCTGTTGCTTTTTTAAAATATACTGATATTCTCTACCATTCTATTTTTTAAAATATGGCATTTGAATTGACAAGGGATACATATACATAAAAAAGAAAGTGGTGTTTCAAGTACATGATTTTCTTTATATTTTATATTGCCTATTCCAAATAAAATAAGAATATACACTCCTTGTGATTTTGACCATAGTTTAGTATCTTTCATTTTAATGAATTTATGGAAATCATTGGAAAATCTTCCAAAGAAATACTATCTTAGCAAATTAAATATAGAAGTGCATTCCAATAGTTAGATGTGGATAGAATACATAAATTACAACAACACTGAATTTTATGCATAACAATTGCGTAACAAATAAGAAGAAAATTAAATAAATGAGTGGAACGAGAACTAAAATAAATAAATAAATCAAATCAAATCAACTTAAAATCTATATGCATGTAGAAACATGCCTTTGGCGACATGTTGTGTTATTGTTCTCCCTACGTGTAGAGTCTACTGGTCGGTCCACTTTAAAAACCTATATTTAATGGCCTGTCCACACTAAAAACCAAATGTAGTAGATATACAATCTATTTATCTCCTGCAACTTTATGTGTTTATTAACCATTACGATAATTTTTTTTCATGGATTAATATAAAAACTGGTCACCTTTGCTAAAAAAACAAATGCTTAAGTAATGAATTAATAAATAAGTACAAGTAAGGTAGCTATTTGAAGTTAATGGGTTAATTATCCATATTGATTAGCATTTGCCAAACAGTTAATAGAAAATGGTAGATTACAACCGTAATTAATGGGTAATAAGTGGAATTTGAATTTAATGGTTGCAATCTAGTAAATAGAATTAATGTTGTAATTTAAATTAAAAGGGCAATAAATTAATAAGACTGATTTTGAAAGATTGAACAAATAGAGACAAATGGGTTAATGGGATTGACTATAACGGAATTCGACTATAATGGAATACTAACAAAGATTATGGATAATAAAATTAACAATTTAACATAATCCTGGGAAATGTCCACTGGGTTTGTCATGGACGAATTTACATTTATGATATGTAATAAAATTAATGGTGATTTATTGATGAATAATATTTGATTAAGTCAAATACTAAACTGCAGCAATGCTAATTTATACCTAGGATAATTAATTGGACTTAATGCTTTAGTGATGCAAGGTAAGTAGAGTCATTTGGCGGAAGTCTGCCTTATATCCTGAGTCTACCAATAGTCCGTCGCACTTACTACTAATCTGGGTATCAATAACCAATAATCTATGACTGCATAAGAGTTAGGACCAACCTTTATTAAGGTATTAACCGGCATAAAGAGCGGTGAGAGGGGTTTAATTCCAAGTTGATGTTTTTAGTAGCCATTGGATCTGCCTCCCTACCAAAAGAAGAAAGCAATTGAGATTTTTAATGATTAAAAATAATAGGTCAGGAAAAAATTTCTTTGATAAAGAACTTGTAAAAAGTCACAATATTACTGGTTACAGGGTGATGAAAGGACCTATTTTGGAATTAAGTTATAAAGTGGTCCGGACCATGAGGAGATATTTAGTGGTTGTTGGAGACTCCTTGAGGTATCAAGTGGTTATTGGAACCACTTTGGTAATCTTAGGGACCGTCTCTTTCCATTTGAAGTACTAAACGGATAAATGAGACATGTAGTGGAATTCCCAAAATTGTTATGCTTGCGGGATATTAAGTAACCGAGTTAGATTCCATCTAAGGATATGTATTAAATGATCGCGCGATGGTACCAAGAGTCTACCTATCCTGTGGGAAGTAATAAGAAGTTAGGAGACTTCCACACAAGTCTAACTAGTTAGTAAAACATGGGCTCATTGAGGAAAGGGCTCAAATAACAAGGAGTATACCAATCCTATTCGTACTAAGTATACTAAGTGTGAAATAGGGCTTCAGTATTCACACTATCCGGTAGCTTAGAAATATTTAAAAGAAATGTCTTGCAATTGCAGATTCCTGTTTATAGGATTATTTTAAATTAAGAAAATAAATTTTCGTACATTTTCAGTAACCAACCAATTAGGAATATGTATACCTTCCTAAAGATAAGACTTACAAAGAAAGTAAGTAAAAGAGTAATACAACTAAAAGATGTTACAAAAAGAAAAAGAGTAAAAAAAAATTAAAGTTAAGATGCTTGGTAATCAGAAAAGAACATAACCTATTACAATAAAAGTAGAATATCATAGGCTAAGGCTAGGAACCGAGTCAATAGGTTGGGCTCAAATCTAGGATGGGCTAAAAAGAAAGAAAGATGGAATAAGAAAACCTGAATGTTTGCAAGTAAATTGTAATAGAGCTTGTAATTAAAAGAAAGAAAAAAGAAATAAAGTAGGAAAGGCTTATTATAAATAAAACTTATATTTGGTTTTAAGTTTAATAAGAATGTAACAATTGTGGTATGTTTATGTTGCAAATGCTGATTGGGAAAAATAGGTGACTAATAAAGTTCATAAGTACATAAGCTTAGATCAGAGAGAACTAGGCAGGTAGCTCTAATCAGTGTTATAATAAAAGAAAAGAAAATTAAACTAAATGCATAATGAAGATTAGACCCTAAGTAATAAAATAGTGAGATGGGCTTGGAGAAGTTCGAACAGAGTCTGAATGAAGCGCTTAACGAAGAAGATCATCACAGATTGTTTGAATATAATAGAAGTATGTCCAACATAATGTTCAACGAGGCTGGAGAGCAGTGTGAGACTTCTACAGAATGCGAGGATACACTAGGATGGCCCTTTGGAGTAGGCCTAACAAAGATGCACCCTTGGAGGCACGTCTGTAATGGCTCAATCAAAAGAGTATGCCTTGGATGCATTTATATCGAGGGAGGCCAGAAGACTGATGGGTGACTTTAGGATTTTTCGGTTGCCTCAGCTCCGAGAGTAGACTTTATGTCCAGGACCCAATAAGGATAGTAACCATTCGAATACTTGTTATCTTAGTCAAAACGAGTATGGGAAAGATTAGAGATAAATCAACATGCAAATAATCTTTCATAATCGAGACACTAGATGAGGGAAAATGCCAACTGGATGTTTAAATTGTTTATTATAGAGCGTGGCCACTTAGCTCTTGATGGGTCTTTCAATTAGTTGAGGGAGGTTGTGCGGAGCCATAGCCACGGTGTAAGAGACAGAATGAATAGAATATCTGTATTGTGTGTCTAACGAAGATGTCCTATATACATATAAAATTCATGACTGAGTTCCGTACAAGGGTGGGCCTTATGAGAGGAACTTTGGTAGTAGACAACATAATTACGTGTAAGTCTTTGATGTATTCGCCGAGTGGTACATCGTGGATGTATGAGCGTTGGGCGAGCTGATGCTAACGCAATTTCATTTTTTCTCATTAGATGGTGGAACATCTGTATCGTAGGACTCATGAAGCTATCATTTACATATACAGTTGGAGTACTCTTTCATAGCATGGCGATGTAGACATAACGAGGAGGGTACTATGTGTAGTGCCTAGATATGTTGGGCATATATCTACATATATATGGATTATTAGGTTTGATCTACTAGGGAGTAGATGAGTACAATTTACACATAAAGGCAGAGAGTTATAAATCCTAATAACCAAATAAATAGAAAATCGGTGTAGAACACTATATGTAGTGTTGTTCTTAAAAAGTGTAATTTGTCCATTTAACAAAACTTTAGTTCTAACCCCCTCCTCATAACAAACCTGCAGGTTTGACAATGGAAGAGATTTTCCAGCATAGAGACACTTTCTTAGTAAATGTCATTGTTATGTTAAATATTTACTTATTATCATATTTTATCTTATTCTGCTGTGAGATATTTATTTTGAGCTTTGATATATCAATCTTTTCCTTTCTGTAGGACACTAGACAAACCAACTTCGGTTTTAGTGGATTTAGGTATTAGCATTTTGGAATTTGGATTGTTACATTTAGTATCAAACCATAGGTTTAAGATTCTTATATAGATAGTTAGTGAACTATTTGTATTTTCAAAATGTAAATATATGATATTATATATACCTAGATTCATGGAGAAACCCACTTGGAAAGATAAATGACATATGGAAAAGGTTAGAATATCCTTTTTGTACACTAAGATAATAGTTATGGAAATTTGAGAACAGTCGACCCTTGAGTGGCTAGATATAAGGAGTTCAATATGTTTTGAAATAAAAAGGAAAATTCCATGTGTTAGTATTTACAAAATTTAGTATTTCATATTAGTGGGTTTGTCAATAGAAACTTATAATATAAGAAAGAGTAAGTAGGAAAATGGACTAGGAATATATGTAAATATTTGGAGAAAAGATAACACTAGACTCTGATTTCAGTTCAGCATGGCTGTGGAAAATTACTGTTAAAGAGGATCTGGATAAAGGAATATGATTTTGAGCAAAGAATTTAGAATGAAAATTAAAGAAACCACTTTTTACTTAGCCTTACAATTAATCTATTAAAAGGACTCGAAAAAGAAAGCAGATATAGAGAAACACATTCCTAAAAGAGTCTCAAGTTTCAAAATTAAAAGTTTTACAGTTTTTATGCATTTTATTAATTTGAAATATTGAGATTAACATTAAAATAAATCTTGGTAAAAATATAAATATTCATTTTAAAAAATAAAGTGCGTAAGCAAGTTGTGGGGATGAAGCGATATGAGTGGTTAAGGAAAAGCGAAAATATAAATTAATTAAGCATTATATGTTGTGCACAGATGTGTTAGAAGCAGGTTTAGATACATAAATAGATAGTCTTTTATAAAATAACTATTTGGAAATGAAAGATAAGAACCCGCTTTGAGTCTATCCCTAAAATTATATCTTTTAAGAACTTGAAATGAATAAGTTTTGGAAAGAGTTTTCAAGTTTTATCCTGAAAAGTTTACTAAATTTCAAAATTTTAATATTATAAATCTAGAAAATTCCATTAAAATAATTTTTGAAACAAGCAGAATTGAAAAGGATGGGTTATGACGCACTTTTGCTCAATAAAAAGAATTGTAAGATAAGATTTTATGAATTAATAAGTTTGTAAGTAAACATGTTTGGTTAAAGTAATAAGGAAATGTGTAGAGAAAGAGGTATACAAAATATAGGTGAAACACTATATTTTGTGCTACCTATTTCGACAAAAAAAATCAAAAAATATTAAAATAATAAAATTTTCTTATTACTTTACGGAAAATACAAAAATTTTCTTTAGAAAAGATTTATGGAAACTTTGATCTTAATAGTTCCTCTTAAAAAAGAAATGTGTCCAACTGAGTTAAAATGCATAACCGTTTGAAAGGACGAAAACAATAGCGAATGAATAGAGGTAATCAATCCTATCTACTCTCTCTTTTTACTTTTGGGAAAAGTTTTAAGAATATAAACTTTAGAGAAATAAATATGTTTTCGTGAATGGTTCCAGTAGTGCGCTTGAATACTAGGTAGAGCTTAAGGAAATTATCTCGGTATGGGAATTGATTACGAAACTTGGGCAGTAAGTGTAGAAAGTCTTAAGAGAGAGATTAAGAAGTAAAAGGGAGAAATTTTCAATACTCAAAGGTTATATAATAGTGTAAGAGGATTGAGAAAAATGATATTTAGAAATGATTCTCCCAAATGATAATTATTTTAATAGAGAAGAGTTAGAGGAAATTTCAAAACTTGTATGGTTTATGTATGAAGGATTGAAAGAGATGGATTTTGCATAATTATAGATTTAATAAAAGGCACAAGTTAAGTGAAAAAGATTTGTTTATTCTTGAGAGAATGAACTTCCATGAAAATCATTAAATAATGATAAAGAATTAAACTCCAGGAAAGGCCAAAAATCTATTAATTGAAATGAAGAGGAAATGTACTATAAGAGCAAGTTTGGAAATTTTTTGTAGGAGAAATTACGACATGGTTTATAATTAGTGAAATCCTTTTTTCAGCATTTCTTGAGGAAATAAAAGGTTCAACATGTTGTCTTATTTTTTGGCAGAGTGAGAATTAGGCCTAATAATAGGGGATTGCTTCATAATGACATAAGGTATGTTAGATTTTAGATCTATCGAGGTATTGGAGCAGTTAGCCTATGCCTATCAAGATATTATCAGTGGTCAGAGATAGGGTTTTCAATGGGTCATGTCGGGTTCGAGTCGGTTAGCTCGAGTTCAGATCAATTCTTAGACGGGTCGGGTTAGCCCATTTATTAAATGAGTTATATTTTCTTAACCCGTATCCAACCCGTTTATAAACGGGTTGACCTAACCTGATCCATGTAACCCGTTTATTTAAACGGGTCGGGCCGGGTTAAATAGGTTGATCTATGAACCCCATAAACCCGTTTACTTGACTATATTCTTAAAAATGGTCTGCATTTTAGAAATTCATCTAGTAAAATATAAACATAAGATACAATACGCGAGCATTCAAATCCATATTTCACATGAGCATCGAGCAACATCAATGCATACAGTTAATTCAAGATGACATTATACAAATAATATTATACGTATTACGACAATCAAGTCATTAAATAACAATGATACAAATAATCAAATATTCATAATCAACATGACAGTGATACTCAAATAAAACAGATACTCAATTCAATGAAAATAAAATAAAAGGAAAGTGTATACTCTAAAGTCTGAAGGTTGTGGTGGCTTGTTGTAAAGTGTAAACTAGGGTAATCCATAGTTGTGTCCGTATGCAGAATTCACAAAGATAGCAAATAAAAGTAACAACACTAAGTCTAATAGGCTTAGCCCGGTCCGTGTATGCATAATTGTGTATGCCATATGATGAATAAAAATATATATTATGTAACGACCCGCATTCTACGTATCGGAGGATCATAGGATATTTATTTCATTTTCATACGAAGTCATATGATCATGTAACTTTGGGAAACGACTATTGGGGTCATTTCCCACATCCACGATTTTTGCCGAATTTTAAATGACTGTTTTTCCATTGGGGAATCTTGTTTCGCCTATAACTTTTGATTAGTAAGGAGCTGTAACATGAAATCACTTCCATCGGATTTGGATGATGGTTTGTCATTCCGTAGAGTGGTCACATTAATCAAACGGACTTACCGTTTGGGAGATATGGCTGAAATAACATTTGAAGATGGAAAAACAGCCAAATTGGGCTCAATAGAGTGATTAGCAGCTAGGCTCATTACCCATTTCGGGATTAGGGTTATGGTAGGGCTGAAAGGGTTTGGAGAAACATTCCCTTTCATTTTTCTAGCCGCCACAAACATTTCTCTAACCCCAGTAATGGCCTTCGTCTTCCAATTCTCTCTCTAATCACATATTAGCCAAATCTACATTAAATTAAGTTAGATTAGCATCAAAATCGAGGTAGAGCTTCTGCACTACATAGGAATACGAGCCAAATCAGTTACAGTTTCAGATATATCATTTATTTGTGGCTAAGATGAGTGATTTGCATGCTTTTTCACTAATTATGGGTGATTAGTGATAATTAGCAAAATTATGACTCAGAAAAATAATAAAAAATATGCATAAATTCTAGAATCACAATTTATGTCACAGATATAAATTTGGGTTAATTTTGATTAAGTTTGTTAATCTGGAGAATTTAGGGGATTAGGGGAAAATCATGGATTTGGGTATGTTTGATCTAAATTTACAAGTCAAATTGTTGCTTTAGTGTTTATTGGTTGATTCCACATGTTACTACTACTGTTTGGGATGTTTTATGATTGTTTAGTAAAGTTAGAATGGTCAAAAACGTCGTCGTGAGGCGAAAATGGTTTTTTTTGGAAAAATGGTGCAGGCTATGGGTCGCGTGACGGACAAGGTGGAGGGGCTCGAGCGACCGACCCAATAGAGCTCGTGTGACCAACCCGATAAAGCCTAAGAACCCGACCAGGTGATTTTGAGTGGCTGACCTAGTGACATTTGAAGCGAACGGCCTGGAGATTGCTCGACCAACCGAACCTAGTGAGGTAGCACAACCGAATCAGGGGGAGCTCGAGGGACCGACCCTATGTAGGATGAATGACCGACCGACCCTGTGAAGTATGAGCGACCGACCCTATGGAGTATGTACGAGCAATGATGATCGTGAACTCTTCTGAAGATAAATTCCAATCCGACCAAACTCGAGATGCTAAGGAAGTCCAGATGAGAAGTTATCGCTTAGGATTCAAATGAGGATCAATGGGTTAACTTCTAGAGTTAAGCTTTGCTGCGGGACGTCTGCAAAGGGGTTATCGATATTTATAACTTTAGTTCACTTTTGAGCGATGGGGTATTGACTATAGACCAGTGCAATGGGGTCAGAGGTTGTATGGAGTTGGACTCCATCAGGTCCCCAAAGGGCAAAGTGGTCGTAGCGATAGTTGTACAGAGCTAGACTCCATCATGGCCCCAATGGATCTGGTGATCAAAAGTGGTGGATATCATATACTTTACGCACTGAGTGAGAGAAGTGAGGATGATTGCTATGTTTAATGGTTGCTATCACCATGCACGCACATTTCCATTTTTGTATATGTTAGTTGTTAACCCCGTTTTTAGAACACAGTTCACAACGAAGAAGCATTAACGGACAACGACACACAACACAACCGACTTTAGTCGTTTCCACGGCATGGACCCCGTAGTCATCCGCGCGACATGAATTTAGGGCGTTGGCACGAGATGATTCGAATTCACTGCACTCATGCCGTCCGCACCAAACATATCCATACTGTAAAATACATGACATGAAATAATGTCGTTAACACAACATGAGATGCCCACAACTCAAATCAGCGCCGCTTTAACGCCATGGGATGTCAGCTCTTCGGTATCATGATATAACCAAATACTGCATGGCGTAAGTCTTGGGACGGCATGGTTTAAGTCATCGTATACGACATGCTTTTCATGTGTATTATCCTTAAGCCGTATGCCAGCAATCCAATTGAGCCGTAGAGTTTAAGGTTGCCAGAAGCATACCATTCAAGCCCTCCCAAAGAGCTTTCATGCCATAAAGGATCCATACCATTGCCACAACTTGAAGTAAAATCATTACATATGTGGGGAACTGAAATATGTCGTTGGATACTTGGTGTGTGCATAATGAAAGAATGAATCATATATCCGGGTAGCCAAGCCATTTTTGTTCATAATGTAAGCATTCCCAGGCCGTAGAATTCATTTCACTAGTCTTCATGTCATTACATCATGTCGTAGCATAGAGGCATGTCGTTGGGAATGTCAAATCTATCCTCTAGGACTCATACTGTGTAGACTGCTGGCAAATGAACAACACGTGAGCAAACTCAAGCCGTTTTTCATCTCATCTAAGTCGCAAGGGATGAGCGAAGAAGCCACGTGGGAGCTAAAGCTTAACACATAAATGATGTATTAAGATCAGCCACGTAGATTGTGTAAAGACCGGATACTTTCATAACCACTTTGGATCTAAACAATGGTCATGCCACAAGCTGTTCATGTCGCCAGCCATCCATGTCGCGCTGCAGAAGTAAGAGCAAGCCGTAAGTAATACATGCGGAGACTAATTCAAGTCGAGTGGGCTCATGTCATTGTGTGGTCGAGGCGTCACCAGTTTATCCATGTTGCTCAAAAAGAAGGTTATTCCATGTCGTTCAAATTCATAAGGGCGGTGATATCAGAAAGTGAGGTGGCAGTCAAGTGTGGACGGGCAACTTTGTAAGGAATAAGAATGTGAATTAATATAAATACACACGGACAACTGTATCCAACTTGAGGAAACACACGTTTCATTCATGAGTTGGTTTGGAACCATGGCAAGCGAAGCCAATTCGTTTCAATATAAATGAGTAATGCCGCAAGTCGCTAATTCCTTTACGGCATAAGTCTGGGAACAGCTGCATACGTTTGTACATGTTTGAGCCATGTCGCTTGCGTCTCTGTCACCATACCATGTCGTGATTCACGACATGATTCATGTCGTGTACATCCATTGCTTGACACAAGTCACGACGACATAAGTCATGTCGAAATTGAATCATGGCGTTTTCAGCATAATTACAGAATTGCCACCCGGGCTAAAATCACCTATAAATACCCCTCATCATTCATTTGAGGGGGGCACCGAAAATTCATTTCTACAAGGAAACTCCGTCAAATTCAAAGCTCATCTATAACTTCTCTAATGGCTTCCATGGATTCAACAACACTTTTCTAACTTCATGAAGATCGAATCCAAATCAATGATCATTAGAGTTCTCTACGATTGGATCTAAGCACCTTCAATCTCAGTCAAGCTACATAATAAATCTCTTAAGCAATTTAATATCTTCTCTAATCCTCTCCAAAGCGTAAATTGAGTGTTAATTCACTATGAGATCTATGAAGTTCATGAAAGAGGATCAAAGCACACAAGTGGTTGAAAATTCATCACAAAGCTAAAGGATCTCTTCATTTTCTTCACCAAATTCAAGAGAGACTAGATCATAAGGAGGGGAAAAAGAGAGAATAGATTGTAATGAGGGAAAATTCATATGTTGTAAGCTTGAATATTATAATGAGAACTGATTGGAAGTGCACGTAGATTCATATTGAATCGAACTACTATAAAAATTCCTTTGTGTTCTTACTTGTTTTTATCCGTTTATTTTGTGATTACGCGGTTCCATATTCTTACCGAATCGTTGAAGTGTAGTTTTACACCTTTGGTGTTTGATCCCAAATTTGGAGCAAACATTTGGCGCCCACCGTGGGGCCGCGCTCGCATCTCCTACCTCTTCTTGCACTCTCCCAAAGTTGAGATCCTTGCATTAAAGCTCTAAGTTGCATCCTTCTCCGAAATTATGGCCAAATCCAAGAAGACTACTAGCAAAACCATGTTAGAAGCCGACAATGTTGCTAATGAAGAAACACCGCTTGCAAATCGCTTTGAAGTTGGTGAAAACTCGGAAAGCGGAGCCGGTGTGACCAGAAATGAATTAAAAATCGCTATTGCCAACGTCAACAGCCGAATGGATGCATCTACTAAAATGATGATGGAGAAACTTGATGCCATTCTTAATGCTCGATCAAATCCAGCCCCTCCGCAAGCTCATGTCGATCTCGAAGATAATACCAAATCACCCGCTTTCGATCATAACCGCAACAACAATATGGAACTCGATTATGATGGGGAAAGTGACGGGGATGAAGCTAATGTCGAAGAATTGAGATCAAAAGCTAAGAACCATTCCAAAGTGAACATACAAAAAGCCGCTAATCCTATCACGGGGGCACCTCTTCGTCGAGAAGGCAAAGGGCCTAAGCTCTCTAATCAAGATCATATGCCTAGACGAACATTTGGTAAAGAGCTCAGTTTCACAGAGCACCGTAGCACTGAAGAATACATTTCGGACATGATTGAACGAGCCATGAAAAAGAATCAGGCTAGCAAGGATGACGAAAGAGAGTGGGACTTCTCTCCCGATAGGACTCCATTCACCAAAAGAATCCTTGAAGCAGAATGTCCGAAGAAGTTCAATCCTCCAACTCTGCCTCCGTACAATGACCTCGTTGATCCGAACTATTTCCTATTCAAGTATGAATGGCATATGAGTGCAGCTAAGGCAACCAATGAGATGAGATGCACGTACTTTCCTCTCTACTTCGAAGGTGTTGCATCACTATGGTTCACAAAGCTGCCACCCAAGTCTAACGATCGATTTTCTGACCTCACCAAAAAGTTCAAGGAGCAGTTCCGCCTCTATGCTACTAAAGCCAAGGATGCTATAACACTTTCAACAATGAAGCAGAATCCAGGGGAAACTGTCAAAGCCTTCCTCAGTCGATTCAATGTTGCCTTGTCTGAAGTGAGGAATCCAGAGCCACGCATAATTCTCATGGCTTTACTTGACGATATAGGAAAAACAAGCGAATTCGGAAGATGGATAAAAATGAAGGAACCGACCACGCTTGACAAGTTCTATAAGAAAGCAGAGGAGGACATGAGAGTAGACGACAACCCTATACCCCTTCTGGTCATTGATGGTAATCAACTCCTTGAAGCTCCTAAAAATACGGCTATCCAATCTAACCAAAAGAATAATCAGGGGCAGAAGCGAACCAATGATGGGAACGACAACAAGACTAATAAGAAGTCTCGCCTTTTCAACTCATCAGAGCTAACGCCTTTGAATGACACCCCTGAAAATATCTATCTTGCAACAAAGAATTCTGAAGAGTATGCAGAGCCAAATCCGATAAGGATAAGTAATAAAGCAGCAAGCTTGGGGAAATTCTGCAAATTTCATAACCAACCTGGTCATAACACCAACGAGTGCCGACATCTGAAGAACCTCATTGAGGAATTGATCAGGAAAAACAGGTTACAGCAGTATGTAAAGAATCTACAAGACAATGATCCTTCTGCTGCTCCCTAAGGGCAAGGGGCACCAAATGATCAGTTTGGTCCAAGCAATATAGACTCTGCTCAAATCATGCTAAGACTGATCATAACCTGATAACCGCTGACGGTGCTCCAATTCTAATGGCTTGGAGTAAGCGATCAACGTTGCTACATCTTTACTCGATGCTCTATTTCTCGCATTAGTTCATGCTTTATTTCGCATTTTACTTTCTGTTATATTCAAAACATTATGTAAACAGTTTGTAATAATCTGCAAGTGATGCACTGAACATTTGCTCTATGACTAAGAGCATATCTGTTTGAATGAATTTCCTGCTTTCAAAGTTATATGTCAATTCAAAGCTTTCTTAAAAGATGGTTTCATATTGCAGGCCATTAGTCGAGCGCTTGTTCCTGAAACATCACGACCCCAACAACGCTAACTCAAGAGCCAAATGTTGTAAATATCAACATGTACAAATGCAAAGTAGGAAAAGAGCTGCCTTGAAAAGTGAATGGGAAGGTTGAGCGAGCAAGCGCTACGACAAACAAGTACGAGAGCTAAAACTTTTATCGAAGGGGCACTTCCCTAAGTGGGAGGTTCAGAGCTTCAGTTCCTAAACTAGAATAGCATGCTAGGTCGAGCATTTGACAAAGGGACTGATGGATGCCCCGTGAAATGATATAACAGCCACCAAATCCGTTTGCGTAGCATCTGGAATCCCCAGATGTGAAGAATGAAAATCCATTTGCGTAGCATCTGGAATCCCCAGATGTGAAGAACGAAAATCCATTTGTATAGCGTTTGATATGATCAGACGTGAAGAATGAAAATCCATTTGCGTAGTGTTTGATATGATCAGACGTGAAGAATGAAAATCCATTTGCATAGCGTTTGATATGATCAGACGTGAAGAATGAAAATCCATTTGCGTAGCGTTTGATATGATCAAACGTGAAGAATGAAAATCCATTTGCGTAGCGTTTGATATGATCAAACGTGAAGAGTGGAAATCCATTTGCGTAGCGTTTGATACGATCAAACATGAAGAATGAAAATCCATTTGCATAGCCATTTGTGTAGCGTTTGATATGATCAAACATGAAGAATGAAAATCCATTTGCGTAGCATTTGATATGATCAAACGTGAAGAATGAAAATCCATTTGCGTAGCGTTTGATATGATCAAACGTGAAGAATGAAAATCCATTTGCGTAGCGTTTGATATGATCAAACGTGAAGAATGAAAATCCATTTGCGTAGCGTTTGATATGATCAAATGTGAAGAATGAAAATCCATTTGTGTAGCGTTTGATATGATCAAACGTGAAGAATGAAAATCCATTTGCGTAGCGCTTGATATGATCAAACGTGAAGAATGAAAATCCATTTGCGTAGCGTTTGATACGATCAAACGTGAAGAATGATAATCCATTTGCGTAGCGTTTGATACGATCAAACGTGAAGAATGAAAATCCATTTGCGTAACGTTTGATACAAATATGATCAAACCTGAAGAAAGAAAATCCATTTGCGTAGCGTTTGATATGATCAAACGTGAAGAATGAAAATCCATTTGTGTAGTGTTTGATATGATCAAACGTGAAGAATGAAAATCCATTTGCGTAGCGTTTGATATGATCAAACGTGAAGAATGAACATCCATTTGCGTAGCGTTTGATATGATCAAACGTGAAGAATGAAAATCCATTTGCGTAACACCTGATTACTTCAGATGTGAAGAATATCGGACTTCTAATCCATTCACGTGACATCTGATCATTTCAGACATGGCAGAATTATTGGGCACTAAAACCCGAAGTCTACCCTTAGCTGGGGCATAACACGTAAAGTCCTTGCTAGGGGCACCCAGTTGATCGTCAGAATCAGGAAGCACCTGATCCGATCACGACAAACATTGTGTTTTGACCAAAAGCTCTCTCTGGGGCACTCCTTATAAAATTCCCGATGCTTGGATTAATCAGTACGATTGAATGACAAAAGTCCCCAATTGACTGAATTAATCAAACCGGATTGTAAACAGAATTTGAATATTAATCACTTAACTTGCGTAGTGTCTGAAAATCTCAGACACGACAAATACAAAATTTTAGCCTGAATACAGATTTGAAATTCAAAATACTTCCTGCGAAGAAGACTGATAACGACTCCTTAAAACCGGGGCATAAATATCCAAGTCTTCTTCGAAAGGAAACAGAGAAATTTCTCCAAAACACATTTCTCAAATGAGAAACATCGCATACCATCATATAAGTTATAAAGCGATAATGTTAGAAATCCATAGTCGACATAGTTGATTAGTTGATTACAAGCATTAACGCAAATTCAAATTAGAATATCGTATTTGTGCAGACAATATTTGACGAGTTATAAATTGTTAAATAAAATAATTCTGTGCAGACACTTTATTCAATTCAAAATATAATTCGCTATAGATCATTTCATATTGATTAACTAATTCACCATCGGTACAGACAGTCGACGGTGTCCATAAGTCCAAAATTGTGCAATCACTTGTTTTAATTGCAGAAGAAGTGGCATGAAGCATACGAATTCAAAGAATGGTTCATCTTAGCAAAACAAAAAGCTTCGACAGAATCTAAATGCAGAGTGTGTTCATTTCGAAGCCCGCATTTCTGGGAAGCAGGAAATACAAGCTTCGAGGGGAAAATGTTGACCACGTTTTTAGAACACAGTTCACAATGCAGAAGCATTAATGGACAATAACACACGACACAATCGAATTAAGTTGTTTCCATGGCCTGGACCCCATAGTCATCCGCGCGACATGAATTTAGGTCATTGGCATGAGATGATTCTAAGTCACTACACTCATGCCGTCCGCACTAAACATATCCATACTGAAAAATACAAGACATGAAATAATGTCGTTAACACAACATGAGATGCACACAACTCAAACCAGTGCCGTTTTAACGCCATGGGATGTCAGCTCTTCGGTCTTATGATATAACCAAATATTGCATGGCGTAAGTCTTGGGACGACATGGTTTAAGTCATCGGATACGACATGTTTTTCATGTGTATCATCCTTAAGCCGCATGCCAGCTATCCAATTGAGCCGCAGAGTTTAAGGTTGCTAGAAGCATACCATTCAAGGCATCCCAAAGAGCTTTCATGCCATAAAGGATCCATACCGTTACCACAACTTGAAGTAAAATCATTACATATGTGGGGAACTAAAATATGTCGTTGGATACTTGGTGTGTGCATAATGAAAGAATGAATCATATCATCCGGGTAGCCAATCCATTCTTGTTCATAATGCAAGCATTCCTAGGCTGTAGAAACCATTTCACTAGTCTTCATGTCATTACATCATGTCGTAGCATGGAGGCATGTCGTTGGGAATGTCAAATCTATCCTCTAGGACTCATACCATGTAGACTGCTGGCAAATGAACAACACGTGAGCAAACTCAAGCCGTTTTTCATCTCATCTAAGTCGCAAGGGAAGAGCGAAGAAGCCACGTGGGAACTAAAGCTTAACATATAAATGATGTATTAAGATCAGCCACGTAGATTGTGTAAAGACCGGATTGTTTCATAACCACTTTGGATCAAGACAATGGTCATGCCACAAGTTGTTCATGTCGCCAGCCATCCATGTCGTGCTGCAGGAGTAAGAGCAAGCCGCGAGTAATACGTGCGGAGATTAATTCAAGTCAAGTGGGCTCATGTCTTTGTGTGGTCGAGGCATCACCAGTTTATCCATGTCGCTCCAAAAGAAGGTTATTCCATGTCGTTCAAATTCATAAGGATGGTGATATCAGAAAGTGAGGTGGCATTCAAGTGTGGATGGGCAACTTTGTAAGGAATAAGAATGTGAAATAATATAAATACACATGGAGAGATGTATCCAACTTGAGGAAACACACGTTGCATTCATGAGTTGGTTTGGAACCATGGCGAGCGAAGCCAATTCGTTTCAATATAAATGAGTAATGCCGCAAGTCACTAATTCCTTTACGACATAAGTCTGGGAACAGCTGCATACGTTTGTATATGTTTGAGCCATGTCGCTTGCGTCTCTGTCACCATACAATGTCGTGATTCATGACGTGATTCATGTCGTGTACATCCACTGCTTGACACAAGTCATGTCGAAATTGAATCATGCGTTTTCAGCATAATTACGGAATTGCCACCTGGGCTAAAATCACCTATAAATACCCTTCATCATTCATTTGGGGGGGGGGGGGGAGGGGGACCGAAAATTCATTTCTACAAGGAGACTCCGTCAAATTCAAAGCTCATCTACAACTTCTCTAATGGCTTCCATGGATTCAACATCACTTTTCTAACTTCATGAAGATCGAATCCAAATCAATGATCATTAGAGCTCTCTACGATTGGATCTAAGCACCTTCAATCTCATTCAAGCTACATAATAAATCTCTTAAGAAATTTCATATCTTCTCTAATCCTCTCCAAAGCTTAAATTGAGTGTTAATTCACTATGAGATCTATGTAGTTCGTGAAAGAGGATCAAAGCACACAAGTGGTTGAAAATTCATCGCAAAGCTAAAGGATCTCTTCATTTTCTTTACCAAATTCAAGGGAAATTTGATCATAAGGAGGGGAAAAAAGAGAGAAAAGATTGTAATGAGGGAAAATTCATATGTTGTAAGCTTGAATATTATAATGAGAATTGATTGGAAGTGGACGTAGATTCATATTGAATCGAACCACTATAAAAATTCCATTGTGTTCTTACTTGTTTTTATCCGTTTATTTTGTGATTACGCGGTTCCATATTCTTACCAACTCGGTGAAGTGTAGTTTTACACCTTTGCTGTTTGATCCCAAATTTGGAGCAAACATTAGTGTTACCGTCGAGTACTATACATCATGTTGTGCTAACTCTTTGGTTGCAGGTCCAGGTTCAGGTATGATTTATTTATACATGTTATTGCTTTATTTTATTGCTATCGCTCATACCACTTATTACCTTGTCTTGGATGTACATCCCAATCAAGGCATCAGTAATCATCCAAACAATGTGAAGATCTCCGGTCATCAACCATCATCTTCATTGTTGACTTTCAATCGTAGTATTAATTATTCAAAATGGGTTAAACCTGGTCTTTCCGAATAATTCACATATCTTATAATCAAGTTCTATAAAACACATCATACGCCTCATTCTAATTCAAAATATTCTTTTATTAAAATATTTGTATCCTTTGGGAAAGGTTCCATTAATTTTATCAAATATAAATTCTTTTAAATTTATTCTTTAATCTTCCTTTGGATATCAATTTCAAAATATTTCATTTTATCTTTTTAACAATTCCAAACCAAATTAAGGTTTATAAAACTAGTCGGGATTATCGAGCCTTACCAAAGTAATCATTTATTTATTTATTTCCAATCCCAATATGTTCATCCCATGGAGCAAAACTGTAACACCCCACCTCCGCTAGGGTCACTCACAAAGGGAATGCACTAGGTTTGGTGAAGCATTATCGAGGTAAACATGCACAGAAATATTACAAGACAGAACATATATATAAAACAGCGGAAGTAAAACAAATTTCATTACCTTATAAAATAAGGTCTAAAGCCTTTTACATCAGAATACATCAAAACCTGTCTTGCAATAGTAAAGAAGCATAAAACCTTTTCATAAATTATTCCCCAAATAAAAACAGTAAGGTAGCCATAGCCAAGAAAAGTCCAAGCCATGCATGATGACCTTCAAGCAGAGGAAGTCCGAACTAAATAACAGTGTTGCCTCCCTGAAAACCTTGGGGGGGGAACGGAAGACAAAGGGGAGAAAGAAAACGGGGTCAGTCATAAAGACTGGTAAGTCCTATCTACTTCCAGCATAAAACAGGTAAAGGTAACATGACATGCATAAAATGAAAGTAAACATAAGGATGACACAAGATAGATAAGCTAAACCAAGATAACTGGATGAACTACTGTAGCAAGGTAAACCAAGGTATCATGATAAACTATGGTGTCAAGAATAAGGGTATCACATCGTCCGGTTTCTATCAAGTATACTATCACAAGGTATCTATCATGCATATTTGCTCTGCACCTCTCGTACTAGTATCCCAACCCGCGTCATGTGTTAACTATGAATGTCCCTTGCCCAATGTCATGTAATGGTCCATGTCAACCTAATATATAGGTTATGTAGGTTTTTCCCAACTCGTATGTTTCTTACCATGTATAAGTTCAGTCCTTTGCCATAGGCCGTACGGGCTTTCTCAACATAGTACCATTTTATCCTCGAAGTTGTTTTGGACTGCTACCCTTGATCTAGTTATGTTTTCTTACTATGAACTATCGCGTGTTCCCTTAGGATTCATGCCACCTAGGACCGCTAGGGATTATGCTACCTAATGAACGTTCCTGTGTCTCGGTTTGGGTTCAGGCCACCTAGGGCCACTAGGGATTATGCCACCCGTCAACCGCGCCCTTTATCCCACGTATGTATCGTGAATCGTTTTCCATGTCTAGACGCACATGTATCTCAATGTGCCATCCGAGTTCCGTGCCAGGGCAAATCAAGAAATACGGAACTAAGTCGGGAGCTTTAAGTCGTCTACTAATGCAGATATCAAGGTATGTTTTTGTATCCGTGGCTATGGTCCCACGTGACCCCTCCCTCAACTACTGAAAGGCAATCCAAGAAAAATCATGTATGAGAACTACATCCCGGCCCAACTATAGCCCCACTTTCCTATGGGCCAACCTCACCCATGACTCGATAGCAAGAACATGGTCTGTTGGGAGTTCTCTGCCTTTCCGTTCGGGCACGATTGACTAAAGATGGTAGGTAGTCGGCGACGTGCTATCCAGGGCCAAATCAAGTATCATCGACACCACGCTAATCCATCCCAGTCTTTAGGTCGCTCGCATAGCAACCAAGGCATACCCTTGGCTCTTCTATCGCAGACCTTAACCTCTGTGAGGCCGGGTTTCATGGACTACCTGCCACCTCACAAAGGGATACCAAGAGTACCCTCACGTACCCCGAAGCTACCGCTTCGTCACCCAGTTCGCTGGAGCTTTTTATCCAAGTCAGATAGGTTGCTCCTCCTCGTATACTAAGCGATGACCTACCGCATCAGGTTACTCATCTCTTTATGAACTAGTCCCATGTCCTTAGCTAAGAAATATTACTTAGTTACCCTTAACTAAGGTTTACCACTTAGCTCCTCTTTCCGCTATCCTTGTTAACTACGATTTCCAACCTAGTCCCCTGAGCTAGGGTTTTGTCAAATGGGTTAAGTGTTGTTATCCAAGTTCATGACTTAACCCGCCTACGAATCATGTCAAGATTGGCTATGTACTCAAGTTCAAGGCTTAGCCCTACAAGTTGGTTAAGTGTACCAAGAAGCTCATGACTTAACCCTATCAAGTCAAATTGGTTAAGTATTTATTTGTCTTAACCCTATCAGATTATCATGTTAGATTGATTAAGCATAGATTATCTTAATCCCATCAGATTACCGTGTTTAGATTAGTTAAGTGAACGTTACTTAACCCCATCTAATTACCGTGTTTTAGATTAGTTAAGTCTAAGTTACTTAACCCCACCTAATTACCGTGTTAGATTAGTTAAGTATGGATTACTTAACCTCATCGAATTTACCGTGTTTAGATTAGTTAAGTGTGGATTACCTAACCCCATCTAATTACCAAGTCGGATTAGTTAAGCGTAAATTACTTAACCCCATCCCCTAATTGTCTTGTATGGTTAAGTGTCATTAAGAAATCAAGCCCGGTCCCACTTAACCTACCCATTTGTGTCATATCGGTTAAGTGTCATTAGTTAAATTTACTTAACCTTATCATGTGGCATTAATTTAATTAATGCACTCTCAACCTCTCACATTAGACCTTGTTGTGGTTACTAGTTAAGCCGGGCGGGTCCGGGTAGTTTTACACCACAACCTAGTCTAACCTCGGGTCTTAAGCGCGACATTACCAGCTTCTCACATTGGATCCTATTGTTTGTAGCCACTAGTTAAGCCGGGCGGGTCCGGGTAGATTTATGCTACAAACTCAACCCAACCTCGAGTTGGCCACTTTCATGTTTGGTCTAGTGTCTTTTTTTTACACTTACAACCCACCCATGTCTAGTTCAAGTTCCATGTTTTCCCACGTGTCATGACCATATTTAAATGTATCATGAATGTCATGTTCTCATGTAAGCCCCATGTCAAGTTTTTCATGTCATACCCACGTTTTTCCTAAGCTACCCAAACGTATTTCCAACCCAAGTGGAAGCGAGTCACATAGTAGGGTATTATGCCAACATATTGGCCACAAACATGCATAATATCATAAGGGAATTTGGCCACAAACATGCATAGTATCATAAGGGAATTTGGCCACAAGCATGCATAGTTTCATAAGGGGATTTGGCCATAAACATGCATAGTATCATAAGTGAATTTGGCCACAAACATGCATGATACATAAGGGGTTTGGGTTCATTTACATGCATAAGCCCCAAAGTAAAATCTTTGCCAATGTTTCACAAGTCAAATGGTTTCCAAAGGTTCATGCTAGCATTCCATAGATAAAGATTCAAACTTGCAAGGTAAACTAGGTTAATCATAACATGAATAGCATGATCTAGTCACTAAGCATAGCCAAAAGTCATAGGTTCAAGCAAAAGAGGCATGACAAGGTTCATATAGGCTAGCATACTTAGTTTAATCTCGTTTTATTCCATGCCATCATTAAGACTACCGTTTAGATCTAGAAGTAGCTAGAACTTACATAGCGAGGCTTAGGAAAGGATCATGCATCATCTTGACGAAGAAAGGTTGCTCCTTTGTCGAAGAATCATCATGGAATTTGCATAGCAACGTTGATCCCTCCTCGATTTGGTGTAGAAAGCTTGCACCTTTTGATTTGAACCCGATTTGAATGCATAGTCTCTAGGAATTGGAGATGGAGGCCATGATCACTTGGCATTTGGGCAGCACTTCATGGCATGAGAGGGTTGTGAGGGTTTAGGCAAGTCTAGGGGTGTTTTTATAGAGATTAAGATAGTTTTAGGCCGTTAGATTAACCCTAGGATAGATCTGAGCCCTCCAAAATCGTCACAAGCCTCCAAAATCGAGCCAAAACCAGAAGCAGGTGCACCAGGTCGCTGGTTCGACCAGGGGGGTCGACCCAGGGGTCGACACCCATGTCGACCCCCTGGAGGGGGGTCGACACCCATGTCGACACGGGTGTCGACACCCTGTGTGTCTGGCGGGAATTTTCCCGCCTTCTCTTTTTGGGCTGAATTCGAATCTGTTTTCGGATTTGAATTTTCTGAAAACTTCATTGGGCCATAACTTGGTCATACGGACTCCATTTTTCGAAAACTCGGACTCTATTTCGCATATTTTTCCAAGACGAACGCAATGGCACAGCCCTTTTCCCTTGATTCAGATTTTAAAATTTAATTCTGCCTTGATCCTTGATTATAACACGTTATTAAAATTCGGGTTGTTACATTCTCCCCTCCTTTAAGGATTTCGTCCCCGAAATCTCCAAGTTAGGATGAACATATCCTACCATCCATCATCCATCTGCTCAAAACATCATCCACAGGCAACCATTGTCCTTAAGAGACTTCTAATGCTTTATGTACACATGCAGAAAGTGTGTGTATATGTTTCTTAGCTAATGCTAATGATCAGGCCTGAATGATCTTTCTAATGCAAAATATGTTTAGTGCCATGAGTCCATTATGTATGCAAATAGTCCTAGTCATATAAGTACTATATGCGTGCACAAACATTCATACACATGCAACATCCACATGACAACACATTCGATTTCATCCATAAACAAGTATAAATACTCGTACATATGCAACATGAAACGTGACCGCGTCAATCTAGTATCTAATGTGTATTCGCGCATCCACGAGCAACCACTTGCAACCATTTGCAACCATATCAATCATAACATGTTTCAAACACATGTTTACATCCATAGGGTTCTACCTAAGGTTCCCAAGATAAGATCGAGAAAATAAACAAGACAAACTCCTTACGGGGTTTGCAACAGAAACAGGACCAAGAGGATATCCACCAAACGATAGCATGCATGCAAGCTCTACAGGAGAACCAGGGATCAACGATATACTATTAAAAAAGAGACATGATGCGCGCGTCTAAGCCGCATTTCCTTGAGCTTAATTCCAGTGTGCCTTGACTGCCTTTGACTTCATGATTTCGTAGCTCCTTGATTCCTATTTCCAAGGTATGAGTCGGAACTCTTTTCACTGTCGCCTCTCGTTTCACTTTCATTTATTCTTTCCCTAGTATACTTGGCTCAACCGTATCTACGTACTCATGCAAGCTCTCCAAAATTCACTAGTGAATTCTATATCTCGTTTACCAATGCCAATCCATGTTACCACGTGCACTTACTAGGGTGATTCCTATAACCCATGCTCAAGCGGAATGGACCATCCGCCTTAGTGGCGAACGTTACTCGATCGGATCAGAGATTTCCGATAAATGCATCAAGAGATTCTAGGTAACTAACCATGACAGAAAACAAAAGGTTACACGAGACTTCGAGGGTATTACCAAGGCAAGCTAAGAGTTTAACTACCCTCCTTTCAAAACCGAGAATGGCATCCCTTCCTGGATAACCACTTCATCCCTAGAATCCATCCATAGCTCAACAATAGGAGTATTGCTTCTAATCTCAACACTTGACATTTACACTCTCAATTCCAAACAAGTCATGAATAAATGGACCGACTCTCCCACCCAGATTTTCGGGCCAAAAGTGGGATCTTCTACCATGCTAGTACTAAGGTGCAGAGACTTAACTATCGAGGCAGACTTAAATGATGCGATGATCAATACAAAGTCTAGATGGGATGATAGAAAAGAAAGGCTAATCCTTTAACAGAAACGGTACCATTTCTCTTAGGTACGCTAGAAATGAGAGCATACAATTGCCCTCTCGCTGATCTTGTCCTTATCTTCCTTTGTGGATCAAGCTGTACGAACAAGTTGCTTATTCTTAAGCTCGTGTCCTTTATCCTTGTTCTTATTATCCCTTCTTATAACTCCGGTAACAGGTCTCTTGAGAACTTCCTCCTTCGCACGGGAAAACACTTACGTAGCTAGACAAGGATTAGTCGCAGTTAAAACTACTGTGACTACAGATGGAGGAAAGAAAGGAAAAGAGGTTCAATCAAGGAAACAAAGGATAGTGCTAATGGCTTTTGGGGAATAGCCTTTAAAAACTTTTCTTGAAAAATGCTTCTTTGTAAAACGGTTTCTCAAATTGTTTTCAGAAGGTTTTAAAAACTTTTGCCCGGTCTGGTAACCTTCTGCTCTGATACCAAATGTAACACCCCACCTCCGCTAGGGTCACTCACAAAGGGAATGCACTAGGTTTGGTGAAGCATTATCGAGGTAAACATGCACAGAAATATTACAAGACATAACATATATATAAAACAACGGAAGTAAAACAAATTTCATTACCTTATAAAATAAGGTCTAAATCCTTTTACATCAGAATACATCAAAACCTGTCTTGCAATAGTAAAGAAGCATAAAACCTTTTCATAAATTATTCCCCAAATAAAAACAGTAAGGTAGCCATAGCCAAGAAAAGTCCAAGCCATGCATGATGACCTTCAAGCAGAGGAAGTCCGAACTAAATAACAGTGTTTCCTCCCTAAAAACCGGGGGGGGGGGGGACGGAAGACAAAGAAGCGAAAGAAAACGGGGTCAGTCATAAAGACTAGTAAGTCCTATCTACTTCCAGCATAAAATAGGTAAAGGTAACATGACATGCATAAACTGAAAGTAAACATAAGGATGACACAAGATAGATAAGCTAAACCAAGATAACTGGATGAACTACTGTAGCAAGGTAAACCAAGGTATCGTGATAAACTATGGTGTCAAGAATCAAGGTATCACATCGTCAGGTTTCTATCAAGTATACTATCACAAGGTATCTATCATGTATAACATCCCACGGTATCTATCATGTATATTTGCTCTGCACCTCTCGTACTAGTATCCCAACCCGCGTCATGTGTTAACTATGAATGTCCCTTGCCCAATGTCATGTAATGGTCCATGTCAACCTAATATATAGCATATGTAGGTTTTTCCCAACTCGTATGTTTCTTACCATGTATAAGTTTAGTCCTTTGCCGTAGGCCGTACGGGCTTTCTCAACATAGTACCATTTTATCCTCGAAGTTGTTTTGGACTGCTACCCTTGATCTAGTTATGTTTTCTTACTATGAACTATCGCGTGTTCCCTTAGGATTCATGCCACCTAGGACCACTAGGGATTATGCTACCTAATGAACGTTCCTGTGTCTCGGTTTGGTTCAGGCCATCTAGGGCCACTAGGGATTATGCCACCGTCAACTGCGCCCTTTATCCCATGTATGTATCGTGAATCGTTTTCCATGTCTAGACGCACATGTATCTCAATGTGCCATCCGAGTTCCGTGCCAGGGCAAATCAAGAAATACGGAACTCGGTCGGGAGCTTTAAGTCGTCTGCTAATGCAGATATCAAGGTCTGTTTTTGTATCTGTGGCTATGGTCCCACATGACCCCTCTCTCAACTACTGAAAGGCAATCCAAGAAAAATCATGTATGAGAACTACATCCCGGCCCGACTATAGCCCCACTTTCCTATGGGCCAACATCACCCATGACTCGATAGCAAGAACATGGTCTGTTGGGAGTTCTCTGCCTTTCCGTTCGCGCACGATTGACTAAAGATGGTAGGTAGTCGGCGACATGCTATCCAGGGCAAAATCAAGTATCGTCGACTCCACGCTAATCCATCCAAGTCTTTAGGTCGCTCGCATAGCAACCAAGGCATACCCTTGGCTCTTCTATCGCAGACCTTAACCTCTGTGAGGCCGGGTTTCATGGATCACCTGCCACCTCACAGAGGGATACCAAGAGTACCCTCACGTACCCCGAAGCTACCGCTTCGTCACCCAGTTCGCTGGAGCTTTTTATCCAAGTCAGGTAAGTTGCTCCTCCTCGTATACTAAGCGATGACCTACCGCATCAGGTTACTCATCTCTTTATGAACTAGTCCCATGTCCTTAGCTAAGAATTATTACTTAGTTACCCTTAACTAAGGTTTACCACTTAGCTCCTCTTTCCGCTATCCTTGTTAACTACGATTTCCAACCTAGTCCCCTGAGCTAGGGTTTTGTCAAATGGGTTAAGTGTTGTTATCCAAGTTCATGACTTAACCCGCCTACGAATCATGTCAAGATTGGCTAATTACTCAAGTTCAAGGCTTAGCCCTACAAGTTGGTTAAGTGTACCAAGAAGCTCATGACTTAACCCTATCAAGTCAAATTGGTTAAGTATTTATTTGTCTTAACCCTATCAGATTATCATGTTAGATTGATTAAGCATAGATTATCTTAATCCCATCAGATTATCGAGTCGGATTGGTTAAGTATGGGTTAGCTTAACCCCATCCACTAATCGTATTACAATGGTTAAGCCTAATTTTAAAAAGGTCTTGTGACTTAACCCTATCAGGTCCACCTATTAGATTGGTTAAGTATAGGTTACTTAACCTCATCAAATCATCATGTATAATTGTGAAGTATAAGTTACTTAACCCCATTAAATTACCGTGTTAAGTTGGTTAAGTATTGGTTACTTAACCTCATTGAATTACCAAGTTTAGATTGGTTAAGTGTTTAACTTAACCCCATCGAATTACCGTGTTTAGATTAGTTAATTGAAGGTTACTTAACCCCATCTAATTACCGTGTTTTAGATTAGTTAAGTCTAAGTTACTTAACCCCACCTAATTACCGTGTTAGATTAGTTAAGTATGGATTACTTAACCTCATCGAATTTACCGTGTTTAGATTGGTTAAGTGTGGATTACCTAACCCCATCTAATTACCAAGTCGGATTAGTTAAGCGTAAATTACTTAACCCCATCCCCTAATTGTCTTGTATGGTTAAGTGTCATTAAGAAATCATGCCCGGTCCCACTTAACCTACCCATTTGTGTCATATCGGTTAAGTGTCATTAGTCAAATTTACTTAACCTTATCATGTGGCATTAATTTAATTAATGCACTCTCAACCTCTCACATTAGACCTTGTTGTGGTTACTAGTTAAGCCGGGCGGGTCCGGGTAATTTTACACCACAACCTAGTCTAACCTCGGGTCTTAAGCGCGACATGACCAACTTCTCACATTGGATCCTATTGTTTGTAGCCACTAGTTAAGCCGGGCGGGTCCGGGTAGATTTATGCTACAAACTCAACCCAACCTCGAGTTGGCCACTTTCAGGTTTGGTCTAGTGTCTTTTTTTTACACTTACAACCCACCCATGTCTAGTTCAAGTTCCATGTTTTCCCACGTGTCATGACCATATTTAAATGTATCATGAATGTCATGTTCTCATGTAAGCCCCATGTCAAGTTTTTCATGTCATACCCACGTTTTTCCTAAGCTACCCAAACGTATTTCCAACCCAAGTGGAAGCGAGTCATATAGTAGGGTATTATGCCAACATATTGGCCACAAACATGCATAATATCATAAGGGAATTTGGCCACAAACATGCATAGTATCATAAGGGAATTTGGCCACAAGCATGCATAGTTTCATAAGGGGATTTGGCCATAAACATGCATAGTATCATAAGTGAATTTGGCCACAAACATGCATGATACATAAGGGGTTTGAGTTCATTTACATGCATAAGCCCCAAAGTCAAATCTTTGCCAATGTTTCACAAGTCAAATGGTTTCCAAAGGTTCATGCTAGCATTCCATAGATAAAGATTCAAACTTGCAAGGTAAACTAGGTTAATCATAACATGAATAGCATGATCTAGTCACTAAGCATAGCCAAAAGTCATAGGTTCAAGCAAAAGAGGCATGGCAAGGTTCATATAGGCTAGCATACTTAGTTTAATCTCGTTTTATTCCATGCCATCATTAAGACTACCGTTTAGATCTAGAAGTAGCTAGAACTTACATAGCGAGGCTTAGGAAAGGATCATGCATCATCTTGACGAAGAAAGGTGGCTCCTTTGTCGAAGAATCGTCATGGAATTTGCGTAGCAACGTTGATCCCTCCTCGATTTGGTGTAGAAAGCTTGCACCTTTTGATTTGAACCCGATTTGAATGCATAGTCTCTAGGAATTGGAGATGGAGGCCATGATCACTTGGCATTTGGGCAGCACTTCGTGGCATGAGAGGGTTGTGAGGGATTAGGCAAGTCTAGGGGTGTTTTTATAGAGATTAGGATAGTTTTAGGTCGTTAGATTAACCCTAGGATAGATCTGAGCCCTCCAAAATCGTCACAAGCCTCCAAAATCGAGCCAAAACCAGAAGCAGGTGCACCAGGTCGCTGGTTCGACCAGGGGGGGGGGGTCGACCCAGGGGTCGACACCCATGTCGACCCCCTTGAGGGGGGTCGACACCCATGTTGACACGGGTGTCGACACGGGTGTCGACACCCTGTGTGTCTGGCGGGAATTTTCCCGCCTTCTCTTTTTGGGCTGAATTCGAATCTGTTTTCGGATTTGAATTTTCTGAAAACTTCATTGGGCCATAACTTGGTCATACGGACTCCATTTTTCGAAAACTCGGACTCTATTTCGCATATTTTTCCGAGACGAACGCAATGGCACAGCCTTTTTCCCTTAATTAAGAATTTAAAATTTAATTCTGCCTTGATTCTTGATTATAACACGTTATTAAAATTCGGGTTGTTACATTCTCCCCTCCTTTAAGGATTTCGTCCCCGAAATCTCCAAGTTAGGAAGAACATATCCTACCATCCATCATCCATCTACTCAAAACATCATCCACAGGAAACCATTGTCCTTAAGAGACTTCTAATGCTTTATGTACACATGCAGAAAGTGTGTGTATACGTTTCTTAGCTAATGCTAATGATCAGGCCTGAATGATCTTTCTAATGCAAAATATGTTTAGTGCCATGAGTCCATTATGTATGCAAATAGTCCTAGTCATATAAGTACTATATGCGTGCACAAACATTCATCCACATGCAACATCCACATGACAACACATTCGATTTCATCCATAAACAAGTATAAATACTCGTACATATGCAACATGAAACGTGACCGCGTCAATCTAGTATCTAATGTGTATTCGCGCATCCACGAGCAACCACTTGCAACCATTTGCAACCATATCAATCATAACATGTTTCAAACACATGTTTACATCCATAGGGTTCTACCTAAGGTTCCCAAGATAAGATCGAGAAAATAAACAAGACAAACTCCTTACGGGGTTTGCAACAGAAACAGGACCAAGAGGATATCCACCAAACGATAGCATGCATGCAAGCTCTACAGGAGAACCAGGGATCAACGATATACTCTTAAAAAAGAGACATGATGCGCGCGTCTAAGCCGCATTTCCTTGAGCTTAATTCCAGTGTGCCTTGACTGCCTTTGACTTCATGATTTCGTAGCTCCTTGATTCCTATTTCCAAGGTATGAGTCGGAACTCTTTTCACTGTCGCCTCTCGTTTCACTTTCATTTATTCTTTCCCTAGTATACTTGGCTCAACCGTATCTACGTACTCATGCAAGCTCTCCAAAATTCACTAGTGAATTCTAGATCTCGTTTACCAATGCCAATCCATGTTACCACGTGCACTTACTAGGGTGATTCCTATTACCCATGCTCAAGCGGAATGGACCATCCGCCTTAGTGGCGAACGTTACTCGATCGGATCAGAGATTTCCGATAAATGCATCAAGAGATTCTAGGTAACTAACCATGACAGAACCCAAAAGGTTACACGAGACTGCGAGGGTATTACCAAGGCAAGCTAAGAGTTTAACTACCCTCCTTTCAAAACCGAGAATGGCATCCCTTACTGGATAACCACTTCATCCCTAGAATCCATCCATAGCTCAACAATAGGAGTATTGCTTTTAATCTCAACACTTGACATTTACACTCTCAATTCCAAACAAGTCATGAATAAATGGACTGACTCTCCCACCCAGATTTTCGGGCCAAAAGTGGGATCTTCTACCATGCTAGTACTAAGGTGCAGAGACTTAACTATCGAGGCAGACTTAAATGATGCGATGATCAATACAAAGTCTAGACGGGATGATAGAAAAGAAAGGCTAATCCTTTAACAGAAACGGTACCATTTCTCTTAGGTACGCTAGAAATGAGAGCATACAATTGCCCTCTCGCTGATTTTGTCCTTATCTTCCTTTGTGGATCAAGCTGTACCAACAAGTTGCTTATTCTTAAGCTCGTGTCCTTTATACTTGTTCTTATTATCCCTTCTTATAACTCCGGTAACAGGTCTCTTGATAACTTCCTCCATCGCACGGGAAAACACTTACGTACCTAGACAAGGATTAGTCGCAGTTAAAACTACTGTGACTACAGATGGAGGAAAGAAAGGAAAAGAGGTTCAATCAAGGAAACAAAGGATAGTGCTAATGGCTTTTGGGGAATAGCCTTTAAAAACTTTTCTTGAAAAATGCTTCTTTGTAAAACGGTTTCTCAAATTGTTTTCAGAAGGTTTTAAAAACTTTTGCCCGGTCTGGTAACCTTCTGCTCTGATACCAAATGTAACACCCCACCTCCGCTAGGGTCACTCACAAAGGGAATGCACTAGGTTTGGTGAAGCATTATCAAGGTAAACATGCACAGAAATATTACAAGACAGAACATATATATAAAACAGCGGAAGTAAAACAAATTTCATTACCTTATAAAATAAGGTCTAAAGCCTTTTACATCAGAATACATCAAAACCTGTCTCGCAATAGTAAAGAAGCATAAAACCTTTTCATAAATTATTCCCCAAATAAAAACAGTAATGTAGCCATAGCCAAGAAAAGTCCAAGCCATGCATGATGACCTTCAAGCAGAGGAAGTCCGAACTAAATAACAGTGTTTCCTCCCTGAAAACCCGGGGGGGGGGGGGGGGGACGGAAGACAAAGAGGCGAAAGAAAACGGGGTCAGTCATAAAGACTGGTAAGTCCTATCTACTTCCAGCATAAAACAGGTAAAGGTAACATGACATGCATAAACTGAAAGTAAACATAAGGATGACACAAGATAGATAAGCTAAACCAAGATAACTGGATGAACTACTGTAGCAAGGTAAACCAAGGTATCATGATAAACTATGGTGTCAAGAATCAAGGTATCACATCGTCAGGTTTCTATCAAGTATACTATCACAAGGTATCTATCATGTATAACATCCCACGGTATCTATCATGTATATTTGCTCTGCACCTCTCGTACTAGTATCCCAACCCGCGTCATGTGTTAACTATGAATGTCCCTTTCCCAATGTCATGTAATGGTCCATGTCAACCTAATATATAGCATATGTAGGTTTTTCCCAACTCGTATGTTTCTTACCATGTATAAGTTCAGTCCTTTGCCGTAGGCCGTACGGGCTTTCTCAACATAGTACCATTTTATCCTCGAAGTTGTTTTGGACTGCTACCCTTGATCTAGTTATGTTTTCTTACTATGAACTATCGCGTGTTCCCTTAGGATTCATGCCACCTAGGACCACTAGGGATTATGCTACCTAATGAACGTTCCTGTGTCTCGGTTTGGGTTCAGGCCATCTAGGGCCACTAGGGATTATGCCACAGTCAAATGCGCCCTTTATCCCACGTATGTATCGTGAATCGTTTTCCATGTCTAGACGCACATGTATCTCAATGTGCCATCCGAGTTCCATGCCAGGGCAAATCAAGAAAAACGGAACTCGGTCGGGAGCTTTAAGTCTTCTGCTAATGCAGATATCAAGGTCTGTTTTTGTATCCGTGGCTATGGTCCCACGTGACCCCTCCCTCAACTACTGAAAGGCAATCCAAGAAAAATCATGTATGAGAACTACATCCCGGCCCGACTATAGCCCCACTTTCCTATGGGCCAACATCACCCATGACTCGATAGCAAGAACATGGTCTGTTGGGAGTTCTCTGCCTTTCCGTTCGCGCACGATTGACTAAAGATTGTAGGTAGTCGGCGACGTGCTATCCAGGGCAAAATCAAGTATCGTCGACTCCACGCTAATCCATCCAAGTCTTTAGGTCGCTCGCATAGCAACCAAGGCATACCCTTGGCTCTTCTATCGCAGACCTTAACCTCTGTGAGGCCGGGTTTCATGGACCACCTGCCACCTCACAGAGGGATACCAAGAGTACCCTCACGTACCCCGAAGCTACCGCTTCGTCACCCAGTTCGCTGGAGCTTTTTATCTAAGTCAGGTAAGTTGCTCCTCCTCGTATACTAAGCGATGACCTACCGCATCAGGTTACTCATCTCTTTATGAACTAGTCCCATGTCCTTAGCTAAGAATTATTACTTAGTTACCCTTAACTAAGGTTTACCACTTAGCTCCTCTTTCCGCTATCCTTGTTAACTACGATTTCCAACCTAGTCCCCTGAGCTAGGGTTTTGTCAAATGGGTTAAGTGTTGTTATCCAAGTTCATGACTTAACCCGCCTACGAATCATGTCGAGATTGGCTAAATACTCAAGTTCAAGGCTTAGCCCTACAAGTTGGTTAAGTGTACCAAGAAGCTCATGACTTAACCCTATCAAGTCAAATTGGTTAAGTATTTATTTGTCTTAACCCTATCAGATTATCATGTTAGATTGATTAAGCATAGATTATCTTAATCCCATCAGATTATCGAGTCGGATTGGTTAAGTATGGGTTAGCTTAACCCCATCCACTAATCGTATTACAATGGTTAAGCCTAATTTTAAAAAGGTCTTGTGACTTAACCCTATCAGGTCCACCTATTAGATTGGTTAAGTATAGGTTACTTAACCTCATCAAATCATCATGTATAATTGGTGAAGTATAAGTTACTTAACCCCATTAAATTACCGTGTTAAGTTGGTTAAGTATTGGTTACTTAACCTCATTGAATTACCAAGTTTAGATTGGTTAAGTGTTTAACTTAACCCCATCGAATTACCGTGTTTAGATTAGTTAATTGAAGGTTACTTAACCCCATCTAATTACCGTGTTTTAGATTAGTTAAGTCTAAGTTACTTAACCCCACCTAATTACCGTGTTAGATTAGTTAAGTATGGATTACTTAACCTCATCGAATTTACCGTGTTTAGATTAGTTAAGTGTGGATTACCTAACCCCATCTAATTACCAAGTTGGATTAGTTAAGCGTAAATTACTTAACCCCATCCCCTAATTGTCTTGTATGGTTAAGTGTCATTAAGAAATCAAGCCCGGTCCCACTTAACCTACCCATTTGTGTCATATCGGTTAAGTGTCATTAGTCAAATTTACTTAACCTTATCATGTGGCATTAATTTAATTAATGCACTCTCAACCTCTCACATTAGACCTTGTTGTGGTTACTAGTTAAGCCGGGCGGGTCCGGGTAATTTTACACCACAACCTAGTCTAACCTCGGGTCTTAAGCGCGACATGACCAACTTCTCACATTGGATCCTATTGTTTGTAGCCACTAGTTAAGCCGGGCGGGTCTGGGTAGATTTATGCTACAAACTCAACCCAACCTCGAGTTGGCCACTTTCAGGTTTGGTCTAGTGTCTTTTTTTTACACTTACAACCCACCAATGTCTAGTTCATGTTCCATGTTTTCCCACGTGTCATGACCATATTTAAATGTATCATGAATGTCATGTTCTCATGTAAGCCCCATGTCAAGTTTTTCATGTCATACCCACGTTTTTCCTAAGCTACCCAAACGTATTTCCAACCCAAGTGGAAGCGAGTCACATAGTAGGGTATTATGCCAACATATTGGCCACAAACATGCATAGTATCATAAGGGAATTTGGCCACAAATATGCATAGTATCATAAGGGAATTTGGCCACAAGCATGCATAGTTTCATAAGGGGATTTGGCCACAAACATGCATAGTATCATAAGTGAATTTGGCCACAAACATGCATGATACATAAGGGGTTTGGGTTCATTTACATGCATAAGCCCCAAAGTCAAATCTTTGCCAATGTTTCACAAGTCAAATGGTTTCCAAAGGTTCATGCTAGCATTCCATAGATAAAGATTCAAACTTGCAAGGTAAACTAGGTTAATCATAACATGAATAGCATGATCTAGTCACTAAGCATAGCCAAAAGTCATAGGTTCAAGCAAAAGAGGCATGACAAGGTTCATATAGGCTAGCATACTTAGTTTAATCTCGTTTTATTCCATGCCATCATTAAGACTACCGTTTAGATCTAGAAGTAGCTAGAACTTATATAGCGAGGCTTAGGAAAGGATCATGCATCATCTTGACGAAGAAAGGTGGCTCCTTTTTCGAAGAATCGTCATGGAATTTGCGTAGCAACGTTGATCCCTCCTCGATTTGGTGTAGAAAGCTTGCACCTTTTGATTTGAACCCGATTTGAATGCATAGTCTCTAGGAATTGGAGATGGAGGCCATGATCACTTGGCATTTGGGCCGCACTTCGTGGCATGAGAGGGTTGTGAGGGTTTAGGCAAGTCTAGGGGTGTTTTTATAGAGATTAGGATAGTTTTAGGCCGTTAGATTAACCCTAGGATAGATCTGAGCCATCCAAAATCGTCACAAGCCTCCAAAATCGAGCCAAAACCAGAAGCAGGTGCATCAGGTCCCTGGTTCGACCAGGGGGGGGGGTCGACCCAGGGGTCGACACCCATGTTGACACGGGTGTCGACACCCTGTGTGTCTGGCGGGAATTTTCCCGCCTTCTCTTTTTGGGCTGAATTCGAATCTGTTTTCGGATTTGAATTTTCTGAAAACTTCATTGGGCCATGACTTGGTCATACGGACTCCGTTTTTCGAAAACTCGGACTCTATTTCGCGTATTTTTCCGAGACGAACGCAATGGCACAGCTTGTTTCCCTTGATTCAGATTTTAAAATTTAATTCTGCCTTGATTCTTGATTATAACACGTTATTAAAATTTGGGTTGTTACAAAAACTGGTAGTACTCCGTATCTAACACCTGCTTTGTTATTGGTATAATTAATTACCATTTCACGTTCAACTCTAATTAAAGATTTAACTATCGCCTGGAGTAAAAATGGTGGTACTCCGTTCTCAATCATTTCTTAAATTCAATAGTTTTAATTACCCTATTCTCATTTCAATCTAATTAAAGATTCATTAGAACACTAACTTGGTTTTAATTTCAAAAATCATTACTTTATAATTATTGAACTTTAAGAAATTAATCTTGTCCTTAACTGGGTTAAAGAACCAATGTCATTTAAAACACAGTTCACGATAAACCCAAATCATCTTCCATTAACTATGGAAACTTCATGGAAAACAAATTAATATATATAATCGATATAAATTTCTGTATCAAATTAACACTATAAATGAAATACCGGCAAAGCCTTTTAAATTCCATATATAGTAGCGGTCTACCTTCGCAGAAGCTTATCTCGATTATTACCAAATCGAATTCCGTTCAACTCCAATTTAATCTTTTAAATTGGAAAACTTTACTTTGGAAATTTCCCATTAAATCTTAATAAAAATATTTATAAATTCCAATTTATATCTTCACCGTTAATTGGGTTAAAGAACAAATGTTATTTAAAACACCATTCACAATAAACCCAAAATCAACTTCCATTTCAATTCCAATTAAATTTATTGGTAAATATCTCTAAATCTTAATTAAAAGATTTATTCTACTCTCAACTGGGTTTAAGAACGGTGCTAATAAAGACACCATTCACCATAAACCCAAAATCCAATTTGATATTAAATACAAGGCTATAAATAGAAAGTATATCGGCTTATATTCAATATCAAATTCTAAAACCAACAAATATCGTATTAGGAATAACGATATCTGTATCTTTCAAATTCCTCAATGATATCCACATAATCAAGGAATCCAATATCGAAATATTCTAAAGATTATTTCCATTAAAATCCATTCTAATTTATCCATTGGAAAATTCTGGTTATATCAAAGCCATTTACAATTCCAATTTATTTATTTTTAAAATATTGGATTATTATTCTAGTTAGTAACTAGTTTATTCAGATAAAAATATCTTTTGTCTTTTCAAATATGGAATTTTTTTCACCCAAAATCTTTCCAAATAATTTATTATGAATTCACACAATTTTTTCATATTTTTAATGATTTTATTAAGACTCTTACAGTCGATTTCCAATAACGGCTACCGAACTGCATCCATAGCGACCTTTTCTAAAATTGATTTGGACATAATTTGAATTCCCGCCATTTAAATTTAAATCTCTTATATTTATTGGAAATCTCTTTTTGATACGAACCCAACGGTTCCAATTTTAGGAGAATCCGACGGTCGTATCTCCCATTACGTCTATTTGAAGTTAATGGTTGAAATCCGCGAATGGTCGCCGCGTGGCGCGTTCTATTCAAGCCGTTATATATATATAATATATCGTCGATTTCTATATAAAACGTATTTTATAAATTCGTTTTAAATACGATTCCAACTTCCATTTCAATTTTAAATCAAAATTGAATATTCCATATCATTATAATATTAAAATGATAATATTTTCAAAATATTTGATTTTGAAATCCATTTCCTTTTCGTATTCATTATAAAATGAATAAAATCGACATAAATATACGTTCAAGTTAAAATGTTGTATTTCTACATAACTCGGCTTCACATTTCAATATTTTTGTGTCCATTTAGAATCGGACATCAAAATCATATTTTGATTATTTTAAAATATTCATTATTTTAAAATATTCGTTATTTTAAAATATTCGTTATTTCTAAATTGGAATGCAACCCAATCAATTACCATATAATTTCAGTTATATGGATTTCATACATCGCATGTATTCAACAATAATGACAAATATTCATTACCCATTCAAACATCATCCAGAGTGCAATTTACAACTGTATAAGCACTAAAATAGATAAATAACGCTCATCATAGCCTGTCAACCCATCGATCAACATACAACTAAATATTGGGATAAGTGTATGTCAAATACCGTCCTAATACCCGTGTGGGGTTTTCAAACAACAACGGTCTATTTAAATAAATCATTGGTTAATAAATTAAACCAATTCTAATTCGGTTTGAATTATTTTTCTACTTAACCAATTTTCACTGTTTAAATTATAAATAAATAATTTATGTCCATTTTAGCCATCACAATAATTTTATAATTATTTTTCTAATGTATTAAACATTTCAAAATCACAGTCACAATCATAACACAACAATTCAACAATATCATCCATATAAATAAATAATCAACTGCCCAATGCCATTTACGGCGCCATAAGTGGGCATTCGCATAGTATGAAATGCAAGTGCCCCTAATATCAATACAGTGCTTTCAATTCAAATGATTTGTGTGAGTTCATGTGTTGAACTCCAAAATAAATAACATACAACAGATAAAAATCAATACTAGCATATAATTTCAGTTATAGAATAAATAACTGGTACAAATATTTTAGTGAGAGAATTCTCACATTGGATTCCACTCCGCCATTCTTTAATTGAAGATTTTATTTTTCAACTAAATTAAACACGTGTTTAATTTAGCTGAAAATCCAATTTGCTCAATTTTCGTTGTGGCCAGTCCCATGTTATTGTAACACCCCGTATTTCTAATAATAGTGATGTTCACAAATTAAAAAAAATGGTTAATTATGAAGAAGTTATTAAGCCTTGAAGTTTGTATGCATATGAGAGAAATATATATAGATATGTATAAAAATTAAATAAATAAACATGCAAAAAAGGTTCAAAACAACGAATTGGGAGGGGGAATAACCGAACCGGCCCATTTTTGAGGTCGACCCGAGCTCTGCTGGGTCGACTAGGGGTTAATCCAGGGTGTTTGGCTGTCATCCCGTGGGCCGATTCGCTGAAATGCAGATTTTGCATTTGAATGGTTCTCATGATTCGGGGTTAATCTAATGGTCCTAAATAACTTCCTACACCTATATATACATCCCTAACCTAAACCTAAATCTCATATACAATTCTCTAGCATCCATTGCTCTCTTTCTCTCTAAAAATAAATAAATCAATGGCGTCTCTACTCTGCTGAAACCTAAGTTAGGACTTGTGCTTCTTCTTCCTCCAATTCTGATTAGGATTAAAAGAGAACAGCTACAACACCTTTTTCTTTTAGAATCCAACCAAGGCAAGTGCAGTTATTTTCCGATATAAACTTTAATTATAATTGTGACATGATTGTAAATCTGAATTTGAGATTGCGTATGTTCTGTTCTGATCTATTTTATTCTATATCTCTTTCTTCTTTCTGTTCTATAGCCAGGCTACCCCGAGCCTGCGCCAAATGTCATAAGAGATTAACGCACGAACGTTAAACTTTGGGATAAATAATGAATGATGGCATAATTGGACATGGCTAATCTGTGACTAAAAAAACATAGGTTGTAAACTAGATTTAGATCTATGCATATTCTGTGAATTGGAAGAAGAGGAACCATTGTATATTAACATGTGACTTGAGACATTGGAAATAACGCATATTTTTGAATTAAAGATCTGTTATAATTTAAAGTTCTAGATTGTTGGGCATATTGTTTATATAGAAATTCATGATTTGGGATAAAAAGGGAATATGACTTAGGTGTGAAGATTTATGTTAAGATTTGATAACTATTAAATGTGAATAACACCTAAGTGGGAGATTTTTGAATATATGACATGCATTGAAATCGACGGCTATATTTGGTATAATTTATATGTGTAACACCCACGCCCGCTAAGGTCACTCACAAAGGGAATGCCTTAGCTTTGGTGGAGTATTTTTAGTGAGTATAGAACAGAAAAATTACAACAGGACAGATATAAGTAATACTTAAAAATTTAAAACATCATTTCATTAACAAAACATGTTTGGTTACATCACAAAACCGTAACAAGAGTCAAGTACATAATATCCATCCTGATAAAATAGAAGTACATAATCCCATTACATAGACAATAGCCATAATAGAAAAGATAAACCGAGCTTTACTTCTACGATCCAAGCCCAAAAGATAGATATAGCAGTCTGATCCAAGCCCACTAGTGCTAGGCCCACTCTCATAACCTGAGGGTTGGGAAAAAGATAAAAACAACGGGGTCAGACATAAGTCTGAGTGAGTCCTATAACCCTAACAATACAACCATTAAAGTAATTAGGGCATGACATAAATAAGATACGGTACCTCTGGGGATAATGACTACAATAAGTAGTCCACAAAACACAGGATGTACTACGATAATCGAACGACGTATTTATCCACCCAAGGATAATTACTAGCTTACACCACCCCAGACCCTACCCACCCAAGGGTAATTCCTACACTGCACCACACCAGTTCTACCCACCAAGAGTAATTCCTACTTAAAGGTTGATCCCACTAAAGTCTTAGAAAATATAGCTAGTAGTCTCTGGTACTTCTAGCTTGACCACGTAGGTGCCGTCTGCCCCTACCTCCACTAGGTGTATAACTGACCACGTAGGTGCCGTCTGCCCCTACATTCACTAGGTGTACCTAGTAATCTTACCCAGTAGTTTCGTGTACCCCTACATAGGTGCCGTCTGCTCCTATCTTTACTAGGTGTACCCACTACTCCCCATCGATCGGCTCCCTAATGTAGATACCCGTGCTGGTCCCACAGTGGGGTGTATCACTCCCCTAAAGTGGCTACCCAATACTATCAACGGTGCACGGCTTTATATCTACACGATGCAACAACGGCTTATCTACCAGCCCGGGCCCACACATGCATATGAAGCCCGTTGGACTTGCGTTGCCACCGCTAACCCGTTTTGGCCTCTTATAATCAAGCCCAATATGCGTGTCCCGTCACTCGACATGGGTCGAGCCCACAAAGATACGTTTGGGATATTGGTTGAAATGGGCCCCCCACAAGCTACTACTTAATCTTGTCATTTAATCTAGTGCATCCCACTTAACCCTTTAACCAAGTCCCCTTACATGTTATAAATCTTGGTTAAGTCCTTTAATCATATTTCGATTGCCACTTAGGGCACCCACTAGATTTCCCACATGCCACCCATGGCACTTACTTAACCCCTTAATCATGTTTAATTACATGTTCCACCTTGGTTAAGTATTCTAATCGTATTTTTCTATTGCCACCCAAGGCAACCCACTAGTTTTCTCATGCCACCCAAGGCACCCCCACTAGTTACTACATGCCACCCAAGGCACCCACTTAACCCCTCATGTCCCACTACATGCTAATATGGTTAAGTGTTTCTTAATTAATTAAGACCGTGATCTCCCATAAAGACCTCCCACATTAGACTGGCTGTTATGACCGCCTGGTTAAGCCGGTAGAGTCCGGGCAGTCTTACGTCATAACAGAGTCTAACCTCGTGTCTTTACCTTAATCACGTATTTAATTTATGGCTAAGACCTCTCACATTGGGCTGACATTTGTAGCAACTGGTTAAGCCGGTCGGGTCCGGGCAGTTTTACACTACAAATGAGTCCAACCTCGTGTCTTAGTCGATTAATTATACCTAATTAATCACCCCCATATTAATTATCCCTAATTAATATCAAGTTTTCCATAACATGGGTAGACCTAACTCAATAGGTAAATTCCCATGGGGTAGACCTAACTCAATAGGTAAATTCCCACTTATGGTAATTTATTTTTATGGTATGCTTAATCATACCCAATCATACTTTTATTAACATATTTATTACCCCATCGTTCCCCACGTAAATCGTTCTCATTTCATGACATAATAAAAGGGAAAGATCCATCACAAATATCATGGGTTTAACATATAACTTTGTCATGGGTTAAGAGGATGTCAACTTGCATATATGAACATATATTAACCCAACTACATATAACCCAAACTTGCATATTATCATACACATGATTTGCATAACATGTTGAACTTGCATATAGGCATTCTCATAACTTGCATAACATGTTAATCATGCATTTAAGCATACACATAACTTGCATAAGCATTCACATACTTGCATGAGCATTCACATACTTGCATGAACATGCATAACTTGCATATCACATTAAACTTGCATTTAAGCATATACATAACTTGCATAACATCACGCTCATAACTTGCATAATCTCATAAACTTAACTTGCATAACATTATGCACACAACTTGCATACCCTCATACACATAACTTGCATATGCACATAACTTACATAACATGTTGAGCTTGCATGTAAGCATAACTTGCATAATATGTCGAACTTACATATATGACTTGCATCTTAAAGGAGGGTAAACATGCATAGCATATAAGGGTGCCATCTTGCATATGTATATACCATATTTAAAAGGGTAAACTTGCATGTCATGATTTATGCATAATACCAAACACTTAGCATGCATAAAACCACTTACTTATCATGCATAGAATCAAATACTTATTATGCATAAAATCAAATACTTATTATGCATAAACCCACCACTTAACTTGCATAACCTCAAACACTTAACATGCATAAAACCCCATACTTAGTATGCATACAATCAAATACTTATCATGCATAACGTCAAATACTTTAGCATGAATAACATCAAATACTTAACATGCATAACACCAACTACTTAGCATGCATAAAATCACATGCATAACTTGCATATCATGTTACATATAACTTGCATATATTCTCACATATAGTTTGCATAACATGTCACATATGCATAAATGTTTAACATGGTGTTTTGCATCATAAAGCATGGCCTTAACTTGCATTTAACATAAAACTTGCAAATCACATATCATACAAACTTGCATAAATGCATTTATCCACAAACATAGCCATGTCTTATCACATCCTACCATAATCAATTTAACAATTGATTATTAAAGCCATAGAAACTCACCAAAACCAAGATTAGCAAATCAATGAAGTAAAACTAGTTGCCAAATATTAAGAAGAAGGTGATTAGGGGTTGATTAGCTTGCAACTCTCTTCATTTGATTTGTGGAGGCCATGACCAAGTTTCATTTTGCCATAGTTTAATTATAAGATTTAATTATGAATGAATTAGGGTAGGGTTAGGGTCTTATTTATAGGATTAGGTAGTGTTTTAAGCCCTTAGATTAACCCTAGATTAAATTAGGACCCTTAGATTTAGGAAACCTCTAGAACCAGCCCACTAGGCCAGCACAAGGACCCAAACTGGTGCACCCAACCACAGGACTCTCTAGAAACTGTGCAGGTTTCTTGGCTCGGCACGGGCGCACTTCACAAGTGCGCCAGTGTATCTTTGTACTGGCGCACTTCACAAGTGCGCCAGTGCATTTCTGGCCTGTTTCTGGTTTTCTGCCTAACTTCGTTCGTCCTTATCTCTTTCATACGGTACCCGTTTTACGCAAACTCGGACTCTATTTCGCGTATTTTTCCGAGACGAACGCAATGACGCAGCCCGTTTCCCCCAATTCCCACATCTGAAATTATTTATCCTGTAATTAGTGAATTTTAGTATTAACTAAAATTCGGGGTGTTACATTCTCCCCCCCTTAAAGGATTTCGTCCCCGAAATCTCTAAGCTAAGGAGAATGCATATCCTACCATCCAAACAACCATCTACTCAATCCATCAAACACGGGCATCCATTGTCCTTAAAACAATTTCTAATGATGTATGAGCATATGCAAAAAGTGTGTGTATATGTTCCCTATCTAATGTATGAACATATGCAAACCATGATAGTGCCATGCATCCATTATGTATGCGAGGGAACCCTATCGACACATACAATATCTACATGAGTGCGCAATCATTCACCAAAATGCATCATCCATATGATAACACAATCATTATACATCCATAAATATAGCTTCCTACACACAATTTTTATGCAATATGCAATATGAAGTGATTGAGCCGATCTAGTGCCTAGAGTGTGTGTATATGCATCCACGAGCAACCACTAGCAAACACTTGCATCCACTTGCATCCATCATACATAACATGTCTCAAACACATGTTTCAACCATAGGACTATCCTATCTGAAGGTCAAAGGTACTAACGAGAGGACATACTAAGGATAAGATAAGTACCAGTCAAACGATAAAGGAGAAGTTAAAAGACATACTCTCAAAAAGAAATGGGTACAAAGAACGCATCTTCGCTTCCGTCTCCCAAGTTGCGTTGCTCTCCCCTTCTCCCCATTGCACTTTGACTAGCTGAACCTCTCTATTCCTCAATTTCCTAGTCTCTGACCCAAGGATGCGAGTAGGAGCTCGTCGAATAGTCGCATCACGCTCTGCTTCCACTTCTCTAAGCAAACTTGGCTCTACCACCTCTGCGGTCTTATGTAGGCACTTTCTCCCATGGAATACATCATGTACACCACTAAGTCTGTCGGGCAACTCCACCAATGGAAGATGCTCCTCCCATGTACCTCCAAAATCCAAGATACATAGCCTCAAAAGGTCTTCTAAAATATGATTCACCCTCTCGGTCTGGCCGTCCGTCTGAGGATGATATGCGGTACTCAAACGCAACTGAGTCCCTACCGCCTTTTGCAAACTCTTCCAAAACTCTCTAGTGAAGATAGGATCTCGATCACTCACTATACTGGAGGGTACCCGATGCAATCGAACTATCTCTCGAAGATATACAAAAGCTAGCCATGGAGCAGTCCACTTACTCTTCACAGGTATGAAATGGGTGTTCTTAGTAAGTCTGTCTACCACCACCCAAATTCCTGTATTACTCTTTCTCGATCTGGGTAACCTGTCAATAAAATCCAACGAGACGCTGTCCCACTTTCATTGCGGAACCTCCAATGGGTGAAGCAACCCACCTGGTTTCTTTCGCTCCGTCTTCACTCGTTGGCACACCAAGCATCGAGCGACATGCTCGGCCACATCTTTCTTCATACCGGCCCAGAAGAAAGCCCTCTTCATGTCTTGGTACATCTTACCCCCACCGGGATGAATGGTCATCCTAAAACGGTGTGCGTCATCAAGAATAGCCTTCCTCAAACCCTCGTCCTGCGGTACACAAAGTCTACCGTCTCTACGCAAGCACCCTCTATCATCTAGGGTGTACCTACTCAAATGGCTGGACGACTCCCCCCTTATGAGCTTCTCTACTAACTCAACCAACTGTGGGTCGCCCCTCTGTGCTTCTCCAATCCGCCCCAAAAGAGTAGGTCTAACTTCCAAAGAAGCTAGCAAACCGGGTACAAAGTCAACGGAAGGTCTAAAGTCAAACTTAGAAATAAACTCTAAGCTCCGTCGTTCAACGAACAATGAACTCAAGGACAACCTTTTTCTACTTAAGGTGTCCGTTACCATGTTACCCTTACTCATAGGATGCTAAGGATCCCATCCACTTTTGTTGTCCTAAGACTATGCGCTCGAAGAGTCTCCAACACTTCCCTAAGATGTAGGGCATGCTCTTCTCCACCAGAATATCATCCAAAATCATCACAACTGTCTCTCACACAGACCACCCTAGTCGAATTCGGCATCCCCCAAATGCAAGCCCCAAAGGCCTAAACCAATATCAGACAAACACCCAAGGGATACCTCCTTCGAATTCAGACGACCTACGTGAGATGATACTAGTAAAGATGGCTAAATAATTAAGCCCTCGTCCAATTCTGGATGTTCTCGCCAGTCTCGCTCCAAAACCATCGTTTGTCCTATACTGGCCCTGCTCAGCCTATTGAGCACATACGAAAACTTATTTCGCTCCTAGCAAAGACCCAGATGTCATCTACAAAGACCATCACGAACTTATTCAGGTACTCCCTGAACACCCTTCTCAACAAAGTATACGGGGGCGTTCGTCAAACCCAATGGCATCACCAGCCACTCATAAAAGAAATCATCCGGAGTCCCAAAGGCAGTCTTCTCTATACTATTCTCAGCCACTCTCAACTGATGAAGTCCCGTGGCTAAGTCCTACTACCCAAAAATACTGAGGCGCCAGCCAACTGATCAAGGAGATCATTAATCCTCGGCAATGGGTATCTATTCTTCTTTGTGAGTTTCTTTAGTTCTCTTTAGCCTACACAAAGTCTGAGGGACCCATCCGCCTTCATAACAAAAACTACAGGAGCGCCCCACTCCAATATACTTCGTCTTATGAACCCCTTCTCAAGCAAATCGCCTACTTACTTATGGAGTTCCCTCCTCTCACTAGGAGCCATGTGGCACACTGGCCAAGATACTGGTTTAGCACTATCCACCAGATATATTCGGAAGCCAACCTCCCGCTTCGGAGGTAAGCCCTTCACCTCCTCAAACACATATGGATATTCCCGGACCGCTCTAACAGATCGCAGACTCTAGACCAACGTGTCAAGCGATTCTAGATACCTTAGCATAACAGATTCTATGGGATTACAAGAGATCTCGAGAGTGTTACTTAGGCGGCCCATAAGCCTAACAACTCTCCCTTCAAAATGAAGAACAACACTCCTACTGGATAACCAGTCCATGCCCAAAATTAACCCATAGCCCGTGAAGCCCAACAAGCATCACATCTAAACTCAACGCTAAGTATAGAAACTTTCAAACCCAAACATATCATGGAGCCCCAACTGGGTTTGAAACAACTAAGGGATCATCTACCAAACTGGTGTCTAAGTGCAGTGACTCAACTAACAATGGTGGGATAAACGAACTCAATATATCAGAATCAAATAAAGCTTGAATCGGATGATAAAGAAATCCAAATTCCAACATAGACGGTCATATCCCCATCTGGTACCCTAGTCGTGAGGGAATACAACTACCCTCCAGAAGATTCCATACCTTGCCCTTGCTTCTTTGAACAATCCTAATAAGGTGTCCTATTCCTCTTAAAAGGATAACTACTTGCCTTCTTCTTCCCTATTCTCCACTCGTAACCTCCCACCAATGAGGTTTCATCTTTCATTAACCAAACAACTATTTGAGCCGTCCTCCCGTCGTTTATCCAATAGATACCTACCAGTCCTCCTCCTTCTTGAACCAACTTCTAATCCGACTAACGTCTAAGTCCCTTGAAGTGGTTTTCCATCCTTATCTATCTTAGAAAGATCATCTATACGCGGAGGGGAAACTCAAAACGAGAGAAAGGAAGAGATTCAAAATGGAGAATTCGAAAGATATAGATATGGCTATTGGGGATTATGCTTTCCTTTCAAAAACTTTTCTCTTAAAAGACATGTTTTTGAAAATACTCCTTTCCAAAAATATTCTTAGAAAATAGTTTTTCTAAAAAATTTATCTGTTCCGGTAACCTTAAGCTCTGATACCACGTGTAACACCCACGCCCGCTAAGGTCACTCACAAAGGGAATGCCTTAGCTTTGGTGGAGTATTTTTAGTGAGTATAGAACAGAAAAATTACAACAGGACAGATATAAGTAATACTTGAAAATTTAAAACATCATTTCATTAACAAAACATGTTTGGTTACATCACAAAACCGTAACAAGAGTCAAGTACATAATATCCATCCTGATAAAATAGAAGTACATAATCCCATTACATAGACAATAGCCATAATAGAAAAGATAAACCGAGCTTTACTTCTACGATCCAAGCCCAAAAGATAGATATAGCAGTCTGATCCAAGCCCACTAGTGCTAGGCCCACTCTCATAACCTGAGGGTTGGGAAAAAGATAAAAACAACGGGGTCAGACATAAGTCTGAGTGAGTCCTATAACCCTAACAATACAACCATTAAAGTAATTAGGGTATGACATAAATAAGATACAGTACCTCTGGGGATAATGACTACAATAAGTAGTCCACAAAACACAGGATGTACTACGATAATCGAACGACGTATTTATCCACCCAAGGATAATTACTAGCTTACACCACCCCAGACCCTACCCACCCAAGGGTAATTCCTACACTGCACCACACCAGTTCTACCCACCAAGAGTAATTCCTACTTAAAGGTTGATCCCACTAAAGTCTTAGAAAATATAGCTAGTAGTCTCTGGTACTTCTAGCTTGACCACGTAGGTGCCGTCTGCCCCTACCTCCACTAGGTGTATAACTGACCACGTAGGTGCCGTCTGCCCCTACATTCACTAGGTGTACCTAGTAATCTTACCCAGTAGTTTCGTGTACCCCTACATAGGTGCCGTCTGCTCCTATCTTTACTAGGTGTACCCACTACTCCCCATCGATCGGCTCCCTAACGTAGATACCCGTGCTGGTCCCACAGTGGGGTGTATCACTCCCCTAAAGTGGCTACCCAATACTATCAACGGTGCACGACTTTATATCTACACGATGCAACAACGGCTTATCTACCAGCCCGGGCCCACACACGCATATGAAGCCCGTTGGACTTGCGTTGCCACCGCTAACCCGTTTTGGCCTCTTATAATCAAGCCCAATATGCGTGTCCCGTCACTCGACATGGGTCGAGCCCACAAAGATACGTTTGGGATATTGGTTGAAATGGGCCCCCCACAAGCTACTACTTAAGCTTGTCATTTAATCTAGTGCATCCCACTTAACCCTTTAACCATGTCCCCTTACATGTTATAAATCTTGGTTAAGTCCTTTAATCATATTTCGATTGCCACTTAGGGCACCCACTAGATTTCCCACATGCCACCCATGGCACTTACTTAACCCCTTAATCATGTTTAATTACATGTTCCACCTTGGTTAAGTATTCTAATCGTATTTTTCTATTGCCACCCAAGGCAACCCACTAGTTTTCTCATGCCACCCAAGGCACCCCCACTAGTTACTACATGCCACCCAAGGCACCCACTTAACCCCTCATGTCCCACTACATGCTAATAAGGTTAAGTGTTTCTTAATTAATTAAGACCGTGATCTCCCATAAAGACCTCCCACATTAGACTGGCTGTTATGACCGCCTGGTTAAGCTGGTAGAGTCCGGGCAGTCTTACGTCATAACAGAGTCTAACCTCGTGTCTTTACCTTAATCACGTATTTAATTTATGGCTAAGACCTCTCACATTGGGCTGACATTTGTAGCAACTGGTTAAGCCGGTCGGGTCCGGGCAGTTTTACACTACAAATGAGTCCAACCTCGTGTCTTAGTCGATTAATTATACCTAATTAATCACCCCCATATTAATTATCCCTAATTAATATCAAGTTTTCCATAACATGGGTAGACCTAACTCAATAGGTAAATTCCCATGGGGTAGACCTAACTCAATAGGTAAATTCCCACTTATGGTAATTTATTTTTATGGTATGCTTAATCATACCCAATCATACTTTTATTAACATATTTATTACCCCATCGTTCCCCACGTAAATCGTTCTCATTTCACGACATAATAAAAGGGAAAGATCCATCACAAATATCATGGGTTTAACATATAACTTTGTCATGGGTTAAGAGGATGTCAACTTGCATATATGAACATATATTAACCCAACTACATATAACCCAAACTTGCATATTATCATACACATGATTTGCATAACATGTTGAACTTGCATATAGGCATTCTCATAACTTGCATAACATGTTAATCATGCATTTAAGCATACACATAACCTGCATAAGCATTCACATACTTGCATGAGCATTCACATACTTGCATGAACATGCATAACTTGCATATCACATTAAACTTGCATTTAAGCATATACATAACTTGCATAACATCACGCTCATAACTTGCATAATCTCATAAACTTAACTTGCATAACATTATGCACACAACTTGCATACCCTCATACACATAACTTGCATATGCACATAACTTACATAACATGTTGAGCTTGCATGTAAGCATAACTTGCATAATATGTCGAACTTACGTATATGACTTGCATCTTAAAGGAGGGTAAACATGCATAGCATATAAGGGTGCCATCTTGCATATGTATATACCATATTTAAAAGGGTAAACTTGCATGTCATGATTTATGCATAATACCAAACACTTAGCATGCATAAAACCACTTACTTATCATGCATAGAATCAAATACTTATTATGCATAAAATCAAATACTTATTATGCATAAACCCACCACTTAACTTGCATAACCCCAAACACTTAACATGCATAAAACCCCATACTTAGTATGCATACAATCAAATACTTATCATGCATAAAGTCAAATACTTTAGCATGAATAACATCAAATACTTAACATGCATAACACCAACTACTTAGCATGCATAAAATCACATGCATAACTTCCATATCATGTTACATATAACTTGCATATATTCTCACATATAGTTTGCATAACATGTCACATATGCATAAATGTTTAACATGGTGTTTTGCATCATAAAGCATGGCCTTAACTTGCATTTAACATAAAACTTGCAAATCACATATCATACAAACTTGCATAAATGCATTTATCCACAAACATAGCCATGTCTTATCACATCCTACCATAATCAATTTAACAATTGATTATTAAAGCCATAGAAACTCACCAAAACCAAGATTAGCAAATCAATGAAGTAAAACTAGTTGCCAAATATTAAGAAGAAGGTGATTAGGGGTTGATTAGCTTGCAACTCTCTTCATTTGATTTGTGGAGGCCATGACCAAGTTTCATTTTGCCATAGTTTAATTATAAGATTTAATTATGAATGAATTAGGGTAGGGTTAGGGTCTTATTTATAGGATTAGGTAGTGTTTTAAGCCCTTAGATTAACCCTAGATTAAATTAGGACCCTTAGATTTAGGAAACCTCTAGAACCAGCCCACTAGGCCAGCACAAGGACCCAAACTGGTGCACCCAACCACAGGACTCTCTAGAAACTGTGCAGGTTTCTTGGCTCGGCACGGGCGCACTTCACAAGTGCGCCAGTGTATCTTTGTACTGGCGCACTTCACAAGTGCGCCAGTGCATTTCTGGCCTGTTTCTGCCTAACTTCGTTCGTCCTTATCTCTTTCATACGGTACCCGTTTTACGCAAACTCGGACTCTATTTCGCGTATTTTTCCGAGACGAACGCAATGACGCAGCCCGTTTCCCCCAATTCCCACATCTGAAATTATTTATCCTGTAATTAGTGAATTTTAGTATTAACTAAAATTCGGGGTGTTACAATATGTGAATCTTTTGTACTAGGCAAGTTTAACTAAATTTGAGACTGTGTTATATGGTAAATTATGACCATAATCTGTGCCATATAAATTCAATGCAAACGTGGGGTATATGATCATAATGTGAATCATGACAACTATTTAGGCATGCAAAATTAGGCCAAATTTATAATTAGGCAAGATATGTTTATGGAACTTTAAGGAATGATTAAATCTGTTATATGACCTAATATGCTAGTTCTGTTATATTGCCTAATTTGCTGTTATATTGCCTAATCTGGTAGTTCTGCTATAATCTGCTATATCTGTTCATATACCAAATCTGTCATCTGCTAAGTCTGCTGAAGATGCCTAAACTGTTATATGCTAAATCTGCTAAACTGCTTAATCTGCTGAATCCGTTAAGTCGCCTAATCTGTTATCTGCCATATCTGTTGAGTTGATATATTTAGTCTGTTATTGACATAATCTGAATTGGCTATAATTATGAAAATTGACATGTATATTAGGCATGGGTATAAATGGTAAATCATTAATTAATTGGCCGCAAAGATAAACATGGCTAACTCGAGGTTAGTATGAGTTTGCGGCGTAATTCTGCCCGGAACCGCCCGGCATATCCAGTGGCCGCAAACAATAGGTTCTAATGTGAGAAGTTAGTCATAACGTGCTTGAAACCCGAGGTTAGACTCAGTTTGCGACAGAAACCTGCCCGGAACCAACCGGCCTAACCAGTAGCCGCAAACTGTCAGTCTAATGTGAGAGGTCGGGGCATTAATATTTAATTAATGAAAATCTGAGATAAATATAATGTGATGGGCGGATAGGGTTAAACTCACTAGACTGATGAATTTAATAAATCTATTCCGTGAATCTGTAGGCCCAATTACAAAGTTAGACAAATCTGTAAGTCTGTTAATCTGTAACTAGTTAATCTGTAAGCCTGTTAATCTGAAATCAGCTAATCTGTAAGTCGGTTAATCTGTATATCAGATCTGTTAGTCTGAAAACTTGTCTGTGAACTAGTAGATCTGAATTCTATATGTCTGAACCTATAAACAAGTTAATTTGAAATATGTTAGTCTGGGGACACAAGGTTAGGAGGGGAATTACTTGTGTCATCTGTTGTTTGGGACCCATATTAGTCAGTAACCCTTTCTGGTATCAAAACTTTGACCCAACAGTAGGTAGGGTCCGGGCACGCTTACTGAACTAATTATAAGCGGTTCATTCTGATAATGGCGAGGGGTGTTGATGGTGCGTTCCAACCGGGTCATGTGCGTGCATGGATCCCGGTCTGCCTCTGAGGATGTAAGACGCCGTGACATCTGTAAATAGGTCTGTGCCAATTGGTTGTCACTTTAGGGAGTGATACACCCTACTGTGGGGCCGACACATGATATTTATGTATTAGGGAGTCGATCGCTTGGGTGTAGGGTTTTAGGGTACACTTAGTTCTGTCCGTTTCTATTGGTACCGTCTGTTTCTGTTGGGTGGTAACACTTGTCTGTTTCTGCGTGGTACCGTCTGTTCGGGTAGTAAAGGCCCATTACTAGTGTACACCTAATTCTACATTCTGTTTTCGTAGGGATTAATTTGTTTCTGCTTCTGTCTGTTTCTGATCGGGTAGTAAAGGCCCACTATTAGCATCCTGTTTCTGTTAAATTATTCTGTACCCGTTTCCGTTTCAGTTTAGACATCAGGGTGACACCGTAATTCTGTTATACTAGTATTAGTGCAAAGAAGTGTAAAGCAATAGTTTATGTCATTCTGTTCTTCTGTTATATCTGCTACAACTGTTACAGTTATCTCTTATCCAGTTTTATGTTCAAGTCATATTATTATTATCTGATCATATGTTGAAAGTCACTGGACTTGCCAGACTTTTTGTCTGACCCTTGTTGTTTCGCCTCCTTTCTTCCGTTTCCCCCCAGGTTATCCAAGGAGGGAATACTTTAGCTTGATCCGGATTTCTCTCTGCTTGAAGTGCTTAAAGTATGGCTTGGCTCTGTATAGCTCCCGTTCTATGGGGATTATGATTTTAAACCATGCATTTTGAAGGCTTTTGTACAAGACTAATATTTGTACCTGAATTCTAAGATTTGAAAGGATGTAACCATATTGATTTCTATTTCCGCTGTAATAAAGTTAAAATTTTCCAAGTACTGTTTTATCTGTCTTGTAAGTTTCTGTTCTGTTTACTAAAATGCTCCACCAAAGTTAAGGCATTCCCTTTGTGAGTGACCTTAACGGAGGTAGGGTGTTACACTTGGTATCAGAGCTGAAGGTTACCAGATTTGATAAAAAGTTTTTGAAAATTATGTTTTAAAAAGGAAGTATTTTCAAAAGTAAAGCTTATTTTGAAAAAAAACATAATCCCCAAAAGCCATATATCTTTCTTTCGATTCTTTGTTTCGAGTTCCTTCCTCTTTCCCTTTTGAATCTCTTCCTCCGCGTATAGATGCTTTTTCTAAGATATGTAAGAACTTCCGTGCGATGGGCGGAAAACCGCTTTATGGGACTGAGACGTTGTCGAGGCTAGAAGTTGGCTGAACGAAGTGGAGGACTTGTTGGTACCTTTGAGATAGACGATGGGAGGAAGGTTCAACCAGCTGCTTGGTTAATGAAGGATGAAGCTTCATTTTGGTGGAAGATCACGAATGGAGAACGTACATGGGAGACATGGATAGGACACACGATAAGTAAGTGGATCCAAAGAAGGCCGCTTGCTTCAACTGTGGTGAGATGCGACACTTCACTAGGGACTGCCCGAAGAAACGAGGGCAAGGGCAGAAGATAGGACCTACTTCTGGAGGGCAGGCGAACACTCTCGAGGCTAGTGGATAGGATAGAATTAGGAAAACTTTCTGTGAGAAGTTTAATTTCTTTATCTGATTGTTGATTTAAAACTCTTTCTGATTCTGGCATTTTGATTCTGTAATCGATACTCTGCACTTTAATACTAGTATTGTTTCTGATTCCGCTGTAGACTCAAACCCATAAGGGTTATGATTAATCTGTTTGTGATAGATTGGAGTTTGAGAGATATCTGTGTTAGGCGTCAAGTATGACGCATACATTCTGAGGTTTTGTGGGATATGATTTTATCATGCTTAGCTTCCTAAGAATCATTAGGGAACCTGATCTGTATCAGTAGTCTGTAAATATCTGAATAATTCTGATTTCCAGTTCTGACATTGTCTAAAGAGGGTAATCCTCTGAGTGTCAATCTGATATTGATTTCGGTCTTATGGGTTGATACTTAGGGGAATTATTTTCTCAACCAATGTCTAATGGGAACCAAGTCTTCGTTCTATCTGTACTCGCTTCCATCATTCGACTGTATCCTATCGATCGAATCTTCGAACTTTAGGTAGAAACTAATGGGTGTAAACATGTGTTTGAGACATGTTATGTTTGATGGTTGCAAGTGGTTGCTAGTGGTTGCTCGTGGATGCATATACACACACTAGGCACTAGATTGGCTCGAAAACACTCTCATACTGCATATGGATGTGTGAGCATTTTTCAATTTTTGTGGATGCAAAATGATTGACTCAGCACATGGATGTTGCATATGACTGAATGGTTGTGCACTCATATAGAAATGATATGTATCAAGTAGGAAAATTGCATACATGTTGGACTCATGGCACTGACATAATTCGCATTAAGGAGGTCAGCTGAATCAGTGGACCGCCTGATCTTTGCATTAGATAAGGAACATATACACACACCTTTGCATATGTTTATACAACATTAGAAGTTTCTAAGGACAATGGACGCCAGTGATTGATGATTGAGTAGATGGATGTTGGATGGTAGGACACATTCTTCTTAACTTGAAGATTTCGGGGACGAAATCCTTTAAGGAGAGAAGAATGTAACACCCCGTATTTCTAATAATAGCGATGTTCACAAATTAAAAAAAAAGGTTAATTATGAAGAAGTTGCTAAGCCTTGAAGTTTGTATGCATATGAGAGAAATATATATATATATATATACATATAAATTAAATAAATAAACATGCAAAAAAGGTTCAAAACAGCGAATTGGGAGGGGGAATAACCGAACCGGCCCATTTTTGAGGTCGACCCGAGCTCCGCTGGGTCGACTAGGGGTTAATCCAGGGTGTTTGGCTGTCATCCCGTGGGCCGATTCGCTCAAATGCAGATTTTGCGTTTGAATGGTTCTCATGATTCAGGGTTAATCTAATGGTCCTAAATAACTTCCTACACCTATATATACATCCCTAACCTAAACCTAAATCTCATATACAATTCTCTAGCCTCCATTGCTCTCTTCCTCTCTAAAAATAAATAAATCAATGGCGTCTCTACTCTGCTGAAACCTAAGCTAGGACTTGTGCTTCTTCTTCCTCCAATTCTGATTAGGATTAAAAGAGAACAGCTACAACACCTTTATCTTTTAGAATCCAACCAAGGCAAGTGCAGTTATTTTCCGATGTAAACTTTAATTATAATTGTGACATGATTGTAAATCTGAATTTGAGATTGCGTATGTTCTGTTCTGATCTGTTTTATTCTATATCTCTTTCTTCTTTCTGTTCTATAGCCAGGATACCCCGAGCTTGCGCCAAATCTCATAAGAGATTAACGCACGAACGTTAAACTTTGGGATAAATAATGAATGATGGCATAATTGGACATGGCTAATCTATGACTAAAAGGACATAGGTTGTAAACTAGATTTAGATCTGTGCATATTCTGTGAATTGGAAGAAGAGGAACCATTGTATATTAACATGTGACTTGAGACATTGGACATAACGCATATTTTTGAATTAAAGATCTGTTATAATTTAAAGTTCTAGATTGTTAGGCATATTGTTTATATAGAAATTCATGATTTGGGATAAAAAGGGAATATGACTTAGGTGTGAAGATTTATGTTAAGATTTGATAACTATTAAATGTGAATAACACCTAAGTGGGAGATTTTTGAATATATGACATGCATTGAAATCGATGGCTATATTTGGTATAATTTATATGTGAATCTTTTGTACTAGGCAAGTTTAACTAAATTTGAGACGTGTGTTATATGGTAAATTATGACCATAATCTGTGCCATATAAATTCAATGCAAACGTGGGGTATATGATCATAATGTGAATCATGACAACTATTTAGGCATGCAAACTTAGGCCAAATTTATAATTAGGCAAGATATGTTTATGAAACTTTAAGGAATGATTAAATCTGTTATATGGCCTAATCTGCTAGTTCTGTTATATTGCCTAATTTGCTAGTTCTGTTATATTGCCTAATCTGCTAGTTCTGCTATAATCTGCTATATCTGTTCATATACCAAATCTGTCATCTGCTAAGTCTGCTGAAGATGCCTAAACTGTTATATGCTAAATCTGCTAAACTACTTAATCTGCTGAATCCGTTAAGTCGCCTAATCTGCTAAATCTGTTATCTGCCATATCTGTTGAGTTGATATATTTAGTCTGTTATTGACATAATTTGAATTGGCTATAATTATGAAAATTGACATGTATATTAGGCTTGGGTATAAATGGTAAATCATTAATTAATTGGCCGCAAAGATAAACATGGCTAACTCGAGGTTAGAATGAGTTTGCGGCGTAATTCTGCTCGGAACCGCCCGGCATATCCAGTGGCTGCAAACAATAGGTTCTAATGTGAGAAGTTAGTCATAACATGCTTGAAACCCGAGGTTAGACTCAGTTTGCGACAGAAACCTGCCTGGAACCAACCGGCCTAACCAGTAGCTGCAAACTGTAGGTCTAATGTGAGAGGTCTGGGCATTAATATTTAATTAATGAAAATCTGAGATAAATATAATATGTTGGGCGGATAGGGTTAAACTCACTAGACTGATGAATTTAATAAATCTGTTCCGTGAATCTGTAGGCCCAATTACAAAGTTAGACAAATTTGTAAGTCTGTTAATCTGTAACTAGTTAATCTGTAAGCCTGTTAATCTGAAATTAGCTAATCTGTAAGTCGGATAATCTGTATATCTGATCTGTTAGTCTGAAAACTTGTCTGTGAACTAGTTGATCTGAATTCTGTATGTCTGAAACTACAAACAAGTTAATTTGAAATCTGTTAGTCTGGGACACAAGGTTAGGAAGGGAATTACTTGTGTCATCTGTTGTTTGGGACCCATATTAGTCAGTAACCCTTTCTGGTATCAAAACTTTGACCCAACAGTAGGTAGGGTCCGGGCACGCTTACTGAACTAATTATAAGCGGTTCATTCTGATAATGGCGAGGGGTGTTGATGGTGCGTTCCAACCGGGTCATGTCCGTGCATGGATCCCGGTCTGCCTCTGAGGATGTAAGACGCCGTGACATCTGTAAACAGGTCTGTGCCAATTGGTTGTCACTTTAGGGAGTGATACACCCTACTGTGGGGCCGACACAGGATATTTTTGTATTAGGGAGCCGATCGCTTGGGGGTAGGGTTTTATGGTACACTTAGTTCTGTCTGTTTCTATTGGTACCGTCTGTTTCTGTTGGGTGGTAACACCTGTCTGTTTCTGCGTGGTACCGTCTGTTCGGGTGGTAAAGGCCCATTACTAGTGTACACCTAATTCTACATTTTGTTTCCGTAGTGATTAATCTGTTTCTGCTTCTATCTGTTTCTTATCGGGTAGTAAAGGCCCATTATTAGCATCCTGTTTCTGTTAAATTATTCTGTACCCATTTCCGTTTCAGTTTAGACATTAGGGTGACACCGTAATTCTGTTATACTAGTATTAGTGCAGAGAAGTGTAAAGCAATAGTTTATGTCATTCTGTTCTTCTGTTATATCTGCTACAACTGTTACAGTTATCTCTCATCCAGTTTTATGCTCATGTCATATTATTATTATCTGTTCATATGCTGAAAGTCACTGGACTTGCCAGACTTTTTGTCTGACCCTTGTTGTTTCGCCTCCTTTCTTCCGTTCCCCCCCAGGTTGTCCAAGGAGGGAATACTTTAGCTTGATCCGGATTTCTCTCTGCTTAAAGTATGGCTTGGCTCTGTATAGCTCCCGTTCTATGGGGATTATGATTTTAAACCATGCAATTTGAAGGCTTTTGTACAAGACTGATATTTGTACTTGAATTCTGAAATTTGAAAGGATGTAACCATATTGATTTCTGTTTCCGCTGTAATAAAGATAAAATTTTCCAAGTACTGTTTTATCTGTCTTGTAAGTTTCTGTTCTGTTTACTAAAATGCTCCACCAAAGTTAAGGCATTCCCTTTGTGAGTGACCTTAACGGAGGTGGGGTGTTACAGTTATAATATTCGTTGTTGCGAATCCAATGCAACTGAAATGGTCAGATGCTGACCTCCTATGAAATAAATACGATAATTAATACATTTCATTACAAAAATATATTAATTAATTTTAATTAATTTAATTATCCCCTTAAACCTTTATCTTCCCCATCCGATACTTATGTTGTAAAAATTGAACCCTCGCTCCATCATTCTCTCTCCGTCGCGCCTCCTCCACACACGTTGGACCCAATCCCAATGCACGACACGACAGCCCCTCGCTATGCCTCCCCTCTCCATGAACGACGCTGAACTCGAAACCCCCAAGCAGCCGGAAATCTTGTTCGAACCGGGCCACTTTGAGGCGAGATTTCGAATGACATACTCAATGAAAATTACTCTTTCCATAATCAATTTGAATATGATGGAAAACTCTTTGATTTTTGTTTTATAAACATCTAAAATTACTGAAGGAACCGAGCTTGATTTAGGGATTAAAATTTCAGAATTTCCGTCGTTCATTTCAGCTATGGCGGCTCAGAAAATGGCTTGACAGTATTAAATGAGGCTAGAGTTTTTGTCCAAGGAATTATAATCAATTTTATTATTATTTTAATTCCAGTTTAATCAGTTTTTTCTTCCGAACTCCAAATCAAACACAACGACTATCGTCCCTGCACTGGCACCACTAAGGAGATGGTTAATCATTTTCTCTTTACAGATATATACTATTAGTATATCTAAGGATGAAGTCTCACTGCATGGGCACCACTAAGGAGATGGTTAATCATTTTCTCTTTACAGATTGAACGATGAGCCGAATTACGAGGAGTACGGGTTCAGGGGCCAACAATGAGAATGTCCCTGATTTAAGGATGATGTTTACTGCCTTCATGCGAGAGATGCTTAAGGAAGCTCAGAGAACAGTTCCCAATGCTGCTAATAGTGGTGGTGCTGTAGTGCAAGCGTCTAGAGCCGATTTCGCCAAGCTCGGCAAGGATTATACTAATCTTGGTGGAAAGCCATTCCACGAAATAGAATCGGTTATGGGGGTTCAAGATTGGCTTGATAGTTGTGAGTGCATCTTCGAGGATTTGGGGATCGATGATGCAATGAAGAGAAAATTAGCGTCACGTCAACTTCAAGGACAGGCTATGAATTGGTGGAATGCCATTAAAGTGGCTACTCCAGAGGATCAAGTTACTTAGAATCAGTTTAAGACCCGCTTCAGTGACAATATATTGCAGCTGCTCAGAAATTAGAATTGTTCAGAATTTTTTTGGAACTCAAGCAGAATGGTTGGGCAGTCTCGGGGTATATTGTTGAATTCGATACCTTATTGAAGTACGGATTATCTCTTATTGATACTACCGAGAAGAAGAATGAGAAGTTCATAACTGGCTTGGATAAGTACTTGAGGGAGAGACTTATAAATCATGTCGATGAGACTTTTGAATCTATTATGGGAAAGGCCATGAGATCAGAGAGCCTTTACCCTAAGTCGAAGACCAAGGTTGCTATTGCATCTACAGGGGAGCCAAAACCGCAAGCAAGCGGTGGAGACAAGAAGAATTCCCAAAAAAAGAGAAAGCAAAATCAGACCATGGATGGTCAGAAAAAGAAGGATAAGAAAGATATCGAGTGTTTTAGCTACGGAAAGAACGGCCACAATGCTAGAGATTGTCGAGCAAAGCCAACAGATAGGAAGTGCTTCAATTGTGGTCAAGTGGGACATCACAAGGATAAATGTCCACAACCTCCTTAGGAGAAGCAGATCTTGAAAGCATATGCTATCAACGCTGTTCTTTCCTCGTCGAATGCCCCAATTGCTTCTGAGAAGGGAAAGGGTGTCGTTATTCAAGGTATGCTTTCCATCTATGATGCTCCTGTTCTAGTTTTGTTTGATACCGGGGCTTCGAATTCCTTCGTATCTAGTGATCTGGAAGATAGGTTGGAATTAGAACCCGAAATAGTTGATAGACCTTTAGTTGTAACGAACCCGATTGGTGGTTCGACCAACCTTGGCATGATTTGTCGTAATCTGGTCTTATTGAGTCATGGATGTATGTTTGCTTGTTATTGCTTTATTTTGGGCTTTACTGGGTTTGGCATTATTTTGGGAGCCGATTGGCTCCAAAGGTATGGGGTGGTGGTAGACTATGAGGGGTTTTCGGTGAGCATTAGAGAGGATGATGGGCGGAGGGTGGTATTGGGTTGCCTACCTAGCGATGCTGTGATGACTTGTTTAGCAAATTCCCTCAACAATCTGCATGATGAGTTATTAGAGGTGCCCATTGCTGGCGAATATCCGAACATCTTTGGGGAAGTGACTGGACTTCCATCACACCGAGAGATCGAGTTTCGGATTGATTTCAGGAATGATGCCAGACTTATAGTGATGTCACTTTGTCGTATGACACTCAAGGAGCAGCGAGAGCTCGAAGTGCAAGTAGGCAATCTTTTGAAGAAGGGATTTATCCGAAAAAGTGTTTCCGAGTGGGGAGCACCAGTTGTAATTGCTACTAAAGCCGATGGTTGCCTTCGCTTATGTGTGGGCTACCACGAGTTGAATAAGGTGACTAGGAAGTATAAGTATCCTCTTCCACGGATAGATGATTTGCTTGATCAACTGAATGGAACAATAGTACTCTCCCAGTTGGACCTCGCGATAGGATTTCATTAACTCGGAGTAGCAGCTAAGATTATTCCAAAAACGGCATTTCGGACGCCGTCTGGAATCTATGAGTAGTTGGTCATGCCATTCGGGTTGACCAATGCACCCGCATATTTTGTTGATCTTATGAATAGGGTTTTCAGGAATCAGTTAAATAAGTTTGTTCTTGTGTTCGTGGATGATATCATGGTTTACTCGAGGATGGAGGAGGTACACAAGGAACATTTGAGGGTAGTGATGGAGGTGTTGAGGAAACACCAACTGAAAGCAAATTTTTCTAAGTGTCACTTCTGGAGGAGGGAAGTGAGATTCTTGGGCCATGTTGTTTCAGAGAATGGTATTGCCGTGGACCCTACGAAGGTGGCTACGGTGCAAGATTGGTCTACGTCCAAGAATGCAACGGACGTGAGAAGTTTCTTGAGGTTAGCTGGATATTATCATAAGTTTATCCAAGACTTCTCCAAGATAGTGTACCGTTAACTCAGTTGACTAAGAAGAACCAAGCTATTGTTTGGAACCAAAGGTGTGAGAATGTATTTAAGGGTCTAAAGGAGAAGTTGATGTGTGCACCAGTGTTAGTTATTCCTAAGGGGTCAAAGAGATGATGGTATACACGGATGCTTATGGTACTGGATTAGGTGTTGTACTGATGCACGGAGGTAGGGTTGTAGCTTATACTAGTCGGCAATTGAAACCACATGAGAAAAGATATCCTACCCATGACTAGGAATTGGCAGCAATCGTGTTCGCGCTGAAGATGTGGAGACATTATCTCTTAGGAGAAAGATTCGAGTTGTTTACCTATCATAAGTCATTAAAGTATATGTTCTCTTAGAAGGATTTAAATCTTCGTCAGCAGAAATGGTTAGAGTTCTTGGCTTCATATGATTTCAATATCGCACACACACCTGGGAAGAGTAATGCGGTAGCTGATGCATTAAGTAGGAGACATGCCAGTTTGCGCGCTATGTTTTTGGATTGGAAGCAACTGCAGTATTTCGCGGGATATGATTTCAGACCTAAGTGTGAATTGGATCCAGAGATGTTAGCAAGTCTGACGATTAGACCGACTTTGATTGAGCGGATCGGTTTTAGTTGGAGGGACGATCCTAACCTATTGGAAATCATCTCTAAAGTAGAGATGGGTATCGACGGTGAGGAAATGAACAAATACGGGCTTGATCGAGAAGGATGGCTTCGAAAGAATGGGAGACTGCTTGTACCCAACGCTAATGGATTGAGAGATGAAGTGCTTAAAGAGTGTCATCACTTGAAACTGACTATACATCCCAGTGGTAACAAAATGTTTAGAGACATGAAACAAACCAACTACTGGGAAGGGATGAAGGGAGACATTGGAAAGTTAATATCTGAGTGCATGAACTGCCAGTTAGTTAAAGCTGAGCAAAAGAAGCCTAGTGGATTATTACAACCATTAGAAAATCCCGAAAATAAATGGGAACAAGTCTTAATGGATTTCATTGATGGTTTACCAAGGATTAGATTAGGCCATGATAGTATTTGGGTGATTGGGGATCGATTGACCAAAAGTACAAGGCTCATACCAGTCAAGTCGAGTAGAATGGCAGCTAAGTTAGAAGAACTGTATATGAAGTGGGTAGTGAGATTTCATGGGGTACCTAAAGGTATTATGAGTGACTGAGATCCTTTATTTACTAGTGGGTTTTGGAAGAGCTTACAAGAGACTTTAGGATCAGAATTACATCTCAGTACCGCATACCGTCCTCAAACTGACGTTCAAACGAAGAGGGTAAATCGTGTATTGGAGGATCTCTTGAGAGCTTGTATATTAGATTTTGGAGGGTAATGGGATGACCATTTGCATCTGGTTGAGTTCACATACAATAATAGTTATTAGTCCAGTATTGGTATGGCCCATTTGAAGCTTTGTATGTAAGACCGTGCAATTCACCATCTTTTTGTTGGAGACCGGCGAGAAATTTGTGCTTGGGCCAGATGTAATAAGAGAAACTTTAGATAAGATCAAGCTTATTCAACAGCAAATGAAGGCTGTCCAAGATAGGCAGAAGAGTTATGTAGATAAAAGGCGAAGAGATTTGAAATTCTTCGTTGGCGACTTCGTATTGGTCAAGGTTTCTCCATTGAAGAATGTAATTCGATTTGGTAAGAGAGGTAAATTGGCACCGATATTTGTCGGTCCATATCCAATTCTCGAGCAAGTTGGGAATTTAGCATATAACATTGGATTACCTGACAAGATGAGAGGAGTGTACAACGTATTTCATATTTCTTAGTTGAGGAAGTTCGTGCACGATTCTGATACGACCATTTCACCAGATCAGTTGGATGAGATTGAGGTAGAACCCATGGCAGTTGGAAACCGCAGAACGATTCGTATTGTCAGACACGACAGGAACCAATTTCGGAGGAAAACGGTGAAGCTAGTTAAGTTCCAGTGGGGTGATAATGAGAATGACTGTACTTGGGAAACCGAGGAGAGCATAAGAAGTCATATCCAGAGCTCTTTGCTTGGCAAGATTTTGAACACGATATAGTTATTCCCTTGTTAGTAAACCGCATGCTAAGATAGGCTTGTTGTGTTTATTATGCATGTTTGATTATTTATAAATGGCTGATAGGCATGTGGGATACCATTGTTTGTTTTCTTGGTTAAGGAATTTTGGGGCCGAAATTTCTTAAGGGGGAAGAGTGTAACGACCCACATTTTATGTATCGGAGGATTGTAGGATATTTATTTCATTTTCGTACGAAGTCATATGGTCGTGTAACTTTGGGAAACGACTATTGAGGTCATTTCCCACATCCACGATTTTTGTTAAATTTTAAATGACTATTTTGCCCTTGGCGAATCTTGTTTCTCCTATAACTTATTATTAGAATGGATTTTTGACCTAAAACCACTTCCATTGGATTTTGATAATGGTTTCCCATTCCGTAGAGTTGTCACATCAATCAAACGGACTTATCGTTTAGGAGATACGGCTGAAATAACATTTAAAGACGGGAAAACAGCCTAATTGGGATTAACAGGGTGATTAGCAGCTAGGCCTATAACCCATTTCAGGATTAGGGTTATGAGAGGACTGGCAGGGTCTGGAAAAACATTCCCTTTCATTTTTCTAGCCACCACAAACATTTCTCTAACCCTTATAATGGCCTCCATCTTCCAAATCTCTCTCTAATCACTTTCTAATATTAGCTAAATCTACATCAAATCAAGTGAGATTAGCATTAAAATCAAAGTAGAGCTGCTGTACGTAGGAATCCGAGCCAAATCAGTTAGAGTTTCAGATCTATCATTTGTTTGTGGCTAAGGTAAGTGATTCGCATGCTTTCTCACTAATTATGGCTAATTAAGGGTGATTAGTGATAATTAGTGAAATTATGACTCTGAAAAATATCGAAAAATATGCATAAATTCAAGAATCACATTTTATGTCACTGATGTAAATTTGGGTTAATTTTGATTAAATTTGCTAATCCAGGGAACTTAAGGGATTAAGGGGAAAATCATGGATTTGGGTATGTTTAATCTAAATTTACATGTCAAATTGTTGATTTGATGTTTATTGTTTGATTCCACATGTTACTACTGTTGTTTGGGATGTTTTATGATTGTTTAGTAAAGTTAGAATGGTCAAAAACGTCGCCGTGAGGCGAAAATGGTTTGCTAGCAAAATGGCGCAGGCTACGGGTCGCGTGACCGACCAAGGAAAGGAGCTGGAGCGACCGACCCATTAGAGCTCGAGTGAGTGACCCAATGAAGCCTGAGTACCCGACCAGGTGAGTTTGAGTGACCAACCCATTGAAGTTTGAAGTGAACGTCCTGGAGCTTGCTCGACCGACCGACCCTAGTGAGGTAGCACAACCGAACCAGTGGGAGCTCGAGCGACCGACCCTATGGAGGATGAATGACTGACCGACCCTATGAAGTATAAGCGACCGACCATATGGAGTATGTATGAGCGACATTGATCATTAACTCTTCCGAAGATAATCCAATCCGGCCAAACCCGAGATTCATAGGAAGTTCAGATGAGAAGTTATGGCTCAGGATCCAAATGGGGATCGACGGGTTAACTTCTAGAGTTGGGCTTTGCTGTAGGAGGTGTGCAAAGGGGTTATCGATATCTATAACTTTAATTCACTATTGAGGGAGGGGGTATTCACTGTGGACCAGTGCAGTGGGGTCATAGGTTGTAGGGAGTTGAACTCCATCAGGCCCCCAAAGGGCAAAGTGATCGTAGCGATAGTTGTACGGAGTTGGACTCCATTATGGCCCCAATGGATCTGGTGATCAAACATGGTGGATATCGTATACTTTACACACTGAGTGGGAGAAGTGAGGATGATTGCTATGTTTGATGGTTGCTATCACCATACACGCACATTTCCATTTTTATAATATATGTTCGTGTTACCTTAGAGGTCTGTACATCTTATTATGCTAACTCTTTGGTTGTAGGTCCAGGTTCAGGTATGATTTATTTATACCTGTTATTGTTTTATTTTATTGATATCGCTCATACCAGACTTTTGTCTGACCCAGAGTTTTATATCTCCTCTTATTACTCTGGGTGCTCCTAAACGAGCAGGCTAGAATTGGTTAGGTGGTTATGCACGAGTAGCTGTCCGGAGATGAGCAGGAGGCTTCCACGTACTGTTTACACATATTCTCCATGTGTTGTTGTTGGTCATTGCTTTGGGCACTAGTAGTGTACCCCTTTTATTTCCTTTTAGAGACAATATTTTTAAGTTGTAATAATGGTTTGGATCATAAGCTGTATTTTGGATTCCGCTGCTCTGATGGATATGGTTTAGTTTTCAGCTTATGCATCGTCTTGCCTGTTTTTTGTCAAGATATGTTATTATTATATTTTATTCCATGCGCTGTGAGATATACTACCGGTTTTTGGTAATTCAACATTTAAACCCTTTTGACGACCATCACGTGCTAGTCGGGTATTGGCACAGCGCATTTTGAGGAAATGTCTGGTTAGTTCGGGGTAGGACGTCTCATTTTATATTAAACAAGTCATGGCAGGTCAAAAACAGATACACAGGTCAACCCGAAACCCACCCTTTATTAATTGGGTCAGAGCGGGTTGACCGAAATTTGACTCGTTTATAATTGGGTTGGGTTTTTCCATGTGGGTTACGAGTCGTGTTTCAAGTTGTGTTAGAAATTGGTGGCCCGTGTCGGAGATGACCTATTTCTAGCTATATATTGCTCAAAAACTAGCGGGTACATGAGATGAGTTGTATAGAGTGGTGGATGGAAAGGAAGAGCACCTTTGTTGTCTAGATTCAGTGATTAGGACGTTTTTATATCAAGAGGGACATGGTCTGAGGCCTCCTAGTCCTAATGGATATCCACATTCAACCATTGTAGCACTGATTGCGGTAGATTCCGTTTCTTTCAGTATGGATTAGCATTCCCATGTAACATTTTGTTTTATAGTTAAAAAAACAAGAATGTTTAGTGGGACATTATCTTTTTAGGTGTTTGTGATGATTGCTTGAAAAGAATAAAGACATAAGATATTGTATATAAAATAAAAATGGAAGAAAAGGTGATGAATGACTAAAAGATTTTTTTTTTTTACGAAAAGTGACAATGATGATAATTGCAATAAACGAGAGCAACAAGAGAAAATAAATTCTCCTAAAATAAGTTTGGAAAACTTAAAAGGGAATTTCTTCTTGTGTAAATAGTGCACGGAAAAGAAAATAGGAATTTCTGAAGAGTTGCGATGAAAAGTTCGAAGTACAAGCGAAAAGGTGCATAAGGTTGAAATGGAAAATACCAAATTTTATGTTTCCGATATATTTCTAACATAAAAAATCAAGTTTGAAGGATTAGAAATTTAAAAAATTTAGTTTTCGTTGTGGAGTTTAGACACAAAAATTGGATGAACTACGCTCTTATTCACTAAGGATGCAGGAAAAATTAGAAGAAGAAATATTTTGATTTTTATAATTTTATATGCATGTAGAAATTGGAAGTATATTTAGGATGTGTATCATATTTTTATAGGATATTTAATGAAAAGAGCATCCAAGTAGGAGGAACCTCTTCGAAATTCATTGCACTCATAAATTTTTATGATGTAGTACACTTAGCATAAGTACATAGATGGTTGCAAAATTGGATGTACACATAATGGATGTGAATTATATGAGGAATTACATAGCATTACTCTTGTCAAATTTCAAGGCCAAAATTTCCTAAAGAGAGGGAGGATGTAACTCTCCTCATTTTTAAATAATTAAATACTAATAATAAGTGTAAATAGTAAAAATAGACATCATTGGAATTGTTGAAATTTAGCCTTGAAAGTTATACCAATGTGTTTTCGTATTTTTCTAATCAATTTACATATATAATATGTTCTAAACAGTGTTCGTATTAAAAAGTTATTAACCTTCGAAGTTCTGCATTAGAAAATAAATATGTGTGTAAATATGTGTAAACATATTTATTTCGTAAATATATGCGTGTAATTAATTCTAGAAATAATACGTATTTGAAATTCAAAATAAACGTTTTAATAAAAAGAATTAAGCAATGATAGAAACAAGAAGTAATTAATGTTATAATATAATGTTTGAGAATTAAATACATGGAAATATAAAAGGAAAGAAACTCCAAGCAAAACCAGTGAGGGTCGACCCCTACATTGCATGGGTCGGCCCATCCATTTTCCTAGGTGTGGTTTCGCCCAGGTTCAAATTTGTGACGTTGATTCTTAATTTTTGGCTGATATGGCTTGGTTTTATTTGTTGGTCTTGAATTCTTTGCTTACATGTTGAGTCCCTATTGATTGAATCGCGTGGCTTGCCTATATTTAATTTAGGAATCCAACAGACTAAGATCTCTAGTCTAACCTATAAATTAACCCCTAGGTTTAGCAAGTTCCTCACAACACAATCTTTTCCCTTCTGGGTTCTCTCTTTTGGGGATGGACCTGGCCTAAATTTTCATAGGAGAAGAGGTTTGTAAAATTAAATTTTTATATATAATTCAATTAGAGCCAGATCTATAGCTGCCAAGGAAAAGAGCTTAGGACGACGGAGTTTATTTCATTTTAATAATTATATATAATATCGTTAATTTATGTTAAAATTTTGTATAGTTTAATTTAGAATTACTTGTAGTAGTTTATTTCCTGTTACACTAAGGAATAGTATATTTACAGTAGTTTAATTCCTACTATGATTAAATTTGGCATAATTTAGTTAGGTTGTTAAAGTAAATCTGTAATTAAACTGTAAATTTAGGAAACTTATACTTATATGCAGAACTTAGTTGTTTAAAATTAAACTTGAACGAATATAAGTATTGCTAAGATAAAAAAATTGCAAAAAAGGGGCATAAGCTAAATGGTGGTAAATTTACAGTAATTATATCAAATTTGGAAAATGAAATAAGAACAAGAATTTAAATTTACCAGTAAAATTAAAAGTTAGATAGTTTAGATTGGTGGTTTAAGGAAAAGGAATATATTTCCATAGTTTGGTATGTAAGCAAAGTAGTCAACATAATTGCAAGAATAACAGAAAAAGAAAATGGATTAGTCCGAAATAGGGATTCAAACGTATTTTGCACTATTTGGTAGGTCAATTATAATTAAAAAAATGTCTTGCATTTACGGATTCCTATTTATACGATAAATGTAAATTATAGAAATAAATTTTAGTAACGAATCAATTAGGAATACTTCCTAAAGATAAGGGTTACTATAACATCCCAAATTTCAACGAACTGGAATTTTTCACAAAATGCTAAAATTAAAGTTCATTGAAACCCAAGTTGGATTGGCTGGTATCCTGAAGAAATGAAAAGATAAATGTATAAGAGCTCACGATAAAATATCTTACAGCGGAATGAATAAATATAATTGTTAGTAAATACCTGCCATAATAATGACACTGATTAGCAAGTGCCTCTAAGCTATAAAGTCTCTACCACCTACCTATCCTGCAGGTCTACGTAACAACCTGGTTCTTGATGCTACTTACTATATTTTACAGCCGTTAAAATATGAATATCTGGGTGAAATTTAAGTTGAATAAATCATTAGATTGATTATATGACTTAATTATTTGGGTTAATAATTGAGAAATTGGTTTTGTAGTTCAATCGTGGGATTTAATCAAGTAAAAAATGATTATATTAAGGGTTGGTGTAATAAATTTATAGAAAAGTTGTTTTTGGTCTAAAAATAAACATTTTGCCAGTAAGGGAGAATTAACCAATGCTTATAATAATTTTGTAGCATAAAATAGGGGTTCAAATATTATTTAAGGGGAGTTGTTGGATTTAAGCTCATATGAAAATAATTTTGGTGATAATAAATATAATTGTTGAATCAAAATACAAAATTTAGGCTTTTAGTTATAAATGGCGATTGTTGTGTAAATTGGAATAAGGGATTGATGATAAATTAGTTTACGTACGATTCAAGATTTATTTCTAATACTTGTGTTAAGAATAAATTGTGCCCCTACAAATTGGTTCAATAGGTGATTTAATATTTTGAATAGTTGAAGTAAAAGTTTTATCCTTATTTAAAGTGTGTTTTAAAAGATTTTATTCAAAGTAAATGCGGTTGGTCGTTTTAAGTGACAAATATTGTGTATTAAGGGGATTGTGAGAAATTTGTATAAAAATGGATGGTAAAATGCAAAATTTTGTTGAAAATAATAATAAACAAGGAAATTGGGTATTTCGCCAATTATGGTGATTTTATTCTTGTGTCATATGAAAATTTACACAACTTTAGATGAAATGTTCATATTTTGTATAAAGTGAAAATTTTGATGTCAAATGTAAGTTTTTGGTGTTAAAAGCTTTAAAATAATTTTAAAAAAAATGTTGTATAAAATTTTAGATGTATTGTTAAATGATAGTGTGTGTGTGTGTGTGTGAGAGAGAGAGAGATAATAATGCAGACATCTCATAATTATGATGAAATAGGCTTAAAGTTGTATTTAAATGGCCTAAACCTTCACCTAATGGCTTAATTAATTAGTTTGGGCTTAATACCCTATGTTTGGGCCCCTAGTTATGCAATAATTGAAGAATCCCCTAGAGAATATTAACAGTATGTAGGAAGTCCTTCTTCATCCTTTTGAAATTAAGAAAAGAAAAGGAAATCATTGAAAAATCAAAGCAAGCCTCCAAACCACATAAACTTGTAAATTTTAGTTGTTAGAAGCCATCCACAGTGGGTAATCTCTCTAAAGCCCAAAATTAATCCACCTTTTCCTCGGATTTGTTAAGATTTCTCTATATGTTGAATTGTTCTTATTGTATGTTACTGAAATGGGTTTTTCAGGTAAAAAAGAGAGCTTTTCCTAACATTTGCACCATCAAAAAGCTCCTTCAAATCTTGTTGTAACCCAAAGCTAAGGTAAGTTTTACTCACAACTTCTAGTTTTGGTGAGGTTATTGATGTTTTTTGTTCAATCTATGAAAAATTCATTCAAATCCTATAGCTTTTGCTATTGAAATTTCTCGATTGTGCAATCAAAGTCAAAGCTAAACTTTGAGCTGCGGTAACTTGGTCATGCAGCAAAGAAATTATGCCATTTCAACTTCTATTCTTAGCTAAACTCATTGTTAGTGTGCCTGTAATTTTTTAGGCCAATCCGACCTGTAAAACTCTGTCTAATAGTTCACTAATTTACATCGGAGGTTGTTCTACAGCCTGAATTTTCCCAGTATGGTGGGTTGACCTACCCCTCTAAGGGGTTGACCTGGCGATCAACACCTTAAAAAGACAAGATCGACCCTGGGGTCGACCTACTCTAAGGGGTCGACCTGGTGGTCGAAACCTTCAAAGCGGGCGATTGACCCAGGGGTTGACCCTCTACTAGGAAATGGCGCAGGTAGTTTGCCAGCTTGCTGTGTTTTCTTCTTAAGCTTCTTGTGCTTCATTTGTTGATTCTTGAAGCAAGCATTTGATTTTTAAATTATTTCTTGAAGCTTTCCTACTTGATTTCGTTACTACATCAATATAGAAATCCAAGTTAAAATATTGGTTAATCCGAATTTCGGATTTTGGTGATTATTGATGATTTGTTGTTGAGCTTTTAAATGAGGTTTGATGACATTAAACACACATGCATGATCTCAAACTAGTTTTCCTATATATATGCATATATGTATATATATATATATGCATATATGTATATATATATATGCCACTTAAATTTCATCCTACTACCATACCAAAGCAAGATCGAAGAAATACCAAACGCTCGAGAATCGAAACCAAGATCGGCTTCGATCCACAAATCGCTAAAGATCTGATCACTGATAACAACAACACATCGTCAGATTTCCCAATCCCTAAACCGCATGTTCGATCGGCTATAGAATAATGAAATAGGTTTGAAAACGGAAGATCTAGACTCAAGGGTTTGGGTTCCGGCATGTTCCGACGTAACTGAAACATTATCAGTTCTAACTTCCTCTAACCGATCTCTCCTGACAGTTCGAACTTGCAATGCTAATTAGGGGTGACTGGGTAAAGGGTAATGGTGAATTGGTCTCATTCGGTGAGAACTACAAGTGGTGATATATTTTTTTGGATCTAATGGCGTAATTGTATAAACATGCATCGATCATTTATTGTGATTTGGTGTGGGATTTATCAAATGAATATTATCGCCTCACACAAGTATCAAATTTTTGGGGCTCCTACTCTCAACTGCAAAAAAATCCATAGACATATTATTTGATATATTTGTCTTTCTATTTTGAAACTGGGGCATTAACTGTCCACTACGTGCAAATTTTCTAGGCTGGTTAGATTTAAGCATTTGCATGCTTTGTTCTTCACGAAGAAACAACCCACTAACATTATACTTCATTTATGCTTGCTTTCTGAACTCATATGTACCCTTTTCTCGATTTGTGAAGCAAGTAATACAATGGAGTCTTAGATATAGGTTAGATTTGTTTTGTTACTTGTCAATGTGGATGTTTAGTGTTGCAACACAAGTTGATTTTTGAAGGACATTGTCCAAAACTTGGGGTACAAGATTGTTAATGATCTACTTTTCCCCATTTCAAGGTATTGGACGTTGTTTTGTATTCACAACCTGAAGACCAATTTCCAGAATCATAAAATTATGATTTCAACATAGATTATCAGTTGAGATGGGATGATAACTAAGTTCTAATGGAAGCAAAATGATCGCATCTGTATGTCAAGTATGAGTCAGTTGTGGGAAAGAGTTACCCAGAATGAGATTAGTGGTTCTGGTTCTGAATTGGAGTGCAGAGGGATGCGCTTGTTAGAGTAAGGATAATGGCCTCATCATGGGTCTAGTTTATTGTATTTCAATATTTTCTTATGCTTATTTTTCGTTTGTTTTCTATATGTACTCCGGTTAGTATGCTAGCCGTAAATATGTATTGTTTTATTTCAGGTTAATAAAAGTGTACTCATTTTCAAATATACATGTAGTTTTTCTTATAGTTTCGAGTCTAAATTAATTTTATGATCTAGCCTTAATATCAGATGGTCGTGAAACGATAGTACAAATATATCTTAGAAATGTAAGAAGTTTTTTTAAGAAAGAAGTTAATCGGTTTTTGAAAATCGTTTTATAACCTCATGTTAGAAAGACCAAGTATTTTCCTATGCAAACACATTTTCTGCACCCTTCGAGAAGATATAATAGAGGTTAAGCGATATTGTAAACCCCATGGTATGGGACATGACAGTATACGACGTCGGTTAATTTCAGAATCTTCTAATTGAAGCTATTGATTTGTTGACTTTAATGGTTGTTGTTTATGATGATTTATATGGTGGAGCTGACTAGCTGACAGTAAACTAGCAATGAAAATATACGGTATGAGATGCACAATTATCACTGCTTGGGCAACTAACTGAGAGTTTGTGACACATATTATTGTCTGTGTTGAGCCAATACTCGCTTCTGGGGGAGCTAGACTCGGGGGGAGTCTTATATACTTGTTCACTAGATCGAGGGAGGGTCAAGTTACACTCGGTCGGGAGGGGGTGTAGTGATAGGTGACTTAATTGAATATATAAAGTACCTAGTTAAGCTCAAGGTGGGTTATATGCACGTGCACTACTTTATTGTTTCAAACTCGAATTTTTGATTGTTGACATGTTGCTTTGATGATTCGAACCTTATGGTCACATATCGAAGATTGTTGATATTGGATCTTTTCCATCTCTATATTAATGATGGATCCATATTGTTGTTGTCGATTGTTGCTTTGATCTTTTGATCATGCACTAGAGTTTAGATGTTGTGAAATGATTGTTGATATTGGATCCTCTCTATCTATATATATTGATGATGGATCCATATTGTTATTGTTAAAACCCAATTTGGAGTAAAACGCCAAAGGTACACTAGTGGTACTTCACCAATCGGTAAGAAAAGAGGCCACTATCACAATAAAATTAAAGGAGACACAAATTTTATAGTGGTTCGATCTTAGAAAAGATCTACATCCACTTTGGCAACATTCTCCATTGGCAAATTGAGAGTTACATATCTAGAATCACTCAAAAGTGCATTCACATGCTTCATGATACAAAGGCTCCACTCAATTCAATACAAATCAGCGAAAAATTAAATTGATCTTGCTAAATGTAAGGGGAAACGGTGGAGAATCTTCAATTTCTAGAATGCATGATCACTTTTAATGGATTTCATGGTGGATTCAATGCTTGATCTTTGTCTTGGAATGGTAGAAGGTGCTAGAATCTCTTAGAACAGGAGTGAATGCAATTCGGCAGCCCTTCGGGGTGATGGAAATTGGTCTTCAAAGTAGGGAAGCCATGGCCTGTTTATAGGAGTAGTTCGAGTGAAGTGGTAAGCTGAGATGTGTATATGCAGGCTATGGGACGAACATGCGAGTAATTACCGAAATGCCACTGCTAGCTGTTGACAGTTGTATCCAGTTGTTTCCATGTTTGATCGATCCATAGGAGGAACGTTCGATCGACACCACTTGAAGTACCATGTTCGACTGATCCACTGTTTGTGCCATGTTCGACCGATACATAGGATGCTTGTTCGACTGACCCGCTGTTTGTGCCACGTTCGACTGACTTTTTGAATCATCATGTTCGACCAAGCCATGCAAAGAACAACTAACCCTTGATGTTTGACTCCTACCTGCTCGGTCCATTTGAGCTATTCGAGTGGCTTTATGTTTAAGGCATGCTTGAGCTTGACCCATGGCTTTGGACATATGTTCGATCCTTTAACTGGTGCATGAATTTTAATGGATAAACATTTGCCCCTTAAAGTTAATGATTCTTAGTTTTGTAAAAATTATGAGCTTCGAAGTATAGCACCAGTTAATGGGTCAAACCTTAGTTTTCCATAGATTAAGAAGCTTGGTTCCATTGTGAGTCGAGTATCAAACATGTATGTCATATAATTTGGGTCGAACAAGGTATCATGGATCAAACATGCACTCTGATTCAGACACGTCTATTCAACAATTTGGGTCGAACACATCTTTTGGGTTGACCAAACCACCTAGTTCAAACATGGCATTTCGTCTCCCTGACCTTTATACTACCTCAGCCCCTCAATTTTCCACCTTGTTTACTTCCAATGAAAAACCGACTAATGGCGGCCACTTCTTTTTTCATGAAGAATCTTGCATTGCAATATTACAACTAGTTTCTTTTCAGAGCTTCATCCAAATCAGCTTAACAATCATCATCAATTCATCAGCCATACTCGACATTTATAGCAAGACTCAATCATCTTCGAACAAAACTGAAGTGATTTTCTCTGATTTGAAGTGCTTGGCCAAACAAAGGAGATTTACCACTCCTCATTGCACTGTTTTCGGTTTGTAGGGATCCATGGATTGAATTAGGACATTTGGATTTGAATTGAATGTTGGGGGATGTAATTGTTAGTAACTTGAATGAACTTGATTGCACTTGGACCGAGAATGTGTAATTGGATGTGTGTTTGAAAAATTCAAGTCACCTGAAACCCTTTACACTCTGATTTGCACTTGAGGCACACTAGGTGCTCGGTGAAATGTTTGTGACACACGATTTTCATTCACTTTGTCGATTTTCCAATACACTTATGATTGAATGTTTTATGCTTGTCACTTGAACTCATTTTTGCCGTGCCCATAGTGAACCAAACCTTAGCAACGATTTGTTCATGTTGCACCGTCCTAGGCTTTGTCCGAACCAATGTACCACACCCGACCCAAATGAACGTTGAACGTGCCCAAACCTTGTGGAGTTTGCCCTGTTTGACTCACTTAGGCTCGAGCATGCTTGAGTCAAATATGGTTTAAACATTTGCGACCTTCACGGGATCGGTCGTGTTCGACCCAGTTAGGGCTCGAGCATGTTTGACCCTGTCTGGTTTGAACATGTCCGACCCTTGCAAGGTTGGTCATGTTTGACCCAGCTAAGGCTCGTGCAAGTTCGAACCTGCTTGGGTTCAAACGTGTTCGACTCTATGGGTCGGGCATGCTTGTGATAGTTAGGGCTTGAACCTATTCAATCCTATTTGGGCATGTTCAAGTTGTTTGGGAACGAGCGTGATCTTGCTGTTTGGTTGGAATAGCTTGATACTTTTTGATCCAATGATTCTCTTTGACCATGGACCTTAAACACAAACCTCATCCATTGTTTATTTTCAAACACTGTTATTTGTGTAGGATGTCTACCAGTCATACAAGAATTAGGGAGGTCTCGAGCAAGGATAGCTCTCGGAACGCCATAGATCGGACAAGCTCCTTGCGCCTGATACTCAGACCACTTCTGACCAACCCTCCTTGGCTACTTCCTTTGTTTCTCCAACTCTGGCCAACCTTCAAACAATCATAAACAGGCCTTGTTGTACTCCTGAGCCGTGTAGCTCTGAACTTGCTGAGCGATTCGAGGATTGGTGTCTACAGGGGTTGCACTTTGACCAATTTGAGCTAGATATATGTCCATCTGACAAACGATCAGTCCCTGATGATCTGGACGTTCTAAAAAATCACTCATTGGCACAACTTGATGCTACTAGGTATTGGCTGGAGAGGCATTTTGACCTGAACAGAAACTATACTATGCGCAAACTTGGTGCTTGGAATACCTTCGCTTGTGATCTTCAAAGGCTAAGCAGGGAGAACATAGAATGCATCTCTACTTTAGAAAAGGGCAATGCTGCGCTTATTCAGGCTCTCAAGTCCAAGGATAAGATTACTATAGAATTAGCAAATCTGGAGGACAAGACAGAACCGGCTGGTACTCTTCCTTCCTTCCTTCCCTGCTTATGTTGGGAAACGACCTAGTGATGGAAAGAAGAAAAAGAGGACATAACTTTCCTGTTTGACCTTTGTTATTTCCTTCTGTGCAATTATGTTTTAGACCGGTTGTATATGAGGGTGTCGGCCCTCGCTTACTACATTTATGCTACTTTATATCTGGACCCTCTGTTTTGAACTTGTGATGTTGTGATGGAAATTCATTCTTCTTGTTGTACTTCAAGCTTTTTGTTGTCATACTTTCTTGTTCTGCATTCCTCACCTGTTTTCTTTTCATGTTGGAAACTTCATCCCTTTGGGGGCCAGATTTGAACATACACCCCGGAAGAGGTCTTTTGTATCCCAAGGTTTATCATAATCAAATCATGCATAAATGGCACTGATAATTGACTGGGTACCCTTCAGGGGGTTTCTGGTTTAAAAAGCTCAGTGTTTGTCTACTTGGGTGATCAGCTCTGACGATAGACATTCCGTTGCAAGCCCCGTGTTTCGGGGAGGTCGTTTTAACCAAACATTGTTGATTACTTTTACGAAGAAGCTGCTTTTTCCATGGAAAGGATTTTTGGTTGTATGTTTCGCAATGCAAACTCCAACGACGTTTAGATAAGGTGCATCGCTTCCTGCTACAAACTCCCATGCTTCATTTCACTTATAGTGAACTCCAGCGCTTCGTTTCATGCGAATTCCAGCGAAGCTTTGGTGGGTTGCATCGCTTCGTGCCACGAACTCCCACGCTTCGTTTCACTTATAGTGAACTCCCACGCTTCGTTTCGCACAATGAATTCCAGTGAACCTTTTGGTGATTTGCATCACTTTGCTCCACGAACTCCCATGCTTCGTTTCACTTATAGTAAGCTCCAGCGCTTCGTTTCGCTCAATAAATTCCAGCAAAACTTTGGTGGATAGCATCGCTTCGCGCCACAAACTCCTGCGCTTCGTTTCACTTATAGTGAACTCCCGCGCTTCGTTCCACGCAATGAATTCCAGCGAACATTTGGTGGGTTGCATTGCTTCACGCCATGCCCAAGCTTCGTTTCACTTATAGTGAACTCCCGCGCTTCGTTTTGCGCAATGAATTCCAACGAACCTTTGGTGGGTTGCATCGCTTCGCGCCATGAACTTCCACACTTCGTTTCATTTATACTGAACTCCCGTGCTTCGTTTTCACAACGAATACCAATGAACCTTTGGTGGGTTGCATTGCTTCGCGCCACGAACTCCCATGCTTCATTTCACTTATAGTGAACTCCCACGCTTCGTTTCACGCAACGAATTCCTGTGGACCTTGGAGTTTCAGATCTGTGTTTGTTCACTTCTCTCTTTGCCTTTTGACTCATTGAGACTTTCCTTATTTGTTTTTCAAAGTAGCGCTTTTCATCCTTGCCGTAGGAATATCAATGGTTATGGTACTTTGACATTTGAATTGGTGTTATTAGGACTGTCTCATTTGGTCGGAACTTGAGGGAACGAATGCCTATGGAACAATAGTGATCTCTTATTCTGAGCCGCAGATATTAGATCATCATCAACGGTCGTTAGTTGACTATCAGGCTTGGATTAGTTTGAGCCAAAGCTATGTTTTTTGGACCGGATTTGTCATTTGATGCCCCTAGCCCCTGGGGAGTTGCAGAAAGATTTGTATCTTGGGAATTCTTCACATATTGTTGCAGACGGTTTTTCCTAATCAGCTCTTCAATCAGTGATTTCGGATGCCTATATTAATTGGTATTGTGGCCTGGCTGATTATGGAACCTGCAGAACTTTCCGGATCTGGTCATATGGTTATTCATTTTTATTAACCGAGGCTCTGGGAAATCTTCTGCGTCCTTTATGGCAAGGTAGATGTTCTCAGGAGTGTCATTCAAAGGAGTTAGCTCGGATGAATCAAGAAGACGGAACTTCTTATTAGACTTATTATCGTTCCTGTCATTTATGTGCTTCTGGCCTTGAGTGTTTTTTTGATTAGATTGAATAGCAGCACTTTTAGGAGCTTCAAGGAATTGGTTACTACCAATGATCTGAAGAGGTATAGGATTATGGTCCACTCTCAGGTATTCTTCTGCTTTCTTATAAAACTTGTCAAGCATAGTCGGTTCCTTCATCTTTATCCATTTCTCGAATTCTCTTGCTTTGTCTATAGCGTCAAGTAAGGCCATGAGAATTATACGTGGCTCTGGATTCCTCACTTCAGACAAGGAAACATTGAAGCGACTAAGAAAGGCTTTAATAGTTCCCATTGGCTTTTGCTTCATTGCCGAGAGCGTTATAGCATCCTTGGCTTTGGTAGCATACAAGCGGAACTGCTCCCTGAACTGTTTGGTAAGGTCAAAGAACTGGTCAATAGATTTAGTGGCAGCTTCGTGAACCATAATGACGTAGCACCTTCTAAGTAGAGAGGAAAATATGTGCATCTCGTCTCGTCAGTAGCCTTAGTTGCACTCATATGCCACTCGTATTTGAATAGGAAGTAGTTAGAATCAACAAGGCCATTGTACGGAGGCAAAGTTGGAGGATTGAACTTCTTTGGACACTCTGCTTCAAGGATTCTTTTGGTGACGGAGTCCTATCGGGAGAGAAGTCCCATTCTCTTTCATTGTCATTGCCAGCTTGATTTCTCTTCATGATTTTCTCTATCATATCCGAGTTGTATTATTCAGTGTTATGTCGCTCTGCGAAGCTAAGTTCCTTACCAAATGTTCGTCTAGGCAAACCTTCATGATTAAAAAGCTTAGGTACTTTGCCTTCTTGATGAGAAAGTGTCCCCGTGATAGGATTGGTAGCTTATCGAGCATTCACTTCGGAAAGATTCCTAGCCTTTGATTTCAATTCTTTGACATTAGTCTCGTCCTTGTCGCTTATCCAATCGTAATCATCTTCCATGTTGTCGTTGCGGTTATGATCGGAAGTGGGCGATTTGTCATTCTCTTCGAGATCAACATGGACTTTCGGAGGGGCTGGATTTGATCGAGCATTAAGGATGGCGTCATGTTTCTCCATTATAGCTTTAGTAGAAGAATCCATTCTTTGATTCATATTGGCAATAGCAGCGTTCGATTCATTTTTAGTCACACCGGCTCCAATTACCGAGTTTTCACCAACATCGAAATGGTTAGCAAGTGGTGTTTCTTCATTATCCATATTATCGGCATTTCCGACATCTTTACTTATGTTCTTCTTAATTTAGCCATAACTTCTGAGAAGGAGGTGGTTTAGAACTTCAATGAAAAGCTTTTAGACTTGGGAGAAGTGTGAAGGAAGGAGATGCGAATGAGGCCCCATGGTGGACGCCAAAATGTTAAAACCCAATTTGTATTAAATAACCAAAGGTACACTAGTGGTACTTCACCAATCGGTAAGAAAAGAGGCTACGATCGTAATAAAAGTAAAGGAGACACAAATTTTACAGTAGTTCGATTTTAGGAAAGATCTACATCCACTTTGGCAACATTTTCCATCGATAATTTGAGATTTACAAATCTAGAATCACTCGAAAGTACATTCATATGCTTCATGATACAAAGGCTCCACTCAATTCAATACAAATCAGCAAAGAATTAAATGGATCTTGCTAAATGTAAGGAGAAACGGTGGAGAATCTTCAATTTCTAGAATGCTTGATCACTTTTGATGGATTTCATGGTGGATTCAACGCTTGATCTCTGTTTTGGAATGGTAGAAGGTGCTAGAGTCTCTTAGAACATGAGTGAATGTTATTTAGTAGCCCTTCGGGGTGATGGAAATCGGTCCTCAAAAGTAGGGAAGCCGTGGCTTTTTTATAGGAGCAGTTCCAGTGAAGTGGTAAGCTGAGATGTGTATATGCAAGCTGCGGGTCGAACATACGAGTAATTACAGAAATGTCATTGCCAGCTGTATCCAGTTGTTTTCATGTTCGATCGATCCATAGGAGGCACGTTCGATCGACACCACTTGAAGTACCATGTTCGACCAATCCACTGTATGTGCCATGTTCGACCGATCCATATGATGCTTGTTCGACCGACCCGCTGTTTGTGTCATGTTCGACCGACCCATAGGATGCTTGTTCAACGGAGTTTTTGAATCACCATGTTTGACCAAGCCATGCAAAGAACAATTAACCCTTGATGTTCGACTCCTACCTGCTCGGTTCATTTGAGCTGTTCGAGTGGATTTATGTTTAAGGCATGCTTGAGCTAGATCCATGGCTTTGGACATATGTTTGATCCTTTAATCGGCGCATGAATTTTAATGGATAAACGGTTATTTTTCTGATTGTTGATTTGCTTTTAAGATCATATATTATGTAACAACCCTTATTTTTACATATCGACCAATCGTAAAATAATTATATTTTATTCCCAAGTGGTCGGATCATCCTTAGATTTTGATATGTTGTTCATGGAGATATGAGACATGTCCATGATTTTTACCAAATTATGATATGATCATTTTTCCCTTAAGTTTACTTTTTGAGCCACAACATTTAACAGGAATCAAACCCGATGTTGACGCCGAATCCATTGGATTGGAATGGTGGTTTACAATTCCGTAGAATGGTCACATGAACGATTTGGTTTTAGCATTTTGGGAGACATCACTATTTTAAGTTTTAGCTTGCATTTAGAAAGGATAGTCAACAGCTAATGGGCTAGTTATCCAAACCCATTTGACCTATTGTAACAACCTGAATTCTGACAGACTGGTTTTTTAAAAAAAATATTAATCCATCGACACTCGTGTTGGTTGCTCTGGTATCCTACAGAAAAGACAGAGATATAAATTATATCAGAGCTTAGAAAATATATCACCGAGGAATGGATAAAATATAATATAACGGAAATATAGCCTTACTGTAGTAATAATAATGCATAACTAGTATCCAAAGCTATCATATCTCTGCCACAAATCTAACCTGCGAGTATGTTATAAGGAGGGGTTAGAACACAAGTTCTAGTGATTGGATTTAAACTACACATCTTGGATAATTCTATATATACCATTCAATTACATTTTCTTATTTAATAGGTTACTTGGATTAGCAGCACTCAAGGTTTACACACAGGTCGTACCCATCTACTTCCCAGTGGATTAACCTAATATAGTATATATGTAGCTACCACTAATATTAAGGTACACCTCAAGGTACCCCACTTGCATGGTCCCTGCCGTAACACCACAAAAATATACGCAGTCCCTCATCCAACGCTGGACTGACATATAGATCTCTACATAACAACGCTACGTTTCGCATAGAACCGCCATCGCCATGCTATGTAAGCATAAGACTGCCATCTTTGATCGAATCAGATCACAGAGTAATGCCCTAAGAGTCTACGATACATCACCCAGAGCAAACATGCATGTATCTATACTTTCACACGTACGTATTGTCAATCTTACTCGATGCCTTCACTACACATATCCTCTATTGTGCACCGAGTCCCATGGCAGGGCTGTACAAGAAACACAGAACTCGGTCGATAGCTTTTCAGATATCCGTTTTCATAGATGCTAAGGTCTGCATTTCATTGGCTATGGTTCCAACAGACCCCTCCCTCAACTAATGAAAGACGAACAAGAATGAGAACTAATGACCTGGCCCAAGAGCAAACAAAACAGTAAGTCCTAATTGGCATGTCTCTCACCCATAGCCTTGATAGTAAAAAGGTTTATGGTCTGCTGGTTTAGCTCTCTATCATTCCACTTCGCGCATGTATCAAGCAAACTATCGATGGTAGGTACCCAACGACTTCTGCTATCTAATGGTTTGACCTATAAGTACACAAGAGTGGCCGTAACCTAGCCAAGTCAAGCAACAGGATCATCGAATCACCTATGCCACCCTATAGTCTTCTGATTGCCCACTATCGTGGCAATCAAGGAATACTCACCGAGTAGAAATTCACAGACCTAACCTTTGTGAGCACAGTAGAACGTTGTCACAGCACAGAGGGTTACACGGAGTACCCTCCACGTCCTAAGAAGCCACGTGCTTCCTCTTTCAGTCCTTCAGAGCCAGCAGAATAACAGAATAAATAGATGGACGTGCTCTTCCCTCGTGCCTCATGACACCACGATGATCTACCCCGTAGGGTTAATCATCCTCAAATGTACGGACTGGTCCAAGTACCCCATTTTAATGTGTTATTAGACCTTATGTCTAAATATTCAATTATGCGCTTGCTCTACCTTATCAAGTTTCTAGTTTAACTTGGTTATCTCAAATCATATTAACTTCTTATCCGGATTACCAAGTTCTTTCTGAGCCCCTTATTTCTCTAAGGAATGGACCCCTCTTACTTATTAATTTTAGTCATATAACTTAACCCATTTAAATTTATTAATAAGCCCATAACTTGTTATTCTCTAGATTGTAACTCAAGGTCTGTAATCTACAATCTCTTCATATTATTCATTGCCATAGTTACAATAACATGTTCTACTTAATATGTAATTAAGTATATCTCTATTCACATGTTTTCTGTTTAACATGTCTCTTATTATTTATGATTAAACATAACTTACTTCATTCCATAAGTTTACCATATCCTTTCTCATTTGATCATAATTCCATCTTATGTTGTCACTACAACTTGTCGTTTACTTATTAACTTAGTTCTCTTAACTAAGGTTTACTAATAAGTTTCCTTTCCAATTATTTTAGCTTGTGTTATAATTTCTACTTGTCCCTAGGACAAGCTTTATACATTGCTATTCTATCAGCAGATTTCAGATTCTCAAGTTTACATATTACTTAATTTATAATTAAGTACAACTTATTGTATTTCATAAGTTTCCCCCTTTTTCTCTACTTATTACGAACAACAAGTTTCAGGTTCCCACATTTACTGATTCCTTAATTTATAATTAAGTACAACTTATTTCATATGTTATATCATTTTCCTTTTCGTTTATTATAACCTAAGTTTTAATTTCCATTTGCCCCTAGGACAAGCCAACCTCTCATATAACGTTCTAATAAATGTAATTAATTATAATAGGTTATTATCATTCCACGTTCATTCACTTCTTTTACTGTTGTAACTTCCATTCATTTCCATTAATCATAATTAATGTTATTTTATCAATACTTCTATTTACATATATCTATATATATGTTTATGCACTTGACCTCTGACATAAAGCCTACCACTTGTGGACGTTGGATTTGTTCGGCGGTTCCGGACAGACTTCTACCACGAGTTGACTTAACCTCATGTCTTAGCGTCGCTACATGTACATTTACGCATTAGACCCCTCACATTAAATTAACAACTTGTGGGTGCTGGATTTGCTGGGCAGTTCCCAGCAGACTTCTACCACAAGTTGAAATTAATCTCGTGTCTAAGTGCGGTTACAATTTTCTATTTACTGTAAATTTTCCATATAATTTAGACGTGTCCATTCTTCCAAATTTTTACTATAATTCTAATTTTTACATGTCACTCTTAATATCATGTTAATTCCATTTTAACTTATAATCATGTTGCATGTTCTTTCTAACATGCAATTAACTCCATTCTAAAATAATAACGTATAAATGTTAAACATGTAATTATTCAAATCTAATCAATTTAACATGTAATTATCCCAATTTCTATAGTTAAGGGTTCAAGTACATAATATGTCACAGGTTAACATGTAATTATCCCAATCTTTGCAACTAAGCGTTCAATTACATAACATATCACAAATTAACATGTAATTAGAACAAGCATGTATACAACAGTAATTGTTTCCACATTTTTAAAAAGTTTACATTTCCATATATTAACATTTCTAACAGATTTACATTGCATATTAACGCGGAGTGACGAATGATAAATATAACATTATCAAAATGGTATATTTGAAATCCACTCACCTAATTACTTTCCAAATCCTGAATCTAGTCCAGATCTTGCAGTCCATGGTTCCCCAAACTAGATTTAGAACCTAAACAACTATGGATCCACAATTCTTAATTAAAAGAAGAAGGGAACAAATAGGAGAAATTCAAATAGACCTGATCCAATAAATTACCTTATTTCGAATAGAATTCTGAACCCCTGTTTCTAGATATACATTCTTTTTCCTCTAGATCTTGATTCAAACTATCCCTAAACTAATTATTCTATTTTCTAAAGAGATTTGGGGAGGAAGAAGAGTGGCAGAGTATAGACGTCGTCTTAGAAAGTATGAGATTTAGGCTAGGCTCTGCTAGCCTATTTATAGGTGTTCAAGATCTTATCATACACGCAGCGTTGAGTCTGCAACGAACACAGTCCGGAAAGCAGTCCAAATTCGTCAAAGAAGTTGCTCAGATCTGATGTGGGGTCGACCCCTCTGCGGGTGGGTCGACCCCTAACGGGTCTTTGTCGCACATTGTCTCATTTTTTATTTTCAAATCTTATTTTATTATTAATATGTTTATATATATGAGCCTTATATATATACAAACTTCTAAAGCCCATAACTTCTTAATACGTTATCCATTTTACGCAAACTTAGGGTCTATCTGAACCAGACTTTCGAGACGAATACAACGGTGATACCGGTTCCTCTTATTTTTGAATATTTAATTAAGTTATTCTCATTTCATTATATTTAATTAAAATTTCGGGGTGTTAGAATCTCCTACCCTTAGGAAATTTCGTCCCTGAAATTTGGTAAGGGTAAAATTCAGTAATCCCTCACACAATATACATCCATCATGTGTGCATCCAATTTTTGCAAACATCCGTGCATTCATGCAAAGTGTAATTCAACATAATAATATATAAATGAAAAGAATGCCTAAGCAGTACCTCCTATATGAATGCAACCTTTTTTCTTGAAAATCCCTTCGAAAACATGATGCACACATCCTAAATATACTGGCAAATATGAATGCAATATTTTGAAGATCAAAACACATTTTCATCCAAATTTTCCTACACTCTTGCGGAGCAAGAGCGCAGTTCAAACAATTGTTTCATCCAAAATCCTATTAACAAATTTTATTTTTTGAATTTTAGAAAAAACTAATTTTCAAATTCGATTTCTTATGTAACAAAAAGGTGGAAAATAGAATTTCACATCTTCCATTTTTCTTTTTAAACCTTTTTCTAACCGTACTTGGGTTTCATGTAACAATTTATAAAGATTCCCTATTTTCCTATCTAAGCACGACCGCATAAGAAAATTTTCTTTGTTACTGATTTTCCTTTTCATCTTATCTTGGAAATATTTTATTCTTATCCATATTTCTTTAACTATCATGTTTGTTGCATTACTGAATTTGTTGTTCCCTTTGTGGTTATTCGATTACTCTTTTCTTATTTAACTTAATCCTCTGATCTAAGTTTAGTTTCAAATAAGCCTTTTAGTCCATCAACTAAACAGGAAAACAGACACTCTACACAGCCACTATTAAGGGCCAAGAATCTCAAGACTACGTCCCCCTTAGAAAAGTTCAAACCACGGAATCAGTGATAGGTTTTGGTGTTACCCTAACTACCCAATAGGAACGAAATAACAGAACGACCCAACAGAAATGTAATAATGGGTTTTACAACTAACATGAAAATTAGCAGCAGGATCTAACCACTTACTTTCCCTTCACTATCTAGTAGTCACCACTAGTCCTAGCAGTGTACTAAAAGAAATGTTAAACAACACCCTAGGCTTTTCAATGCTTGCTCATTCTATGGGAACTTACCATTATTCCAAGACAAGGTAATTCTCGCTATCGACTTCATAGCCTCAAAACTTTCCCGTCTTCCCTAGGCACTAATCCTCACCTACTCCAAACTTTTAAAACACGGTTTGGCCTTTTCATCTCTCTTTTTTTCATTAAAAGTATCAATGCTTTGTTTTCCTCACTAAAACTTACCTTTGCCAAACCGTAAAACATGTCATTTTAAATAAAAAAATCTAAATCTTTTTTTTTCAAATCACAAAAACTGGAGTAGATAAGGAAAACTATTTCTCAATCTAGTTTATAACTTGTTCTTACCTATAAAGTCGGTTCAGTTACTTACTACAAGGTGCAACACCTACTATATTCTTAATTTCTACAACTTATTTTGTCCACCCAACAAAATTTTCTTGTTAAAACAATTTATCAAAATTGATTGTCAAAAGAATAGAGATTTCAAAACTTTCTTTACTGAGAATTTTAACAAAATACAATATTTTCTAAGTTATGCTTTTTAATCATTTCATGCAATATAACAAGAAAACTAGCGAGCTATACATGCTCGTGCACCTTTTTCTGAGAGAATTTTAATTTAGATAAAATTTTCACAAGATCATTGTTTCCACAATATACCCCATTTTATATTAGAACTCAATATGTACTTTTTAAATACGTCCTTCCATATTTTTAAAACTGTAACTTCTAAGACTAAAACTTGAAAACACCATAAACCGTCTTCCAAAAGCTTTTATAATTCCAAGTTCTTAAAAGTTAACAATGGGGTTAGACTCAAAGAAGGTTTCCAATTTTCCTAGGCTTTCCTAGACACTCCCACAAAGTCAATTCTCTCAACTATATATATTCCTAATACATTTTTTCTCTTTTTAACCTTTTCCAATTTATAAGGTCTTACTGCCAAACCCACTAATATGAAATATTAGCATATGGGATCCATCTTTCTCTATTTCAAAACATATTGTACACTTCCCACCCAATTTCCTAAGGGTCTCAGATTTTCATATTCATTCCTTTAGTGTAAAAAACATACATCCTAATTCTTACCATATTATACTCTTTCTATTTAGTGGGTTCCTCTATGGATCTAGGTATATATAATATGTATTTATATTTTAAAAATACAAATACGTTCGCTCACTATTTATATATCGATGTAACAACCCGAGTTCTGATAGACCGATTTTTTCAAAATTATAATCCATCGAAACTCGTGTTAGTTTCTCTAGTATCCAGCAGAAAAGACATAGATATAAAATATATCAGAGCTCAGAAAATATCTCACAACGGAATGGATAAAATATAATATAACCAAAATTGTAACACCCCGAATTTTTAACGACATTATAGAAGACAAATTAAATAATAGATGATTAAATATTAAGAATTAAGGAAAATTGATTACGTTATTACGTCCGTCTCGAAATTCTGGTCAGGATAGATACCTAATTTGCATAAAACAGATAACATATGAAGAAGTTACGGACGATAAAAAATTGAAAATCAGAACTGGGTATAACTGGCGCACTTGCCAAGTGCGCTATGGCAATTTTGCACTGGCCCACCTGTAAAGTGCGCCCAGAACAGTTTCTGGGTATTTGGGCCTTTTTCGATTGAGTGACGACCTGTGACCTGACCCAATTTCATTAGGGCTGAGGTGCCGTCCGAATTCTGTAACCCAGCAGCTATAAATATACCTCATATCCTATGTTTTCTTCAAAAAGAAACAATGGTGGCTGAACTCTACTGCATTCTGACTGAATTAGGATCTCTCGTCTTCTTCTAAAGCATATCAAATTCTGAGATTCAAACATAGACTCAACACCTTTTATATCATCTTAGCAATACAATCACAGTGAGTTCTAGTTGCTTTTAGGTTTAGATAAACAATAGTGAATTATGAAAGACTGTGATTTGGATACGTTGTAGACTTTAAATCAATGTTATTGTTAGATCTTATGCTACGTCATGATAGATCTATTTATTTGGATCCAATTCAAATTGTTCTACTATGTTATCATTATGGATCTTGAGTTTTAACTTTTATGATATGCTATGATGCGGATGTATATAGATCTATTCTATGTGATTTAAAATTATCATGTTAGATCTGTTCGATGTGATCTAAAATTGTCACCTTAAGATTCACGTTAGATCTATCCTATGTGATCTAAAATTTGTCATCTTATGATTTATGTTAGATCTATCCTATGTGATCTAAAATTGTCACCTTATGCTTCATGTTAGATCTATCCTATGTGATATAAAATTGTCACCTTATGATTCATGTTAGATCTATCCTACGTGATCTAAATTTGTCATCTTATGATTCATGTTAGATCTATTTTGTGTGTTCTAAATTATCAAATTATGTTAACATGTTAGATCTATTTTATGTGATCTAAATTGTCACCTTATGTTATCATGTTAGATTTAAATCAATTGGACATCTAAAATGGCTAATTTTGATATTGTGACATCATAGTTCATCAGTTTTATGTCCACCTTGTTATGATGACAATTTCATGTCAAACTAGTATGTATGTTCACCTTATCATCATACAATTTTATGTTTATGCCAAGGTGATCATTTTAGTATATTCCCATTATTTTCCCTATTATCATTTACGACTAGGCTACTGTCTGGCCTAGGCATGTTGCCAATTTTGTGAGGGCGCTAGTTAAGGAACGGGGGAAAAAGGGATAAGAATGGCATAATTTGAATATGAACATTTACGGACATGTAATTCAAATTACTGGGCAAAATAGGTATTGACACCTATAAAAGGAAAGGATTAATTAATTGGTAAATTAAATAAAAATGGCATAATTTCAATATGGACATGTAATTCAAATTATTGGGCAAAATAGGTATTGACACCTATAAAAGGAAAGGGATAATTAATTGATTAAATAATTAAAAATGGAATGTCTAGTAATTACAATTAGGAATTGTAATTGTATTTATGACACGAGGTTAGGTTGCATTTGTGGTGGAATTCTGCCCAGACCCGACCGACATATCCAGCAGCTACTAATGGTGAACCTATTGTGGGAGGTATAAGTTCGTAAATACGAATTGGGCTATGACACGAGATTGGGCCCAACTGCGGAATAAGTCTACCCGGACCCGACCGTCATATCCAACACCCTCATGTTGTAGGCCTAATGTGAGAGGTCTGGCCCATTACGAAACCATAAATGGACATGGTAAAGAATTGGACTACTTAACCTAAGTTAATCCATAGGGATTGTATGAACTTAAATTTAAGTTGGGGGTTAAGTGAACATGGTTGAAGGGTGGGTTAAGTAAATCTGAAGAGGGGATGGGTAATAGGCCCATAAACTTAACCCGTTAAGATTCTGTAATTAAAGACACCTAGTGGTATACATAATCGGTGGAAATAATAAAGTTATGTAATTAAAGACACCTCTTAGGGTAAACACAACTTGTAAAAGTAATAGGGTTATGTAATTAAAGACACCTATACGTAAGCATAACCGGTTGGAAGATTAGGGGTTATGTATTAAAGACACCTATAGGTAAGCATAACCAGTAGAAATAAATAAGGCTATGTAATTAAAGACACCAAGTGGTATACATGGTCAGTGAAAACCTAATGGGGGATACAAGACAAAGGGGAGAGCTTGTATCATATTGTGTGGGACCCATTTCAGCCAGTAACCCGGAGGAGGTATCAAACAAGGTATTCCGTACTAGGCGGAGAAGAGGCACACTTACTGACTGATTGTAAGAGATCCAAACGTGGAGGATGGTGTGGGCGGCGCAAACCGAGCGAGTCATGTGCGTGCATGAGCCGGGCAGAGGGGGATAAGACGACTGTGACACCTATAGATATGGTTATGCACATTGTTACGACGAGGGGTTTCCATTTTAGGAAGTGATACCTCCTACTGTGGGGCCAGCACAAGGTATCTACGAGGGTTAGGGAGCCGATCGATCCGGGTAGTAGTTGGGATACATTTGGACGCATACCTAAGTCTACCACCTTATAGTTGGAGGGATCATCTCTTTCGGGATATACTAGTAACAGTGAAGACTAATCATTAGTGAGGCATGTACACCTTATCTTTCTTACATTGTCACACCTTCCATTTATGTAGTGATCTCCCTTATCCACTTTATATGCCTATCATGTTACTTTTATTTATCTACTGGCTAAAAGTAACTAGACTCACCAGACTTTATGTCTGACCCTTTTTGTTTCTCCTTCTTTCTTCCATTCCTTCCCCCCCCCCCCAAGGTTCTCAGGGAGGAAACACCCAGGCTTAGTCTGGATTCAGATATCACCTTGCTAGAAGCTATTTCTGAAGTATAGCTCAAGTTCTTGTCTCTGCCATGGCTTAACTCTTCCATTTGGGGAGTTATGCTTTTTATTTACTTACGCACTTTGATGATGAAAGACAAAAGTTATTTTATTGTAATGTTTTTCGTGACTTATGAAATTGGGTATTTTTATTGAAATAAAAATTTAAAATTTCCGTTGATGTCTTATTTATATTTGTCATGTAATTATTCTGTGTCTGATTACCTATAACGCTTCACGGAACTTAATGCATTCCCTTAGTGAGTGACATTAATGGACGTGAGATGTCATAAAAATATAGCCGTACCATAGTAATTATACTGCCTAACCAGTATCCAAAGATATCATATTTATGCCACAAATCTAACCTGCGAGTATGTTATGGGGAGGGGGTCAGAACATAGGTTCTGGTGACTGGATTTAAACTACATATCTTGGATAATCCTACATATATGTTCAATTACATTTTCTTATTTATTAGGTTACTTGGGTTAACAGCACTCAAGGATTGCACACACGGTACACCCTATGGTACCCCATTCGCACGGTCTCCGTTGTAGCACGACAAAGATATATGTAGTCCCTCATCCTATACCGAAGTGATGTATGGATCTCTACATAACATTGCTATGTTCCGCATAAAACTGCCATCGCCATACTATGTAAGCGTACAGACTGCCACCTTTGATCGAGTCAGATCATAGAGTAATGCCCTAAGAGTTTACGATACATCACCCAGAGCAGACAGCATGTATCTAGACTTTATCATGAATGTATCGCCATTTATATTTGATGTCTTAACCGCACATATCCTCTATTGTGCACTGAGTCCCAATGCAGGGCTGTAAAAGAAACACAGTACTCGGTCGGGAGCTTTTCTGATATCTTTTTACACAGATGCCAAGGTCTGCATTTTCTGTGGCTATAGTCCCACCTGACCCCTCCCTCAACTAATGAAAGACGAACGAGAACAAATGACCTGTCTCAAGAGCAAACAACAAATAAAAAATCCTAATTGGCATGTCCCTTACCCATAACCTTGAAAACAAAAGATCTATAATCTATTGGTTTAGCTCTCCGCCTTTCTGCATCATGCTACGTATCAAGCTAACTATCAATGGTAGGTACCCAACGACTTCTTCTATCTAATGGTCCATTAGATAGCAGAAGTTAGACCTACTAGTACACAAGAGTGGTCGTAACCTAGCCAAGTCAGAAAACGGGATCATCGAATCACCTACGCCACCATACAGTCTTCTAATTGCCCAATATCTTGGCAATCAAGGCATGCAAACCGAGTAGAAACGTGCAGACCTAACTTCTGTGAGCACTGTATAATGCTGTCACAGCACAGAGTGCTACCAGGAGTGCCCTTCAAGTCCCATGAAGCCGCGTGCTTCCCCTTCCAGTCCTTCGGAGCCAGCAGAATAATAGAATAAACAGATGGATGTACATTCCCCTCATGCCTCATGACACCACGAAGATCTACCTCGTTGGGTTATTCATCCTCAAATGTACGGACTGGTCCAAGTGCCTCATTTTAATGTGTTATTAGACCTTATGTCTAAATATTCAATTATGCGCTTGCTCCACCTCATCAGGTTTCCAGTTTAACTTGGTTATCTCAAATCATATTAACTTCTTATCCAGATTACCAAGTTCTTTGCGAGACCCTTATATCTCTAAGGAATGGTCCCCTCTTGCTTATTAATTTCAGTCATATAACTTAACCCATTTAAGTTTATCAACAATCCCATAACATGTTATACCCTAGATTGTAACTCAAGGTCTGTAATGTAAAATCTCTTCATATTATTCATTGTTTGATTTCATAGTTACAATAACATGTTCTACTTAATATGTAATTAAGTATATCTCTATTCACATGTTTTCCGTTTAACATGTCACTTATTATTTATGATTAAATATAACTTACTTCATTCTATAAGTTTACCATATCCTTTCTCATTTAATCATAATTCCATCTTATACTGTCACTACAACCTGTCGTTGTTTACTTATTAACTTCGTTTTATTAACTAAAGTTTAATAATAAGTTTCCTTTCAAATTATAATAACTTGTGTTATAATTTCTACTTGTCCCTACGATAAGCTTTATACATTGTTATTCTATCAGCAGATTTCAGATTCTCAAGTTTACAGATTACTTAATTTATAACTAAGTACAACTTATTGCATTTCATAAGTTTCCCCCTTTTTCTCTACTTATTACAAACAACAAGTTTTAGGTTCCCACATTTACTAATTACTTAATTTATAATTAAGCACAACTTATATCATATGTTATCTCATTTTCCTTATCATTTATTATAACCCAAGTTATAATTTCCACTTGTCCCTAGGACAAGCCTATCTATTATGTAACATTCTCATAAATGTAATTAATTATAATAGGTTATTATCATTCATTGTTCATTAACTTCTTTTACTGATGTTACTTCCATTCATTTCCATTAGTCACAATTAATGCTATTTTATCAATCCTGTTATTTACACACACACACATGTGTGTGTGTGTGTGTGTGTCTATATATATATATATATATATATGCACTAGAACTCTCACATTAAGCCTACTGCTTGTGGATGTTGGATTTGTCGTGTGGTTCTGGGCAGACTTCTTACATAAGTTGACTTAACCTCGTGTCTTAGCGCCATTACATGTACCTTTACACATTAGACCTCTCACATCAAATTAACAACTTGTGGATGTTGGATTTACTGGGCGATTCCGGACAGACTTCTACCACAAGTTGAATTTAACCTCATGTCTAAGTGTGGTTACTGTTTTCTATTTACTGTAAATTTTCCATATAATTTAGACGTGTTCATTCTTCCAAATTTTTACTGTCATTCTAATTTTTACATGTCACTCTTAATATCATGTTAATTCCATTTTAACTTATAATCATGTCACATGCTCTTTCTAACATGTAATTAACTCCATTCTAAAATAATAATATGTAACTATTAAACATGGAATTATTCAAATCTAATCAATTTAACATGTAATTATCCCAATTTCTAAAGTTAAGGGTTCAAGTACATAATATGTCACATGTTAACATGTAATTATCCCAATTCTTAAAATTAATCGTTCAATTACATAATATGTCACAGTTTAACATGTAATTGGTACATGCATGCACACAACAGTAATTGTTTCCACATTTTTAAAAAGTTTACATTTCCATGTATTAATATTTCTAATAGATTTACATTGCATATTAACGGGGAAGGTTAAATGATAAATATACCATTATCAAAAAGGTATATTTTAAATCCACTTACCTAATTGCTTTCCAAATCCTGAATTTGGTCCAAATCTAGCATACCATGGTTCCACTAACCGGATTTAGAACCTAAACAACCATGGATCCACAATTTTTAACTAAAAGAAGATGGGAAGGCATAAGGGAAATTCAAATGGACCAGATCCAAGAAATTACCTTACTTCGAATATAATTCTGAGCACCCGCTTACAGATATACATTCCTTTTCCTCCATATCTTAATTCAGAATTTCCCTAAACTAATTATTCTATTTTCTGGAGAGATTTGATAAGGAAGAAGAATGGCAGAGTATAGACGTCGCCTAAGAAAGTATGAGATTTAGGCTAGGCTCTGCTAGCCTATTTATAGGTGTTCAGGATATTATCATACACGCAGTGCTGAGTCAGCAACGAACATAATCCGGAAACCAGTCCAGATTCATTAAAGAATCTACCCAGATCTGAGGTGGGGTCGACCCCCCTACGGGTGCGTTGGCTCCTAATGTGTCTTTTTCGCACGTTGTCTCATTTTTGATTTTCTGAACTTATTTTATTATTAATATGTTTACATATATGAGCCTTATATGTATATAAACTTCTAAAGCCTATAACTTCTTCATACATTATCTGTTTTACGCAAACTTGGGGTCTATCTGAACCAGAATTCCGAGACGAAAGCAACTGTGACACCGATTCCGCTTATTTCTGAATAATTAATTAAGTTGTTATCATTTCATTATCTTTAATTAAAAATTTAGGGTGTTACACCTATGGTCTGTAGATATAAATAGGGGAACTTGGGGAGAGAATTAGGATTACTCTCCTCATTCTAAGTTTTAGTCTGAGCATTTTTTATTCTCATGTTTAGCCTAAAACCATATTTCTCCATTTTCTTCTATCAAATTCATGATAGATTGCATCTAGAAGATAGGTCATCATCAAAGAGGATTAGATCCCATCAAATTGCATCGAATTCAAGGGTTTTTAGCGCTGTCCAGATCTGATCTCGTTGAATTTTCATTAAAACTAGAAATTGGTGAGTGATATATATATCTCACACGAAAGCTATGGATTGTATGGGTAAATTAGGAACATACTCATATGTTTTATGTTAAAATCACCTTAGATCTGATCATATATGTTTAAATCAGACCTATAAACCCTAGGTAAACCTAATTTGATTATATTAACTGGATATCTGCTAGATTAATCATGTTTATTCATATGTTTAGACCCAAATCATGCTAGATCTTATGTTTATGATATGTTTATGCTATTTTTATGAATTGTTCATATTTTTATAATCATTGTTGTAAGGATTAATGCTTATTTTGGTTGAATTGGTTGTGTTGCTTGAGTTGTTTGTTAGATTGTTTTCCGTAGAATCATTGGATTGAAGAACAGAGCAAATCAAAGGTTCAGACGGTCAGATTCAAATGAAACTTGGCAGAGGTGCTCCGGAAGATAAGAGAATAGGGCATGCAAATTTCGATGTCCTCATACACTAAGTATAAGGGTCGACACCAGCCTTGATAGGTCGACACCGACCCATGTAGAGTGGCCGGGTGATAGTGATTTTGATGGTGTGGCTTTGTGTTAGTAAAACAAGGCTTCTGGCAAAATTTCAAGTCATTCGGAGCTGGTTTGTGATGGGTCGAAGGTAGATTGCTTGAGATATGGATAAGCGGATAGTGAGCCTCCATGTGAATGGTCAAAACGATTGGAGATTGGGTCAAAGGAAAGTACTCGAAGCAGGAATGGATATGGAGCCAACCACTTAGTCAAATTGGCTAAATGGGAGGGTCTCCACTAACCCATGAGGGTCGGCCCGGGAGTGCTGGAATTTTGGGGGCTCGGGCGTCTTGGCTTCCTGAAGTTGTTGGTGAAGTCTGGATTGAAATGGACTTCATATGATCGATGTGCAACTCAAAAGTGAATGGTGCTTCGATTGTGAGCTCAGGTAGGAGTGGTCAAAGCTAAGTAGATGTGACACTGGTCGTGGGATGATATACGATATAGTTCGGTGAAGGGTTGACTCAAGCAGGAGTTAAACAGGGATGACATTAGTTGACTCAGGTAGGAGTTAACCAGTGATGATAATGGAATTAGTTCAAGAGGCAGCTTGACTAAAATGGTGAAATTGCCAATAAGAAAGGATCGATGAATTTGATACGCCAAGGAATCCTCGGTTATCGAAGTGTTCTAGCTAACTCAAAGTGGAGGTATCGTAGGGATATCCATAAGGATCAGGTAAAATCGAGTACTTGGATCGCTTGGGTTGGAGTGGTCTAGTTGTCTCAGGTAGAGGGAAAACATACGAGTCACGATGGTGTATGTTAGTTTGGGTAGAACCAGGGTCTTTCATTAGCCCATTTGATTGGTGAAATGCAAGTTTGATCACCGATATGGATTCAAGACCGTAGTCGGCGATTGCTAGGACATTGGATGCTAAGGTTGATTTTATGTTTTCTTCTCTATTTTCTCTTGGTCATCCATCACTATAGGAGGTTGAAGAGAAGCGGGATTGGGGTAGTACTTTCCTATTTCTGATGTGACATGTGATAAATGATTTTATTGTGTTAACTTGTTGGTTGTTAGGCAGATCAGTTAGTTGGTCCACCTATACTAATATTATCCTGTGTAACTATTTGTTAACTATTTTATCGCTCACAAAGACTGTTGTTTGACTCAATATTTTATGTTTCCCTCTTATTACCATGGGATGTTCGCTAATTTGATGGTGGGCAGAATAAGTAGCAAGTAGCAGGTTTGGTGCCGATGTGTTATGCAGTGACGAGCAGGAGGCTGACGTATTATTACTACCTACTATAATAATTCTTTTTATTTTCGCTGTATGTTGATGTTATTGAGACTCTGTGGGATGTAGTGAGGCATATTTTATTTAGATATCCTTGTATAGAGAAGAATTATACCAAGGATTCTATGGTTATATGGAAATTTGATTCTCTGTTTACTTGTGCTTCATTACTATATCACATTATATATTTTATTATTATATATTATCCATGCGCTGTGAATTATACGATTAGCTCTTGTTCGATTTATTCTACCCTGATGATCATCCCGTATCGGCCTGACACGTCGTATAACACACTTCTTCTTTGTTGTGCGAGAGGTACGGGGCAGTCGTCACATTTGGTATCACAGTTTTAGTTAATTGATTTTACCCTAAGTTCACGAGTGTATAAATGTATAAGAGACGTATTTATAATTTTTAATGGTGATTACTATATTATATATACGTATATAATATAGTATAATAGGTTAGTAAGCACTTAAACACCTATGCGGCTTTCTCTAATGTTAATTGAATCTTGTTTCATAGTATAGATGAGTCGATGAATTTCGAGACACGGTGCTAGGAATGATCCTGCAATTGGAGAGGGTAGCTAGTCGGGTGCTGCAGTTGCTATGCTCGATTATCCTGCTATGTTCGAGGCCATGATGGCAGTGATCATGAGGAGGATGACCACTACAGAAGCGGTGGTAAAACGAGGTGTTCCTCTGCAAGCACCAAGGTTTGTTCATTTTGCGAAGCATTGCAAGGATTACGCTGATCTAGGTTGCAAGCCGTTTATTGGGATGAAATTGACTGTTGAATTTTAAAATTGGTTGTATACTTGTGTTTGAATCATTAGAGACTTGGGAAATGATTAAGCAACTACGAGAAATCTTGCATCGAGACAACTGCAAGGACGAGCGATGGATTGGTGGAACTCTATTACGTTGGAGACTCCGGAGGACCAGATCACGTAGGATCGGTTTAGAACTAAGTTTGAAGAGAAGTCCATTTCTATGGTCCAAAAGTTGATGTTATTTAGAATATTTGTCGATCTGAAGCAAGGCGGGAGGCCTATCACTGAGTATATGACGGATTTTGAGGCTTTATCCAAGTATGCTCGATCCTATATTGAGACTCCTTAAGAAAAGAACGAGAAGTTTATTATGGATTTGGATGAGAGTTTCAGGATGTAATTAATAGACTATATTGACGACCCTTTTGAGAAATTGGTCGAGAAGGCATTAAGGAAGGAAAGCATGTTTATGCAAAAGGCTGAGACTGTTGTTGAAAACAAAAAGGAGGATACGAAACCACATCAAGGTGGTGGTAGTAAGAAAAAGTGGAGTGGAAAACGGAAACAACAGCAAGGGAAGAATAGCCAGAAGAAGCCTAAGGGCGAGATTACTTGTTTTAGTTGTCGGCCAAAGGGTCAATATTCCAATGAGTATAAGAACCCTAAGTTGGAGGGAAAGTGTTATAATTGTGATAAACCCCGGCATATAAGGAAGAACTGCCCAGAACCACCAAAAGGTAAGCAGATTGTGAAGGCATATGCTTTGGAGGCTGTTCCATCTTCTTTGAGGGGTTCGATTGTGGAGGAGAAGGGAAATAATGTTGTTATGCATGGTACACTTTCTATTAGAGGCATTTTAGTTCGAGTATTGTTTGATACTGGAGCATCACATTCTTTTATTTGTAATGAGCATGTTTGCAAGTTAGGTTTAGAACCTGAGATTGTTGATAAACCATTAGTCATGACTAATCCAGTAGGGGGTTTGTCTAGCCTTTGTATGCTTTGTCGTAGTCTAGTTTATCAAGTCATGGTTGCTCTTTTGTGTGTGATTGTTTTGTTTTAAATTTCTCTAGGTTTGGAATTATTTTTGGTATATATAGACTGGCTCAAGAAGTATGTGACTATCATTGATTGTGAAAGGCTCGAGGTGACAATCGGGAATGTGGAGGGCTAACAAAAGTGATACATTGTCTAGTAGAGGATGGGGTTCTGGTTAGCATTTTATATTCGCTTATGACCCCACGGAATAGGTTGTCGTCGATGCCTGTTAGATCCAAAAGTGGCTCTGACACCCAAATTATCTGAATTGGTAGAGACTTATATCTAGAAATGCGAGAAAACACAGAAAACACACAGGATTTATAGTGGTTCGGCGTTAACGAGCCTACGTCCACTTTATATCTATGATTATACGTAAGATTCGGGTACAATCAGAGATTTTTCTCTCAATCTCGCTTTTTACAATACTGATTCACTTAGTGATTTCGAATTAATATTGGTAAGAAATAGTGCAGAGACAGTAATGGTAGGAACAACTTCAGAACTGCCAAAAAGATCCCCAAAAATGCCAAGCCTGGGGCTATTTATAGGTGATATCTGCAGACGGATCGTGATCATACGTGGCACAAATCCTGAAGATCTCAGACTGGTTCGTGGCTTGATGGAGAAATAGTCAATATAGCCGTTGTGGACAGGTGTCGTGAGGTCCTATATTATCGGATCGTGAATGACTTGGTCATGGCCTTACCTCTCAGCTTCGGGGAACGGGTCGGATCGAACTGGAATGAAAGGATCGTGGAGCGTTGGCACGAGCGAGTCGTGAAGCATTGGCACAAACGGGTCATGGCAGCATATCGCGAGTGCGAGAAGGAAGTTGGTCACGAGCGGGGTGAGAAGGATAATCACGAGCAGGGTCTTGGGCTTCTCGAGTCATGGTGCACTCATCTCTGGACTTGAATATGAATCCTGGTGGCTTGGTCAAAAAGCTAGCCAACAATGCCGATCATACTAGAGTTTTCTGATGTGTTCGATGAAGTTAGGGGGTTGTCACCGCATCAAGAGATTGAGTTTCGAATTGATTTAGTGGATGGAGCCAGACCTATTGTTATGCCTCTTAGGCGGATGGCGCCTTAGGAATGGCAAGAATTAGAGATGTAAGTTAATGATCATTTGAGTAAGGGATTCATTCAGAGAAGTGTATCTGAATAGGGTGCACTGGTACTTGTATTTGCCACCAAGGTCGATGGATCATTGCGATTATGCAAGGATTATCGTGAGCTGAATAAGGTGACTAAGAAAAACAAGTCCCCATTTCCGAGAATAGATGACTTGTTTGATCAGCTTCATGAAGCCAAGGTGTTTTCCCAAATGGATTTGGCAATGAGATTCCACAAACTGAGAGTGGGTATGGATAGTGTGCCGAAGATTATTTTTTGGAAATCATCCGGATTTTATGACTAGCTCGTAATGTCGTTTGGACTGACTAACGCGCCAGCATATTTTGTGGGTCTTACGAATCGACTTTTCAGAGATCAGTTGAACAAGTTCATACTTGTGTTCATAGATGACATGTTGGTTTACTTAAGAGAAGGAAGAACAAAAGACGCACATGAGGATTGTTTTTGAAATTTTGCGAAACATCAGTTGATGGCTATGTTTTCGAAGTGCCACTTCTAGAAGTAAGAAGTGAGGTTCTCGGCTCATGTCTTATCGGGATGAGGAATAGCGGTGGACCCTGCTAAGGTAGCAGTAATCCAAGATTGGGATGGACCCAAGAATGCAATAGATGTTAGAAGTTTCCTTGGTTTAGCTGGATATTATTGACGATTTATCAAGTATTTTTCTAAGACAGCCGCACCATTAACCGAATTAACAAAGAAAAATCAAGTCTTCACATGGGATGCGAAGTGTGAGTAGGCCTTTGGAATCCTGAAAGAAAGATTGACAAGTGCTCATGTGTCGACTATTCCAAATTGGAATGAAGAGATAGTAGTATATACCGATGCATGTGGCATTGGACTTGGAGCAGTGCTAATGCAAAAGGATATGGTTGTGGCTTATGCAAGTCGACAACTGAAGCTGCATGAAAGGAATTACTTGACTCACGATTTAGATTTAGCGGCAATAATATTTGCTCTGAATATTTGGAGACATTATTTATTGGGAGTTAGATTTGAGTTATTTACATATCATAAGTCGTTAAAGTATCTTTCCTCCCAAAAGGATTTGAATCTTCGGCAAAAATAATGGTTAGAATTTTTGGCATCTTACGATTTTGGAATAGCCTATACTCTAGGAAAGGGAAACGTAGTAGCCGATGCATTAAGTCGAAGGCATGCGAGTTTGGGAGCCATGTTCACGGATTGAAAACATCTCGATTATTTGGTCGTATTTTATTTTAGACGTCATTGTGAGTTAGAACCCGAGATATTTCTAACTTTAGACCGACTCCCATCTAAAGGATTGGAAAAATCCAGAAGCGCGACGATAAGCTTAAGGAAATCGTTCAAAGGTTAGAGATGAGAGTAGATTCGGAGGAGATCAAGGATTTCGAAGTTGATCGAGATAGTTCGCTTCGTAAGAACGAACGATTCATTGTTCCTGACACAGATGGATTGAGAGATGAGGTTATGAGGGAGTGTACTCACCCTAGATTGATGATATATCCAGGAGGTAATAAGGTATATCGAGATATGAAGCAAGTTTACTATTGAAAAGGTATGAAACAGGATGCCGGGAAATTTATCCCGAAGTGTATAAACTGTCAACTAGTTAAAGACGAGCAAAAGAAGTCGAGTTGACTATTACAGCCATTGGAGGGTCCTACGTGCAAATGATAGCAAGTTTTGATGGACTTTATTGATGGATTACCTAGAACAAGGGTAGGGAATGATAGTATTTGTGTTGTCATGGATCGCTTGACCAAAAGCGCAAGGTTTATTCCTGTCAGATCGACTAGGAATGCATCGAAGTTGATTGAATTATATCTTAATTGGATAGCTCGATTCCATGGGATTTCGCATAGCATAGTTAGCAATTGTGATCCATTATTCTCTATTAGATTCTGGAAGAGTTTGCAAGAGATGTTGGGAACCAAGCTATGTTTCAGTACGGCTTATCATCACCAAATAGATGGTCAGACCGGAAGGGTTAATTGAGTATCAGAAGATCTTCTTAGAGCTTGTGTTTTGGATTTTGGAGGATCATAGGAAGATCATCTACATTTAATCGAGTTTACTTATAATAATAACTACTAGTCGAGTATTGAAATGGCACTGTATGAGGCGTTGTACGGCAGGCTGTGTAATTCGCCATCTTGTTAGTTAGAAACAAGTGAAAAGTTAGTACTTGGGCCTGAGATAATAAGAGAAACTATGGATAATATTGGAGTCATTAGACAATGAATGAAGGCTGCCAAAGATCCTTAGAAAAGTTATGTCGATAAGCGACATAAAGATTTGGAATTCTCAGTTGGAGTTTTTGTATTTGTTAAGATTTCACCTTTAAGAAGTACCGTTTGCTTTGGGAAGAAAGGAAAGTTAGCGCCAAGGTTTGTTAGGCCGTTTCCAATTATCGAGCATATTGAAAATCCCGCTTATAGATTGGACTTCCCTGAGAAGATGGCGAGTGTGCAAAATGTTTTTCATGTATCGTTTCTACGGAAGTTTGTGCACGACTCGAACGTTACGGTATCTCCAGATCAGCTTGAAGACTTTAAAGTCGAGCTTGAAGTTTCTATAACTCATAAGCCACTTCGCGTTGTGAGGAATGATACAAAACAGCTTAGGAGGAAGGTTGTTTAGCTAGTCAAGGTACATTGGAGCCAGAACGATCACGATTGCACGTGGGAAACAGAAGAGAGTATGAAGTCGACCCATCGTGATAATTTCGAGTGGTATGTCTCATATATCATATCTTATTTGTGCCATTGTTTCTTGTGCTATTAGAAATCTTCACACTAGGATATGATTTTGATTGCATGGATTGCTGAATGCTAGATTGGCTACTCGTGGCTGGTAGGCATGCGGGTATTGTTGTAACACCCTGCATTTTTGTAACAATTAAATAATGCATATAAAAAAATAAAAAAATTGAAGAGCTTCCAGAATTTGGCCACGGGAGTAGCATCATTAAGTTCATGGCGATTTTCTAGTCAATTTAGACTTATGCATTGCAGAAAACCGATTTAAGATGAAAGATATATCTTTAAATGAAGCATTGCAGCAAAATATGAAAATAAGGTAAAGAAGGAGAACAATGAGTACCATTGTTTCTAAACTTATTAACAAAAGACTTCATAGCTCAGTTGGTTGAGGCATTGGATATGCAACATAGAGGTCGGGGGTTCGAACTCAGGCTATGACATAATTTTTATCTTTGTTTTAGAGAGAGCCAACTAAATATACAAATGTATGTATATGTATGCAAAAATATGTATGTTTTAAAAATAGAAAGGAATGCACAATTTTTTTTAAGAGAGCACAAGCAATTGAAAGAGGAAATGTATGCGCTAATTAATGCAATGCATGAAATGCATTTTTTTTAAAGAGAGCACATGCATTTGAAAGAGGTGATTAATGCAATGCATGAAATGCATATTTTTTAAAGAGAGCACATGCAATTGAAAGAGGTGATTAATGCAATGCATACATATATAACCATGAAATTCAAAACTAGAGAATTGAATGTATGCAACCTGATATTAAAGGAATAAAAGTGTGCATAAGGAACTAGCAACATGCGATAGAAGAAAGGAAACATTGTAATGAATTGATAGAGATAAATAGAAAGGAAACAATGTAATGAATTGATTACATTAAAATAATAAAATAAATAAATAAAGGTAATGCATGAAATAATGAAGGGAAGATATATATATTTATGGCACACAAATTTGAAATTCAAATGCGGGTATGGTTTGTAACAGGAACAAGATTAATTAAAGGAGACATAGCAAGCAAGTGATAAACCTTAAATTAATAAACATTAAAATCAGAAGAATAAAAAGGAAGCAAATTAACATTAAAAAATCAATAAATGTTAACATATAAAAACAACACAGCAGATATAACGCGTGAGCACCCATAGGTGTTGCAGCGCATTTATATGACATTGTGTGATGTGTGTGCGCGATTCAGATTTAATTTAATTAAATTCGAAGGTTTATAACTTTCTACTACACCTATAAATAAGATGTAGAGCCAACCCTAAGCCTCATATTTCTGAGGCTACGTGGAGGATCTGCCATTCTTACCTCTTTCCAAATCTATTCAGAAAATTAGGAATATTAGTCTAGGAAAAATTCTGAATCTAGATCTGAAGGAAAGCAACATATACTTGTAAATGGGTGTTCAGATCTCATATTAAAGTAAGGTAACTTACTAGATCCGATCTATTCAAATTACTTCCTCTTTCTTTCCTCTCTCTTTTAATGAAAATAATCAATCCATGATCGTTAGGTTTTGAATCCGATTAAGGGAAAAACCATGGATGCTAAAACTGGATCAGATCTAGAATTGGGAAAGCGTACAAGGTGAGTGGGTTTAAGTTATAGCATTTTAGATAATAAAATGTTATCGTTTACCATTCCCCATTTTGTATAATTGAATTTTCCAGAGTAATTACGAAGTGCTGTTATGACAAGTTGAGATGTTAATATGAATAATTCATATGTTGAATCAGTTAAATTGTTGGAATGATTATATCTTGAAAACAAACTTGTTAGAAAATGGGTAATGACTACAGTTGTTATAATCACATGGTTCAATTGTTCACATGATTCAATTGTGGTATATTATTGAGTAAGTGAAATGTTTAACTTGTTGGATTTGAACAATTACCTGACTAAATATTTACATGTCAAAATATAATTAAACACATGTTTAAAAGGACATGCGACAAAATATAGGCATAATTTAATGACATGTAAATTGAATTACAGTATATATATGAAAAGGACAATATGCCTAAAATTTACATGAAATAGGAATAATTGTTAAAGAACGAACATGCCCAGATTCACAGTAATTTGACACTGTAACGCACACGAGGTTAGATTGTATTTATGATAGAAGTCTACCTGGAACCGTTCGGCATATCCAGCATTCACAAGTGGTAAATCTAATGTGAGGGGTCTAAGTGCATATTTAAAACATGCAATGGTACTAAGACACGAGGTTAAGTTAACATGTGTTAGAAGTCTGCCTGGACCCGCCCGATAAATCCAGCGTCCACAAATGTAGGCTTAATGTGAGTCGTCTAGTGCATATATATAAACATATATATATATATATATAATAAGATATGGATATATGGCAATGATGGTAATTAAATGACTAACTCAGAAAATAAGAAAGGAAGGGATGTAATGGACTGAGTTTGTGTGATGCGAAGGAAAAGTGATGTATTTCCTTTGTTAGCCTACTTTGTAAACTAGGCTATACAAAGTCAAAAAGTTAGAAGATCAAGTAGACAAAAGACACTCTGTTATGCATCCGGTTCGGATCAGAATTACAGGAGTAGAAACAAAAACAAGACAAAGGTGGAAGGAAAGTATTCAGATCGGATCGGAGGTAGTAGGGCTGATCCGAACCCTATCTGCTAGCCTATCCGATCCGAAACTAGTGCATCCTGCTACTCTGCTCCACGATCTCCTGGATATTCGGGGCAGTTACACCCACTTTCTACCTACAATGGCAACTAACTGGATGTGTTTTCCTCACCAGAACTCACCCGATCCCGAAAGTGACGGGATGGAAGCCACGTATACCCGATCCGATCCGGATCCAGGAGGAATTCTCACTTATAAATACCCCATCAAGAGGCAATTAGAAGGATCTTTTGGCACTCTGAGAACTTGAATATCTTTGAGAACTGAAATCCAGCACTCCCAAACAATCCAGATCATCATTCAAAGTGTATTTTGAGATAATTGAGTGGATATACATGAAAAGTGAGTGAGATTGAGTGAATATCTTATTGTATTTTCATCTACATCATCAAGCAAAGTGATATAAAGTGGACGTAGGCTCTTTAACGCCGAACCACTATAAATTCTGTGTCTCTTTTCTGTTTTTTGATCTCATTTTATCGTATTTTCAGTCAATTTGGGTGTTAGAACCACTTTTTGGTCTAACATTTTGGTGCTTTCACTGAGAACAATTTGAATTCTCTGTTTTTTATGGATTATCGTTCTACTTTTTGGACTGTTGAGTTCAGAGAAGTTAATCCCCAATTTTCGACGCTTTTAAATACTTGTTGGTTGGTTGTTGAAGAATTATGGCCAAAGGAAAAGGCAAGGAAGTTCAAACCAGTCGAGGAAACGAAGTTGGTGAAGATCAGCAAAACCCGGTCGTGACGAGGTCTCGTGGGCAAAGTTTGGGAGCGGATCGGACCGGCTCAGGAAATCCGAACCGATCGTAGAGGGAGAGCTCCGATCCGAACCGAGTAGAAGATGTTGAAGAGGTGCGCTCCCCCAACCCGAACCGATCCGGCCAGGTCACCTTACTCCGATTCGATCCGACTCTGGGAGATGCTGGAACCTCTACTCGAGCCCTTCCAAATGCTCCGACTCCAGCCACTAGGATCAATGACCAGATCAATCCATCTGCGCCTGTCACCCAAGGAGATTTTTCGCGCCTTTTCGACATGCTTGAGAGCACTAGGGAGGCTATGAGAATCCACGAGCGCACCAATCTTATGATGCAAGAGAATATGAGAATCATGAGTAAGGAAATCGGCGAGCTCCGCCGGTAGAGAACCCCTTCCCCAGTTCACCACACTGCAATGGATCAGTCTTCTTCTTCTGAGGAAGAACGGCCTCGTGAAAGAAGGTCGCTCGAACGACCTCAGAATTTGGAACAAACGACTTTCGGATCTATGGGATCCCGCGAGGACGCTGCTCATGTGCTAGGACCCGATGACCCGAGCTTGAGAGAGCCTATGCTATTACCAATGCGAGGATCCCATGTTTTGCCTAGAGATTCTACCCTCACCAACCCCACTCAAGGACAAATGCTTCAGCCCCTTCCTCCCGAGATCGACCGGGAACGTAGGGAGCAAAGCAGAGCAGAAGCCGCTAGAAGAAGGAGGGTTTCCCCTGATCAGGAGCCCAGAGGAAACCCGAACATCGGTGCCAGGGAGCCTGAACGGCCCTTGACCAATGCTGATGTATGGGCTATGGTACGCCAGATCATGTCTGAGAGTCGAAACTACACCAATGAAGATTATGGTATTGAGCGAAGCCATACTCCCTTTACTGATGACATTCTTGACTTTCAGTTCCCCCGATGTTTTAATTTGCCGTAGATGGACAGATATAACGGGAGAACTGACCCGGGACAACATCTGATGCAATACGCATGGCTTATGAATGTTGCAGCTGCCCCTGACGCCGTGAAGTGTAAGGCATTCCTGATTTACTTAGAAGACGTAACATTACTATGGTTTACCCGACTTCCTCCCCGATCGATATCGAATTTCAAAGAACTGAGTGAACATTTTATGAATCAATTCCGACTTCACGCCCGAAAGTCTAAGAATGTTATCGAATTATCGAGAATTAAGCAAGCGTCGGGTGAGTCCTTGAAGTCGTATCTAGACCGTTTCAGTTTGGCTGTAACAAAAGTCAGCGACCCGCATGAGCCTACCATCTTGATGGCCTTAATGGAAGGAGTGGATCCTGATTCATAGTTTGGAGATTATCTTTCTGGGAAGCCGCCTCCCACAAGAGAGTTGTTTTATGAGAAGGCCAATATTCAGTTAAGACGGGCGGAAGCAAGGGCAAACAGAAAGAGGAAGTCCGGAGCGGGCTCAAAAGAAGCTGTTCAGAGTAATGGTGCCGTAAAGAAATATGGAGAAAGCTCTGGGAAAGTCGAAGTGAATGTTGGAAACAAGAATGGAAACAATAATAATGGAAACGGGGGCAACAGCAACCGTAATGGGAATGGTAATAGGAGAAACAGGAACCGAGGAAGTAATTCTGACAAAAGACCCCGGTTCCAAACTTTTGAAAATTTTTCACCATTGAATGACATGTTAGAGAACATTTATTTGGACACGTATAATGTTTTGCAATATAAAAAACCGCCGCCACGAGATTCGACAAAGAAAGAAATTGCTACCGGAAAATTTTGTTTATTTCCCGGAACTCATGGACATTCAACGAACGAATGTCGACACTTGAGAGATGTAGTTGAGAAGTTGTTGCATGAAGGTAAGTTGGATGAGTATAAGGCTGCCCCAAGGGACAGGGGGCAAGGAGGACAGGCCCCAAACCAAAATCAGTCTGCTCCCAAGCCTACAGCGCAACAAAAAGGCAAAGGGATTGTCATTAACACCATAGTAGGTGGACTCCATCCGGCTATCAATAGTTTCAGAGCAATGGACCAATACGTTAATGCAGTTAAGCACATAGATGTAGACGAGTGCGATGATTTGGAAGATATCACCCCTGTGAAACAGCAGAAGACAATGTTCGATGATGTAGTGTTCCATAGCAGAGACGACACCGGAATCCAATCACCTACTGAAGATCTGTTGGTTATTACCACTACCATTGGGCCGACACTGATTCATAAGGTACTAGTGGACAATGGAAGCTCTGTCAACATTTTGTTTAAAAAGTCGTTTGATCAGATGAGACTCGAGTCTGGAGATTTGAAGCCCTGTGAAGGTTGGATCTGAGGCTTCAATGGGGCATCAACAGCTCTAATGGGGTATATAGAATTACCCGTAACATTGGGACAAAGGGATCGTCGAAGAGTACGAATGCTTCAGTTCGTAGTGCTAGATATAGATTCGCCCTACAACGCATTTTAGGAAGGCCTGCCCTTGCAGAGTTCAGGGCTTGTATTGCACCGTGGTGCTTATTGCTAAAGTTCCCAACTGAAGCCGGAACAGGAGTAATGATGGGAGATCAAGTCTCCGGACGAGCTTGCTATATTGCTGAATTAAAGATGCTGATAAAGGGACTCAACTTCGAGACTAAAGGTACCTCACCTCCTCCAAAGGAGGGTTCGGCGTAGCAATTAGAGGGATCAGCCCCGAAGGAGTTGCCCAAGGAATGCCTGAAGACCTGGATCCCAGAGAAGATGAGGAACCTGAGGATAGAAAGGCGACTCCTAACGAAACGACAGTGGATATACTCATTGATGAAGCTGATCCAGCAAAAGTTTTGAAGATTGGATCCCAGTTGGATCCGCACCGAGCCAAAGAACTGGCAAACTTTCTGAAGGAAAACCTGGATGTGTTTGCCTGGACCCACGCTGACATGTGTGGGATATCATCATCCATCATGAGTCATTCGCTGAGTATAAACCCAAAACACCCGCCTATAAAGCAAAAGAGACGTGTGCTGGGCCCAGAGAGGTCGGCAACTTTGAAAAAAGAAGTGGAGAAGTTGAAAGAGAATGGATTTATTAGAGATTCGACATATCCCGATTGGATATCGAATCCTGTTTTGGTAAAGAAGTCAAACGGAAAGTGGCGGACATGTATTGATTTTTCAGACTTGAACAAAGCCTGCCCGAAAGATAGCTTCCCACTCCCCAGAGTAGACCAGCTTGTGGATTCGATGGTGGGAGACGAACTTCTTTCTTTTATGGACGCATATTCCGGACACAACCAGATCCCCATGCATGTGCCCGATCAAGAGCACACGAGCTTCATTACAAATTGGGGGTTGTATTGCTATGTGGTCATGCCGTTCGGATTGAAAAATGCTGGAGCTACCTACCAACGCTTGGTGAACAGGATGTTTCACAACCAAATAGGGAAGACTATGGAGGTTTATGTGGACGATATGCTCTTCAAATCAAGACAGTCCTCTAGCCATACGCAAGACTTGGCAAAGATGTTCGGTATCCTGCGAAAGTATCGGATGAAGTTAAATCCTTTGAAGTGCTCGTTTGGGGTGGCATCTGGAAAGTTTCTAGGTTTCATCGCGAGCTCTCGAGGGATTGAAATCAATCCCAATCAAATAGCAGCGATAAGGAACATTGAGGAACCACGAAGAATCAAAGATGTCCAAAGTCTTGTGGGGAAAGTAGCTGCGTTGAGTAGATTTATCTCCAAAGCAACAGACAAATGCGTCTCGTTTTTTGACTTGATAAAAAGGGGAAAGAAAAATTTCGAATGGACTCCGGACTGTGTGGAGGCCTTTCGAAATCTATTGGACTTACTAGAGAGACCACCGATTTTGTCGAAACCAGTGGATCATGAAGAGTTGTTTGTTTATCTAGCAGTATCGGCTCACGCCGTTAGCACCGCCTTGGTCCGGGAAGAAGACAAGGTGCAAAGGCCGGTATATTACGTAAGTAAGAAATTGGCAGCTACAGAACGTAACTACCCAAGGATTGAGAAGCTTGCTTACAGCCTTCTGATCGCCTCCCGAAAACTTCGCCATTATTTTCAAGCTCATCCAATAACCATATACACTGATCAGCCTCTGAGACAGGTGTTGCAAAGACCCGAAGCATCAGGACGGTTGATCAAGTGAAACATTGAATTAAGTCAGTTTGATTTAAACTTTCAGCCGCGGAGATCGATCAGGGGGCAAGCTCTGGCTGACTTTATAGCAAAGTTCACAATTCCGGAGGAAGAGACGATCAACGGCAAGGTGGTCAAATCAGAGGAGGAATTAAAATTAGATCCATGGAAGTTGTACACGAACGGAGCCAAGAACGACCGAAGGTCCGGAGCTGGAGTCGTCTTAGTTACTCCTGAGGGACGATCGTTATATTATGCTCTGCGACTAGAATTTTCAGCGACCAATAATGACTCTGAATATGAAGCCCTGATTGTCGGGCTGAAACTTGCTAAGGAATTCGGAATAAAGGCATTGGATATATTCTGCGATTCCAAAATAGTCGTCTGCCAAGTGCGAATGGAGTTTGCGGCCCGAGGACCTCGACTTTTACCTATCTCGGAAAAGTGGAGGAGCTGTTGAGCAACTTGGAACGGTATAACATAACGCATATCCCAAGAGCTGAAAACCAGAAGGCAGACCAGCTAGCGAAGCTGGCTAGTTCTGACAATCCATAGGAAACCGAAATGGTTCCAATTGAGACATTGGGATCGCCAAGCTTTGAGTTAATGGAAATTGAATTAGCTTTCGAAGCAGAACCGGAGAGGGAGTCGTGGATGACCCCAATCAAGAATTTCCTTAGAAATGGAGTACTCCCGGCAAAGAAGAGTGAGAGGCGAGCCATATTTCGCAAAGCCACCAGATACATCCTTCAAGATGATACCCTTTATCGGCAAGGATTTCCTATGCCCTTGTTACGATGTATAGCGCATGACGACATCAAGCGTGTACTAAGGGAAGTACATGATGGTGAGTGTGGAGATCATACGGGGGGTCAGACTTTAGCAAAAAAGGTATTGCGGTATGGGTATTTCTGGCCCACTATTAATAAAGATGCAGCTGATTATGCGACAAATGCCAGAAGTTCGCCAAGATCCCCAGAGCACCACCGACCCAACTCAAGTCGATGGTGAGTCCGTGGCTGTTTGCCATGTGGGGAATTGACATCATCAGAGTTCTATCGATTGCCAAAGGAGGAGCGAAGTATGCAATAGTTGCTGTGGACTATTTTACGAAGTGGGTGGAAGCTGAGCCCTTAACCAAAATCACAGCGAAAAAGGTGATAAGTTTCGTAGTTAGAAATATCATATGCCGATTTGGGATTCCAAGGACCATTATAACCGATAATGGAACCCAATTCGATGGTGCCGAATTCATAAATTTCTGCCAGAAATACAAGATCGACAAGCGGTACACTGCAGTCGCCCATCCATAGTCAAATGGGCAAGTAGAAGTTTCATAAAGTCCATCCTCAAGAAGCGACTGGAACGTGCAAAAGAAAAATGGGTGGACGAATTGCCCTTGGCTTTGTGGGCATATCGAACAACGTTTAAGACAGCTACCGTTCATACTCCTTTCTCTCTCTCATTTGGCTCAGAAGCAGTAATCCCGGTAGAGCTTGAAGTTCCCTCTCATAGGGTGACATATTATGACCCGATGACGAATCGGGCACTCCTCCTCGAGTCCCTTGATGAAATCGAAGAGAAAAGGGACGAGGCAGACTTGCGTGCGTCAAGACATCGACGTCAGATAGCATGCTATTATGACAAGAAAGTTCGTTTTAGAACCTTTGAACCAGGAGATTTGGTGCAAAAGAGAGTTTTTCCATCCCTTCCTCATCTCAGTCCAAAGTGGGAAGGACCATTTGTCGTCCAACAGAAACTTGAGACAGGAGCCTTCCAGTTAACGACCGTAGATGGCGAAGAAGTGCCTAGGGCTTGTGTAACAACCCGTATTTTCAATAATCTGTTATAACATAAATTGAGGCAGAATTAAATTATAAAATCTGAATCAAGGGAAACAGGCTATGCCATTGCGTTCGTCTCGGAAAAATACGCGAAATAGAGTCCGAGTTTTCGAAAATCGGAGTCCGTATGACCCAGTTAAGGCCCATTGAAGTTTGCAGAAAATTTCTAAGTAAAAACAGATTTAAATTTGAAATTAAAAACATGGGCTAGGGCAAACTGGGCAGGCGGGAAAAATTCCCGCCCAGGACCCCATGTTGACAGGCCTGTCGACAGGGGTCTTGGCATGTCGACTGCCCTGTCGACAGCCCTGTCGACAGGGGGTAGCCAGGCAGATTAGCCTGGCGCACCACCTTGGTTTGGGCTTGGTTGGGTGGTCTGGTTCTAGAGAATTCTGAAATCTGACGGGCCAAAACTATCCTAGGGTTAATCCTAGGGCTAAAAACACTCTAATCTTCTATAAATAAGCCTCTAATCCTACCCTAAAACCCCATTAATCATTCTTGAAACTAAACTATGCCAAAATCCAAACTCTCATGGCCTCCACCCTCTTCATACAATTCCTAAATTAATTCCTAAGTAATTTTCCATGCATACAAGCATATTTAGGCTTGTATGATCCTCCTTAGCTTGCATTAAAGGCTTGTTTTTCTATTGGCATCATAAAGGAGGAGTCTTGATCAAGTTTGCTTGCATTTGGGGGTTTTAGTTAGTTGCATAAGGGGCTTCTTGCATTTGTTATACTCATTTGAGTCCGCATAAGCATTGTAAGCCCTCTTACCTTCACTTTACAAACTCTAAAGTTAATATGTGGTGAAAGTTGAGATTTATGTGAGTTTAGTTGATTATGCATGCTTATGCGAACTCACTATGTCATGTTTTATATGTTTCATAAGTTATGCATGCCTATGCGAACTCACTATGTCATGTTTTATATGTTTCATAAGTTATGCATGCCTATGCGAACTCACTATGTCATGTTTTGACAAGTTGTGCATGTTTTGACAAGTTGTGCATGTTTTGACAAGTTGTGCATGTTTATGCAAGTTTAAAATGACAAGTTGTGCATGTTTTGACAAGTTGTGCATGTTTATGCAAGTTTAAAATGACAAGTTGTGCATGTTTTGACAAGTTGTGCATGTTTTGACAAGTTGTGCATGTTTATGCAAGTTTAAAATAACAATTTGTGCATGTTTTGACAAGTTGTGCATGTTTTGACAAGTTGTGCATGTTTATGCAAGTTTAAAATGACAAGTTGTGCATGTTTGACAAGTTATGCATGATTAAGGTAATATGCAAGTTCACTATGCTAAGTTATGCAAGTTTAACATGTTATGCATGTTTATGGTAATATGCAAGTTCACTATGCTAAGTTGTGCAAGTCTAACATGTTATGCATGATTGTTGTGCAAGTTTATCATGTATGTTGTGCCAAGTTCCCTCTTCCTATCCTTTATGCGTTACTACGAATATGTAAGCGATAGAATGACGTTGGGGGTTTGGGGTAAACTTAAAATACATGAAAATATAAGATTGGGAATTTACCTATTAAGTTAGGTCTACCCCTTGGGAATTTACCTATTAAGTTAGGTCTACCCAAGTAATTGTTTGACTTGTGATTATGTTTTGAAATGAAGTGGACATGACACTTAGAAAACAAAAGTGTGGCCAACTCGAGGTTGGGTTGAGTTTGTAGCGTAATTCTACCCGGAACCGACCGGCTTAACTAGTGGCTACAAACAATAGGACCCAATGTGAGAAGTTGGTCATGTGGTGCCAAAAACCCGAGGTTAGACTAAGTTGTGGTGTAAACCTACCCGGACCCGCCCGGCCTAACTAGTAACCACAACAAGGTCTAATGTGAGAGGTTAAGGTGCATTAAATTAATTAATGCCTCATGATTAGGGTTAAGTCAGGGTCCACTAATACTTAACCAATTTGGGGATTCGAGGGATTAGAATGTGGTTAAGTTGTGAACCGTTGGTTACACTTAACTAGTTTAATCCATTTGGGAGTTCAAGGGATTAGAATGGGGTTAAGCCACACTTAACCAGTTTAATCCAGGATTAGTGAAGGGTTAAATCACACTTAACCCTCTTAGGAAACCCTAGCAGCGTGGTCTGTTCTAACAGTAATCCCAGTTTGGTATCATTCACAACCCTAGAAGCTAGGCTAGGGCGGGGCACGATTACTGGAGGATGTAAGCGACCAAAGGGCGATGGCCGAGTGGTACAGCGGTGCGGGTCCGGCGGGCTACGGACGTGCACGTAGTCCGATGTTGGACAAACTCGAGGCACGGGTACCAGTAGATTAGAGCTGTGCATTATTGCTTAAGTGTCTGGGGTTAACACCCGAGGGCTTGATACACCCAAAGGTGGACCCAGCACAGTCTAACTACAACCATACGTGGGCCATATGGACACCAACACTTGACGTGTTAGGTTTATAGGGAGCCGATCGACTAGACCGTTGGGCTGGACCTTGTATTAAGGTCACCTCATGTTATTGGGCCAAAGCTTGGGCCAAGGGATCAATATCTGTTATGTTGAGTTGCTAGTACACCGTGGTGCAAAACTTAACCTTGTTTTATGCGATGACACCTCTATCTATCTTGTAGTTAATTTACCATGCCAGTATGTTGTTATCTATGATCATCTCAGTTTCCATCATGATGTTAGCTTTATTAGTTTATAGACTGATCGTAGCAGGGCTTACTCAGTCTTTGTGACTGACTCGTTTTGTTTCGCCTCTTTTCTTCCGTTTCCCCCCCCCCCCAGGTTCTCAGGGAGGGAATACAGGAGCCTAGCTTGGATCTTAGCTGCTTTCTTGGATAGCTCATGTATGCTTTGGACTTGGGCTTGCTATGGTTTCTTCCACTTTGGGGATAGCTACTTTTATGTTTTTCCTTTTTCAGTTTCAGATGATGTTACTTCATGTACTAGACTTGTTTATCTGGGAAATTGACATATTGATGTACCAGACTTGTTTTGAAAAGGTTTTAAAAATCTTCCGCTGTTTTATTTGCTTACTCTGTTTATTTACATATATATATATATATATGTCATGTCCTGCCTTGCTATATCATTATGCATGTTTACCAATAATGCCCCTCCAAAGCTAGTGCATTCCCTTGCGAGTGACCCTGGCGGAGGTGGGGTGTTACATTTGGTATCAGAGCATATGGTTTACGAGAAGGGATAAAAAGGTTTTTAAAACTTTTGAAAAACTATTTTCAAAACTAGGTATTAAGTATTTTCCAAAGAAAAGTCTAGTTATTTTCAAAAGGCAATTCCCCAAAAGCCATCAGCACTATCCTTTGACTCCTCGTTTAAACTCTTTTCTTTTCGTTTCCAGCATGTCTGATAATCTCATCTTGCCCGAAGGAGTAATGATACCCGATTGGTTTCGTCGGTACTTGGAAGTCACGGCACCGGTCCCGGGTGTCCCTAATGTTGTCTCCCCAGTCGAGGCCGCTGTTCCTCCTTCTCCTCCCGTAGCTGATGTTCCTCTTCCCCCTCAGCCTCCACAAGCGGATTTCGCGGAAACTTGCAAGAACTTTAAGAGGATGGGTGGCAAGAATTTTAATGGAACAGAGACTTTTGTAGAAGCAGGGAATTGGTTGAAAGAGACCGAAGATCTTTTAGCCTCCTTTGATATAGGTGACCGCAGGAAAGTTTTATTAGCAGTATTGTTGCTAAAGGAAGAAGCTGCACGTTGGTGGGTAGTCACTACCGCTACTAGGCCAATTGAGACTTGGGATGACTTTAGAGGAAGGTTTGGACTGAGATTCTTATCACTGAAGCAAGGGGACATGACTATTAGGGAGTACATAGATAAGTTTAATCAACTGGCTCGTGTCGATTTAGACTTGGTTAATACAGCTCAGAAGAAGGCCCTACACTTTGCTCTAGGATTAAACGAGCCATTACATGGTTTGGCCATGTCTCATATACCCTTGGGGGCGACTTTCGAGAGTTTAGTGAATTTGGCCCTACTTCAAGAAGAAGGTAGCAATGACAAGAAAGAGGTCAAGGCAAATGAGTCTCAAGGCAAGAGAGTAAATTCCGGGAAACGGGGCAAGAATAACCACAACCGCAAGAACAAGCCAAGAGGGAATAGGAAGTGCAACTTCTGTGGTAAAGTTGGACATATAGCCAAGGAATGTAGGAAGAAGGAAAAGAGAAAGCAGGGCGAATGCTTCATTTGTGGTGAGTTTGGACATTTCAGCAAGGATTGCCCGAGGAAACAAGGGCAAGGCCAGACTCAGTATGCCGGACTATCTGGAGGGCGAGTTCATCCCCTCAGCACCAGCTTATGATAGAGGTAGTGTTTCTGTGGAAATCTTGTTTACATTTTCCGATTTTCCCTGTTCGAACTTTGTTTGATTCTGGCACATCGCATAGTTTTATTTCATCTGATCCAGTTGAAAGTTTTGCACCTAAGTACTAGTGTAGTTGATGATCCCGTATGTGTTTCAAATCCAATTGGGGGTTCTGCCCGTTTGTCTGTGGTCTGAGTGGATTTGAAAATTTCTATCTTGAGTATAGAATTCTCGTGGGATGTTTTATTCTCAGTTTCAGGGGATATGGGTTGGTTTTGGGCATGGAATGGTTGTCCGGTTTTGGAGCCATTCTGGGTTTTTGTATATAGGTGTGTGAGGCTCATGACTCGCCTCGGTAATACCCTAGAAATTTCTAGCAACCCTATGGGTCCCGTCATGATTGTTATCCTGAGTCCCTCAACTCGTCTATCGATAGTTTGCAATCTGTGAGGGAGGTCCGAGAATATCCTGATATCTGGGGTGGAGTGAAGGGGTTACCCCTGGACGTGGGATAGATTTCCGCATTATCTGGTTGGTAATACCAAGCCAGTTTCGTGGCCGGTTAGGCACATGACCTCACGAGGTGAGAGTTAAGAAAGCAAGTCAAGGAGTTGCTTGAGAAGAACTTCCTGAGACGAAGCATTTTCGAGTAGGGTGCTCCAGTAGTATTCGTTACTGATGTGGACAGTTTGTTTCGCCTATGTGTTGATTATCGTGAGAGGAATAGATAACCGTTACCAAGGATCAATGATCTGTTTGATCAACTTGTAGGAGCATCTGTTTTCTTTTGGTCTAGCTACCAGATTCCATCAGCTTAGGATGGCTGAGGATGGAATTGACAAGACTGCGTTTAGGACTCTAGATGGATTTTTTTTTTTAGAATGGCTAGTCATGCTATTTGGTTTGACTAAGGCACCCGCATATTACGTGAACTTGATGGGTAGGGTGTTTAGGGAGTCCTTGAACAAGTTTGTCATGGTCGTCATAGACGATATTTTGATCTCCTCAAAAGAATGAGGAAGAACATGTTATACATCTCAAGGAGGAGATGGATACGCTTAGAGCCACCAGTGGAAGGTCAAGTTCTCCAAATGTCACTTTGGAGGAAAGAAGTTGGACCTCTTGGGCACATAGTTCTTAAGTAAGGCTTAGCGGTGGGTTCCGCTGAAGTGGCTGCGGTTTAAGACCGGAAAGCTCTGAGAAGGGCAATTGAAGTAAGAAGCTTCCTCCGTTTGGCTAGTTAGTTGGCATTCCTGGGGGCTTAGACTTACTCTTCTGGATCAAGAAGGGGGTTCCACAGGGAGAAGACCCGCAGTTAGTCAAGAAAATGGACCAGTTGATTCGAGGCGAGATGTTAAGTCACCTCGTTAGATATATTATAGATGACAAGGGATGACTAAGGCGCGATGAGAGATTAGGTGTTCCTCGAGTGGAAGACTTGGTAAAGAAGGTTCTTGAAGATACGCATCACTCGAGGAGGTGGCCGAGTTGGTCTCAGGATGCATGTTGTGCCACCAGGTTAAGGCCAAGTCATAGGAGCCCAGCGGGCCGTTACCTCCGTTGGAGGTTCCGCAAGGGAAGTATGAAAACATCTCGATAGAGTATGTGGATAGACTACCTAGATCAAAGAAAGGGAGTACGGGTATGTGGGTCATAATAGATAGACTCACGAAGAGTGCTCATTTCAGTCCGATGAAGGGCGAGAGGACTGCATCATGGTTAGTAACGGTTCATCCTCAAGAAGTTGGCCAGTTTTGAAGGAGCCTACAGGAAGCCATGAGTAGGCAACTGAATCTAGGTATGACCTATCACTCATAGGCGGATGGTTCATTTCGATTAAGCATGAGTTATAGAAAATCACGTTTATAGGGCAATTGGCAACGTGGATTGGTATTTTCAAGAAAAGTTCTGCTACGTGGAATACTTTATAGTAAGTAGGCGAGATCCAAGATTCACTGGTGGATTTTGGAGAGCTTGCATAAAATCATAAGGTTATAATTATGTTTAAGCCAAGTATACAGAAAGAAGAATAAGTGGAAAAGAAAGACGAGAGGCGATAATGAAATGAGTTCCAACTCGAATTTGGGAAATGGGAGTTAGGAAGCCAAGGAATCATGAAGTGAAAGATAGTCAAAGCACAGTGGAGTTAAGCCCAAGGAAACGTGACTAAGAAGAGTGAAGACTAGATACGCGCATCATATCTCTTTTTTAAGAGTGCATCCTTGATCCTTGTTTTCCTGTGGAGCTTGCTGGTAAGTTATCTTTTGTATATATCCTCTCAGTCCCATTCTCGATCTTATTTCTGTTGTAAACTCCATAAGGGGGTTAAGACTCATCGGTTAGTACTATATGTCAAAGTTTGAATGGATTTCTTGTAATCCAAAAAGGAGTTTATCTAGTTTATCTAGTTTATCGTGTTTATCTTGTCATGAGAACCTTAGGTAGAAACCCTTTGGTTGAAACATGTGTTTGAAACATGTTATGCTTGATGGTTGCAAGTGGTTGCAAGTGTTTGCAAGTGGTTACTCGCGGATACATTATACACATTAGGCACTAGATCGGCTCACACACTCTTCATGTTGCATATGCATGAGTGTTTATGCTTATCCATGATTGAAACTTGTTGTGCTACCACATGGATGTTGCATATGGATGAATGTTATGTGCACTCATATAGATACCATAAATTATGGTAGGAATTTGCATACATATGGATTCATTTCACTGACATACATATGCATTAAGGAGGTTTACTGTATCAGTAACCGCCTGATTTTCACTAACATACATATGCATTAAGGAGGTTTACTGTATCAGTAACCGCCTGATCTTTGCATTAGATAAGTACATATACACACACCTTTGCATATGTTCATACCACATTTAGAATTCTTTAAGGACAATAATTGCTCGTGGATGATGCTTTGAGTAGATGGATGATTGGATGGTAGGATATGTTCTTCCTAACTTGAAGATTTCGGGGACGAAATCCTTTAAGGAGGGGAGAATGTAACAACCCGTATTTTCAATAATCTGTTATAACATAAATTGAGGCAGAATTAAATTATAAAATCTGAATCAAGGGAAACGGGCTATGCCATTGCGTTCATCTCGGAAAAATACGCGAAATAGAGTCCGAGTTTTCGAAAATCGGAGTCCGTATGACCCAGTTAAGGCCCATTGAAGTTTGCAGAAAATTTCTAAGTAAAAACAAATTTAAATTTGAAATTAAAAACATGGGTTAGGGCAAACTGGGCAGGCGGGAAAAATTCCCGCCCAGGACCCCATGTCGACAGGCCTGTCGACAGGGGTCTTGGCATGTCGACTGCCCTGTCGACAGCCCTGTCGACAGGGGGTAGCCAGGCAGATTAGCCTGGCGCACCACCTTGGTTTGGGCTTGGTTGGGTGGTCTGGTTCTAGAGAATTCTGAAATCTGACGGGCCAAAACTATCCTAGGGTTAATCCTAGGGCTAAAAACACTCTAATCTTCTATAAATAAGCCTCTAATCCTACCCTAAAACCCCATTAATCATTCTTGCAACTAAACTATGCCAAAATCCAAACTCTCATGGCCTCCACCCTCTTCATACAATTCCTAAATTAATTCCTAAGTAATTTTCCATGCATACAAGCATATTTAGGCTTGTATGATCCTCCTTAGCTTGCATTAAAGGCTTGTTTTTCTATTGGCATCATAAAGGAGGAGTCTTGATCAAGTTTGCTTGCATTTGGGGGTTTTAGTTAGTTGCATAAGGGGCTTCTTGCATTTGTTATACTCATTTGAGTCCGCATAAGCATTGTAAGCCCTCTTACCTTCACTTTACAAACTCTAAAGTTAATATGTGGTGAAAGTTGAGATTTATGTGAGTTTAGTTGATTATGCATGCTTATGCGAACTCACTATGTCATGTTTTATATGTTTCATAAGTTATGCATGCCTATGCGAACTCACTATGTCATGTTTTATATGTTTCATAAGTTATGCATGCCTATGCGAACTCACTATGTCATGTTTTGACAAGTTGTGCATGTTTTGACAAGTTGTGCATGTTTATGCAAGTTTAAAATGACAATTTGTGCATGTTTTGACAAGTTGTGCATGTTTATGCAAGTTTAAAATGACAAGTTGTGCATGTTTTGACAAGTTGTGCATGTTTTGACAAGTTGTGCATGTTTATGCAAGTTTAAAATAACAAGTTGTGCATGCTTTGACAAGTTGTGCATGTTTTGACAAGTTGTGCATGTTTATGCAAGTTTAAAATGACAAGTTGTGCATGTTTGACAAGTTATGCATGATTAAGGTAATATGCAAGTTCACTATGCTAAGTTATGCATGTTTATGGTAATATGCAAGTTCACTATGCTAAGTTGTGCAAGTCTAACATGTTATGCATGATTGTTGTCCAAGTTTATCATGTATGTTGTGCCAAGTTCCCTCTTCCTATCCTTTATGCGTTACTACGAATATGTAAGCGATAGAATGACGTTGGGGGTTTGGGGTAAACTTAAAATACATGAAAATATAAGATTGGGAATTTACCTATTAAGTTAGGTCTACCCCTTGAGAATTTACCTATTAAGTTAGGTCTACCCAAGTAATTGTTTGACTTGTGATTATGTTTTGAAATGAAGTGGACATGACACTTAGAAAACAAAAGTGTGGCCAACTCGAGGTTGGGTTGAGTTTGTAGCGTAATTCTACCCGGAACCGACCGGCTTAACTAGTGGCTACAAACAATAGGACCCAATGTGAGAAGTTGGTCATGTGGTGCCAAAAACCCGAGGTTAGACTAAGTTGTGGTGTAAACCTACCCGGACCCGCCCGGCCTAACTAGTAACCACAACAAGGTCTAATGTGAGAGGTTAAGGTGCATTAAATTAAGTAATGCCTCATGATTAGGGTTAAGTCAGGGTCCACTAATACTTAACCAATTTGGGGATTCGAGGGATTAGAATGTGGTTAAGTTGTGAATCGTTGGTTACACTTAACTAGTTTAATCCATTTGGGAGTTCAAGGGATTAGAATGGGGTTATGCCACACTTAACCAGTTTAATCCAGGATTAGTGAAGGGTTAAATCACACTTAACCCTCTTAGGAAACCCTAGCAGCGTGGTCTGTTCTAACAGTAATCCCAGTTTGGTATCATTCACAACCCTAGAAGCTAGGCTAGGGCGGGGCACGATTACTGGAGGATGTAAGCGACCAAAGGGCGATGGCCGAGTGGTACAGCGGTGCGGGTCCGGTGGGCTACGGACGTGCACGTAGTCCGATGTTGGACAAACTCGAGGCACGGGTACCAGTAGATTAGAGCTGTGCATTATTGCTTAAGTGTCTGGGGTTAACACCCGAGGGCTTGATACACCCAAAGGTGGACCCAGCACAGTCTAACTACAACCATACGTGGGCCATATGGACACCAACACTTGACGTGTTAGGTTTATAGGGAGCCGATCGACTAGACCGTTGGGCTGGACCTTGTATTAAGGTCACCTCATGTTATTGGGCCAAAGCTTGGGCCAAGGGATCAATATCTGTTATGTTGAGTTGCTAGTACACCGTGGTGCAAAACTTAACCTTGTTTTATGCGATGACACCTCTATCTATCTTGTAGTTAATTTACCATGCCAGTATGTTGTTATCTATGATCATCTCAGTTTCCATCATGATGTTAGCTTTATTAGTTTATAGACTGATCGTAGCAGGGCTTACTCAGTCTTTGTGACTGACTCGTTTTGTTTCGCCTCTTTTCTTCCGTTTTCCCCCCCCCCCCAGGTTCTCAGGGAGGGAATACAGGAGCCTAGCTTGGATCTTAGCTGCTTTCTTGGATAGCTCATGTATGCTTTGGACTTGGGCTTGCTATGGTTTCTTCCACTTTGGGGATAGCTACTTTTATGTTTTTCCTTTTTCAGTTTCAGATGATGTTACTTCATGTACTAGACTTGTTTATCTGGGAAATTGACATATTGATGTACCAGACTTGTTTTGAAAAGGTTTTAAAAATCTTCCGCTGTTTTATTTGCTTACTCTGTTTATTTACATATATATATATATGTCATGTCCTGCCTTGCTATATCATTATGCATGTTTACCAATAATGCCCCTCCAAAGCTAGTGCATTCCCTTGCGAGTGACCCTGGCGGAGGTGGGGTGTTACAGCTTGGAATGCCCAACACTTGATGCGATATTTGAATTAGGGATGTTGTATTTTCTTTTGTTTTTTCTTATGAACCCTGTAAAAAGGCACGACTTCCCTTAGAAAAGTCTGTTGATGCGAACAAAGGACTATAAAGTGGATGTAGGCTACGACTTAGCCGAACCACTATAAAAATATCGTGTGCCTTTTACTTTCCTGCGTTATTTATATCTTCAACTATTATTCTATTGTGACTATGGAAACGAGATGTTAAATTAAAATCTAGAAAGTTGGAGATAGCTTATATGCAGGAACAAACACAACGACTGTCTATACAATAAGACATAAAAGAATGGGAAGACGACATTCTTAACTCTAACTCTCAAGAATTGAGAGAGAGTATGAAGGACGGGAAGACGGCGTCCTCTGAGGCGTGAAGGTGCATCCAGATGAAAGACCGCCTCAGTAAGAACTCTGACCTGAATATAAGACAGGAGAGTATAAAGGATGCCAGAAAAGAACAGGCGTCAATGACGAAAGGAATGCGACCCCTGTCAGATAATAGGGGAGATTCGGACTTTTTAATTTAATTTTGAATAGTTTTTCAAGATTGACTGGGGGCATACATATACACACATATTCCCCCCCCCCCACTATGACTCCATTACACAACATTAGTTGGACATGCATTTGCATTTTTACATAGGTACAGAACTGACGACTAACAGGCATTGTAGGAAATGAATTATTTTTATTTACAAACGTATGAGTTTGTACAGGAAAACAGGCAAAAAGAAGATGCGAGGGCCACACTCGCTGCAACAATTGTGGGCCAATTAAATGCTAAAATAAAGCAAAACACTTCATCACTTAGACTTTGAAGTGGACTTGGATTTTCTAGCAGCCTTCTGAGCATCCTTCGCCTCTTTTTCAGCATCAGTTAAGATGCGCTTTGGTTTTTTCCTCCCTGAGACTGAAGTGCTGGAATCGGTTGATTTTTTTCTCGGGAGTCGGAACGCTGGAATCAAGAGAAGACTTTTTAGCAAGTTCTTCTGTAATAGATCTAGTCGAAAGCTTAATAACTAACCTTGATCCAGCATCCACTACTGCGAGAGGCTTAAGGCTTTCAGGGTCTAGGTCTTCAACTTTAAGCTGCATGCGTTTGGCTTGTTCGGCTTTCAATGCAGCTAAAGTGATGTCATCAGCGCTCCTTGATTCCCCAACTATAGCTACCTCAAGGTCTTCCTCATACTCCTCGCCACCGCCGTCATCTTTCAAGGCGGCTATCATCTCGTCATCATGGGGAGCATCAGCCTTATGTTTTTCTCCCTCGGCCTTCTCCGTGGATTCTGTTCTGGCGGTGGTCCCCTGAGGCACGTCTGTCTTCTCGGACGGTTCAGCACCTGCGGAATGAGAAGCAACAGTTATCAACTCGGGAGAAAATAATGGGTCCTTCATCGATTGCCCGACTATGTGATGGAAAGTGGAGACAGCTTTGACGAATTGGGGGTGAAAAGGTATAAATACCTTCTGATGATTTATCAGCTGGAGTAGCTAACGTCTCTGAAACCGATTCAGGAATAGGAGATAAAAGAGATGCCTGAGGGATCGCCGGGTTTTCGGGGTCATATCCCTCTACTTCAGAAGTTTCAGCGGCAGTGGAAGAAGTACCAGCCTCCAAGATGTCCTTCTGTTTAACCTTCCGCTTTTCCTCATCCGTGGCGGCAGCAATCAGGCGACGCCCCTCAGCTAGGCTCGCCGGCTCGTCATCTCTTAGATATTTTTCCATAAGTTTGTCCTCGTCGATGGAATCTACCTTGAGTTCTTCTTTTTCCCATTCAACAATTTGGCTCCATACATGGACCAAGGTAGTCGGATAATCATCGATCCAAGAGATGTTTTGGTGACAGATTATATGTGCAAAAAAATCGATCAGTAATTCACCAAAGCCCTGCACATCATCCTGGGCCTCTGCCAGCTGCTTGCAGGACTCTTCGGTCGATTTGATGACACTTTCAACATTACCCTCCGTCAGGGCAGCCCTTTTTTCGGCCTCCATCAACTTGGAAGCCAAGTCAGCATTTTTCTTCTCCAATTCGGTGTTCTTCTTCGCCAACTCGGCCTTCTCTCGCTCAAGGTCAGCATAAGCAAGTTGCATTTTGGCAGTATCTGACTTGGCGTCTTCCACTTGCTTTTTCAGCTCTGAACGCTCTTGAGTATGGGAATCAAGCAAGTCAGGATAACGTTTTTGTAGATCTTCAAATTGTTGCTTGAAGCTAGCAGCATCCCATTGAGCGATAGCAAGTTGGGCCTGTGTATCCTCAAGGTCTTTCCTAAATTTTTCAAGGCCTTTGCGTCATCCTCTGCAGTCTTCTGCATCGAGTTAGTATTCATGATTAGATTTTGGATGATTCTGGAAAGGTTACGTGAATACTTGAACATCTCTGAATATTGTTTCTCGACCGCGCCAATTTTTGCTTTGGCCTCGTCGCCCACCTCGAGGAAATAGGGTCAAGAGCAGGTAAGAAAGTCTAGTTTTCAAAGTAGTGTTCGGGAAACTACGCCTCCATATATGCCCGCTTAACTGCAGTTTCAGCATCCAATGGCGGAGGTGCGGGGAATATCAGCTCGGTATCCTTATGTGTGGAGGGCTCAATAGCCTCCTCACCATTTCTGTGCCGCTTAGCAGGAACCTTGCGCTTGCTTCGCGAGTCGGTATCTCTCGGCGGGCTCCTTTCCCTACTGCACTTTTCTTGAGAAGAAATTGGGTCTTTTGACTGCGGCTTGTCATCTTCTCGACGATCTTGTTATCCCTTATATCGCTCTGGATCTGATCGAACGGGAGAGCGAGAGCGCAAGTACCGCGACTGATAAGAATCATAGGGCCTTCTATCCTCCCTACCGCAGCTTTCGCAACGATCATGCTCAACATCATGAGGGGGTTTGGTCATGCTGCGGCGTAGTTTCCTGATGTCATAGTGAGCACGAGACATTGTACATGCACAACAATGTAAGTGGAATTCAGAATCAGTATTCTCGTAAGAAGTAAGTGCTGTGAAGTGGGGTGCTTTTGTGTTAAGTGCATCCTAAATGGTGTCCCCCCTCCGACAAACCAGAGTCTGAAGCCGAGCCAGTGCGAGAGGGATCTTTGGCCTTAACAGGAGTGGCCTCCTCCGAAGAAGTAAAAACTAAAGGATTTGTGCCAAAATCCTCGGAAGTGTAAATAGTGTCAGGAAGGGGGAGATCTCCCAAGCCCTGAAATGTTGGATCATCAACGGTAGGGTCATCTCTTTGGGAAGCGCCTGTTGGTTGTTCTTTTGGAGATGGTGATTTCTCAGGAGAAATAACATACCCAGGAGTGATGTACCCTTCTCGGTAGGTATGTTGGCCAACTCATCGTCTTGAGTTGAACTTGGAGAAGGTGAACTTCGAAGTGGCATGGTGGGGTCTTTCGAGCTCTTTCCCATTTCTGGAATTACATCCACCGGAGGGATGTATACATATGGACCTGACCCGTGACCTATGCTACGGGTAATGGACAGTAGCCCGTGGTGATGGAGATATTCGTCCTTTAGGACTTCGTCGATAGTTAGAAATTTTTTGTCACCATTGAGGAGCTGATGCATCTGATCAAAATACACTTGACCCGACATTTGCTTTGGATTGTCAACTGCAAACAAAAAAGAAAAAGGATTAATGTGGTGGCGTGGACATTCAGAGTCGAGGTTTAGAAAACCAGTGCCTTACTCGATTTTGTCCATCTCCTAGCACACCCCGGTTGTTGCCTTATATAAAACCATTCCAGCTTAGAGTCGCCGGCCTTGCTGCTGAATGGCGCCGAAATTATCTTTCTTTTTGGGACAGACTCAAAGTAAGAGAAAGGAGTTTCTCGAGTCTGATGCTTGAAGTTATAAAAGAAATGAACATCATCAAAAGTGAGCTCTATGCCTAAGATCTTGCAGTATGCTACATATAAGGTATACTGGTAAGCATAGGAGTTGGGATGCAACTGCATGGGGGCAGTCCGCATTTGTCTTATAAAATCGACGACAAAAGGAGAAAATGGAGGGATAGCCCCAACCATGCACATTAATCGGGTAATTGCCATAAACCCCTCCGGAGGATTGTGAGGACGGTCAGTCTTCGATGGCACCAGGGTATCCTTTTTCAGTATCCCGTGTTTTAAGTGTATTCGAGTAAGTCTGTCATTGTCAATCATCGATTCAACAGAATCTTGAGGTGATTCCAATATGATGGCAGATTAAATTCGTCAGGAGCTCGAGTATCTCCAACCCCTCCTTCCTCTTCATAGCCTAGAGAAACTTCATTGTCAAAAGGCGTTTCGCTGATACGCGCCTCTAGTTCATAATCTGATCCCTCGTCGTCCCATTCAGGGTCTGAGGAAGAAGATATGTCGTCAAGAGTGACTTTAGTGGACGTCTCTGGGATCTCTTTCTTTTCTGCAAGTCTAGAAGAATGTCTTTCGGCCATGATCACTAAACTATCGAAGAAGTAATAACAGAAGTTAGAGTAAATTAGCCCCTGTCCCCCTGTGCACATGTGTGAACTAAAGTGTCTACAGTGTGTGCAAGAGATGGGAAGTGAACACTTGAAAGCATAATGTAAATTTCTGACGAAGCGATGATGTTCAGAACAGTTCTCGACGTTTGTTTATGATTTGTAAGGCACTATTCTAACTGTCCATTAAGTCGGAAGATCGTGTCAAGAATTGAATAGGGTGGTTAAGCAAGTTCTTAAGTGTTAAATTGGATTGTTTTCTTCTGTTCGGTTTGGATGCGCGCTTTGGGATCGGATCGGAGGGTAAGGCCTCATCTTAGCTAAGAATCAATGTTGGTGTCCAGGGATCAAAATCGGATCGGTTCGGAGGGGGACTTCTGAAACGGTCCGGATCAGATTAAGCAGCCATCCCCTTTTACTTCCTTTGTTTCAATTCCCGATCTGATCCGATAAGGCGATTCCTGTCCGCCCCTTTGTTTACAAGTCCGACCCGATCCGATTGAGTAAGCCCAGCTTCTATCCATGATTCCTTACCCCGACCCGATCCGATTTTGTGAATTTCTCTTCCCTTTCTTCTTCTCCATGATCTACACTCCATCACCCGAACCGATCCCCTGCAACCTCCTTCTTCTTCCTCTTTTTCAAACCTAAAACCTAATTTCGTATTCATGGCCCCAATCAAGATCAAGTTTTCATTGGTTTTATCCCTTATGGCGAGTCCTAATTCCATCTTCCCAATGCCTCGAAGTGGCGACTAAGCCACCAACGACGATGGTGAGGGAAGAGGAGGCTGTGCTAGCAAACCGAACCAAAGCCATGCCCAAATCGATCAAACCAACTGTAAATCATAATCGAAACCTATCATAACCAAGAAAATCAAGTTTAAAACCCACTTACAAGAGTGATTTGATGATTATAGAGGATTTTGGAATTTCAGAAGGTTAGGGTTTCTGTGTTCAATCGGCTGAGAAACAAGCAAATAAAAAGAAAGAGAGGAAGAAAGAAAAGGATGATAAGCTTATATAAACTGATGATGACTACTCGTATTCCTACCCGATTTTCTCGTTCGGACCGGGGTGAAAGCCCACAACATTATTCTGGCCTGTTGATTGATCCAAACCAAATTAGATAAAAAAACAATGACTTGGCAGACAAATTAAAGAGCAAAAAGAGAAATAAGGAAAGGAATTACCTGGAGGGACCGCTGGAAATCAAAAAGAATCTTCAAACTTGTTAAAAAATGAAGAAAGTAATCTACACGCTACGTGATATATATATAAACATCAAGAGATGCGACTGTCTGAAGCAATATATCCCTACACATCAACGGAAACAGCTTCTCAGCGACACAAATTCAAAGACCAATGAATAAATAACATCAAAGCATGCTTCGTCTCCAACAGAAGCATCCTTTGAGGGGGCAAAATGTTAGCCTACTTTGTAAACTAGGCTATACAAAGTCAAAAAGTTTGAAGATCAAGTAGACAAAAGACACTCTGTTATGCATCCGGTTCGGATCAGAATTACAGGAGTAAAACAAAAACAAGACAAAGGAGGAAGGAAAGTATTCGGATCGGAGGTAGTAGGGCTGATCCGAACCCTATCTGCTAGCCTATCCGATCTGAATCCAGTGCATCATGCTACTCCGCTCCACGATCTCCTGGATATTCGGGGCAGTTACACCCACTTTCTACCCACGATGGCAACTAACTGGATGTGGTGTCCTCACCAGAACTCACCAGATCCCGAAAGTGACGGGATGGAAGCCACGTATACCCGATCCAATCCGGATCTAGGAGGAATTCTCACCTATAAATACCCCATCAAGAGGCAATTAGAAGGATCTTTTGGCACTCTGAGAACTTGAATATCTTCGAGAACCGAAATCCAGCACTCCCAAACAATCCAAATCATCATTCAAAGAGTATTTTGAAATAATTGAGTGGATGTACATGAAAAGTGAGTGAGATTGAGTGAATATCTTATTGTATTTTCATCTACATCATCAAGCAAAGTGATATAAAGTGGACGTAGGCTCTTTAACGCCGAACCACTATAAATCCTGTGTCTCTTTTCTGTTTTTTGATCTCATTTTATCGTATTTTCAGTCAATTTGGTGTTAGAACCACTTTTTGGTCTAATATCCTTAAATGACCTATTTCTGAGAACGTGGTTGCTGGTAAGCCACAGTGAGTAAAGTAAGAAAGAGGAAAGAAATTACTTGCCACCACGAACTCAGATGGGAATACGTTATGAAAACAAATTACTGATTCTTTCTATAAATCAAACTGATAAGGTGCATGAAGTGTTTTCCTTAATAAAATAAGGAACATATATTACAGTAAATGAAGAATAATGGATTACAATAATAAATCGTATAAACGAGGAATGATAGTAACTTATTATAAATAAATAACATTAATGAAAATGTTGTATAATAGGTAGACCTTTCCTAGGGACAAGTGAAGATTATAACTTAGATTATAATAAATTAGTAAAGAAATGGGATAACTAGTGAAATGAGATAAGGGACACTTTATTGTAAACCGAGTAATCAGTAAATGGAGAAAGCGGGAAACCAGTTGAGAAAAGGTGGAAAATATATGAGATATAAGAAGTTGTATTTAATTATAAATTAAGTAATCTGCAAAATTGGAAGTCTGAAACTCACTGATAAGAATAACATGTTTGGACTTGTCCCAGGGACAAGAGGAAATTATAACATAGGTTATAATAAATGGGTAGAGAGACTTATTAATGGAACTTAGTTAAGTGAACTAATTTAATAAGTAAACAACGATAAGTTGTAGTAACAGTGTAAAATGGAATTATGATTAAATGACAAAGAATGAGGAAAACTTATGAAATAAGTTATATTTCATCATAAATAATGACTGACATGTTAAACAAAAAAACATGTGAATTAGGATATACTTCATTACATATTAAGTAGAACATATTATTGTAACGATAAAATCAAACAAGAATATAAAGGTATTGTGAATTACATACCCTGGACCAGAATCTAGAGAATAATATGTTGTGGGATTATTAATAAACTAAAATGGATTAAGTTATATAACTGAAATTAATAATCTAGAGAATAGCACGTCTGAGGATGACCAACCCAACGAGGTAGATCATCGTTGTGTTATAAGGCACGAAGGGAGTGCACATTTGTCTTATTATTCTGTCGGCTCCGAAGGATTGGAAGGGGAAGCACGCGGCTTCCTAAGATACGTAAGGTGCTACTTGTAGTTCTCTTTGCGGTGGCAGAAGTCTAGGTTGTGCTCGCAGAGGTTGGGTCTACGCGTAACTACTAGGTAGGTGGGCCTTGACTTCAAAAGTAGATGTGCAGTCAGAATGCTGTGACACGGTGACACCAGGATGATTCGGCGGTCGCCTCAATGGGGAGGCGAAGGGTCATGACCAATAAGGATAGTAGATCGTCAGATACCCGTCATCGGCAGCCAGTGGGATGCGAAAAGACTAGAGTTAAAACCAATAGACCATTCACCTTTCACTATCGAGGTACGGTGGTTGAGGGAAGATGCCAAATGAATGTTTAGATTGTTTTTTCAGGGGCAGCCATTTAGCTCTTGTAGTCTTTACTAGTTGAGGGATGGGCTGAGGTGGGGCCATAGCCACCGTGAAAACAGACCAAGGAATATCTATATATAGAGGCTCTTAAAGACGGGCCTGTACAGATATGGAAAAGCTCCCGACCGAGTTCCGTGTTTCTTGTATCGCCCTGCCACAGAAATCGGTGCACATTAGAGGACGTGCGGTTAAGGCATCTAGCTACAATTGAAGATACGTATATGGGATAGTCTAAATACATGCATGTCGGCTCTGGGTGGTGTATCGTAGACTTGAGGGCATTACTCCGGTATGAAATCTTATTCGATCGACAATGGTAGTCTGTACGCTTACGTAGCGTAGTAATGACCGGTATATGCGGAACGTAACATTGTTATGTAGAGATCCATACATCACTCCGGCATAGGATGAGGGACTGCGTTCATTTCTATGGCATTACGGTGGAGACCGTGCGAATGAGGTACCATGGGCAATACCTCAGTATTAAAGGGTAGCTACATGTATACTATATTAGTTTAATTCACTGGGAAGTAAATAGGTACGACGTGTGTGTAAGCCTTGAGTGTTATTAACCCAAGTAACCTAATAAATAAGAAAATATGATTGAATGGTATATATAGAATTATCCAAAATGTATAGTTTAAATCCAGTCACCAGAACTTGTGTTCTGACCCCTTCCTCATAACATACATGCAGGTTAGATTTGTGGCAGAGACATTATAGCTTCGGATACTGGTTAGGCAGTATTATTAAAACGTGAAGGCTATACTTTGATTATATTATATTTTATCTATTCCGTTGTGAGATGTTTTTTGATCTCTAACATATTTTTTTCTCTGTCTTTTCTGCAGGATACCAGAGCACAACAACTTGAGTTTCGATAGATTGGAATTTTAGAAAAAAAATCGGTCTATCGAAATTCGGGTTGTTACAATTGTGTTTGCTTGAAATTTGGGGGATGAAATTCCCAAAAGGGGGGAGAAGAACGTAACGACCCGTGTTTTTACATATCGACCGATCATAAAATAATTATATTTTATTCCCTAATGGTCGGATCATCCTCAGATTTTGATATGTTCTTCATGGGGATGTGGGATATGTCCAAGATTTTTACCAAATTCATATATGACCATTTTACCCTTAAGTTTACTGTTTGGGCCATAACTTTTAATAGGAATCGAATCAGGTGCTGAGACTGATTCGATTGGACTGGAATGGTGGTTTACAATTTTTTAGAGTGGTCACAAGAAGAATTTGGTTCAGCAGTTTGGGAGGAATCACTTGGGCAGATTGATCAGCAACTATTGGGCTGGTTAGCCAAACCCATTAGACCTATAACCATAAGATATAAATAAGGGGACTTAGGGAGAGAATTAAGGTTACTCTCTTCATTCTAAGTTTAAGGTTGAGCGTCCGTGATTCTCCAAGTTCGGCCTAAAACCCTATTTCTCCATTTTCTTTAATCAAACTCATGGTAGATAACATCTAGAAGATAGATCATCATCAAAGAGGATTAAATCACATAAAATTGCATCAAATTCAAGGGGTTTCAGCACTGTCCAGATCTTATCTCATTGAATCTTTATTAAATCTAGAAATTGGTGAGTGATAGATATCTCCTAAACGGAAGCTATAGATTGTATGGGTAAATTAGGAACATATTCACATGTTTTATGTTAACATTGCCTTAGATCTGATCATATATGTTTAAATCTGACCTAGAAACCCTAGTAAAACCTAGTTTGATCATATTAACCTAATAATTGTTAGATTAATCATTTTTATTCATATGTTTAGAGCCAAATCATGTTAGATCTTATGTTTATGATACGTTTATGCTATGTTTATGAATTGTTCATGTTTGTACGATCATTATTGTATGGATTGATGCTTGTTTTTGTTAAATTGGTTGCATTTCTTGAGTTCTTTGTTAGATTTTTAACCATAGAATCATAGGCTTAAAGAACATAGCAAATCGGAGCTTCAGATGATTGGATTCAAACCATAACTTAGTGAAGGTGCTCTAGAAGGCAAGAGAATAGGGCACGCAAATTTTGGTGTCCTCATGCACTAAGTATGAGGGTCGACACCGACCCTTATGGGTCAGCATCAACCCATGTAGGGTGGCCGGGTGATAGCGATTTTGATGGCATGCCTTTGTGTTGGTAAATCAAGGCTTCTATCAAAATTTCAAGTCATTCGGAGTTGGATTGTGATGGGTCGAAGGTTGATTGCTCAAGATACGGATAAGCTAGCAGAAAACTTCAATGAGAACATCAAAATGATTGGAGAATGAGTCGAAGGAAAGTACTCGAAGAAGGAGTGGTTATAGGGCCAACCACTTTTGGCTAAGTGGGAGCGTCGACACCGTCCAATGAGGGTCGTCTTGGGAGAGCTAGAATTTTGGGGTCTTCGGTGTCTTGGCTTCCTGAAGTTTCTGGTGAAATTTGGATTGAAATGGACTTCAGATGATCAATATGCAACTCAAAGGTGAATGGTGCTTCGATTGTGAACTCAGGCAGGAGTGGTCGAAGCTAAGTTAATGCGACATTGGACATGGGATGATATATGATACAGTCAGAAGAAGGGTTGACTCAAGTAGGAGTTAATCATGGATAACAATGGTTGACTCAGGTAGGAGCTAACCAGTGACGATAATGGAATTAGTTCAAGAGGGGGCTTGGCTAAAAAGGTGAAATCACCAATAAGAAAGGCTTGATGAATTTGATGCATCAAGGAATCATCGGTTATCGAAGTGTTCTAGCTGACTCAAAGTAGAGGTATCGTGGGAACACCCAAAAGGATCAGGTAGGATCGAGTACCTTGGATCGCTAACGTAGGTGTGGTCTAGTTGTCTTAGGTAGACGGCACAGATACGAGTCACAGTGGCATATGGTAGTTTGGCTAGAACCGGGGCTTTCCATTAGCCCTTTTAATTGGTGAAATGCAAGTTCGATAATTGATGGATTCAAGGCTCTAGTAGGCGATGGCTAGGACATTGGATGCTAGGTTGTATTTTATGTTTTCTTCTCTATTTTTATGGGTAGGCCATCACCATAGGATGTTGAAGAGAAGCGGGGTTGGGGTAGTTCTTTCCTATTTCTGGGGTGACATGTGATGGATGATTTTCACGTGTTAACTTGTTGGTTGTTAGGAAAATCGGTTTGTTGGTCCGCCTATACTCATATTATCCTATGTAACTATTTGTTAACTATTTTATCGCTCACTAAGACTGCTGTCTGACTCAAGGTTTTATGTTTCGCTCTTATTACCTTGGGATGTTCACCAATTTGACAAGGGGTAGACTAAGTAGCATGGTAGCAGGTTTGGTGCCGATGTGCTGTGCGATGATGAGGAGGAGGATGGTGTATTATTACTACCTACTATAATAATGCATTTTATTTCTGCTGTATGTTGATGTTATTGAGACTCTGAGGGATGTAGTGAGGCATATTGTATTCAGAGATCCTTGTATCAGAAGTATTGTGCCCAAGATTCTATGGTTTTAAGGAAATTTGATTCTCTGTTCACTTATGCTTCATTTCTATATCATGTTGGCGTTGTGAATTATATGGCAGGCTCTATTTCAATTTATTTTACCCTGATGATCGTCCCGTATCGGCCTGGCACATCATATAATGCACTTCTTCTCGGTTTGTGTTGGAGGTATGGGAAGGTCATCATATATTAGAGTTTAGATGTTATTGGATTTCATATCCATATATTTTATTGATTTCAAGGATTGATGAATGATGTTTCAGAGATTTTCTAACTTTTATGAGTAATTATAATGTTATGTTATTTTCAATGATTTTTTCATTGCGACCACTTATGTTGTATGTGATGTCATTGTGCTTAGCTTAAGGCTAGTACCTAACCTTAGTTGATTATCCCTTACTTAAAACCTGTTGAATCATATCATATTGCATTAATGATGTTGTAAACTCTTTCCAACTCTTTAAGTAAAGGGTAGCTCATCCTATTCTGATTTTATTTTTATACATATATTATTACTCACTATTAACTAAACTAACTCTTTTATGTTGATGCTGGGGTCAAACTGAGCTTTTTCATGTATCCTTAGCAGTTGTTGATATGTTTTTGCTTCCATCGTGGATCTATTTTTTTAGACTACACAGTTTACTTGTTTGTGCCAATATTTTTACTCGATCCCTGTATTTTGGTGGTGCACTTTATTTTCTCTATCAATGTACCTGTACAGTGACTGCAAACTGCGATCTTATCACTGTACTAGTATTTGTATGACTTGGTATATGTATATATGTTGGGATGACTATTTTATGATCTGTAACACCCCACCTCCGCCAATGCCACTCTTGTAAGGACACTAGCTTTGGAGGGGCGTTAAACGAGGTAAACATGCATGCAGATATCACAAGACAGAACATATAAGTAAAACAGAGTAGTAAAGCAACGGATAAAACTAGCATTTCAAAACCATAGTCATGTTACATCAAAGTACTTGGTCATTATTTTCCCATAAAACAAAGTCTAGAACATAAACTAAAAACTGGAAAAAAAAAACATAAAGTAACTATCCCCAAAGTAGCATAAAGCCATAGCATGCTCAAACCATACATGAGCTATCCAGAAAAGCAGCTAAAGATCCAGCTAGGTACCAGTGTTCCCACCCTGCAAACCTGGGGGGGAAACGGAAGAAAAGAGGCGAAAGAAAACGGGTCAGTCAGGAAGACTGGTAAGTCCTATCTACTATTAGTATAAAAACTAATAAAGTTAACTGCACACGTAAAGCAGAGATGAAACATGTGGTTATAACTTGCATGGTGAAGAGACAGATCAAGTGTGGCATCGCATATACAAGGTTAAGTTGCACCAAGTGTGTACTAGTAATCTATGTCAAGTGTTAACAAGAAAAGATACCTTTGCCCAATCTTGGCCCAACATCCAGAGATGACCTAGATCAAGGTCCAACAACACGGTCTAGTCGATCGGCTCCCTAAAAGCCTAACTCGTCAAGTGTCGGTGTCATACGGCCCAATCACGAAGTGTAGTCAAACTGTGCTAGGTCCACCCTAGGGTGTATCAAGCCCTAGGGTGCCAACCACGGACACAAATCAAGCATGCACAGTCTGAACCTACGGGTGCCCGTGTCTGCTTTTTCAACTCCGGACTATGTGCACGACCATAGTCCGCCTGAACCTACACCGGCGCACCTACTCAGCCGTCGTTTTGGTGGCTTACATGTCAGCCCAGTAATCGTGCCCCACCCTAGCCTAGTCCCTAGGGTATCATGATACAATCAAGAGGGTTACCGGTGAAAAGGACCACGTAACTAGGGTTTCTAACAGGTTAAATGTGGTTAACCCTACCCAATCAAGTTGGTTAAGTGTACCCAAGGTTCATGACTTAACCCTATCAACCCATCGTGATTAATTGGTTAAGTATTCAAGTGGTCCATGACTTAACCCTATCATATGGCATTAATTAATTTAATGCACCCAACCTCTCACATTAGACCTTGTTGTGGTTACTAGTTAAGCCGGGCGGGTCCGGGTAGCTTTACACCACAACTTGGTCTAACCTCGGGTTTCAAGTGCGACATGACCAACTACTCACATTGGGTCCTATTGCTTGTAGCCACTAGTTAAGCCGGTCGGTTCCAGGTAGATTTATGCTACAAACTCAACCCAACCTCGAGTTGGCCATTCTCATGTTTTGTAGAAGTCATGTCCAAATTCATGTTTCAAGCATAATCACATGTCATATTTCATGTCACCTTTTCAAGTCATGTTTTTATGTCATTTTAGTTTACCCATAACGTAACCCCATCGCACGTGAGTTCGCATAAACGCAAATAGATCTCAAAAGGGGAAGCTTAGAAGCATGACATAATAAGGTTTTGGGCCACAAGTTAAACATGGTGGCATATGAGGCAAAGGTGTTCATAAACTTGCATATTACATCGTAGGCCTCAAAACATAAACATGATCATAAATGACATAGAATGGTGGCTAGTGATTCGCATATAACATCATATGCAAGATAACACAAGGTTTATGAGAGTTTCTATGTTGCTTTATGCAACATTTTCAATCAAAGCTCATAGCTTTCTATGCATAAGGTAAAGGTGATAGCTTTACAAACATGCATAGAATAAATTTATGCATGACATGATAGGATCAAAGCACATATCATACTTAGGCCCAAACTCAACTTGCAACATGTCATATTTAACTTCATAGTTAGAATCTAAGAGTAGTATAGGGCTTACAATGCTATGAAGACTAGAGTAAATATAAAATAAGATTGAGATGAAGCCACACTAGCAAATCCGCAACCAAAGACGATAAACTCCACTTCAAGACTTGAGAACAAGAAGGAATAACCCCAAAGACAAAGAAAGATGGCTCTTTTACTTAAGAAAGATGGCTCCTTTATGACATAGATTGATTTGAGACACTCATGCTCTCATGAAGAAGGTGGAGGCCATGATTAGTGAACATTTGGGCAGCATTTAGTTGTAGGAATGATTAATGAAGGTTTAGGCTAGGTCTAGGGGTCTTTTTATAGAGATTAGGGGTAGTTTAGACCATAGGATTAACCCTAAAACGAATCTGAACCATTAACTCCCGTCAGAAACCAACAAAAGAGGACCCAACATGCCAAAATGGTGCACCAGAAAAATTGGTCCGACCAGGGGGGGTCGACCCCTAGGTCGACATGGGTGTCGACCCATTGGGGGGGGTCGACACTGGTGTCGACAATGGTGTCAACACCTATGTCGACCCTGCCTGGGCAGGAAAATTCCCGCCCAGTCTGTTTTGGCTGAAATTCGATTCTGAATTCGAATTTGAACTGTTTTCGGGCTTAGAATTTTCTGAAAACTTCATTGGGCCATAACTTGGTCATTCGGACTCCGTTTTTCGAAAACTCGGACTCTATTTCGCGTATTTTTCTGAGACGAACGCAATGGCACAGCCCGTTTCCCTTGATTCATATCTTATAATTTAATTCTGCCTTGATTTATGTTATATCTTGTTATTCAAAATATGGGTTGTTACATCCTCCCCACCTTAAAGGATTTCGTCCCCGAAATATCTAAGTTAGGAAGAACGTATCCTACCATCCATCATCCATCTACTCAAAACATCATCCACGTGCAGTCAATGTCCTCAACTAATTCTAAATGTTGTATGCTTATATGCAAAGGTGTGTGTATATGTACTTATCTAATGCGAAAATCAGGCGGTTACTGATCCAGTAGACCCCCTTAATGCAAAGTATGTTAGTGAAATGAGTCCATATGTATGCAAAATCCTAACATAATTTATAATCTCTACATGAGTGCACATAGCATTCATCCATATGCAACATCCACGTGATAGCATAACAAGTTTCATCCATGAATAAGTATAAGCACTCATGCATATGCAATATGAAAGTGTGTGAGCCGATCTTAGTGCCTAATGTGTGTCATGCATCCACGAGTATCCACTTGCAAACACTTGCAACCACTTGCAAACATCAAGCATAACATGTTTCAAATACATGTTTCATCCAAAGGGTCTCTACTTAAGGTTCTCATGACACTTGCAACCACTTGCAAACATCAAGCATAACATGTTTCAAATACATGTTTCATCCAAAGGGTCTCTACTTAAGGTTCTCATGACAAGGTTAACGAGATAACAAGATAAACAGAATAAACACGGATAGCAAAAAGGAAGACATGTAAAAGGAAAAGAGGTCGAGAATGTACCCTAAAAAAGAAATGGATAAATCCCACGCATCTTCTCCTCGGTTTCCCAAGTTGCATCCTCTTCGGCTTCACTCCACTGAACTTTCACCAATTTGACTTCTTGATTTCTTAGCTTCTTGATCTCCGTTCCCAAGATACGAATCGGAGCTCTCCTCAAGGTTGCCTCTTTCTCTACCTCCACGTCTTCAAGAATGCTTGGTTCAACCACCTCAGCGGACTCATGTAAGCACTTTCGGAGATGCGAGATATGAAAGACATTATGCACTCCGGCCAGCTTCTCGGGCAATTCCACCTTATAAGCCATCTTCCCAATTCTTTCTATGATAGGGAAGGGTCCTACGAACCTTGGTGCCAGCTTCCCAATTGCTCCAAAACAAACCACATTACGCAAAGTAGAAACCTTCACGAAAACCATGTCTCCCACTTTGAATTCCAAATCTGTCCTTCGCTTGTCAGCATAGGATTTCTGTCTGTCTTGGGCCGCTTTCATCCGTCTTCTCACCAATTCAACTTTCTCGGATGTGTCCCGTATCATATCGGGCCCAAGTATAAGCCTATCCGTTGTCTCCCACCAACAAGATGGTGACCTACACGGCCTCCCATACAAAGCTTCAAATGGTGCCATCCCTATGCTGGCTTGATAGCTATTATTATAAGCAAACTCTACAAGAGGAAGGTGGTCTTCCCAAGTACCACCAAAGTCAAGAACACATAGCCTCAAAAGATCTTCTAGCACTCTATTCGCCCTTTCGGTTTGGCCATCCGTCTGGGGGTGATAGGCTGTACTCAGATTCAATCGCGTACCCATCGCTTCTTGCAAACTATTCCAGAACTGGCTAGTGAAAATTGGGTCACGATCGCTAACTATGCTAGAAGGAACTCCATGCAACCGCACTATCTCCTGAAGATAAATAGATGCTAGCCATGATGCGGTCCTCTGGCTCTTTACTGGAATGAAATGAGCACTCTTCGTAAGTCTATCAACTATGACCCATATGCTTGTATTCCCTTTCCTTGACCTAGGCAGTCCATCCACAAAATCCATAGAGATACTTTCCCACTTCCATTGCGGGACCTCCAATGGATGTAATAGCCCACCGGGTTTCTTTGACTCGGCTTTCACTTGTTGGCACACCATGCACTTTGAAACATACTCTGCCACATTTTTTTTCATTCCGGCCCAAAAGAAAATGTGCTTCATATCTCTATACATCTTATCTCCTCCAGGATGTATAGTCATCTTCGAGTGATGTGCTTCTTCGAGAACTTTATGCACCGAGTCTCCTACTTGTGGAACGCATAGCCTTCCATCACGCCTTAACCAACCCTTGTCATCAATAGTATATCTAGCAAGGTGACTAGACGTCTCACCACGGATCAACTTGCCCATGATCTCCACTATCCGCGGGTCTTCCTTCTGGGAAGCCCCAACTTGATCAAGAAGTGTGGGTCTAAGCTCAAGGGATGCTAATGAACCCGTCATCACTCAACAGCCGTCGTGAAATCAAAGGTTGCCAAGAACTCTAAGTTCTTCATCTCAATAAACAAGGGGCTCAAAGTCAACCTCCTTCTGCTTAGTGCATCAGCCACAACATTACCCTTGCCAGGGGTGTAAGCTATCTCGAAGTCATATGATGCCAAGAATTCCATCCACCTTTGCTGCCTTAGATTCAGATCTTTCTGCGAGAAGAGGTACTTGAGTGACTTGTGATCAGTATACAACTCAAACCTTTCGCCTAGAAGATAGTGGCGCCAGGATTTGAGTGCAAAGACGATCGCCGCCAACTCCAAATCATGAGTGGGATAGTTCTTCTCATGAACTTTCAGTCGCCTACCCCCATAACATATCACTCTTTCCTCTTGCATCATAACAGCACCTAACCCCGTGCCACATGCATCGGTGTACACGGTAAACATCTTAACACTATCGGGTAACGCCAAAACTGGAGCTGTGGTAAGAGCCCTCTTGAGCCTTTGAAAAGCAAGCTCACACTCTAAGTCCCACGCAAAGACTAAGTTCTTCTTCGTCAACTTAGTAAGAGGGGCCGAAATCTTAGCGAAGTCCCTGATGAACTTCCTATAGTAGCCCGCCAGACCGAGAAAGCTTCTTACTTCGGTTGCATTCCTAGGAGTCTTCCAGTCTTGAACCACAACCACTTTCGCGGGATCCACCGCTATGCCTTGCTTAGAAACTATATGTCCAAGAAACCGAACTTCCCTTCTCCAAAAATGACATTTGGAGAACTTGGCTTTCAACTGATGCGCTCTAAGCGTATCCATCACTTCCTTGAGATGCCTAGCATGCTCTTCCTCATCCTTTGAGAAGATCAGAATATCATCCACGAAGACAACAACAAACTTGTTAAGGAACTCCCTAAACACCCTACTCATCAAATCTACGAAGTAGGCGGGTGCATTAGTCAAACCGAATGGCATGACAAGCCATTCAAAGAATCCATCTGGAGTCCTAAACGCAGTTTTATCAATACTATCCTCAGCCACTCTAAGCTGATGGAATCCGGTGGCTAGATCGAGCTGAGAGAAAACAGAAGCACCAACAAGCTGGTCAAGGAGATCATCAATCCTCGGTAACGGGTGCCTATTCTTCTTTGTCAGCTTGTTCAACTCTCGATAATCAACACATAGACGAAGCGAACCATCCGCCTTAGTAGCGAATACCACCGGAGCACCCCATTCAGAAATGCTTCGCCTAATAAAAAATTTCTCAAGCAGCTCCTTGATTTGCTTACTGAGCTCTCTTCTTTCTCGTGGGGCCATGTGCCTAACGGGCAATGATACTGGCTTGGCATTATCAACAAGATAAATGCGAAAATCTATCTCTCATTTAAGGGGGTAACCCCTTAACCTCTTCAAAGACATCAGGATATTCCCGAACCACCCTTACAGATTGCAGATCATTGATGGACGAGTCAAGAGATTCAAGATAACATAGCATGACGGGATCCAACGGGTTGCAAGAAATCTATAGGGTATTACCGAGGCGAGTCATGAGCCTCACCATCCTATACTCAAAATCGAGAATGGCTCCATAACTGGACAACCAATCCATGCCCAAGATCAACCCGTATCCCGTGAACCCGAGAACATAAGCATTACACGTGAATTCTACGGTCAAGATAGAGATCTTCAAATCCACACAAATCATTGATAAATGGGCGGAACCCCCAATTGGATTTGAAACACTGACGGGATCCTCAACTAGACTAGTACTTAGGTGCAAACTTTCAACAATGTCAGAAGAAATAAAGGTATGCGATGCGCCAGAATCAAATAAAGTGCGAACAGGAAAGTCAGAAATATAAACAAGACTTTCTACAGAAATACTACCGCAGTCCGGAACTGGAGCAGTGTTGAGAGCATGCACTTGCCCTCCAGAAGGTCCTGCACGCTGATTCTGCCCTTGCCCTTGTCCTTGCTTCTTTGGGCAATCCTTGCTAAAGTGTCCAGTCTCTCCACAATGAAAGCATTCGCCCCGCTTCCTTATCTTCTTTCTGCAATCCTTGGCTATGTGCCCAACAATCCCACAAAAGTTGCATTTTCTTGGGTCCTTTGCCTTGGCCTTGTTGCCCTTGTTGTTCTTGTTGTTCTGATTGCTCTGATTTCCTCCCCACTTGGAGTCCGTCTTCTTGGTTTGAGTCTCATTAGTCTTGACTTCCTTCTTGCCATTCTTATCGTCTCCTTGAAGCAATGCCATGTCTACTAGGCCTTCGAAAGTGGCCCCCACGGGTATATGAGATAGGGCTAAACCTTGTAATGGCTCATTCAACCCTCGTGCAAAGCGTAAAGCCTTCTTCTGGGGAGTATTAACCATGTCCAAACCGAATCGAGCGAGCTGGTTAAACTTATTCACATACTCCCTCACTATCATGTCCCCTTGCTTCAAAGATATAAACTTCTCCAATTGCAGATTCGCCTCAGCTGATGATAGAAACTTAAGCCCAAACCTCGTCCTAAAGTCGTCCCAAGTCTCTATAGGTCTAGTAGCATTGGTGACCTCCCACCAATAAGCAGCTTCTTCTTTTAATAGCCATGCTGCCAATAAAACCTTTCTATGGTCTTCCACATCAAAGATAGCGAAAAGATCTTCAGTTTCTTTCAACCAATTTCTCGCCTCCACAAAAGTCTCCGTCCCAATAAAATTCTTGCCACCCATCGCCTTAAAGTCCTTGCAAACCTTTGCGAAATATGCTTGTGGATGCTGAGGAGGGGGAGGAGGAGGAGGAACCTCAGTTACGGTGGGGGTATTTGCTGGGCCCGCATCGTTGGCCCTAGCTTCCAAGTACCTCCGGAACCATCCGGGAATGGTTACTCCCTCGGGAAGGTTAAGATCGGCCATGCTGAAAAAGGAAAAGATAGATTTAGAAAGAGGAAACGAAGGATAGTGCTAATGGCTTTTGGGGAATAGCCTTTTAAAATAACTAGACTTTTCTTTGGAAAATACTTAATTGGTTTTGAAAATAGTTCTCCAAAAAGGTAAATTTTAAAAACACTTTTGCTCAAATCTTTTAAACCTTATGCTCTGATAACAAATGTAACACCCCACCTCCGCCAATGCCATTCTTGCAAGGACACTAGCTTTGGAGGGGCGTTAAACGAGGTAAACATGCATGCAGATATCACAAGACAGAACATATAAGTAAAACAGAGTAGTAAAGCAGCGGATAAAACTAGCATTTCAAAACCATAGTCAAGTTACATCAAAGTACTTGGTCATTATTATCCCATAAAACAAAGTCTAGAACATAAACTGAAAACTGGAAAAAAAACATAAAGTAACTATCCCCAAAGTAGCATAAAGCCATAGCATGCTCAAACCATACATGAGCTATCCAGAAAAGCAGCTAAATATCCAGCTAGGTACCAGTGTTCCCACCCTGCAAACCTGGGGGGGAAACGGAAGAAAAGAGGCGAAAGAAAACGGGTCAGTCAAAAAGACTGGTAAGTCCTATCTACTATTAGTATAAAAACTAATAAATTTACCTGGACACGTAAAGCAGAGATGAAACATGGGGTTATAACTGGCATGGTGAAGAGACAGATCAAGTGTGGCATCGCATATACAAGTTTAAGTTGCACCAAGTGTGTACTAGTAATCTATGTCAAGTGTTAACAAGAAAAGATCCATTGGCCCAATCTTGGCCCAACATCCAGAGATGACCTAGATCAAGGTCCAACAACATGGTCTAGTCGATCGGCTCCCTAAAAGCCTAACTCGTCAAGTGTCGGTGTCATACGGCCCAATCACGAAGTGTAGTCAAACTGTGCTAGGTCCACCCTAGGGTGTATCAAGCCCTAGGGTGCCAACCACGGACACAAATCAAGCACGCATAGTCTAAACCTACGGGTGCCCGTGTCTGCTTTTTCAACTCCGGACTATGTGCACGACCATAGTCCTCCTGAACCTACACCGGCGCACCTACTCAGCCGTTGTTTTGGTCGCTTACATGTCAGCCCAGTAATCGTGCCCCACCCTAGCCTAGTCCCTAGGGTATCATGATACAATCAAGAGGGTTACCGGTGAAAAGGACCACGTAACTAGGGTTTCTAACAAGTTAAATGTGGTTAACCCTACCCAATCAAGTTGGTTAAGTGTACCCAAGGTTCATGACTTAACCCTATCAACCCATCGTGTTTAATTGGTTAAGTATTCAAGTGGTCCATGACTTAACCCTATCATGTGGCATTAATTAATTTAATGCACCCAACCTCTCACATTAGACCTTGTTGTGGTTACTAGTTAAGCCGGGCGGGTCCGGGTAGCTTTACACCACAACTTGGTCTAACCTCGGGTTTCAAGTGCGACATGACCAACTACTCACATTGGGTCCTATTGCTTGTAGCCACTAGTTAAGCCGGTCGGTTCCGGGTAGATTTATGCTACAAACTCAACCCAACCTCGAGTTGGCCATTCTCATGTTTTCTAGAAGTCATGTCCAAATTCATGTTTCAAGCATAATCACATGTCATATTTCATGTCACCTTTTCAAGTCATGTTTTTATGTCATTTTAGTTTACCCATAACGTAACCCCATCGCATGTGAGTTCGCATAAACGCAAATAGATCTCAAAAGGGGAAGCTTAGAAGCATGACATAATAAGGTTTTGGGCCACAAGTTAAACATGGTGGCATATGAGGCAAAGGTGTTCATAAACTTGCATATTACATCGTAGGCCTCAAAACATGCATAATATCAACTTAAGCAAGTAGGTGAAACATGATCATAAATGACATAGAATGGTGGCTAGTGATTCGCATATAACATCATATGCAAGATAACACAAGGTTTATGAGAGTTTCTATGTTGCTTTATGCAACATTTTCAATCAAAGCTCATAGCTTTCTATGCATAAGGTAAAGGTGATAGCTTTACAAGCATGCATAGAAAAAATTTATGCATGACATGATAGGATCAAAGCACATATCATACTTAGGCCCAAACTCAACTTGCAACATGTCATATTTAACTTCATAGTTAGAATCTAAGAGTAGTATAGGGCTTACAATGCTATGAAGACTAGAGTAAATATAAAATAAGATTGAGACGAAGCCACACTAGCAAATCCGCAACCAAAGACGATAAAATCCACTTCAAGACTTGAGAACGAGAAGGAATAACCCCAAAGACAAAGAAAGATGGCTCTTTTACTTAAGAAAGATGGCTCCTTTATGACATAGATTGATTTGAGACACTCATGCTCTCATGAAGAAGGTGGAGGCCATGATTAGTGAACATTTGGGCAGCATTTAGTTGTAGGAATGATTAATGAAGGTTTAGTCTAGGTCTAGGGGTCTTTTTATAAAGATTAGGGGTAGTTTAAACCATAGGATTAACCCTAAAACGAATCTGAACCATTAACTCCCGTCAGAAACCAGCAAAAGAGGACCCAACATGCCAAAATGGTGCACCAGAAAAATTGGTCCGACCGGGTGGGATCGACCCCTGGGTCGACATGGGTGTCGACCCATTGGGGGGGGTCGACACTGGTGTCGACACTGGGGTCGACACCTATGTCGACCCTGCCTGGGCGGGAAAATTCCCGCCCAGTCTGTTTTGGCTGAAATTCGATTCTGAATTCGAATTTGAACTGTTTTCGGGCTTAGAATTTTCTGAAAACTTCATTGGGCCATAACTTGGTCATACGGACTCCGTTTTTCGAAAACTCAGACTCTATTTCGCGTATTTTTCCGTGACAAACGCAATGGCACAGCCCGTTTCCCTTGATTCATATCTTATAATTTAATTCTGCCTTGATTTATGTTATATCTTGTTATTCAAAATATGGGTTGTTACATGATCCGTGAAGTTATATTCATCTGCTTTTATTCTGAATTATGTGGATCCAACATCGTATTGTATTGAATGGAGATTAAGGGTGACGATCCAACTAAGGAAAATAAAAACGAAGTACTAATCTTCCCTCTTAATGGTTATTTATTGTAAGACTTATGTTTTTTCGCCCTTAACTAGAAATATTCTCTGCATTAGTACACAACATTACTCGTTAATGTTCTTTACAAATATAGATCTCGGTGTAGGGTGTTACAGCTCAGTATCAGAGCTAAGGTTTAAAACAAAGGTGATTAATATAGGACAAAAAGCGAGCAATACAGAACTTTGGCATACGATATAAGTGTTAACACCAAACCACTTATGCCTTTTCCTTAATCGAGTTCGTGACCAATGATGTCATTTAGTTCATCCTTGTTTGTGGGCTTGGAATAAGAAAGAGGGTATGTTTAGAACTGCGAATTTATTTCAATATTCTGAAGTATTCTTTTAAACTATGTTTATATTAACATTCTATGAATGATTCCATCTTCCCTTTAAGATTTGTTTTGTATTCAACCTTATTGTAACGACTCAGGAATTCCTGATCCTGATCATCAATACTAATACGTATCTGTATCACATATCGATTAATCAAACATCATAAATTAATAGATCGTTAGTAGAAAGAAGTTAGAAGGTGAGAAACAGAAATAAAGAAAGTCAGAATATAAAAAAAAGAATAAAACATAAGAAGAATAAAACACAACAGAATCAGAGTATAACGAATCTCACAGCGAACTGAATAAAATATATTATAAAACATCTTGAAATAAAAAAATGTGTTTATACTTACGTATATCATCAGAGTGCAACACATTTGCAATATAACGGAAATAAACTCTATATATCAAACTTTGAAGCCTCCTTCTCCAAGCTCCGCCAAGTATATCTGAAAATTCTTGAACTACTTGTCTACCCGTACAAATTTGGACACCCAAGAGTTTAGGAAAAACATAGAAAAATAAAATCTAGGTCAGTGATGGGACTGGTGTGAGTAAACGATTTTAAACAGCTTGATTTAACGTTCAAAGAATCTTTTGAAATAAAAGATAATCCAAAGACTGATCCATACATAAATACGGATGGTTTTTACCTTACGATAACCCAAACATTTTTTGATAATAAAACTACTATGATATCACCATTGTATCTAAATCAAGTAAATAACAATCTAGCAGAATGCTTGCATCTCACGCTCCACATAAATAGTATAACATCAAAACCGCAGGCACTTATTGCGCAATGGATTCTGACTATGTATGAGTATCTCTAGAGGGGGATACATTGGGTTCAACAAGAACATCTTGCAAACCGTCCACACATGACCGACCACTCATTTCACTTGAGTGTATTGAATTTACATCACCAATGATTGGGCTCAAACCACCGTTTCCCGAAAGGGACAACACCGAATAGATTAAAGAAGGAAATGAATTTTCTCTAGATAGGTGATTATACACCCTACTTGGGAGTGACCCACTTAGCCATGTTGCTTTCTCGATTTTGGTCATTCCCGGTTGTGAGGTTCGAGGTTATAATTTACCTTCAGAATATATGTCCATCATTTACTTTGAATGCCACATCGTTAGATCCATCAAATCACTAATTGATGTCCACAAAAACACTCTCGGTGTCAGCTGTCGCCAAACAGAATTACAATTGTAAAAACCAATGTATGTGACTCTTAAAAAGTACTCTATCAGACATTCATCCATACAAGTCATCTCGAAATATGATATACTAAAGGTACTCTCCTATTGCATCCAATATAGGAATCACCCGACGGACCAGTAGCGAGTAGTCCTTGCAAATCCGAAGATTTCAATTACGACAGAATCATAACTGAAAAATATTTACGAGATAACCAGAGAATTTCAACAAGTAGTTCTCCCTCTTATGAAGATCTATGGTCTTCAATTCTTTAAATTGTATAATCGTCCCTGCAAGTTAGTTTAAGTAAAGTCGGTTCGAAGTAGTTTTGGGTCCAGTTCCCATCCCGGTCAATTCAAACTAACATGTAAGGAATATTTGTTTGATAGTCGGTGTTTTAACTATCAAATTTAATAGTGTGATCTAATAAAACTATTTATTTACATATCGTATATATCTCTATAACATGCTTATTTAATTTAATTACTTATGTAAACTCCGATTTCAGAATAGTATCAGCACAAGACGATTAAATAAAACAAATCAACTTTTTATTTTAACTAATTAGATCTGGTTTATCACTTCATAGCATAACAGGTAATTAACAACAATCGTTTATTCCAACAATAACAATCAACAATGATTTACGTTTAATTTCGAACTAATAACAGTTAGAAATATCTGATCACGGATAACAACTAATTATACATCATATTTATTCCAAATTTCTTGAAATTTAATATATTGATTTTATTAAACATATATTTCGTTTTCCAATCGTCTATACATAAAAAGAATGGGTTTCGAACTTAAAATTCATGATGATAGTGTCCATCATCTCACTTGAAATAATCCCACGGTTTCCCGATCTTTCTACTATTATTAATTTATTTATATTATTGTATATATAACTCCTATTTAAATCAATTTTATTAAATTCGATTAAATAGCAATAACTTAATAGACATAAGCCCGCATAATCAAATTTTTCCCATAGACTTCTTAACAAGTTCCCTTCTTCCTTTTCCCCCTTTTTTATATTGGTTCCAGATTAAACAGGTTTTCAAGAAACATAAATATATTTCCTTATTTATCTTCAAGCCTAGTTCAACCTATATACGAAAAAAGTCCAATCCTCTATATCCTCCCAGGTTCAGTTTCAAGAGCATAATCACCAAAGTACTTTGGCAAAAATAGGGTTGGTACACGTAAATCAGAATGATCGAACTGCTGTGATCACCCAATTTTCTTGCCTTAATCTTCTGATTCTTCTTCTTATCTAACCACCTGTTGTTAACCTCTCACCGTGCACAACACTCACCATACACGTGCACCACCCAAGCTCCGACGATCTCATCTCCGCTCCAGTTGCCACAAACGCCATCTTCTCCCCTTAATTTAATCCAGACCCCAAAAACCCAATTCTTCATTCCAATCAAAATTGGCACCTTCAACCAATTTCACCAAAATAGCTCCCACTAAATTGGCTCGTTCCACCACTATCCACACCTGATTTCCATCGTACTCCAGCCATAGGAAGCCGACCCGCCCCTCTTTCCAATTCCCCAGGTGCGCGCATGTGACGACCGCCCATAACCCCCGCACTAAACAAGAGGAATAATATACTAAAGGTGTGCCAGGCTGCTATGGACGATCATCAGAGTAGATAACACATCGAAACCTGTCGTAGAACTCACAGCGCATGGATAAAATATAGTAGAACATATACAACAGGTAATAATAATGAGGTATCATATAGCAAACTTTTGAAACTTTCTCAACATCCAGAAAGATTATCCAACTGATATCAAAGTTTGTACATAAGGCCTCACTACAGCTCTCAAGCAACTCAAACAGCGGAAACAGAAATACTAGATAGTAATAAAACTGGTACTCCAGCCTCCTGCTCGTCATCGCTCAGCTTCCTCGTATCACTAAGCTCCATTACCTGCAACCTGCTACTTAGTCTGCCCAACCACAACCGGATGAACAGCCCAAGGTAATAAGAGGAGACATAAAACCTTGAGTCAGACAATAGTCTTAGTGAGCGATAATACAGCTAACAAACTTCAACAAGAAAGTATATGAGAATGGGTAAATGAACAACTTATCTACCCACATCACCAGAGAAGAACTCAACCTTATCTTCCCCACATCGGACAGTGATAGCCTTTACACCAAGCATTTCAACCATTCATCCATAGAAACCAGAACACCCATTCAATCATACATAACACACATGACATCCAGATTATATAGGTCTCACACAGACAACCCTAATCGAGTTTAACATTCCTCAAGTACTCTCGCCAGAGGCATAGACCAATATCACTTAAGCACTCAAAGAACATCTCCCTCGACTTTGGATAATCTATGTGAGATAGTACAAACAGAACAACCAATCATCCATGACTGACTCTGGCTATCACCGCCAATCCTACTTCGAAACCATCGTTATCGTATGACTAGCCCATATTGCCATCCGTCAAGGGCCATACTCGAAACCCCGGTTCTAGCGAAACTCCATACACCATACAACGAAATGTATTCTAGGCCATACAACGAAACCCAGGGTATTCGACCATACAACGAAATCGTATAACCCTTGCTCTGAGCCCGCTAGAACCCATGATAATGATAATCTCTCGGCCTTCGCATCTCCAATCGCTATCAATCGCGACTGTTCACCAACTCAGGACACTTTAGAGTTGTCATGCTCAGAACACCATAGAGCAATCCTCATCACCCAACTCAAGACACTTTAGAGTTGTCACTAAATTCGTTGATCCACCTTGATCAACGAACACATTCACCACTTCGAGCCTTCCTACTTGAACCACCTCGAAGTTAGCACTACCTTTGATCCGAAGTAAGCATCAATCATAAGGATCAAAACAATCCATAGCATCATATCAACTTGCTAGAGAAAGCCAACGACAGCACATAGGCCATTCACCACAGCATTAAAAAGCGCTGCTGAAATTCCCTCCATTTTAACCAACCAGGGTAGGACCGACCCGACCAACTCCAGGACCGACCCGCCTCCCAGCATCCTTGGACCGACCCACCCCCTTGGGACCGACCAGAATATGCTTCCACCTGACCGACCAAGATTTACCCCATCTGACTGACCAGCTCCTCTAGAGCGACCAGCTACAGAGCGACCAAGATTCCAGAGCCACCAGGATTCCAGAGCAACCATAATTCCCGAACGACCAGGATTCTAGAGCGACCAGCTCCAGAGCGACCTGCCTCCATGCAGCTTTGGATCGACTCGACCTCCTTGCAGCTTTGGATCGACTCGACCTCCTTGGGACCGACCAGCTTTGGATCGACCCCGTCAAGACCGACCAGATTTTGCTCTACCTGACCGACCAGCTCCTTCAGAGCGACCAGGATTTGCTTCCAGTAAAACCAACCAGAATGCCACCATCTGAAACCGACCAGAAACACTTCTGCTCCTTCTGGACCGATCAGCTTAAACCGACCAGTTCCCTGACTTGCTTCCCAAGCCATACTTTGACCGACCACCTCATTCCAGACCGACCCGACCAACTCCAGGACGACCAGAACCCTACACATCTCCAATTCGACTCCGATTTCGACCAAAACTTCGCCAAACGACGAATCCGACGAAACCAGCTTATCCGATTCATCCAAACGCAATCACAAACATGTTATGCAACCAACAATATCATTAATCTAACAATTTCCATCAAAACACATAAATTTTCCAAAACATGATAAGTGAATCATTTGAACACGAAAACGGATCTAACTTACATAATCTTGAGAAAAAACATAAAATTATCAATTTAAATTATCTAGATCATATCCTAAGGTGATTCATATATAAAATGAACTTAGCATGGTGTAGATCTAAGGAATATAACATGGAAATGATGAAATTAACAACCTAAAACCCATATACTTGCATGCATCCGAATGAGAGATGTAAATCACACACCAATTCTTCTAATCGATGCAAAAACAATGAAAAAGCAATCCGGACAGCGAACACTTCGAATCAAATCCTTCAATCCGATGAATTCGCCCTTGAAACAATGTTGATCTAGCCTCGAATGGTATAGATCTTCGATTTCCCCCTTGGATTTGGAATTTTAATGGTGGATAGAGGAAGAAGGAGATCAAAGCCTCCCCATAAGAGAATGAAAAATTCTAACCTTTCCCCATATCCCTTACCCCCTATTTATAGTCTCCACCAACCCCTTAATGGGCCTTCTCCAAATCAGCCCATTAGTCTTCCAAAACCTGAACAGCCAACTGAAAAACCTTAAAACAGCGATTTCTCCCAAACCGCTGAACCAAATCCATAATGTATCCACTCTACGGAAAGGGAATCATCAATTCCTTTCCAATGGCACAGGTCTCACCCTCTGATTCGACCTGAGTCAAAAGTTATGCCCAGTACAAGACTGACAGGGGCAAAATGGTCACAAACAAAATCGGTAAAAATTATGGACATGTCACACATCCCCATAAGCAACATATCAAAAGATGAGAATGATCCAACCCTCAGGGAATAAAATAAAAATATTTTACGATCTTCTGATACGTAAAATGCGGGCTGTTACAGAGCGCCTGAAACTCCACCACTACAGCGTAGTTCGACGCTATTCCGACCCTAAAATCCTAACCTAATTCACTTATTTATGTCTTGTCCTCACGAATCATTCGATAGGAAAACCTATTTGCATTTTTTCCGAGATAACCAAGTCCCCACCTTCCTCTAGCTCCTACGCCGACATCCATAACCATCCCTGGTGTCGTAATTTGCCCAAAGTTCAAAATCTGGTTAACTTCAAAATTCTCTTAACTTAGTAAACTAAACATCATGATTTAATTATCTAAGTTCATGATTTTCTATGACCAACCTATTCATGTATCTGAAACAAATTAATTTGAGGTTTAAAAATTTGAGTTTTTCTTACCTCTTATAGTAATCTGATGAATTCGAATAATGAATATTATTGTTTGGGGTAAAACTATTTTTATAATATACTTAAGACATCTATGAACCACTTCCATGTTAATATTAAACCTTAATACGTACTAGAATTTTAATTATTGATTTATATTTACCTAAGCATGAGTATGTATTCATACTATTAAGTGTACAAACAGTTGAAAATTTGCTCATAGGGTTTAAACCAAACAATAACATGTATCTGATGTCATATGAATCAGAAGTACTTCATGAAGCCATAGGGTCAATGGATATATATATCACTATATATATGTATATATTCCACTTTGTTTTGGTTTTATACTACCTTTGTTTACTGTTGTTCAAACTCTAGTCTTAAATGTCAAATTTCAGAGATTACCCTTAAACAATTTTAATAATTAAATTAAATAGAATGGGTACGTACACGTTTGAGTCCACACTAGCTAAATAATAAACAATAAAGGAATTTGTTGGTGTTTACTCACAAATGTACATAGTCCTTGTATTATTGTTCACGGTCTTTTGCTTGTCTCCAGATTTTATCAATGTTTTTCCAGTATTTGATCCCCCTGTTTTGAATTCCAGGCTCTTCTTCAGGCTTTGATTCTAGTTAACTTACTTCATTGTTGCATAGTTTTCTCGCATATAATTTACTTCTAGATTTTTGAAAGTTAAACTCAAAATTTTATTACAACATTAGAAATTACAAGATAAATAGCATGTAGCTATTTCATAACTGCCTATACCACAATGACAATTTCATTACACATGACCATAGTTCACTGTTAAAACATAACAACAACAGTTTTCAAATGCATGAGAATATTGTTATTCAGCCAAACTCCATGCAGAATTATTTCCATAGCAACTAATTCCAATACTACTGCAGACAGCAGCATACATAATCAAACCTCCTTTTCAACCAACCATATGACATACTGCATGATCAACTCACCATACTGCATGACCAAATCAATCTTGAAAGCATCAGCAGGGGTTATTTCGTGTGTTTCTTTTACCAGATTTCAACTTACTACTCAATGGATATATATCCTCTACAGAATACTCTATACCCTCATCAAGGTCATCCCAAAATTTTCCCTTAAGTTTCTTGGACTTGGATGAAGGAACAAATCTAGTTGAAACTGCTGTGGATAACAACGCGACATTCACTAAAGGAAAAGTCAATCCTGAACCCATCATAGGTGGAGGAAGCTAAACATTAGATGGTGGTCTAAGATGCCCAAAAGGAGATAATGTGTTCTTGGAAGTAGAGCTCATAATCGCTGAACATGATCTGGTAACGACGGAAAAGGACTTGGCCGGTTGTGTAAATGAATTACTCAAATTGGATGAAGAACTAGTGACAGCAGCAGAAGTTGTCGAAATCTTATCCGCAACATCAGTTTCATCAAACGTATTTCCAAAAAAAGGATCCTCTTCATTAGCCTAAAAAATAGAACCAGTTTTATCTTTTAAATTTGCAGTAACTTCATTGATAATAGCTTTACCATTAACATCTGATTTATCACCTTTAGGAAAAACACTTTCCTTCAAACCATTACCTAAATTATCATTATCATCTATACCAGTAACTTCATTGATATTTGCTTTACCATTTACATCTGATTTATCACCCTGAGGAAAAACACTTTCCTTCAAACCATTGCCAAAATTACCATTATCATCTATACCAGCAGAATTCAAAACATCGAATTGATTAGTATTTACATTACTTACATCAGCAGAGCTATCTTTATACTGTATATTCTTCCTTCTCCATTCTTTCTTATGTTTAGGAACATATGACCATGAATTGTTATTTACAATAGTATGAATTTTCTTCCGTTGCCTATCCTTGTTTACAAACTCATTAGGATTTTGGTTCTCCAAAGCATCATCACACTAATAGCCCCCTTCCTGATTATTATTAGCATTAACTTCACAGTGAACAGTTTCATGACCGAAGATCTTACATGTAGTACAAATATTTGGTTTTCAGTCATAAACAATTCTCACTGGAGGACAGTTTTCTCCTAATTCATAAATTACAATTTTATCAGGGAGCTCATAATTCGGTGAAATCTATATAAGTGCTTTAGCATATCTAAATCTATTAAGTCTCTCTGTACTTGTATCAAAGCAAATTAAGTGACATATATGATTCACTAACCAATTAATTCCTATCAAGGTCCTGAGTAACATCGTGATCCTAAATAAATGAATCCATACTGGCACTTTCCTTATCTGATGTTGAGAACAACTAATAGATGGATCCCAAACTGTAATAATGAACATTCTACCGCGTATAAAAATGGGATCAACTTGAAGAATTTTAGCTCGATCAGAATCATTAGAAAAATAAAAGTAAAACATGTTGCCGTCCGATTTAATATCAACATCCCCACTTAAACGTCAACAATTCTTAGAAAATCGGAAACATCAAAGAAAGATAAAGTACCATCTAAAAATAACCCAACCAAGTAATTACTCCGGTAATTGAGCCCTTCCTTCCTGACCAGATATGGTATTTGTTTCTTCAATCCATCTCTAGGAATCTCAAAATGGCGAGGCTAATAAGAACTAGCGTTCCGAGGAAGGGTTTGGAATAGCGAAGCATAATCCAATTTGACAAACGATGGAAAAGAGGCACTCGAAGGATTCTCCAGATTTATATCTGGCAGTGGAGATTCTTGCTGAGGAGAGGGATTGACATTAATCGGAGGTGGATCAAGGGGTTTAGATGAGGAAGGTTGCGAAGGAAGAGGAGGGAAATAGGAATCGAAGGCAACAAATGAGGTAGAAGAAGAGAAGGAAAATGTCGATGCCGCCATTATCCTACTTCTAGATTTTCTCTTGTTCATACTATTTTTCTACCATCACTCATTCTCTATTTATATTTGTTTCCAGTGTATTTGTGTACGTGTTTGTGGGGGTTTTGAAGTGTATTTATAGATGAGAATGTTTAGGTTCAAGTGAGATAGGTGTTGCCACATGTATGCAGCAGCCAATTCAGGTGAGGTGAGTGTGATTTAACAATTAATTTACAGTCTTTACTTTGCTAGTAAGCAAATTAATATATCCTGTTTTTGCTTCAGCGTTTCATATGTGTATCGTACCCTATATATTAACAAATTCACACTTATCACCTAAGTAAGAATCCACCTATGTTCTAGCTTATGCCAGGTTGTCTTTCCATCAATCAAAATGTTGTCTTTCCTTCAATCAAAATGTGTGCTAAGGTTTTTCACATGGCAGAATTGCTTCATTTCTACGGCTAATCCCTACGCTACCCCATCTTTTATGTACTTATGTTCTGCTTTCTAGATAAAAATCTTGTTTGTAAGATTATTCAGCAAGTCTTATGTATGAAAAAATGTGGCATTGTTCTTTCTTTTCAACTTGCACATCTCATATTTGATCTCATAGGAAAGTAGCTTTGTCTTATTCAGATTATGCTTAGGTATTCATTTTACTTCATTCTTCTTTTGATAGTTGTATGTATACATTTATATTTAATTTAACATTCCATTTATAACTTTAAATTCATATAAGACTTTTATATATATATATATATATATATATATATATTCATGCTATATTTACTTGTATAGAAATGTACAAACTAAGATTTAAATCTTTGACTTATGTGACTTGTATATATGTATATATATACATATATTCACATATATACTTTAATTTAATCAAATATTAAAATTCACTTGTTTCTTTTGTACTTGATGTCATGATCTTCTTATGTTTTATATAAAGTAAGAAATGTGAATTTACTTCAAGTCTATCCCATTATTTACTTTATATAATTCTATATACGTGGCTTTTAAAACAAGTTTTCAAATACAACAAAATTACTTAAACCACATAAACTTGATTATATATACACACATATAGAACAATTTAATATATATTGAAAAATAATAATTATCCTAAACTAAGTGAATTCAGTGTCATTAATATCATCAAATCAATGTTAAAAATCTTTGCATTGCTGAATATCCCCTCTTTATTTCTTACTTAAGTAATCTATTTTCATTTGAGTTTTTAAAAGCAATTAAAAACACAAACAAATGATAAAACACCAATTATTTATTTTATATACATATACAACAGTTAAGGAATTTTAAACCATCCAAAAATATATTTATTTATGATTTTCCCTGATATTCTTCCAAATATATAAATCTTATTATTTTAATTAAATTACCAATATAATCCGTACATTATAGATTATAGAAGTAGTCCAAAACTGGGTCATTATAATCTACACCCCTCCCCCTTAAAAGAATTTCGTCGACGAAATTAAAGAGTAACCCGTAGATCTTAGTTAAATGCAAAATCATAGACTTATATATCAATACATACATGGGTCATCCCCTAATAATCACAACAACCAAGGCATCCAGAATACATTGGTTAACTACGAAAATATTTTTCTGCAATCAAGACATCCAATACATCAGCAATTTACTATTAGTCACAGTCATATATATATTTTTGCTAGAAATATATGTAATTACAGTTGGAAAACATTTCCATTTCACCTTCACACATTATAAATCTTCATCGATCCCTGACCGTAAATTGGTAAGAAAATAATCCTCTAATTATCAATCCTAAAGACCGAAATCAACATCAAATCAATACCCAGAAAATCATTTAACTTAACCAATCTCCAGTCAGGTTCCAATTTCTTAACTCTATATCTTAATTCCGTATTACCCCATTTTCCAAAAAAATACTCTTAGTTACATTTGGAAAATAAATTCAAAATCTTATCATTTCTATTAGTTTGAATCAAACCCGTTCAAACATAATTATATGCTTTAAATTCACTTTTCAAACTTCAATCCAGTTTAATTCCATTCAACTTAATTTTAATATTTCAATCTTGTTTCGGTTGAATTTTCCATTTTTGTCATGCTTTAATTATCGAATAAATTATCGGACAAAAATTATATAATTCAACCTAGAGCATGACAAAAATCAACCGAAACAATTAATTTTAATAAAATGGATTGAAGTTTATTAAAATTAAGTTGAATGGAATTCAACCTAGAGCATGACAAAAATAAACTTAATAAACTTAATTTTAATTTTAATTTTAATTTTAAGTTGAATGGAATTCAACTTAAGTTTAATTCCATTCAACTTAATTTTAATTTTAATATTTCAATCCAGTTTAATTCCATTCAACTTAATTTTAATAAATTTTAAATTATATAATTCAACTTAATTTATATAATTTTAAATTATAAAATTATCGAATAAATTACCGAAACAATTATCGAAAATTCAAGATTTTTGTCATTTCCCGGTTGTGAGGCTTGAGGTTATAATTTACCTTTAGAATATATGTCTAGCATTTACTTTGAATGCCACATCGTCAGATCCATCAAATCACTAATTAACGTCCACAAAAATACTCTAGGTGTTATCTATCACCAAATAGAAGTACATTTGTAAAAATCAATGTACGTGACTCTTAAGAAGTACTCTATCAGACATTCATCCATATAACTCATCCCAAAATAGGATGAACCGAAGGTGCTCTCCTACTGCATCCAATATAGGAATCACCCCCCACGGATCAGTAGCCAGTAATCCTTGCAAATCCAAAGAAATCAATTATGACAGAATCACAACTGAAAATTCTATAGGAGATAACTAGATAATTTAATAAGTATTTCTCCCGCTTATGAAGATCTACGGTCCTCAATTCTTTAAATCGTATAATCGTCCTTGCAAGTTAGTTTATGTAAAGTCGGTTTGAAGTGGTTTTGGATCTAGTTCCCATCCTGGTCTCTTCAAACTAACATGTAAGGAATATTTATTTGATAATGGGTGTTTTAACTATCAATTTAATAGTGTAATCAAATAAAACTATTTATTTACATATCATATATATCTCCATGACATGCTTATTCAATTTAATTACTTGTATAAATTCTGATTTCAGAACAGTATCAACACAAGACGATTAAATAAAACATATCAATTTTTTATTTTAACTAATTAGATCTGGTTTATCACTTCATAGCATAATAGGTAATTAACAACAATCATTTATTCCAATAATAACAATCAACAATGATTTACGTTTAATTTCAAACTATTGAAATATATGATCTCGGAAAACAACTAATTACACATCATATTTATTCCAAATTTCTTGGAATTTAATATATTGTTTTATTAAACGTATATTTCGTTTTCCAATCGTTTATAAATAAAAAGAATGGGTTTTAAACTTAAAATTATTGACGACAATGTCTATCTTATCACTTGAAATAATCCCGCGGTATCCCAACCTTTCTTCTATTTTTAATTAATTAATTTATATTATTGTGTATATATAACTCCTATTTAAATTGATTTATTCAAATTTGATTAAATAGCGATAACTTCATAGACTCATGCCCGCATAATCAAATTGTTCCCGTAGACTTCTTAACAAGTTCCCATCTTCCTTTTTCCCATTTTTTTTATTTTTGTTCTAATTTAAATAGGTTTTCAAGAAACATACATATATTTCTTTATTTATCTTTAAGCCCAGTTCGGCCTATGTACGAAAATGGCCCAATCCTCTATATCCCCCCAGGTTCAGCTTCAAGAGCATATGCACCAAAATACTTTGGCAAAAACAGGGTTGGTACATGTAAATCAGAATGATCGAACTGCTGCGATCATCCAATTTTCTTGCCTTAATCTTCCCCTTCTTCTTCTTATCTAACTGCATGTTGTTAAGCCCTCACCATGCATAACTCTCACCGACACGTGCACCACGCAAACTCCGACGATCTCGTTTATGCTCCAATTGCCTCAAATGCCATTTCTCCCCTTAATTCAGTCTAAACCCCAAAAACCCGATTCTTCATTCCAATCAAAATCTGTACCTTCAACCCATATTTCACCAAAATTGCTCCCACTAAATTGGCTTGCGCCACCACTATCCACACTTTATTGCCACCGTACTCCAGCCATAGGAAGCAGACCCTAGCTCCCCTTTTTCCAATGCCCCAGGTGCGAACGCCTGAAACTCCACCACCACAGCGCAGTTCGACGTTGTTTCGACCCTAAAATCCTGACCAAATTCACTTATTTTTGTCTTATCCTCATGAATCATTCGATAGGAAAAACTATTTGCATTTTTCCCAAGATAACTAAGTCCCCACCTTCCTCCAGTCCCAACATCCATAACCATCCATGGCGCTGAAATTTGCCCAAGGTTCAAAATCTGGTTAACTTTGAAATTCTCATAACTTAGTAAACTAAAAATTGTGGTTTAATTATCTAAATTCATGATTTCCTATGAGCAGCCTATTCATGTATCCAAAACAAAATAATTTGAACTTTGAAAATTTGAGTTTTTCTTAGCAATGACAGTAATTTGATGAATTCGAATAATGTAGAGTGTTTGGGGTAAAACTATTTTTATATTACACTTAAGACATCCCATGAACAACGTCCATGTTAATCTTAAAGCTTAATATGTACTAGAATTTTAATTATTGATTTATATTTACTTAAGCATCGCTTTATATTCATACTGTTAAGTGTACAAGAAGTTGATAATTTGCTCATAGGGTTTAAGCCAAACAATAACATGTATCTGACGTCATATGAATCAGAAGTACTTCATGAAGCCATAGGGTCAATGCATATATATATATATATATATATACATGAAAAAGTTTTGTATGGGAATCAGTTTAGAGTTTACTCACTATATATATATATATATATATATATATATATATATATATATATGTTTGTGTGTGTGTGTATTCCACTGTGTTTTAGTTTTATACTGCCTTTGTTTCCTGTTATTCAAACTCTAGTCTTAACTATCAAATTTCAGATATTACCCTCAAACAATTTTAATAACTAAATTAAACAGAATGGGTACGTACACGTTTGAGTCCACACTGGCTAAATAATAAACAATAAAGAAATTTGTTGGTGTTTACTCACAAATGTACATGCTCTTTGTATTATTGTTCACAGTCTTTTGCTTGTCTCTAGATTTTATCAAAGCTTTTCTAGTATTTGATCCCCCTGTTTTAAATTCCAGGCTCTTCTTTAGGCTTTGATTCTAGTTAGACTTACTTCATTGTTGCACGGTTTTCTCGCATACAATTACTTCTAGATTTTCTCTTGTTCACACTATTTTTCTACCATCACTCATTCTCTGTTTATATCTATTTCCAGTGTATTTGTGTATGTGTTTGTGGGGGTTTTGAAATTTACTTATATGTGCGAGTGTTTAGGTTCAAGTTTGGTAGGTGTTGCTACATGTTTGCAGCAACCAATTCAGGTGAGGTGGGTATGATTTAACAATTCATTTACTGTCTTTACTTTGCTACTAAGCAAATTAATATATCATGTTTTCGCTTCAGAATTTCATATGTGTTTCGTACCCTGTATATTAACAAATTCACACTTATCACCTAAGTAAGAATCCACCAATGTTCTCGCTTATGCTAGGCTATCTTTCCTCCAATCAAAATGTTGTCCTTCCTTCAATTAAAATGTTGTGCTACAAGTTTTCACATGGCATAATTGCTTCATTTCTACGGCTAATGCCTATTCTATCCTATCTTTTATGTACTTATGTTTTATTTTCTAGATATAAATTTTGTTTCTAAGTTTATTCAGCAAATCTTATGTATGAAAAAATGTGGCATTGTTCTTTCTTTTCAACTTGCACATCTCATATTTGATCTCATAGGCTAGCAGCTTTGTCCTATTTAGATTTGCTTAGATATTCATTTTACTTCATTCTTCTTTTGATAGCTGTATGTATACATTTATATTTAATTTAACATGTCACGTATAACTTTAAATTCATATAAGACTTATATATATATATATATATATATATATATATATATTCATACTATATTTACTTGTATGGAAATGTACAAACGAAGATTTAAATCGTAGACTTATTTAATTTGTATATATGTATATATACACATATATTCACATATATACTTTAATTCAAGCAAATATTAAAATTCATTTGTTTCTTTTGTACTTGATTTCATGATCTTCTTATGTTTTATATGAAGTAAGAAATGCGAATTTACTTCAAGTCTGTCCCATTATTTACTTTATATAATTCTATGTACATGGCTTTTAAAAAAAGTTTTTAAATACAAAAAAATTGCTTAAACAACATAAACTTGATTATATATAAACACACACACATATTAAACAAGTTAATATATATAGGAAAAAAATGATTATTCTAAATTAAGTTAATTCGATCTCATTAACATCATCAAATCAATGTTAAAAATCTTTGCATTGCTGAATTTCCCCTTTTTATTTCTTACTTAAGTAATCTATTTTCATTTTAGTTTTTTAAAAGCAATTAAAAACACAAAGAAATGATAAAACACCAATTATTTAACTTATATACATATACAACAATTTAGGAATTTTTAACCATCCACAAATATATTTATTTATATTTTCCCCTGATATTCTTCCAAATATATGAATCTTATTATCTTTATTAAATTACCATTATAATCCATACATTATAGATTATAGAACTAGTCCAAAAACTGGATCATTATACTTATTGTGACCTATGCCAATTCTTGTTTTCTTCTAGATTCCTTATGGCTGACAGTAGTCAAGATTGTCACACTGGCATGGGACCCACTGGAAACCCATGTCCCATTGATATGCATACGACTGCTGATCATTTTATTAATGCCGTCACCAAATTCTATACTCATGTAGTTTTCCTCTCTTCTATTCATCACAGATCTGAGTTTTCTTAGATCTATAGAGATTTCTTTTCTCTTGGAGGCTTGACTTTTAGTGGGTCATAAAATGTACCTTAAACTTTGAAATGGCTTGGGAATGCAAGCACATCTTTTCCTATTCGGAATTATTCGATCGGCAGCATGTTCAAGTAGCATCGAACATGCTGTGGGACGAGCCTATTTATTAGTATGAGTATCTAATGCCTGGTGAGGATGAGGACAGTATGTATTAGGATCAATTCAAAGAACACTTTCGGCTAAAATTCATCCATAATGCAGTAAAAAGATTCTTGGCTGATAAGGCCAAGATGAGGCAGTCTTTCGTTGAGACATCATCCTAGGCTACTCATAAGATATTCAGGAAAGTTGAATTTGGTACTCATGTTGTTTCAGATCCAGGTGTGGCTCGCTTGTTTCAACCCCAGTGTTATAATTGCAGTTCTTATAGGCATCTCCTCCTTGGTTGCCCCAAACCACTTGTGTGTCATTATTATAGGGGTGAGGATCACCTAATATTTTGCTAGCCTAGAATGGGAAAAGATACTCTTTACACTTCAAGTTGACTCTATTATATTCCTTGATTATGTTTTAGAACTTTAACATTTCTTGATTGTTGGGTTTATATGGCATACAGATAGATTCCTATTGGAACTACCCCACTTTTTCCATCTTAGATGTTGTGACGATTTATATGCCAACTTTCCCCTGTAATTTCTTCTATCTCGAACTATATGTCTTTCCTTGATTTGATTCCATATAATGAATTTGGTGATTCTATTTTAATACCTCATTCTTGTTATCTTGGAGCACTTTACACTTCGAGACTTTGAGTAAGGATTTCAAACAACCCTTATATCCTCATTGAATTTAGAAAGTCTTGTAAAACCATGAGCCGTAATCCTATAGAATATTTAAGGTTCCTTCCCTTATCTTACCTGTTGAGAAGCGAAACCTTGACCCTTGACTTATGTTATTGAGTCGTCGTACCCAATTGTAACACCCCAAATTTTGAATAATTGAATTAACTAAATTTAAGAACACTTAATTTTTAAAAGAGGAATGAAGGGAAACATGCACCATTGCATTCGTCTTGGATTTTTGCATGGAATAGAGTCCAAGTTTTCGAAAAACAGAGTCCGGACGAAGGAGATGTGGCCCTCGGAAGTTAAGAATGTATATATATATATATATTAAGCAGGCCGACCAGGGAGGTCGACCTCCCAAGGGGGGAGGTCGACCATATTGTCGACCTGGGTACTCCCAGGTCGACCTGGGGGTCGACCTCCCCCTTGGGGGGGTCGAACCTGGTTTGGCCAGGTTGCTGGATGGTGCGATTTTTGGGCCTGACACGATTTTTAATGGTCCAGATCAGTTCTAGGGTTAATCCTAAGGCCTAAGTAACTTCCTACACCTATATATACACCCTCAGACCTAACCCTAATTCATAAAAATTATCTATGACACCATTATGCTGACAAACTCTCTCTTAAACCCTAGCCGCCGCCTCTAAATCAAATCTCAAGTATTCAACTTCAACTCAAATCTAAACAACAACGAATTTGTCTTCTTCAAAGGAGAGCTAAATCAATTTCAGAACTTAGATTTCAGAACTCAAGACCTTCTTTGAGTTGTGAGTTTGATTTCTTTAATAAGATAATTAACAATTTAATTAGATTGAGTTATGATTTGGATTATTTGGTTATGTTGTGAATCATTGACTGTTATGTCATTATCTATGTTGTAAATCTATGATGTTATTATCTATGTTGTAAAGCTGTGATGTTATTATCTATGTAGCAAATCTATGTAAATTGTTGGCTTATGTACAATCAACTCATAATGATGCTTCATATACTAGTTTGGTTATGTTGTTGGAACTAATTCATATGATAAATCATATGTAAGTTAAACTTGATAATTTTATATGCAAGTTTAGATGTTAATTTAAATATGAATAATATGCAAGTTAGTGAGAATCATATACAACCTTACATGTTTCATGACATCTATTTTATGTGAAAATTGGATCTAAGGTTAGGCTATGACATGTGTGAGTTAGATGCAAGTTTACACCTTAGTTATATTGCATAAATCACATATGCAAGTATATATATATGTTGGAGTATGAATCATGTAATGTAAGTTTGTAACTATTGCCTATGCAAGTTTACACCTTATGATTAGATCTATGACATCCATAGTTTATGCAAGTTTGTGACTATTGCCTATGCAAGTTTTAGATGAAACGCCTTATTCACACATGCAAGTTCACCCCTTATGTTTAGATCTATATGCCAATTCATGTTATGACTTTTGTTCGTAAGTTAGATATAATTTATATTCTATGCATGTTGTGATGTTTTCTCTTTATTCCATAAATTAGACTATTCGAGTCTAACGTATATTTCACGTTAAACGAACGAACGTACAACGTGGGGCAACGGGATAATATTAAAAAAATTAATATTTAGAATTGGCATAAATGCCTTAAATGTGATGTTAATTGGTATAATTTTATATACCATAAATAGATGGACATAATTAAGGTGTTAATTATGGACATAGTTAAATTTGTAATTGATTGACAATTTGAATAAGGAAATTAATTCAAATTAGGGATAATTAATTATGTGTAATAATAAACCGCCTAAGACACGAAGTTAGACTCATTTGTGGTGTAAGACTGCCCGGACCCGCCCGGCAAATCCAGCTGCCACAATTGCCAGTCTAATGTGGGAGGTCTTAGGCATAAATTAAATGCGTAACAGTTTTAAAGACACGAGGTTATGCTCGTTTATGGTGTAAGACTACCCGGACCTGCCTGGCAAATCCAGCTGCCACAAATGCCAGTCTAATGTGGGAGGTCTTTATAAGGTTACGATCTTAATGAATTAAGAAACACTTAACCAAATAAACATGTAGTGGGACATGAGGGGGTTAAGTGGGTGCCTTGGGTGGCATGTGGAATTTAGAGGGTGCCTTGCATGGCATTTGAAATACGATTAGATGCACTTAACCAAGATTGAAACATGCAACAAGACATGAATAAAAATGGGGTTAAGTGGGGGAAAAACCTTAGAGGGGGGCAAGCTTAGGTGGAAAGCTTGTGTCACGCATGGGGGCCCTTTTCAAACCAGTAACCCATTAAGTATCTTTGTGGGCTCGACCCAAGCCGAGGATGGGACACGCGTACTGGATTTGATTGTAAGTGGTCAAAACGGCTTAGTGGTGGCAACGCAAGTCCAACGGGTTCATATGCGTGTGTGGGCCCGGGCTAGTAGGTAAGACGTTGTTGCATCGTGTTGATATAAGTCGTGCATTTTTGGTAGTATTGGGTTGCCACTTTGGGGAGTGATACACCCCACTGTGGGGCCAGCACGGGTATCTACGAGTTAGAGAGCCAATCGAATGGGGGTAGTGGGTACACCTAGTGGAGATAGGGACAGACGGCACCTATGGAGGTAGCTAGGGGTACACTAAACTACCATTAGCAGTATTAAGTTCTGTAGGTGGGATCAACGTTTAGGGTGACTAGTGGTGGTGCAGTATAGTAATTTTCCTATAGTAATTAGGGATGCCTTTAATGTTATCTTTGTTCGTCTTATTTCCTTGTTTGCTCTGTCATACCCAATTGTTCACAGCCATTTCCTTATTTTCCAGCTTATGCCTTATCCTAGTTATTTTGATAATTATATTGTTAAATTTATCGCACTCGCCAGACTTTATGTCTGACCCCCTTTTATTTCCACCTCTTTTCTTCCTTCCCCTCCCCCCTCCCTCCGGTTTGCAAGGAGGGAATACTATAGCTTAGTGCGGATTTCTTTTAGTTGCTTGAAGAGAGTAGATGTATCGCTTTGGACTCTCTCATCTTTATGGCTTTGCTTATGCTCAGTGGGGATTTATGCATTTATGTTATTTAAGTATTTTCTTCTTTATGTACTTTGAAGTTTTTGGAAAAGATTATTGATCCTGTTGTAATGGTTTTGGAGACTACTTATGTAAACTCGTTTTGAGTTATGATGAAATGAAATAAGTTTTATCTTCCACTGTGTTCTTTTATTTATTTATTCTTGTAATTTATCAGTTCTATACAACAATAACGCTTCATGGACATTTATGCATTCCCTTTTGTGAGTGACATTAATGGACATGGGGTGTTACACCAATCTTACCCTTTACATTCCTTCTGGTGGAGCTAAATAAAATGTGGTTTTAACTAAGGTGAATACCAATAAATTGATAACCTGAATTTATCAAAGTTCGCAGCGGAAATAAGATAAACATTTCGACTGACACATTGATATTTATTTTGTGGATTTTCATAAATTTTCCTTTAATTACTAAATTGTTAAATTGGATTTATTTAAAAATGAAAATATTAAGCATTTTTTTACTGGTTGTGTTGATGCATTTGGAAGCGGTTTAAGAATTTGATTGAGAAAAGAGATTCCTTGGGTCGATAGAGGTTCCAAAACAGCGTATAAGACATTGTTGACATGATAATGATCAATAAAAATGAATGATTTTTTATAACTTTCTAGTAAGCGATTTTAAGGTTGTAAAGAATTAAGTAGTATTTGAGATATAGAGAATGTTTGAAAATTAGATTTATAAATATCAAGTAGTTTAATTTATAAATTGAAGGTGGTACGACTTGAATTTGAAATTTAAAAGTCATTAATACTAGAAGTTATAATTATACATAACAATATGTATGTAAGTTGGAAGATAGATGAAGTAATTTTTGTAAAATAAACTTTCTTTGATTTTGATTCTTTTTCATATGTGTTATAATATTAAGGCGATGAAAGACCTTAATTAAATATTGAGCTTTCTTTTAATATAAAAAAGTTAACTTAAACTGTATTAGGAAGTTAAGGATTTGTGAAGACCAAATTTAAATAACTTCGTCGTACCTTTTATAAATGTAGAAAAATTAGTTATGGGAGTTTTTAATTAAAATCTGTGCATGTATATTGATTAGAAAATTTAAAATGTAACCAAATGGTGATTGTGAATTTAATCAATTATATGCGAAAAAAGGTTAAATTAATAATAACAATATTTGGAAGCTCCTTTGTGTTCTCTTATTCTAGACGTTGGTGCCTTAAGGTGAGACCCATTACTCGTGCTTTTATCTGACTGTGTAAGTCTAAAGCCATAACATTAAGTTAGGGAGTCTCAACATTGGCACTTTATGTTGCCTTCATGAAAGGATTGAGTGTCTGCCTATGGTTTTGATCATCCTTTATTGTCGTATCTAATCAGACTCTGTTTCTTTTGCCACTCTAAATTACGAAGTCGGGAGATTCCCATATATTCAATCTTATGTTAGTTGTGTTTGTGATATGCTAGTCATTCGTGAATGCTAGCATAATCTCTAGAAGCTTTGAGTATAGAGATTTGATTCCTTTTACCTTCCTCAACGGTCGAGTATTTGTGTAAGTCAATGGGTCATGTGAAGACCATCGTTTTATATCGAAACCTACCTCATCTTGAATAATTCTTTTGTGCATTGGCGTGTCACTTACTAAAACTTTGCATGGAAATTTCATGATGATCATCGTTTTTTTGAAATGTGTCTGGTTAGGAGTATATGTACTAAACTCCCATTCTTTTGATATATCGTTTGCGATGGCTTATCTATTGATCCTAGATGGGGTGGGCGTTGGATCGCCTTAAACCTGAATGTCATAAGGGTATCATGAGTTATGTTAGTTATTCTGTTCCCATCCAGTATTTCCTTCACAAAGTACTACGTTGTGTATGGAATAGGGTGGCGGCAATAGAAAGCCGCTTCCTTATCATCTAGTTTATCCACCTTGGTGCTCTAGATGTAACCCTTCCTTATTAATTTTGGTTAAAGCACAGTGTGCACCTTGTCTTATACAAGGATAAGTTTACAATGTTCTAATTTAGTGCTTGTTTTGTCATTGCACTCAGGGTGGTTTTGGAAGATAAATCTTTGTTGCATCGCCTGATGTTGAGCGTCGAAGGATAAACACCTTCAAAGAAAACTTCGGTGATCTTTTAACCTATCGATGCTTGTGCTCCTGTCTACTTGCTAGCTTATCGAGAATATTGAATCCTAGTTTCACTTTTCTAAAATTAGAGGAGAGGAAGTCTAGATTCAAACCCATCTCAATCATCGTTGTTTCGGGAATAGATGTAGCGAGTTAAGTTGTGCATGACTTATCCCAAAGGAAATTACGAGGACGCAATTTTTGTATAGGGGAGTCTATAACAACCCGGGTCTTGATATTACCTTCTATAATTAATAATCATTAAAATATAAATATCAAGGTGATAATTAAGTTGAATAAATCATTAGACTGATTAGTTGACTTAATTATATGGGTTAATAATTGAGAAATTATTTTTGTAGTTTAATCAGGGGATTTAATCATGTAAAAATGATTAAGTTGAGGCTTGGTGTAATATATTTATAAAAAATTTGATTTTAGTGTAAAAATAAATGTTTCGCCAATAGGGAAGTAACAAGTGTTTATAATAATTTTGTAGCATAAAATAGGGGTTTAAATATTATTTAAGGGGAATTAGAATACAGGATAGGCTTTTGGTTGCAAATGGCGATTATTGTAAAAATTGGAATAAAGGATTGATGATAAATTAATTTGTGTAGGATTCAAGATTTATTTCTAATACTTGTGTTAGGAATAAATTGTTCCCCCACAAATTGGTTCAATAGGTGAGTTAATATTTTGAATAGTTGAAATAAAACTTTAATCCTTATTTGAAGTGTGTTTCGGAAAATTTTATGAAAAATAAATGTGGTTGGCGGTTTCAAGGGGCAAATATTGTGTATTAAGGGTATTTTGAGAAATTTTTATAAAAATGGACGTTGAAATGCAGAAAATTGTTGAAAATAATAATAAACAAGGAAATTTTGTATCTTATTAATCTGGACGATTTTATTCTTATGTCATATGAAAATTTACATAACTTTAGATGAAATGTTCATATTCGTACAAAGCGAAAATTTTGATCTCAAATGTAAGTTTTTTATGTCAAAAGATTTAAAATATTTTAAGAAAATGGTTTAGAAATTTTTAGTAGTATTGTTAAATGATAGTGTGTGTGAGATTGTAAGGTAAACATTTCATAATTATAATGAAATAGGTTTAAACTTGTATTTAAAAAAATTAAACCTTCAACTAATGGCCAAATTAACTAGTTAAGGCCTAATTACCCGATGTTTGGGTCCCTAGTTATGCACTAATACAAGAAGCCTCATGAGAATATCAATAGTACGTACATTTCTACTGGAAAGTCCTTCTTCTTCCTTCAAAACCAAGAAAAGAAAACGAAATCACTAAAAAAAATCAAACCAAGCCTCCAAATCACATAAACTTGTAAATTTCAGTTGGTAAAAGCCATCAAAAGTGGGTAATCTCTCTAAAGTCCGAAATTAATCCACCTTTTCCATAGATTTGTTAAGATTTCTCTGTACGTTGAATTATTTATGTTGCATGTTACTATGATGGGTTTTCCTGGTAAAAATGAGAACTTCTTCCTGATTATTCCACCTTCAAAAGCCCCAATTTGCTTCAAATCTTTTTGAAACCCAAAGCTAAGGTGAGTGTTACTCACATCTAGTTTCAATGAGGGTTTTTGATGTCTATGTTCAATCTATGCAAAATTCTTTCAAATCATATAGCTTTTGTTGTTGAGATTAAAGGTGTTAATCGGAAGTACCGAACCAGACAAAGGGTTTATCATGTCCTGTCCTTTAAGACTTTCGGACGTACACTGACCGAACAAGGAGTTGGATGAGACATTGTTCGTACGAGTTGGACAACGGATGGACAACGTTCGAACAATAGAAAATTTTCGAACATTTTCGAAGGACAAATTTTTGTACACTTTTCTTATCCAAAATCATGTCCTAAATGAGAATCGTACGGACATGGACCAGACACCTTACCCCTTCAGACCGAGTCATGCAATGGACTGTCCTGTCCAATTAACACCCCTAGTTGAGATTTCTTAGTTGTGTAATCATAGCCAAAGCTCAACTTTGAGCTCCTGTAAATTGGTCATACAGTAACAAAAGTGTGTCATTTCAGCTTATATTTTTAGTTAAACTTGTTGTTAGTGTGCCTATAATTTTTCAGGCCAATTCGAACGGTAAAACTCTATCAAATAGTTCACTTAGTTGTAATCGGAGGCTGTTCTATAGCCTGAATTTTCCTAATATGGTGGGTCGATCTGGAGGTCGACCTGCCCCTCTAAAGGGTAGACCTAACGGTTGACATCCTGAAAGGGAGGCGGTAGACCCCCTACTGTGAATTGGCGCAGCAAGTTTTCCTTCCTGATGTATTTCCTTCTGAAGCCTCTTGTGCTTTGTTTATTGATTCCCGAAGCATGAATTTGGTTTTTAAGCAATTTCCTGATGATTTCCTATTTGATTTTGTTACTACATCTGTAACGACCTGAAATTTTAGTCAATTTAAAAATAATAATTTAAATAGGATTGAATGAATTTTCAAATATATATATATATATATATATGGTTTTAGTTAGAAAATATACCATTTTAATTTAAATTCAATTAAATATCGGATTAACGAAATATTCAGCTTTGAAAATATTTGTCAATATTGGAATATAATGTAGCAAGTAGCTAAGTATTTTAATTTGTGACATTTTTATTTAAATTAAGTACTTAAACCAAGATTATGTTAAACTAAAACAATTCCTAAGCCAATTCTCAATAGCTTCTCAAAGAAGCCTTAAGTGTCGGTGTCTTCTCTTGGAAGCCAATTTTTGGTGGCTTCATTTGGAAGCCAACTCTTAGTGACTTCTCTTAGAAGCCAATTCTTAGTTGCCTCTCTTAGAAGCCTAGTCATATTTTAATGACTTCTCTTAGAAGCCAATTTTTGGTGCTTCTTTTGAAAGACAATTCTTAGTGGCTTCTCTTGGAAGTCAATTCTTAGTTACTTCTCTTAGAAGCCTAGTCATATTTTAGTGGCTTCTCTTGAAAGCCAATTCTTGGTGGCTTCTCTTGGAAGCCAAACCTTAGTAGCTTCTCAAAGAAGCTTCATTTCACCTATATATAGGAGTTCATTTGCAAAGAAGTTATTCTTCTCCTCCCTCTCATTTAACTTCTTTTCCATTTTCTCTTTTTCTTCCAAAACTTCCATTAATGGTCTCCTCTCCCTTTAGTTTGGCCGAATTCCTCTAGTCCCGAAACACTACCTCGTTTGCTCCTAAAACCCAAATATAGCTCCATTTATTCCTCCATAAGTTTAGAAATCTCACAGCGTCGAAATTCTGCAGATTTCATTTCCGAAAATATCTAATGATGCCAGGAGGATGCCGAAGTCGTCCGGGATAACCAAGATATCCTCCGATTGAAGATTGACGGAGTGGAAAACTAGGTGAGAACTTTTAAATGATAATAACGGCTAGTTAAATTTTAATTGTTATTGTGATCATGCTTAAGTTATATATTGGTTTGTGATTGATGATATGGGTTTATTATATGGTTAATAATGTCTAGTTTAGAAAATATTCGATCTTAAGTAATATACATGTAGTTACTTGGGTATCGAACACTCAGAACTGATAATGGTGACATTAGAATTGAACTGAACCATAAGTGGTCATTTAATGGAAATTGATTAAGTGATTAGTTATTGGATGTCGATATGAACTCTATTGAATGATAATGATATGATTGTGATGAATATTTATATTAATTGATGATTGTATATCGTGGTTAATCTATTGATTGACAAAACCATATAAATGTTAGTGGTTTAAGGCTTATATGGTATATACCACAATATGTGGATTGAAAGTTATATTGCTTGTTGATATGTGGTATATAATTAATAATTTTTTTGAAATTATATTGACTCGCTTTCATTTAAAAATCGAATTTTGTTCAAAATAGAACAAGTCGCGCAATGGCAGTTCGCGAATTTCGACCGTTGACTTCAAACTTACGTGCCAGGAGATCCGACCATCGGATCTTATTGAAACGAAAAACATTGGGTCCAAAATGAAAAAAAATTCAAATGATATGTAGAGTTTTAAAATCCAACGAATAAATTTTGAGATAAGTCAAAATCAATTTTCTAGAAAAATAAAGATTTTGCAGTTTAAGACCCGAAACTGCATTTTTAAGGAATAAGCTATTTTTAAATTATTAAAAATAGATATAAATTATGATCAATCATAATAAATGGTTTGAAAGTGATTTGAAATGATGATGTGAAGTTTGGGATGATATTAAGTCATTTTGACTAAATTAGCCGATATAAGCCTATTCGTAGCGTTTTTTATAATGCTGTTGATTTAGCGATAAAGTTTGACTCATTAAATTACGAACGAGAACTAAATGAATGACTGTGAAAGATGATTTCATAAACAAACATGGAATGGAAGTTTGATTTCGAGAAACTAAAAAATATTTTGAAATAAATATTTTAAAGTGATAAATGATTTATAAAAGATGTTTTGTAAACGAAGAAAATTTCGATGGCTTAAACCCCAATGTTTAAATGATTTGGAAAGAAAAAGTACTATGATTTGAAAGTACCTTTGATTATTATTGCGAAACGATTTATCACTTCGGGATACAAATGATTTGATATGTTACCTATGGTTCGGGTAACCTATGACCAAAAATCTGGGCAGACGGGTATCTGGACGCCTCTTCGAGAGGGACATATCATCTCTACTGCAGGAGAGACATAATGTATATGCGGACACCTCTATGAGAGGGACTTACACATAATTATTATTGAGATGTTGGAAGGCTTGGCCCCAGTTGCCTTGTTATCAGGAGAAACCCCCCAACTTGGTTGCATAAGTTTTGATATGTTGTATTATAGATATCTGAGATTTCCAAAGTGATTTTTTTATCCTGAAGTAAAGCATGATTTGATATGAAAGAAATATCTAGTATTTCAATGATTTGAAATGAAATGGGGTTTTTAAGTCCGAATAGATTATTTTCAAAATAATTGTTTTTGAAAATAAATTAGATTTGATAAACCTAAAATTGAAGACAAAATTATTTTGGTTTTGAGTTTCCATGTTATACGGTGTAGTCCTATGAATTACCTAAGATTAAAACGAATTATAACTGACTTGAGTTCTCATACCAGTCCCATGACTGACTCGTAGTTTTTTTTTCCCTTGCAAACTCAAGTGCTCTTATTTCCTCATAGGCAGCCGGGTAGTTTGTTCGCAGAAAACTTTCTTGAGAAGAATTTTGGGTTGAAGCTAGAGCTGTGTCCACAGCAACTGATAGTCTTTTGCTGAGTGTTAGTTTATGTTTCCGCTACATATTTTAATTTGTTATTCTCTGATATTTGTGATGCACTCTGATTTATTCTGTACCCTGAAATAAAATTGTTGTGATAACTATTCTTTCGCTTCTATCTGACGTGGTTTTTCCCTAAAGTTAATGTTCTGAGGGTTTCTGCTGTTTTGGATCGGACTTGAGTGGTTTACAGTCGATTCAAAGAGCAAAAATTTTTGGGCCATTACAACATCAACATGGATATCCAAGTTAAAATATTGGAAAATTCGAACTTCGGATTTTCGTGATTATTGATGATTTGTTGTTGAGCTTTTAGTTGAGTTTTGATGACATTGAATACCTGTGCATGATCTCGAACTAGATTTCTTATATATAAAAGTGCCCTTCTTCCTGTAGTTTCGATGCTAAAATAATTTTACGATTTAGATTTAATATCAAATGGCCTCGAAACAATAGTACAAATCTATCTTAGAAATGTAAGAAGTTTTCTTAATTAAAAAATAATCGATTTTTTAAAATGGTTTTATAAACTCATATTAGAAAGACCAAGTATTTTCCTATATAAAATCCATACATTTTATGAACCCTTCAAGAAGACGTAATGGAGGTTAAACGATATCGTAAATCCCGTGGTATGGGATAGGACGGTATAGGAAGTCAGTTTATTCCAGAATCTTCTAATTGAAGCTATCTATTTGATGACTCCAATGATTGTTGTTTCTGTTGATTTCCATGGTGGTGTTGACTAGATGATAGTAAAAAGGCAATGAAAATGTATGGTATGGGATTCAAAGTTATCACTGCTTGGGTTACTGACTATGAGTTTGTGATACATATTGTTGTTTTTGTTGAGCCGGTACTCGCTTCAAGGGAAGCTAGACTCTGGAGAAGTCTTATATACATATTCACTTGACTGGGGAAAGTGGGGTTATGTTACACTCGGCCAGGGGAAGAGGGTCGCATTGATGGGCACCTTAATTGAACACATATAAAGTACATGGATAAGGCTTGGGGGGAGCTGTATGCTCATGAACTACTTTGTTGTTTCGGATTCGAATTGTTGATTTGTCACTTTGATGATTCAGACCTTATGGTCACATATCAGAGATTTTTGATATTGGATCCTCGACATCTATATACTGATGATGGATCCATATTGTTGTTATTGATTGTTGATTTGATCTTTTGATCATATGTTGGAGTTTAGATGTTATGAAATTACTGTTGATATTGGATACTTGCCATCTATATATATTGATGATGGATCCATATTGTTGCTTGTTGATTTGACCTTATGATCGCATATTGAAGTTTAGATGTTATTGGATTTCAAATCCATATATTATGTTGATTTCGAGGATCGATGAATGATGTTTCAAAAATTTTGTAACTCTTATGAGCAAATGATGATGTTATGTTGTTTTCATTGATGTTCGTATTGCGACCACTTATGTTGTGTATGATGCCACTGTGCCCGGCTTATGGCCAGTACACAACCTTAGTTGGTTATCCCTTACTCAAATTGTATTGAATAGTATCATATCACATTGATGTTGTAACTCTTTCCAACTCCTTATGTAAAGAGGACCTCATCCTGTTCTGATGTTATTTTTATACATATGTTATTACTCATTGTTAACTAGACGGACCCGTGTATGTTGATGCTCGGGTTAGACTGATCTTTTTCAGGTATTCTTAGAAGTTGTTGATATGCTTTTATTTCCGTCGTATATCTATTTATATTGGGCTACACAATTTAGTTTTTTGTGTTGATAATTTTTCTCGATCTATGTATTTTGGTGATGCACTTTATTACTTTTTTTTTGAGATCATGGGGAACCTTAAGATCACAATATACGTTGATACTCACTTAATTAAACCCCACGCCGTGTGTCTACCCACTTTGAGATCATGCACTTTATTACTTTGACTCGATATACCTACATAATGGCTGCAAACTGTAGTCTTGTCACTGTACTTGTATTTGTATGACTTGGTATCTGTATATATATGTCGGATGATTGTTCTATGATCTGTGATGTTATATTCACTTACTTTTGTTTTGAATTACGTAGAGCTACCATAGTATTATATTGAATAGAGATTAAGGGTGTCGATCCACTAAAGGGAAATAAAAATGAAGTACTAATCGTCACTCTTAATGGTTATTTAATGCAAGATTTATGGTTGGTTATCCTTAAGCAGCCCTATTCCCTGCATTAGTAGACAAAATTGCTCGTTAATTTTCTTTATTAATGAAGGTCTCGGGGTAGGGCGTTACAACTTGTTATGAGGAGGGGCCAAAACAAAAGTTCCGATGAGTGGACAAATTATACTTTCCGATAATAACACTACATATATTGTTCTATCACTGAGCTACTCTCATTAAGTTATTTGGGTTTATTGCACATTACACCACTGATTTTTTTGCATAAATCATACTCATCTAATCCCAAGTAGATCAATCTAATAAATCGTATATATGCACATTACGTCCATCATCTCAAGTTACTCCCATTGTACCCTTCTCGAGTGGTCTCCATCGTTGCACTTCAAAAATGTACTAGATCATCATCGCCATGCTATGCAAGTACTAAGACATGCTATGAAGGCACACTAAACCTCCATCACCACACTATGAAAGCATACTAGGTCACGTGACGAAAGCGTACTAATAATCCATCGCCACACTATGAAAACGTACTATTTACTATTTGAGTTCTAATATAGAAATCAATCGGGGGATTTCTACATTTGTAAAGAACAGCCTTGTTAGGCCTGCAATATAGATATCCCTGGTTTTAGTCTGTCTCTTTTCTTGGTGGCTATGGACCCACTAAGCCCCCCTCATTCCCTCATAAATGAAAGATCATCTCAAGAGCTAAGTGGTTGTGCCCCTAACAAATAATCTAAACGTCTGATTGGCGTTATCCCTCATCCAATGTCTCAATAATGAAAGATTATTGGCTGGTTGGTTTTGCTCCAGTCTTTCCCAACTCTCTCTGACCGATTATGAAAGGTATCCGACGACTTATTATCCTTATTTTGTCCTAACAACAAAGACTTCTCTCAGAGCTGAGGAAGCTGCTAAATCATAAAAAATATTTCCATTAGTTTCTGGCTACCCTTGACATATATGCAACCAAGCCATGCTATATGGATGGAACCGTACAGACCTATCTCTAGGGGTACAGCTTCGTCAGGCCCACCCCAGAGGGCCGTCTTAGAGTATCCTCACGTCCTGGAGAATTCTTGTACATCCTTCCAGTCCCATCAAATAACAAGTTGGACGTACTCCCACCATATCTCCGAACACCTATAATGATTTGCCTCGTTGGGCTTTTTATCCCTTCAGACTGGACCAAACACGTATCGCTATTTTAATAGACCCTATGTCTAATTTACCATTATGTGTTTTACTTGCTTTTCTTTTCATTGATTTGCAATATCCTTTAATCCATTTAATTCGAATGTTAATTATTTTTTAATCAACTTTGTTAGTTACTATATAACCATTTAGTAACCTTAGAATTGCTTAGTCATGAGGCCACCATAGAATATCGGCTAATTACAAGGCCACCATAGAATATCGTCTAATCACAAGACCACCATAGATTGCCTAATCACAAGGCCAACATAGAAATTTCCTCGTAAAACTTAATTCATACTTCAAGTTTATTCATAATAAGCTTTCCTTATTTTATTTTGCTTTTTGAATTATAACTTCTATGTTATGATCTTGTTTTTACCATAAAACCATTGTCATAGAATTCCACACCATTGCCATATAATTGCACTTACTAAATTTATAATTGCAACTTCAAAATAAGCCCACCTTATTTCATTCCAACTTTAGCTATAACTTTCAAGTTATTGTCTTTACTTTTACCATTGAACCATTACCATAGAATTATTCCTATTAATCTTAATCAACACTTTAAGTTCATTTATAATAAGCCTTCATTTCGCATTTAATTATAACCTTCATATTGTAATCCAAATTGCCTATTATGATTCATTTTTCTCTTCGTACAATCGTAATAAATTACATTCATTTCTAATTTATCAAGTGTTTAACCAGATTGCTTACCTTTTTTCTTTACATAACCTCTTTTAGTTATGATTCCCCTTATTCTTTCTACCATTGCAGTTTATGCTTTAGAAATTTTCGCATGTTCCTATCTGATTGGTTGCACAGTAATCTATTTTTATAGTTTAAGGTAATTGTAGCAATAGAAACCTATAATTGCAAGATATCATTTTTAATCCTTTTTTAGGATATTGGAAAGTGCGCAATACAACTGCATACCTATTTTGCACTAATCCATGCCTTTATTCCTTTTTATGCTTGCAATTATGTTTTTTATTTTCCTTACCAACCAAATTATCGAAATTCCTTTTTTCTTAACCAATCAATCTCGCCTATTTCTAACTTCATGATTTAATCATTATACATAAATACTTGTTCTCAATATATATCCTCAACTTGATATAACAATAGTAAATTTGGACCTTGTTGGTTTATACCCTTTTTTCTTTCAATCCCAAAATATGAATGATAATTTTAACGAGTAAACATGGGAATTCTCAGATTTACCATTCCACTACAAATTTAGCATACATAATATTGATTATGTCATGTAAACCCGTGTCATAGCTATTTGGCAAGTTTTACCAAGTTTGTCTGTTTTTAGTCCAAATTCCCTTCTTATTACAATTTTGGCATTACATATTCTTTTAGCCTTAAATTATCAAATCCTCTTTCATTCATAATTCCAATTCGTGCAAACAAAAAGGATTATAATCAGTTGCATAAAATTAGGCACACAAATCATTCATAGACATATACCAACATTACAGATTTATACATATTTTGTGCATAATAAAGCTCAACATAAAATTGTAAAATCCAACGCAGAAAGGAGAAATGAGAACCGAGAAAATATGTTACTAATTTAATAGGAATCAAATAATGATATATACTGCTATTAATAAGCATACTTTAAATCCACTCACCTTGGAGTTGCACCACCATTGCACAACCAATTCTAGCAATTTCAAGCTAAAAAAAACAGATTTTCCTAGCTCAGATAAGAAAAAGACAAGACTAACACAACCCAAGATTGACCTAATAACTCATATACCTGGAAGTCACTTGAGAAACTCACAACACAATATCTTCTTAGCTTAACGCAACACAAATGTCATCACTCATTGACAAACCTTACAACACAGCAAAAGCAACAACCACCAATCGACATAAGGAGCAGAACTCAATTAAACTACAAACAAAAAATCGAAAAACATAACTCAAATCGAACACATAATACAACCAACCACAATGATCACCACAGACAGACTATCCAATCACGATCCACAGACATCCTCAAACAATTCTAGAAAACAAAAAAGAAACGGTACTCACCAACATGGCGGCAAGTCGATCCACAACCACGTAGGTCTACCTTTTGGTAAGCGTCGCTGGAAATACCGTGTTCAGAGCTGCAAAGGGCGATTAGAGAAACAATGGATGCGATAAATCTTAGGCAATTGACAAAAGGTAAGGCAGAGTAATATGACACCACCAGAAGTTAATCGGTAAAATGAAGAAGCAAATACGAGATATGGACAATTGAAGGGTCGAATGGCAGGAAATTGGTAGCGGATCTAGTGAGGAGGAAAACAGAGCGTGATTGAACAAAAGCAAAACCCAGGCCAAAGGATTGAGGGGATGGTACAAGAAAAATAAGTGGGGAGGACTGTTGGAGATAAGATGGAAGTGAAAGAGAATGAAAGAAGTCAGATAGAAAAAAGAATGGAGCGGTGTGCCCTAGTCGCCATAGAGAAAAATGCAGCATGATTAATTATTTTGAACGTTAGATTTTAACATTTTCTAATTTCCTGATTTACCTTATTTTCTTCCGTTTTTGACATACATTTAATTCTAAATTTAAATATACAAAATTCTAATACGTGAATATATTTTAAAAATAAATACATTTATGCACATTTACACTTATAAATATTTTTTTGACACAAGACTCGAACGTTAATAATTTATGCACGAACTCCGTTCGAAACATAATATATATGTAAATTAATCATAAATTTGATATGAACGTAATAGTATACGTCTCGGAGCCAAATTCTAACAATTCCAAAAACGTCCATTTTTCACTATTAATAATTTTTGTAATTATTTTGATTACTTTTATTACTAAAAATGCAGGGTGTTACATTCTCCCACCCTTTACAAAATTTCATCTTCGAAATTTGATAAGGATAAATTTATGTAATTCCTCGTGTAATTTACAACCATCATGTGTACATCTAATTTTACAATCATCCATGTACTTGCGCCAGTGCAATATATCATACAAATTCATAAATGTAATAAATTTATAAGGGTGCCTTCAATATGAATGCTCTTGTCTTTTAAAATTCTTTTGAGAACATGATGCAGACAATCTAAATATATTGGCAATTTCTACATGAATGCGATAATTTTAAAAAAAAAAATCATCCAAATTTTCCTACACCCTTACTGAATAAGGGCATAGTTCATCCAATTTTTGCATCCAAACCCTACCAACTAACTTTAAATTTGCGAATTTCAGATAAATCTAATTTTATGAATTCGATTTGTATATTAGAAAAAGGTAGAAAATGGGAAATTATATGTGTTCCACTTCACTTTTACGTACCTTTTTCCCATACTTGGAACCTTTCCTCGCTACTCTATAAAAAAATCCTATTTTATTTTTCCAAGCACAATTTACATAAGAAGAATTTCCTTTTCAATTGGCCAAACTTATAAAGAATTTATTTTCTCTTGTTGTTCTCATTTATTGCAGTTATTGCATTCTTTGCTTTTCATAAAATTTGTTTATTCTTTTTTTAGTTATTCATCTTTTACTTCCATCGTTATTTTATTTACAATGTCCTATGTTTTCATTCTTCTCTAGTAATCATCACAAACCTGGGAATATAATATCATACTAAACTATTCTATTTTCCTATAATAAAACATAATATACACAGGAGTGCAAATCCGTACTAAAAGAAAACATACTTTACTACAATCACTCTAGGTAAAAGACACTACGGCTAAATGTTACTAACCACTAGGACAAAGAGGCCTAGGACCTTGTCCCTCTGATATAAAAAGGTCCTCATCACTGAATCTAGGCAACTATAACGCTCCTTCCTTCCATTTATCACTCTCTACAAATCCAAGCCGCATACCCCTAGTTCTCATTCCATCGTAGATTGAGATAACATGCCAAACCTTCCTATTTCCTCAAAAAGTGTCAAAGAGGATTTTCATTAATTACAAAGCATGTCATAATTTCACTTATAAAAATTTCATACTTGCCCTTTCTAATCCATTTCCTCTTTATTTCAATTTTATATTATTTTATCTTATCAAAACTTTTCTTAAAAGAAAAACGGATTATGCATTCTAATTCAATTGGAGCTCTTATTTATTTTATACATGTTTATTTTTCAAGAGGAATTAATAAAATCAAGTTTCTATGAATCTTTTCTAAAGAGAACTTTTGTGTTCTGTGCAAAGTAACAAGAAATCTTCATTGTTTTAATATTTTTCATTTCTTTGTTGAAATAGGAAGCAAAAAATATGGCATTTCGCCTATATTTCATATGCTTCTTCCGCTGCACATTTACTTACCACTTTAACCAAACACGCTTACTTACAAACTTGTTGATTCATAAAACTTATCTTATAATTCTTCTTTTTCCAATAAGTTATAGTGTGTTACGACCCTTTCTTTATGAAACACTTTTATATTTTCTTTCCAAAACAAGTATATTGTTTTCTTTACTTCAGATCACTTGCGCGCCATATATGGCTAATTCACTTATATTTGCGATTTCTCCCAACCACGTATATTGCTTAACCCTACAACTTGCATATGCACTTTATTCTTTTGAAAAAAAATTCATAAATTTCTCAAAAACCATTTTAATGTTATTCTCAATATTAGAAACCAATAAATTTCCAAAACTGCAAACCTTTAAACTTGAAAACTCTTCTATGAAATCTTTTTCTATATCCATATATATAAATATATTTTTTAAGTTTTTTTTGAATGTTTAACTATGGGGCTAAGTACAAAGTGGTTTCTTAATTTTTGCATGCCAAAATCCTTTGCACGAAGTAAATTTTCTTTCTCACTTATTCTTCCAAAGCTATGCATGAACTGAAATCTGAGTCTAGCGCCACCTTTGTACCAAATGCATATATATAAATTTTCCTAATCCATTTATTCTTCTTACTCTTTCTCAATTTACAAGGCTCTACTGCCCAAACCAAAAAATCTAAAGTACCAAAATTCCTGATAGTAACACATGGAATTCTTCTTTTTATTACAAAACATATTGTATGCTTTACATTCTAGCCACTTATGGACTTAATTTTTCTCGAACTCCCATAACCATACAAAACTAATATTCCAACTTTTCTATATGTTACTTCACTAGTTTAGTAGGTTCCTCTATGGATCTAGCTATATATATAATATTTATATTTTTAAAAATATAAACACGTCCACTCACTATTTATATAGGGATCCTAAACCTAAGCTTTTATACCAGATGTATCAACCCAAATTTCAATGGCACTAATTTTTCGTAAAATGCTAAAATCCAAGTCCATTGAAATCCGAGTTGGTTTGTTTGGTATCCTGCAGAAAGACAAAGATAAATGTGTTAGAGCTCAAAATAAAATGTCTCATAGCAGAACAAACAAAATATAATAGTTAGTAAATGCTTACCATAATAATGACACCGTCTAGCACGTGTATTTAAGCCGTAAAATCTCTAATCACCTGTCAAACTTACGGGTTTGTTATGAGGAGGGGGTCAGAACAAAAGTTCTAGTGAATGGGTGGATTATACTTTCTATAAATAACATTACATATATCGTTCAATCACTGGGATATGCATATTAAGTTATTTGGGTTTATTGCACATTACACCACCGATTTTTCTCATAAATCATACCCATCTACTCCCAAGTAAATTAATCTAATAAATCATATATATGTAGGTATATGCCCCTCATCTCAAGGTACTCCCATAGTACCCTTCTCGAGTGGTCTCCATCGCCGCACTGCAAAAATGTACTAGATCACCATCTCTACATTACGAAAGCATACAGGACCATGCTACGAAGGAGCATTAAGCCTCCATCATCACGCTACAAAAGCATACTAGGCCACACTATGAAAGCGTACTAAGACTCCATTTCCACACTATGAAAGCGTACTATCTGTTATCCGAGTTCTACTATTGAACTCAGTTGGGGGATATCTACCTCTGCAAAGGACAGCTTCGTTAGGCCTACAATAAAAATATCTACAGATTTGGTTTGTCTCTTTTCTCGGTGGCTATGGCCCCACTTGCCCCCCAACTAATGAAAGACCACCTCAAGGGCTAATTGATCGTGCCCCTAACAAATAATCTAAACATCCAAATTGGCATTGTCCCTCATCTAATGTCTCGATAGTGAAAGATCGTTGGCCTGATAGTTTAGCTCCAGTCTTTCCCGCATTCTCTCTGACCGATGGTTAAAGGTACCCGACGAATTAATATCCTTATTGGATTTGGACTACGAAGCCTGCTCTCGAAGCTGAGGTAGACACCAAATCCTAAAAATCATCCTATCAATTTTCTAGTTGCCCTCAAAATATATGCAGCCAAGGAATACTCTATGGATGGAACAGTACAGTCATCCCTCTGGGGTACAACTTCGTTAGGCCTACCTCAAAGGGCCATCTAAGAGTATTATCATGTCCCATAGAAGTCTCCCGCTTTCTTCTAGTCCTATCAAATAATAAGTTGGACATGTTCCTACCGTGTCTCCGGACACCTACGATGATCTGCCCCATTGGGCTCTTAATACCTTCGGACTGGACCAAATGCATATTTCTATTTTATTAGACCTCATGTCTAGTGTACCATTGTGCATTTTACTTGCTTTTCTTTTCGTTGATTTGCAATATTCTTTGATCCATTTAATCCGAATATTCATTATTTGTTAACCAACTTTATTAGTTACCAGAGAACCGTTTAATAACCATATAATTACCTAGTCGCAAGGTCATTTAATCATAAGGTCACCATAAAATATCATCTAATCGCAAGGCCACCATAGAATATCGCCTAATCGTAAGGCCAGCATAAAATATCGCTTATAAAACTTAACTCACACTTTAAGTTTATTCATAATAAGCTTTCCTTATTTCATTTCACTTTTTAATTATAACTTCTGTGTAAAAATATTGTTTTTACCATGAAACCATTGCCATAGAATTCCACACCAATGTCGTTGAATTGTGCTTACTAAATTTACAATTATAAGTTCATAATAAGCCTTCCTTATTTTATTTCAGTTTAGTTACAACTTCCAGGTTATTGTCTTTACTTTCACCATAAAGCCAAAACTATAGAATTATGCTTATCAAAATTAATCGTCACTTAAAGTTCATTTATAATAAGCCACTATTTCGCATTTAGTTATAACTTTCATATTATAATCCAAACTACCTATTATGATTCATTTTTATCTTGTACAATAGTAATAAATTATATTCATTTCTAATTTATAAAGTGTTGAATCTGATTTCTTACCTTCTTTCTTTACATAACCTCTTTTAGTTATGTTTCCCCTTAATCTTTCCGTCTTTGCATTTTATTCTTTAGAAAGTTAGGCATGTTCCTATTTGACTGGTTATTGAGATCGCATAATAATCTATCTTCATAGTTTAAGGTAATTGCGTAGAAACTCTTCATGATTTAATCGTTATACACAACTTTTTGTTCTCAATTTAAATCCTCAATTTGACATAACTACAATAAATTTGGACAGTTGGCTTATACCCCTTTATCTTTCAATCCCAACAATTTCTACATTCATTCCATTATAAATATGAACAGTAATTATAAAAGTAAATATGGGAATTCTCAGATTTACCATTACACTACAAATTTACGTATGTAGTAATAATTATGTCATGTCAACCCATTGGAAAGTTTTACCAAGTTTGTCCATTTTTAGTCAAAATTCCCTTCTTAGTAAAGTTTTGGCATTAGATATTCATTTAGCCTAAAATTATCAAATCCTCTTTCAATTATAATTCCAGTTGAACTATATTTTCCAATACGCGCAAGCAAAAAGGATTAAAATCATTCACATAAAATTAGGTGCAGAAATAAGTCGTAGACATATACCAATATTGCAGATCTAGACATATTTTGCACGTAACAAAGTTCAACATAAAACTATAAAATTCGACGTAGAAAGGGGAAAGGAGGTCTGAAAAATATCTTATTAATTTAATAGGAATCAAATTATTATATAAACCACTATTAAAAAGCATAATTTACATCCACTCACCTTCGATTTAAGCTTCAAGCTCTGGATCATATTTGGATTTAGATTTGTTATCTGTGGTCTTCGTGAATCTACAAACTGTATTTTTTCATGAATTTACAAATCTGAATCCAAAATGAATGAAAGAAATTATTTAGTTTCAGATCTGAAGAACTTACCTTGTATGGATGGAGAATTTTGGCATTTAAACCATAAGTCTATAACATCTGCATCCAAATCTTGAATCATATAACCTAAATCAAATATTTTCTATTTCTGAAGAATTGGAGGAGAAAGGGAATGACAAGGCTTCCATGCCTACTTATAAAGATATGAGTTTAAGGACTAATCTTATAGGTTCATTTATAGATGTCCAAATAAACCACGTCCATCGGATTTAAAATAATAAAATCGAGACCGTTCGAACAGTATAAAACACGTTCGCTCAACCCGACCTAGGTCGACTCGTACTATGAGCCGGTCGACCCAACCTATTCGTGGTTCGATCCCTGGTTCGACCGATCACAAGTCATAGTCGACTCAAACGTGTGTTAACACATCAGACCACTGTTTTATTGTGTGTTATTAACCTTTTTGAATCTTAGTTTTTAGCATTTTTCTGGTTTCCTGATTTACCATATTTTCTTCCATTTTTGACACACATTTAATTTAAAATTTAAACACACACAATTCTAGAATTAATACACGAATATATTTTAAAAATAATATACTTACACATATTTACACTTATAATTTTTTTTCGACACAAGACTCGAACGTTAATAACTGTTCTGTATGAACTCCATTCGGAACATATTACATATGTAAATAAATCAGAAAATTGATATGAACGCAATAGTTCATGTCTTGTAGCCAAATCCTGACAATTCCAAAAATATCATTTTTAACTATTAATCATTTTTGTTATTATTTTGATTACTTTTATTATTAAAATGTGGGGTGTTACATTCTCCCACCTTTTAGGAAACTTCATCCTCGAAATTTGGTAAGGGTAAAATTATGTAATTCCATGCATAATTTATAATCATCATGAGTACATTCAATTTTGCAGCCATCTATGTATTTGTGTACAGTGCAATACGACAAAAATTCATGAATGCAAAGAATTTCTAAGTGGTACTTCCTATATAAAAGCTCTTTTCTTTCATTTTTTTTTTTTTTTTTTTTTTTTTGAAAACATGATGCATGCAACCTAAATATGCTGGCAATTTCTGCCTGAATGCAATAGTTTTAAAAATAAAAATATCTTTTCATCCAATTTTCCCATACCCTTACTGAATAAGGGAATAGTTCATCAAACTTTTGCATCCAAACTCTATTAACCAGCTTTAAATTTGTGAATTTTAGAAAAACCAATTTTTTTTCTTTGAATTCTAATGTTAGAAAAAGGTAGAAAATAGAAAATTTTATATTTTCCACTTCACTTTTACGCACCTTTTCCCCATACTTGGAACCTTTCCTCGCTACTTTATCAAAATTCCTATTTTCTTTTCCAAGCACAACTTACATAAGAAGAATTTCTTTTTTAATTCCCCAAACTTATTTTGAAAGAATTTATTTTCCCTTTCTATTCTCATTTATTGTAGTTATCGCATTCGTTGTTTTCCATAAATTTTGTTTGTTTTTCTTTTATTTATTCATCTTTCTTATCGTTATTTTATTTACAATATCCTATGTTTTCATTATTCTCTAGTGATCACCACAAACACCTAGAAAGAGAATATCGCAATAAACTATTCTATTTATTCACACTAAAACATAATACTACATAAGAGTGCAAATCTGTACTGAAAGAAAACATACTTTATTGCAATCACTACTAGGTAAAATATACATCTAAAAGTGGCTAACCATTATAACATGGAAGCCTAGGACCATATCCCTATGAACGTCTCTGGATACATAAATTTATTTTAATAATTTAAGAAGAATATAAAATAAAATGTTATAATTTACTTTGGGAAATTTAAGGATTTGATGACATCATCGGTAAGAATATTTATATTCAATAATTTAACTATGAATCTAAATAAAGAATTTAGCAATTTGATAATTACGATAATCATTCAAATAAGAATATAAATCGTTTTAATGTGTTAGTTTTAGCCATGTATTGCTATGTAATTTTTTTTCTTATGTTAGTATGCCTATTTTCGGCAGTAGTCTTACCTACTTTGAAGCTTTGATTTGTTGTGTGTAGTAGATATGCATGTTGTATATCTCTAGAACTCCCTGTATTTACTATTTTTATAATAAAAGTTTTATGGATCACTTTAAAAGCTGATCGACCTTGCCCAATGAAAATAATATAAATGATAAGAAATCATTTTACAAATGTTATAGGGTGATGACACATCAATGGTGAACAAGTTTAATAAAAGAATATACTTGGCTTGAAAATATAAGAAAAGTCGGAATCGCTTTATCTATAGAAATCCTAGATTTCATAAATGATGGATAAATAATTTTTAATAGGGTTATAGTGACTAAATAATCATTTTTTAATATTTAAAAAAAATCAAATGAAGGTGAAACCCTCTCAAACTCTTCCAAAGTTCTTATATCATCGTTAAACGGTTCTATACCAAGTTTAAAGTCAAGGCTAGAAGCTTGGAGACTCCATATAATTTAGGTCGTGGGTATATAGTATGAAGGAGCGAGTTCGAGTTGCTTTGGTGTGATTGTAGAGTAGTTATAGCTGATTTTAGGATAGTTAGAAACCAATCAAAGGTGAGAAACTAAATTTAAACAACATTAACTTTACATAAGTTAATGGTTGTTAAATGAAGTTCAAATGATTGTATTTGTATTTTAAATGTTTCTTATGACGCCATGATGATTTTTTGACAAGTTTGGATTCTTATATGTTTGATTGTATGGATGTTTAACAAGTCACTCTAAATACACGTTGATAAGAACAAAGGAAATCACTTTCCTTTTACTGAATGAAATAGAGATAATAGAATGAGAAAACCTCTCAAAACCTCATTTTAAATGTTTCAAAAATGTTTTATAAACACTCCTAAGTGTTTAAATGAAGTTTAGAAAGAATATGAATTTTAAAGCAATTTTGGTGTATCCCGAATCGTTAACTTGCGATTTCGCTGCTTAAAAATTGAATCTATTGTATACGAAGATATATGAACCCAATTTTTTTTCTATGAATCTGAAAAATAAAGATTTCGTTTGGTAAACATTCAAATTTAACTAAATTTTTGTTTGGAAAACATCGCAGTTTTGCAGTTCAAAATCCAAAAAATGAAATTTTTTAAAATAAAGTTTTAAATTCTAGAAAATTATGGAATAGTTCTTATATATCTTTTAAAAGTGATTTAAATTGGTTATATAAATCTTACAATGATAGAAAAGTCATTTTAATGACTTAAGCATAAATGTCACTTTTTGCTACGCTTTTGCAACACTTTTTCAATAATGACTAAAATGCAGTTTAAACTTAATAAATCCTCTCCAAATCTTTAACGAATGTTTTTAAATGATTAATGAAGTAATCCGGAGATTTATTTGAAGATCTAGAAATAAACTGAAGATGTTAGATAATTGAATCGAATCAAAAAGCTATAATATGCAATTGATTTAATCATGGCTCTAATAAGCCTTTGAGTAAGCTTGATTTTTCTATTTTTGAGATTCGAATTTTGGTGTTTAATCAACGGGATGCTTAGGAGAAACCAACGCCTTGGCTCAGCTGGCCTTTTCTTGGGCAAGGACTAGATAAGGTTGAAATGTCGCGAATGAATTAAGTACAAACGTTCAAATTTTCTAAAGATAAATATATCAGAATTCTCGGAGATGGTGTTGTTGTATTTAGTATCAAATTCCGAGGAGAGAATTCTTACTACCCACAAGAATTTAAAAGGTGCTTACACTGTTATTTAATTGATAATCGGGTTTGAACAAGGAAATTAATATCGAGTAAGATAAGTGTGATTTCTTCTGATCCATTAAAGTAAAACAGACTTACCAACCAAATGACATAATGAAGGAGGTTTAATGATTATATATATGTATATAAATGAAGTGTATTTGAAGTTACACATCCTAAAATATGTTTTTATGAAGTAATAAATTAAGAAATGAAGAACACCCAACACCAATACTACATAAAAACTATTTTTTCAATGATTGATTTGAGAAGATCGGGATTAGATTTGGGTGATTCTATCTGAAAACCACTTTGGATCAGTTAAACGTTTTGATGTAATGAGGAATGAAGACTGGTAAATTATAGAGATTGAATGAAGGGCTGCTACCACTGACCCTTGGGGGATCTTCCCATATTAATGACAATGATTCTGCATTTAGAACTTCGGTCGCTTTGTCCAAACCCAGGACGACTTGTATGGATGAATGTTTGACATTGCGTTTTTGATATGCGTTTGTTGATCTCCATGAAAGTACATCTGTTGGTAGCAGAGAGGGAAACTTCTCTTATCTTAACACCCTTCTTTGAGATGTACGATCTTAGAGGTTACACATTAGTGAAAATCAGTGGTGTGTGTTGAAATTGGCAACATGACATTTAAAGTGAAAAATGTGCTTGAATAAAGGAAATTGTAGATCTCTAAGGCTCAATAACTGGTATTGGCAAAATCTTTGCATGTAGTGAGGTCAGTTCAGATAGCACCCGTGAGGAGACGTTTATCACCTTTCTTGATTGCTTATTATATGTTGAGTAAGTGGTGTATGCTAAGAGGAACCTAAGGGGATTAGGTCGATCACGACCAAGGTGATAACGTATTTGGGCAGTGCACTACCTGGGGAAAAGGTTTATGTAACTGTTCCAGCCTTGCTAGTTAGGCAAAGAAGAGTGCTCCTCAGTGCATCCCTCTAGAGGTGCACTGTACGGAAAGGTAATCCCTTACATTGCCATCGTATGGAATCCATTTCCTTAAGAGCTTGCATAATCTATTGTAGAGCCCCATTAGGGGTGAAGAATTTAATTAGAAATAGTTTCACATATTTCTATAATTTATTTAAATGGGTTTTATCCCGCATGTCATTAAAGATAATATTTGACAATTTTGACGTGGAATGATTTGGTTACCATAAGGCTAAAACTCGTGCCATGTTTATATGATGTCGTGGTCTTGTGAGATACCATTTATTCCAAAATGGAGAATTTAAGTTTCTCACATCAGTCCCATGACTGATTCAGTGTTTTTTTTCCTTTTTTCTTTTTTTTTGCTTAAACTTTAGGTCCCCTATTTTCCGTGGGTAGCCTAAGAGTTCGGGTTTGACTTGGATTAATTAAATGGAGCTTGGAGCTGAAGAATTTGATATCACCACTTTATCCCCATTTTTCCTTTGTTTCTTTGAGTAATTGTAATGACGGGTTTATAACTATCTAGGATGGTTTAATTTCACTCTGATAAGTGAGATAAAATTTTCGCTATAATGATTTTAGATGATAAATAAATATACATTTTCAAAAGATTCCGATGTTTCTACTTTTTCACCTATTTCTTCCTTACCACAAACAACTCGCTTCTCCGGCACTTAGTTTTAAGGTATGTGAATACCGTGGATGTATTAGTATCGATTTCTGAGGATCGAGGAAGCATGTCATTTCATTTCATTTGGTATCAGAGCCTTGGTTTATAGATTACATGGTCGGATTATCATCTGGTGATCATATTAGATGAAATTCATTTGGTATTTGTGTTTCGGTTGAGCGAACACCTAAGCCTGATCTGGTTAAAATTCATCAAAGATAGGGTTAGTAATACCCTATGATGAGTAACTTATTGAAGATAGGATTGGCAATAACCTAGAATGAGTTGAGAATGATACGAGTGTCTGCTTTTAATAAATGGTCTTCTTGATAATGAATAAATTGTGTCTACTTTTAATAAATGATCTTCTTGATAAGGAATAAATTTTACCTAAAGTTTCCCCTCCAAAATTAAGAATATCTTTTGAAAAGGAATAATTAATAACAATAATAGACATTGTAAATTTCACCCTTCTTCTCTACTAGAAATAAGATATAGATCTTATCATTGATAGTTGTCATTTGTCTTTATAGAATCCCAACGGAAAGAAGATCTACAAGAGAGAACCCTCTAAGATAAAGGGGAACAAACCAAATCGAGATCCCCAGTGATATTAGCAGGCACCCCTTCCTTCCATTCTTCAACATTATCTAGAAAGCCATACCTTAAACCATTTGGGTCGTTCCTCAAGAGGATCCTGAGCTCATCATCATATCCAATGATGAGGAACTGACACCGATAATTGAGATCGAAGAGTCAATACTTGTGGAAGCTGAGGAAGAAGAACTTATGGAAGTAGAGGAAGAGGAACCAATAGAAGAACCCATGGAGAAAGAAGAGGAGGATGAAGGAGCAGAGGCCGGGCTCGACAACCCAAATTCTGAATACTATGACTAATGGATGAACGACATCTCTCATGATGACATAAAGAGTATCCAGGAGAGAAACATCATCTGGACAGTGGACAGTGACGAGGTTGAATGACATGATCAGATGGAGTTTGATGAGGCAAAAGAGGTCCCTGAAGAACCAGTCTTAGGACTGCAAAGATAGAAGAAGGGAACATAATGGTCATAAACGCATGGTCGCTTAAAATGATATACCCACCTCAAGAAGAAGGGGATGGAAATGAAGCTGACGATGAAGGAGAGGAAAATGACGTGGATCTAGACACGTCTTCCGAAATAGACTTTTAGTACAGAAGAAACTCCTCTGACTACGACGAATAGAATTCGACTTCCCTTTCGATCTTTGTATCAGTAGGCACTAGTTATGTATCTTTGTTTTTAGGAATTTTGTATCGTTATACCAATAACATTTAAAAGGAAATGATATAGAAATAATTTGGTGTTAATAGAAGGAAATCTTAATGATATATACTTTGCACAAATCCTGCCCTAAACGAAGATAAAACATTGAGAGATAACTTTCCAAAGTTAGGATAAGCTTTAAAATTATTAAACTAAGTAAAGATACATCATTTTCATTTGAATCAATTGAATCCACAACCACTATCTAATGGTTGAAAGCAAAAGAACATTTCAGTAATTTCTACTTAGTATCAATAAGTTTTGCTAGTAGATTAAGTTTTATAAATCTATATCTGAAAATTTAATGAATGGCTAAGCTTTACAATTAATTTCTGTAACAACCCGAATTTTAATAACATGCTATAATCAAAAATCAAGGCAGAAATAAATTTTAAAACCTGAATCAGGGGAAACGGGATGTGCCATTGCGTTCGTCTCGGAAAAATACGCGAAATAGAGTCCGAAATTTTGTAAATCGGAGTCGGTATGACCCAATTATGGCCCGATGATGTTTCAGAAAATTCAAATTTCGAAAACAGATTTGAATTTCAGCCCAATCAGAGTAGGCGGGAAAAATTCCCGCCCAACCCACCAGGTCGACCTGGGGGTCGACACTAGGGTCGACCTTCCAGGCCAGGTCGACCTGGGAGTCGACCTGGGGGTCGACCTGCCCCAGGCCAGGTCGACTCTAGAGGCGACCTGGCGGTCGACCTCCCTGGTCGGGCCATTTTGGCCTGGTGCACCTGCTTGTGTTTTCTGGCTCTGTTTGTTGGTTTCTGACGGAACTTGATGGTTCAGATTCATTTTGGGGTTAATCCTATGGCCTAAACTTGTCCCTAATCCTATAAAAACACCCCTAGACCTACCCTAAACTCACACAAATAAGTCTAGTAACTAAGTGCTGCCAAAATTCTTCTTGATCATGGCCTCCATCTTCATTCATATGAACTTGAGCTTCCAAAAATAGATTCAAGGCCAAAGTGCAATCTTTCTACATCAAACCAAGAGAGTAGAGTTAGCTTTCTTCACCAAATCAAGGGATTTGCTTCTTCTCCAACAAGACAACTTGGAGCTTTGTTTGATTTGAGGATCCCTAGAGCTTCTACAACATCTCTATCTTGTTCTATTGTGTTCTAGTTCTCATAGCCACGCTTAGTAAGCCCTATTCTACTCTTAGATTTAAACTATGAACTTAATATGACATGTAGCAAGTTGAAATGAGACTTTTGTGTTATGCTTGCCTTGGATTTCATGCATAGGTTCATTCATGACCCTTTTGATCTATGTTTGTAGACCTAATGCTTACCTATCATGAATCTAGTACCATTTATGTTGACTTTTGGGTGGAAAGCTATGAGCTTTATGTGGTGATTGTGCATAAATGCAACATAGAACCCTCATGACCTTGGTATTAACTTGCCACGATGGACCTATATGCTAATCACAAGTTTATCACCCTATTTTGCCATACATGTGTAGATTTGAATTGGACCTAAGTGCAATATTTGCCTTGAACCTATCATTGTAGGCATAGATCTATTCATGCCTCTCTTGATTTATGATTGTGGACCTATCATGAACCTAGTACCGTTCATGTTGACCTTTGGGAAAAATGCTATGAAATGGATTATGGCTTATGCATGTTAACAAACCCTAACCCCTCATGTTCCTTAATATGCATATGATGATATTGAACCTATTTGCTATGCACAAGTTAGGATTGTCACCCTATGTCAACTATTACCATGTTACCACCCTATTTGCTAATTATGCTATTATGCATGCTTGAGGCCAAAGCACCCTTATGCTATTATGCATGCTTGAGGCCAAAGCTCCCTTATGCTATTTGATATGTTTGAGGCCAAGTCACCTTTTATGCTATCATACATGTTGAGGCCATATGCTAGTATGTTGAACCCCTTTTTGCCTCAAATATCACCATGTTTAACTTGTGATAGACTTTGCCATCTTATGCCCACCTTGTCATATTCTTATGTTCCCCCTTTTTGATCTATTTGTGTTGATGCGAACTTACGTGCAATGGGGTTACGTTATGGGTTAACTTAAATGACATGAAACATGACTTAAAAATATGACATGTGATTATACTTGAAAACATGAACGTGGATATGACATGTAGAAAACATGAAAGTGGCCAACTCGAGGTTGGGTTGAGTTTGTAGCATAAATCTACCCGGAACCGACCCGCTTAACTAGTGGCTACAAACAATAGGACCCAATGTGAGTAGTTGGTCATATCGCACTTAAAACCCGAGGTTAGACTAGGTTGTGGTGTAAAGCTACCCGGACCCGCCCGGCTTAACTAGTAACCACAACAAAGTCTAATGTGAGAGGTTGGGGTGCATTAAGTTAATTAATGCCACATGGTAGGGTTAAGTCATGGACTACTTGAATACTTAACCAATTAAACACGATGGATTGGTAGGGTTAAGTCATGAACTACTTGAATATACTTAACCAGTTGAACACGATGTATTGATAGGGTTAAGTCATGAACTACTTGAATATACTTAACCAGTTGAACACGATGTATTGATAGGGTTAAGTCATGAACTGCTTGGATACACTTAACCAACTCAATACATGGTTAGGATAGGGTTAACCACACTTAACCCATTTAAAACCCTAGTTACGTGGCCCTTTTCAGCAGTAACCTACTTGGGAGTATCTGGATACCCTGGACTAGGCTAGGGTGGGGCACGATTACTGACTGATTGTAAGAGACCAAAAGAGACGGCTGAATAGTGCACCAGTTAAGTTCAGGCGGACCATGGTCGTGCACATTTAGTCCGGAGTTGAACATGGGCACCGGTAGGTTTAGACTGTGCGTTCTTGAATTGTGTCTGTGGTTTACACCTTAGGGCTGGATACACCTTAGGACTGGATACACCTTAGGGCTGGATACACCCAAGGGTGGACCTTGCACAGTTAACTACATTCCATGATTAGGCCGTATGACACCGATACACGACGAGTTAGGCTTATTGGGAGCCGATCGACTAGACCGAGTAGTTGGACCTTGATTTAGGTCATCTCATGATGTTGGGCCAACTTTGGGCCAAGGGATCATTTCTTGTTTATACTTGACATGGATTAGAATACCAGTACACTTGGTGCAACTTAACCTTGTATATGCGATGCCACACTTGATCTATCTTGTTAACTTTTCACCATGCCAGTTGTCATCCTATGTTTCATCTCTGTTTTACATGTCCAGTTAACTTTATTAGTTTTTATACTAATAGTAGGTAGGACTTACCAGTCTTTTTGACTGACCCGTTTTTTTTTGCCTCTTTTCTTCTGTTCCCCCCCCCCCCCCAGGTTCTCAGGGTGGGAGTACTAGCACCTAGTTTGGATCTTTAGCTTGCTTACTGGATAGCTCATGTACGGTTTGGACTTGAGCTTTGCTATGGCGACACTACTGTTATCTTTGGGGAATACTTTACTTATGTTATTTTTCAGTTTATGTTTTTCTAGACTATGTTTTGTTGGGAAAATGATGACTAAGTACTTTGATGTAACTTGACTATGGTTTTGAAATTGTAATTTTATCCGCTGCTTTATTTACTCTGTTTTACTCATGTGTTCTGTCTTGTGATATCTTCATGCATGTTTACCTTGACCAACACCCCTCCAAAGCCAGTGTACTTGCTTAGAGTGACCTTGGCGGAGGTGGGGTGTTACATTTGGTATCAGAGCATAAGGTTTACGAGATTGAACAAAAGGTTTTTAAAACTTACCTTTTGAAAAACTATTTTCAAAACCAATTAAGTATTTTCCAAGAAAAGTCTAGTTTATTTTAGAAGGCTATTCCCCAAAAGCCATTAGCACTATCCTTTGTTTCCTCGTTCTCAATCTATCTTTTTCTTCGTTTCAGTATGGCCGATAATTTTGCCATTCTGGAGGGCATACCAGTACCTGTTTGGTTTAGAAGGTACATGGAGTCAAGGGCGAATGAAGCCGGCCCCGCGGACATTCCTCCTCCTTCCCCCGTGGCTAACATTCCTCCCCCTCCCGTAGCTGAGGTTCCTCCTCCTCCTCCTCCGCATCCACAAGCGGATTTCGTGAAGATTTGCAAGGACTTTAAGGCGATGGGTGGCAAGAATTTTGTTGGGACAGAGACTTATGTTGAGGCAAGAAACTGGTTAAAAGAAACTGAAGACCTCTTTGCTATCTTTGATATGGAAGACCGTAGAAAAGTTCTGTTAGCAGTATGGCTATTGAAAGAGGAAGCTACATATTGGTGGGTAGTCAACACCACTACTAGGCCAATTCAGAATTGGGATGACTTTAGGAGAAGGTTTGGACTGAGGTTTCTATCATCGACAGAAGAGAACCTTCAGATGGAGAGGTTCCTATCTCCAAAGCAAGGGGACATGACAGTTAGGGAATACGTGGATACGTTTAATCAACTTGCTCGGTTCGGTCTAGACTTGGTTAACACATCTCAGAAAAAGGCCCTACACTTTGCTCTAGGATTGAATGAGCCATTGCGCGGTTTGGCCATGTCCCATATACCCATGGGGGCGACCTTCGAGGGTTTGGTGAATATGGCCCTGCTTCAAGAGGAAGATAAGAGTGGCAAGAAGGAGGTCAAGGCAAATGAGTCTCAAGGCAAGAAGGAAGATTCCGAGAAAGGAGACAAGAACAACAAGAAGGGAAACAAGGGCAACAACAACAACAAGGCAAGAGAGACAAGGAAGTGCAACTACTGTGGGATCATTGGGCACATAGCAAAGAGACTATAAGAAGAAGAAGAAGAGGAAGCTGGGTGTATGCTTTCATTGTGGAGAGTCTGGACACTATAGTAAGGATTGCCCGAAAAAGCGAGAACAAGGGAAAAGGCAAATTAACTCAGCGAGCAGGACCCTCTGGAGGGCAGTTGCAGGCTCTCCTTGCTCTTCCAGCTTTTGATCGAGGTAGTGTTTCTATAGAAAGTCATGTTTACATTTCTGATTTCCCTATTCGTACCTTATTTGATTATGGCGCATCGCATAGTTTTATTTCTGATCTTGTTGAAAATTTGCACCTAAGTACTAGTCTAGTTGAAAATCCCGTTAATATTTCAAATCCGATTGGGGGCTCCACCCATCTATCTGCGATTTGTATGGATTTGAAAATCTCTATCTTGAGCGTAGAATTCATGTGTAATGCTTATGTTCTTGGGTTTATGGGACACGGGTTGATTTTGGGCATGGATTGGTTGTCCAGTTATGGAGCCATTCTCGATTGTGAGCATAGGATAGTGAGGCTTATGACTCGCCTTGGCAATACCCTAGAGATTTCTTGTAAACCTCTGGATCCCATCATGTTATGTTATCTTGAATCCCTCGACTCGTCTATTGACAACCTTCAATCTGTGAGGGTGGTCCGAGAATATCCTGATGTTTTTGATGAGGTGAAGGGGTTACCCCCTAAACGCGAGATAGACTTCCGCATTTATCTGGTTGATAATGCCAAGCCAGTTTCATTGCCTGTTAGGCACATGGCCCCGCGAGAAAGAAGAGATCTTAGCAAGCAAATCAAGGAGTTGCTTGAGAAAAATTTCATTAGGTGAAGCATTTCAGAATGGGGTGCTCCGGTGGTATTCGCTACTAAGGCGGATGGTTCGCTTCGTCTATGTGTTGATTATCGTGAGTTGAACAAGCTGACAAAGAAGAATAGACACCCGTTACCGAGGATTGATGATCTCTTTGACCAGCTGGTTGGTGCTTCTGTTTTCTCTCAGCTCGATCTAGCCACCGGATTCCATCAGCTTAGAGTGGCTGAGGATAGTATTGATAAGACTGCGTTTAGGACTCCAGATGGATTCTTTGAATGGCTAGTCATGCCGTTCGGTTTGACTAATGCACCCGCATACTTTGTTGATTTGATGAGTAGGGTGTTCAGGGAGTTCCTTAACAAGTTTGTGGTTGTTTTCGTGGATGATATTCTGGTCTTCTCTAAGGACGAGGAAGAACATGCTACACACCTCAAGGAGGTTATGGATACGCTTAGAGCTCATCAGTTGAAAGCCAAGTTCTCCAAATGCCATTTTTGGAGAAAGGAAGTTCGGTTTCTTGGACATATAGTTAGGATGAAGGTGTCCACTTAGTTGACCAAACTTTTTGGGCTTTATGGGATATGGGTCATAGTTGATAGACTTATGAAAAGTGCTTATTTTATTCCGGTGCAGAGCAAGAGGACCGCATCATGGCTAGCATCTGTTTATCTTCGAGAGATAGTACGATTGCATGGAGTTCCTTCTAGCATAGTCGGCGATCGTGACCCAATCTTCACTAGCCAATTTTGGAATAGTTTGCAAGAAGCTATTGGAACACAATTGAATCTAAGTACAGCCTATCACCCACAGACGGATGGCCAAAACGAAAGGGTGAATAGAGTGCTAGAAGATATTTTGAGGCTTTGTGTTCTTGACTTTGGTGGTACTTGGGAAGACCACCTTCTTCTTGTAGAGTTTGCTTCTAATAATAGCTATCAAGCTAGCATAGGGATGGCACCATTTGAAGCTTTGTATGGGAGGCCGTGTAAGTCACCATCTTGTTGGTGGGAGACAACAGATAAGCTTATACTTGGGCCCGATATGATACGGGACACATCCGAGAAAGTTGAATTGGTGAGAAGGCAGATGAAAATGGCCCAAGACAGACAGAAATCCTATGCAGACAAGCGAAGGACAGACTTAGAGTTTGAAGTTGGAGATATGGTCTTTGTGAAGGTTTCTCCTTTGCGAAATATGGTTCGTTTTGGAGCAGTTGGGAAGCTGGCACCAAGGTTCGTAGGACCCTTCCCTATTATAGAAGAGTTGGGAAGATAGCTTATAAGGTGGAATTGCCCGAGAAGCTGGCCGGAGTGCACAATGTTTTTCATATCATGCATCTCCGAAAATGCCTACATAAGTCAGCCGAGGTAGTTGAGCCTAGCATTCTTGAAGACATGGAGGTAGGGAAAGAGGCAACCCTGAGGCGAGCTCCGATTCGTATCTTGGGAACGGAGATCAAGAAGCTGAGGAATCGAGAAGTCAAGTTAGTCAAGATTCAGTGGAATGAAGCCGAAGAAGACGCAACTTGGGAAACCGAGGAGAAGATGCGTAGGCTTTATCCTTTTCTTTTCGAGGGTACTTTCTCAATCTCTTTTCCTAGTCAGCATATCTTTCTTTTGCTATCCACGTTTATCTTGTTATTTCGATAATCTTGAGAACCTTAGGTAGGAGCCCTTTGGATGAAACATGTATTCGAAACATGTTATGCTTGATGACTGCAAGTGGTTGCAAGTGTTTGCAAGTGGATACTCGTGGATGCATGATACACGTTAGGCACTAAGATCGGCTCACACACTTTCATACCGCATATGCATGAGTGTTTATGCTTATTCATGGATGAAACTTGTATGCTATCACATGGATGTTGCATATGGATGGATGTTATGTGCACTCATGTAGAGATTATAAGTTATGTTAGGAATTTGCATACATATGGACGCATTTCACAAACATATTTTGCATCAAGGAGGTTTACTGAATCAGTAACCGCCTGATCTTCGCATTAGATAGGTGCATATACACACACTTTTGCATATGTTCATACAGCATTAGAAATCTTTTAAGGACAATGATTACTTGTGGACGATGTTTTGAGTAGATGGAAGATGGATGGTAGGATACGTTCTACCTAACTTGGAGATTTCGGGGACGAAATCGTTTAAGGTGGGGAGAATGTAACAACCCGAATTTTAATAACATGCTATAATCATAAATCAAGGCAGAAATAAATTTTAAAATCTGAATCAGGGGAAACGGGTTGTGCCATTGCGTTTGTCTCGAAAAAATATGCGAAATAGAGTCCGAAATTTTGTAAATCGGAGTCCGTATGACCCAATTATGGCCCGACGAAGTTTCAGAAAATTCAAATTTCGAAAACAGATTTGAAGTTCAGCTCAATCAGAGTAGGCGGGAAAAGTTCCTGCCCAACCCACCAGGTCGACCTGGGAGTCGACCCTAGGGTCGACCTGGGGGTCGACCTGCCCCAGGCCAGGTCGACTCTAGAGTCGACCTGGCGGTCGACCTCCCCGGTCGGGTCATTTTGGCCTGGTGCACCTGCTTGTGTTTTCTGGCCCTGTTTGTTGGTTTCTGACGGAATTTGATGGTTCAGATTCGTTTTGGGGTTAATCCTATGGCCTAAACTTGTCCCTATTCCTATAAAAACCCCCCTAGACCTACCCTAAACTCACACAAATCAATCTAGTAACTAAGTGCTGCCAAAATTCCTCTTGATCATGGCCTCCATCTTCATTCATATGAACTTGAGCTTCCAAAACTAGATTCAAGGCCAAAGTGCAATCTTTCTACATCAAACCAAGAGAGTAGAGTTAGCTTTCTTCACCAAATCAAGGCTCCAACAAGACAACTTGGAGCTTTGTTTGATTTGAGGGTCCCTAGAGCTTCTACAACATCTCTATCTTGTTCTATTGTGTTCTAGTTCTCATAGCCACGCTTAGTAAGCCCAATTCTACTCTTAGATTTAAACTATGAACTTAATATGACATGTAGCAAGTTGAAATGAGACTTTTGTGTTATGCTTGCCTTGGATTTCATGCATAGGTTCATTCATGACCCTTTTGATCTATGTTTGTAGACCTAATGCTTACCTATCATGAATCTAGTACCATTTATGTTGACTTTTGGGTGGAAAGCTATGAGCTTTATGTGGTGATTGTGCATAAATGCAACATAGAACCCTCATGACCTTGGTATTAACTTGCCACGATGGACCTATATGCTAATCACAAGTTTATCACCCTATTTTGCCATACATGTGTAGATTTGAATTGGACCTAAGTGCAATATTTGCCTTGAACCTATCATTGTATGCATAGATCTATTCATGCCTCTCTTGATTTATGATTGTGGACCTATCATGAACCTAGTACCGTTCATGTTGACCTTTGGGAAAAATGCTATGAAATGGATTATGGCTTATGCATGTTAACAAACCCTAACCCCTCATGTTCCTTAACATGCATATGATGATATTGAACCTATTTGATATGCACAAGTTAGGATTGTCACCCTATGTCAACTATTACCATGTTACCACCCTATATGCTAATTAAGCTATTATGCATGCTTGAGGCCAAAGCACCCTTATGCTATTATGCATGCTTGAGGCCAAAGCACCCTTATGCTATTTGATATGTTTGAGGCCAAGTCACCTTTTATGCTATCATACATGTTGAGGCCATATGCTAGTATGTTGAACCCCTTTTTGCCTCAAATATCACCATGTTTAATTTGTGATAGACTTTGCCATCTTATGCCCACCTTGTCATATTCTTATGTTCCCCCTTTTTGATCTATTTGTGTTGATGCGAACTTACGTGCAATGGGGTTACGTTATGGGTTAACTTAAATGACATGAAACATGACTTAAAAATATGACATGTGATTATACTTGAAAACATGAACGTGGATATGACATGTAGAAAACATGAAAGTGGCCAACTCGAGGTTGGGTTGAGTTTGTAGCATAAATCTACCCGGAACCGACCGGCTTAACTAGTGGCTACAAACAATAGGACCCAATGTGAGTAGTTGGTCATATCGCACTTAAAACCCGAGGTTAGACTAGGTTGTGGTGTAAAGCTACCCGGACCCGCCCGGCTTAACTAGTAACCACAACAAAGTCTAATGTGAGAGGTTGGGGTGCATTAAGTTAATTAATGCCACATGGTAGGGTTAAGTCATGGACTACTTGAATACTTAACCAATTAAACACGATGGATTGGTAGGGTTAAGTCATGAACTACTTGAATATACTTAACCAGTTGAACACGATGTATTGATAGGGTTAATTCATGAACTACTTGAATATACTTAACCAGTTGAACACGATGTATTGATAGGGTTAAGTCATGAACTGCTTGGATACACTTAACCAACTCAATACATGGTTAGGATAGGGTTAACCACACTTAACCCATTTAAAACCCTAGTTACGTGGCCCTTTTCAGCAGTAACCTACTTGGGAGTATCTGGATACCCTGGACTAGGCTAGGGTGGGGCACGATTACTGACTGATTGTAAGAGACCAAAAGAGACGGCTGAATAGTGCACCGGTTAAGTTCAGGCGGACCATGGTCGTGCACATTATGTCCGGAGTTGAACATGGGCACCGGTAGGTTTAGACTGTGCGTGCTTGAATTGTGTCTGTGGTTTACACCTTAGGGCTGGATACACCCTAAAGTGGACCTTGCACAGTTAACTACATTCCATGATTAGGCCGTATGACACCGATACACGACGAGTTAGGCTTATAGGGAGTCGATCGACTAGACCGAGTAGTTGGACCTTGATTTAGGTCATCTCATGATGTTGGGTCAACTTTGGGCCAAGGGATCATTTCTTGTTTATACTTGACATGGATTAGAATACCAGTACACTAGGTGCAACTTAACCTTGTATATGCGATGCCACACTTGATCTATCTTGTTAACTTTTCACCATGCCAGTTGCCATCCTATGTTTCATCTCTGTTTTACATGTCCAGTTAACTTTATTAGTTTTTACATGTGAAGCTTCTTAGAAACGTTTTATTCATATTAGAGATTTATAAAATTTAGAATCTAAACTAATTGATTTAAAATGGCTATATAAGCTAAGTTCAGTACGCTATGGATGGCCTATGGTAACCCTAGAGAAGTGACGCGGTAGGTGCCAAAAAGTGTTGCTATACGCAAAAAATGATCTGTGGCAACACTTTTTTGGGGTTGCCTTTTGCCGCGTTGTCTTAGAGTCAAAGGCAACGCCTTTGCGACTCAATGGCAATATCGGTACAGGCGTTGCCACAGGTACCAATACAACAACAAAAAATCCTTTCGCAACTGCCAAAAATAGTTGTAATATGTCTAGTACAGCTAGCAATTGTAATAAAGTCAACCTTTTTTACAACTGTTTCTAGCAGTTGTTAAAATTTGTTTTACAACTGCTAAAAATAATTAAACCTCAACTGCGATTAATCCAAATTTTCATGATATTATAAATATAACTGCTATTTCACTAAAAACAAACATAATTTCTCACATTAAAAGAAAAACAATTCAAGTTTACACCAACTTCATTACAGAAAATAACTGAATTCATTACATATGTCAATAATTACATACAAATGTCAATAAAAGTACAACACAAGCATTGTAATATGCACTACTAGATTGCATAATCTGAAGGTACAAAGGCAAATTACCATTCGGGTTTATCACATAAGAGCGTGGAAAGAGCACAGATAGGTGGAGCGCATTGGCCGACCGATGGCAATGCCTTCTGAAGCAATCTCGGCTCTAGGAAACAACCAGTTGTGTGTTGCTAATTAATGCTCCTTAAAAGAGGGGAAAGAAGCAAGTTAAGTTTAATAATTTCTTTGTAAATAAAACCAAAAGTAGCTTAAACTACTTGAAATTCAATAGGTGAGATTCCAAATTTAGTTGTTATTTGTATGTTGACAATAAATATGTAGATAAGTATATACGTTAAACCGTTGGAGTGACTTTTACTATCCTATATGCTTCCGATTTTGGCATTACTGTCCGATGCAGAATTCAGTCTGCAATTGGCAATCTCTCTTTCAACAATGTTGTTGCTTCCTCCACCTCCTCAGCAGAAAACTTGTGCTCCGAAACAAAAACTAAACAATAATTAAATAATGTTCATCCTATTAAAATCAAAAAATAAACAACTCGATTAAGAAATATCAGCTTACACCAAAGGTCATTTGGAGAATCTCATCATCAAAACCTCGTACCAAGTCGTTGATGCTGGAGTAAGCTCCAACTAAAGCACCCTACAAAAGAGTACAACTATGATGATTAAGCACTTAAATAGTAAGTTATCGTCACACGCATTTGAAGTTTGAAGAAATCGACAGTAAAATATTGCCTATACAAGCACAGGTTTTGTCTCTTCCCTCATTTCATGTTAAGTATCATTTACTCATGTAGTATATGAACTTAATAAAGAGTATAACTGTACAAAATCCGGCCATATAAGTTAAACTAGACCAGTCATCAATATAATCAAAAATAAAGAAAGAATTCTCACAAATCATTGCTAATGGAAGGATCCATTCAGGAATACTACTGCTGTAGTGACTGAAAGCACATTGTCCATTTGTACAAATTTGAATTGTTTGTTGTAACCATTCTCATCAAAAACTAATTTACATGTCAAGACTGCACATATTGATGAAACAATATCTCCAACTCCAATGCCCCCAACAGATTTTGCTAAGTTCTTCGAAGGAAATAAATACCAAAAAGGACAGATTAGAACTATTTCATATGCGTTTTAAACATAGATGGCAAAGTAGAGAAATTAGTCACCTGTAGTCTTAAGCAATGACAACTGGACTGCAGATCAGATTGATAAAATCCACATTGTATTAAAATAAGAAGTAAGCATATATAAGTTTGTAGTTTGAAACATTCTGTCAAAACAGTGATTATGGAAAAAATATACAAAACTTCCTATCAGACATTGCAAGTAATTGATGATAGAAAATTATGGAAAACAAATATAAAAAATTTAACTACATGCACATGATTAAAATAGGATAATATACAAATATGTGAGTTGTTGTACATGCACACGATTAAAATAGCTTGAATGTTCCTAAGATATAGGAACTTAACTACAGCAAAGCCAATGAATTGCTTAATTGCACATCATGTTGGATAAGGACACGATAAAGCACGCATGTCTCTGTGATGGAAGGGCCTCGATGTGCTTGAGTTAAATAAAATACATAGCTTTCACTAAGATTAACGAAATGAAGCAACCACATCCATTGAAATCAATTGTTTCCGGCATCACTGTTGAATAACGCTGCTTAGTAGATATACCTAAACCAAAAACTAACATTTTTATATGTGAATCAAGTTTTATATATTTGTTTTAGTCCATTGGGTTAGTTTTAGTAGTATAATAACATAACATAGAAGGCATCACCCACATCCTTAAAAAAGGAAAGGCCTATGACAACAAGAAATTGGAAAAAAATGTAACAACCCGGAAATGCGAGCCAATTTAAAAATTTTATTTTGGCAATTTTAGCGAATTTTGAATATTTAAAATGAACTATTTTGAATAATATCGACGAAAAAAAATTATTTTGAATAGAATAGAAAGTATATATTTATATAGATCGCCGTTCGAATATAAATATTTATTTTAAATTGTAAAAGGAATTGAAAATGGCGCGGTAGTTCGATAATTCGATTTCAAAATTCAATTGAACATACCGGGTGCAAAATAAACCGGATTTTAGCGAAACCAAAAGTCTTTGAATCTATGTGAGAATATCTTTCCAACGAATCCGAAAAATCGAAATTTCATAGCGGGGATAAAAAGATATGTCCAGTTGAAAATTCTGAATAGTCGCTATGGAATTCAGACCCTTAAAAATGGAAATTTAGCAAACGACCTCGGTTTTAGACGAAACCTCTTTTGTTGGATCCGTGATGTCAAATTATTGCCAGATTCCAATTTTCATAATTTTTCGAATTAATATGTGAGCGTGGCAAAGGAAATCGCGTTTGACCAGTTTTAGTTGATTTTAATCGACTGGAAAATGGCTATTTTTCCAACGGTCTCAGAATTCGACGAAACTATTTTTGTTAGGACCGTATCATCAATACGAAGCTAGAAAATATTTTTCTGAAATTTTTCGAGTCTGTATGTGACCCCGGTAATTTGAAATGTACGTTTAAATTTCAGTATAATGATTTAAATGTAAATTCAACGGAAACTGATCGAAACGATCGAATCAGCTTACGGTACATATCCCATTGTGTTCGGAATGGGGGTAAATAACTAAGGACGACAGTCGGTGGGTTCGATTTTGAGTTCGAGAACAAAAGTTGCTTTTTGAAATTAATTAAATAAATAAATAATATAAACCCTTTCTCTCCTATACCCTCCAGCCCCCCCCCCCCCCCCCCCAGGTCAGTTAGTTTAAATCGAAAAAAAAAGAGATTGCCATCGCGCTGAGCGTGACGACGCTGCCACTCCGCCACCGCCCAAGCGGCGCAGCCGACCTCCACCCCGCCCACGCGCCACCCTGCTCTCCTCCTCCACCCTCGTTGCTCCCTACTCCTCCAATCGGTGCTCCAAGAAACCCTAGCCCCCTTAAAACCCCGCCACCCCCTTTTAGCCACTGCAGGCTCCAACGACGAGACCCCTTCGCCTCCTTCTCCTCGCGCAGCATCACCGACCCCCCTGACCCGAAACCCGCCTCTGCCCTAGCCACGCTCCACCACCCATCGCCGACCCCCCTGGTTCATCCTCCTCCGCCTCTTCTTCTCCTCCTCATCGAAACCCCTTCAGCTCCTTCCCCGTGGCCTCCTCCTCCATAGTAGAAGCATCGCCACCAACAACTAGGGCTGCCACCAACTGTCAGAGACCCCGACGCCTCAACAAACTCCTGTAGCACGCCCCCTTTCCATTTCAAATGGCTACGGGCAACGAAAGTGACAAAAGGCGAGAACAGTGATGATTCCCTACATTGGAAGTGTCGTGAAGTTGGGATAGCTTTGGTGAGAACTTCTCACTTTAACTTTTCTTTTCTAGTTATATAAATATATACTAGGATGCAGACGGTGTTTAGTAGCACCCGACACCATCGTCCACAGACCATGGACTTGTTTGTTTGGTTGTGTAGTTGGTTAGATAATTTGATTTGAATTTGATTGTTTGGTGAAATGGAATGGATCTGACTGATATGTGTATGGCGTGGGCCATTATTAGACCGGGGATAAGGCTAGGCCTTGTCCCGTTTCTAGTATCGTGTCGTTATGCCGCCGAAATTTTCAAAAATAAGTTAGAAATATAAAGATATCATTTTATTTAATAAATGAACCGAATAGAATATTCATAGGTTGAATAAAATAATTTGGTCATTAAAAATATAATTTTTAACGTGAACGTGAAATAAAAAATATATTCATTTACAAACCGGACGGTTTGTATATGTACACCTATTTGAAGGACATTGATTGGAACGATAAATTTTACACATCGCCCAACTGCACAAATAAAATCTGTGTTAGATTGTTTGAAACCCCACACGGGTATTGAGATAAAATATGGCATACACCAATCCCAGTAATTAGTTGTATGTCGATCGATTGATTGACAGACTGTTATAAGCGTTAGATATCTATATTTGACGCTTATACAGTGTAGTGCACTTTGGATGATGGTTGATTAATTATCGTTGCTATTATATACATGTGTTGCACGGAATCCATATAATTAACTTTATATGGTGATTGATTGGGCCTCATTCCAATTGGGAAAATAAAGAATATTATAAAATAAAGGTTCATGTGTTGACAGTACTCATCCATTGAGATTAGTCATGTGTTGAACGAAATATTTTTACAATAAAATTTGCATCATTATCATATATAAAATTAGAAACTAACTGGAAAATAGATAAGATGAGTGGTTTCCTGGATATTGATCTGATGTTGGTTTCGTCCTTCGGGGTTAATATTTGGGGAATTGTTCTCTTGCTAATTTACGATTAGCGACTGCTGAATTGGAATGAGGCGTATGTTGTGTTTGTGTAACATTTGTTTATTATATACGCGGGTCATTCAGAAAGGCCGGGTTTATACCCATTTTGAATAACCGATTCGACGATATGTTGAAGATGAAGACGGTGATTGAAGACCAGAAGTCTTCACATCGTTTGGGTGATTACTGATGATCTTGATTGGGCTATACACCCAAGATGAGGGAATCAGTTGGTGGTCGTCCAGACGTACTTGGAGATCGATGGATATGCGAGGAAAGTGCCTCCGGTTTCGTTCAGACCCAGAACGAACTTGTAAATGGACTGTGTGTCTGACATTGGATTTTATTTTGTGTTGATTGATCTCCATTAAATATACATCTGTTTGGCGGCGGAGAATTTATTCTCTTGCTTAACGCCCTTTTCTGAGACGTACGAGCTCAGAGGTTGTATATCGATGGACATCAGTCGCATGGCATGAATTGCCTGTGTGGCACGCCTAAGTGGCAATTAATCAAGGCTTCTGTTGAAAAGCAAAGTCTTGTAGTTGATGATTAAAGCACGGTCTACGTGGCAGCTTTGTGTATAACGTGAATTCGCGAGCCTCACACCTCGGTACGAGTCAAAAACGGGATAAGGACTGCAGGGAGAGCACGACGTTTCTTTCTAGCTTTAGTGGTGTCAGTGACTTACCAATCCCGACATTTATATACTTTTCACCTATGTGGTTGTTGGATGAGCCGCCTCGATTTTAGGTCTGTAAGGACCGGGAAACGTGTGTTCAGGAATTGCCAATCCTCAAACGTAAGAGAGGAACGGCCCTGAAGCATTCAGGGATTACCCAGAGTGTGTAGTCCCGAGGCATTTGCTATAGTGTCTCGAAGCGGAGAGGAGCTTGCCCCTTGCCTCGACCCATGACGGAAATCAAATTTCCAATACGTGTATCTCGGTTTTATTTGTAGAGCCTAGTATGGTGACATAGTAGCATGGGATACTATGCCGTCTATGATTGATATTTATGATTGAAATTGTTTTGACACTATACACTTATTATAGTATCAAATGATTTGTTCTGAACGTACCAAACATGTTTGCCTATTATAAGGGAAAACCCTATCCTCCGGCTTGCGTTGCATTGTGTGATAGGACCTGGGTCTTATAATAGCTTTATTTTTCGAAAAAGCATTGCGTTGTTTATTGATATGCACTGGTATTCTTGGGAGGAAACCCGTTCCGTGTTATACGGCATGGTCCCTTGAATTACTCTCTTTTAAAGTAAAGTTTTAAATAACTGTTTTAGTTCTCACACCAGTCACATGACTGACCTGGAGTTTATTGTTTTAACCTAAACTCTGGGTGCCCCAATTTTCGACACGGGCAGCTAGTAGTTTTGGTTTTGCAGATTTATATTCATAGGATCCTGATCTACAGCTGGGACGATGCTCGGAAAGCTCTGTATCCATGTATTACTTTCAGTTGTGCTTTATATTATTTTTCCGCTACTATGTAATTTATTGTAATCTCTGATATTTATCGAATGTATATTTATTCATACTCTGTATATTCTTGTATTCTGATGGAATTGTTGTAATAAGCAATGAAATGTTCTTCTGTTTGCGTTCTATTTTGTTGTGTTCTCAAGGTAATCCGGGCCTTCCTTTCCGGGGAAGTTACAAGCTATCACAGTTGGTATCAGAGCTTTGGTTTACAGAGCTCGAGAACAAGACACATTAGAACCATACGAAAGAATTCATCAGATATTGGATTAGTAATATCCAATTAGAATGACTTGTTGGAGATAGGATCAGTAGTATCCTAGAACGAGTGTGAATAGCATATTTTTCAAAATGAAAACAATATTGTTTCGAAAATTTAAACCAGTTTATACGTATTTGAATATTTATTTATATTGAATTTGGACAATCCAATATATAAAGATTTTGCATATACGCGTCATGAACGTATATTCGAAGTTTAATATACTGGATAGATACAGAATCACATTCTAGACACCCGGAAATGATTCTGATGATTGATATATCATCATCAGAATTTGTGTTCGTGTTTCGAAAGTGTGATATCTATATATTTCCATAGACTGGTGTGAGAACCAAAACTTACACAGATTTATTTGTTGTGATTTGGCATCAAAAACATGATTTTAGATTATATATTAAAATTATGAATTTGAAACGTTAATCCACTAATTGATTGATGTTTGTGTTGTTTATTTATTTGTTTGATAATTTTGAACCATTACGCCTAATAGAATCAAATATTGAACTGTATTGAAAATTGGTCACACTTGCTTGCATATACATGTACTTACATTGAACAGGTCATAGCAAGGAGGCTAGAGCCGAAGAATAAAATTTGTTTGCCCGACAAATAGGTACATGTTTACTATAATTTACTGTTTTGTTTGGGTGATGATGATTCTATGAGCCGATTGGCTAGCCGCTTGGCTTTTTCTTTTTCTTTTTGATATCAGAAGGCCTGTATGGCAATTTCGGGATTTTCCCGGTGCTCCCGGTGCAGGGGAGGTTATGGCGAAATTTTTCGAAAATTTAGGATGTTAGCCGAATTTTTGAAAAATTTGAAAAGTTAAAGAACTTAAGCCGTAGTCAAAATACTGAAAGTTGAGTTGATTAGTAAAAAAACTTTTGGCTTCGTTCCTTTTCGAGGACGAAAAGTTTTAAGTGGGGGAGATTGTTTTTTGAACAAAAAATGTGTGGTCTTCCAAAAGGAAGAGAGCACACATATATATAATAAAAATAAAATGATACAATATCCAAATACAGACCCAAAACAGGAGACTCAGATAGTAATGTAAGGGATAATAGATAGATGAGTTCCGGCAAGGCCACCACCCATCATACTTCATTATCGAATTTCGGCAAGGCCACCACCCGATAAGAAGTATATCTATTCCCAAACATATATCAATCTAAGTACAAACACTCCTACTCCTCATACAGCAATATATCCAAAGCAATCCAAAAATGGTCAAATCCCAACAGCAACCCCAAAAAGCTCCACAGTTACATCTACTACCTGTAACCTGAAAAACTAAAACAATATTATCAGTAACCTACACATATATATGAGTATACGCCTATATATATAGTGTATGAATATATAGGCATATATCCATATATACATGTATAAAGAGAATAACATAAGAAACAAATAAGCAAGAGAAAAAAGCCCATCCAAAAAAGAAATCAACATCCCAGACGAGGTCTATTGTATCTAAAATAGCTATTAATACAAATGAATAAACTTAGATTACATCTAACCTTAAACAAATAACGCCCAAATTGTAAATCACCAAATGGTTTATGGTGCGAATTAGACATCCAGAATAGACAGAAATTTACTATGTTAATGATTAGGTTATCCTTAGATACAGAGCTTGAATGAAAGATTCTCTGATTCCTCTCAACCCAAATAAACCAACTTGTGAATATTACTAAAGAATCCAATATGTGCTTCTGTTTGGAATTGTAACGTAATCTGTGACAATTCCAATAATCAGTACAACTACTAAAGGAATTAAAACAATCAAAAGTAAAAATCCTTATAATCATATTAAAAATAGAAAATGTAACATAACAAGAGAAAAATAGATGATCAACATCCTCCTCTCCAGTATAACAAAAACAACACTTTACATCAAAAATAATATTCTTCCTTTTTAAAAGCTCAATTGTATTAAGTTTCTTATGAATGATTAACCACATTAGAAACTTAGCTTTAGATGTTGAATTAGATTTAATTTAAAGGGATATAATGAAATACCAGAAAAATTAATAAATCTATACATAGAATTAACAGTGTAAACTGAGCTCTTATCTATACCCCAGCTAATAGAATCACCATTCTCGTCCAAGTGATATAATGTTAACTTGGCTTTAAGTAAGGCCAATTGTCTTAATAAATCTTCTTCTAAAATATTATCGAAGGCGAATACCCACGGAGGATCTAAATCTGCTTTGTAAACGTCCTTAATTAAAGCATTTTTAAATCTACTACTGTTAAAAAGCTTACTAAATTCAATTTTTAGCGGTAATCTTGAAATCCAAGCATCGTGCCAAAAATAAGTAAGGTTTCCAGAATGAACTAACACTTTGCATCCTAAATTAAAAAATTCAAAACAATTCAAAACGGACTTCCAAAAGTGAGATAATCTGTTATCCCAACCACCACTATTTCCTATTTAAAATTCTCCTCTAGAATGATATGATTTGGAAACGATAGACTTCCAAGAAGCCTTCACTCCTGGACATCTATATTTCCATAACCATTTAGCGAGCAGGGCAGAGTTAAAATTAACTAGATTTATAATCCCCAATCCCCCCTCCTTCTTGGATTTACAGCACATGTCCCAATTAACTAAACATTTATAACCTATACAACTAGAATCTCCATTCCAAAGATAATTACGCCTAATCCTATCTATTTTCTCAATAACCCATTTAGGAAATCTATGAACAGCCATCCAATAAGAGGGTATAGACGATAGAACCGAATTGACTAGAACTAATCTTCCTGCTCTAGATAGGAACCTATTGTTCCAGCTAGATAGTCTATTACTAATCTTATCAATGATGACTGTCCAATCTTCCTTCTTAAGCTTTGAAGGTCTTATCTTAAAACCTAAATAATCAAAAGGAAATTTCATAATCGAACAGTTCAAAGTGCTAGCTACCAAGGTCTCAACATTGTTAAAATCATTAAGGACCATCACGGCACTTTTATCAAAATTAATTCTAAGACCAGATAACATCTCAAAACAGTAAAGAATAAACTTAAGAGCAATAATATGTTCAGGTAGATGGGAAGAAAATAATAATGTATCATCTGCAAATTGAAGTATCGATAATTCATTATTATATTCCTCATTCCCAACACTACCTAGGACACCTAATCTCCCAGCTCTCTTAATAATTCTAGAGAAGACATCAACCGCTAGGTTAAACAGAAAAGGTGATAAGGGGTCACCTTGTCTAAGTCCCCTCTTGGATTGTATCTTTTTACCCACTACCCCATTCACAACAATGTTGGAACAACCAGACCTAAGCAATAACAAGATCCAGTTAGTCCATCTAATACTAAAACCCCTAGCGAGACATAATTCACATATAAAATCCCAATCAATTGAGTCAAATGCCTTCTCAAAGTCTAACTTCAAAATGGCACATGATATATTATTCTTACAGCAGACATTAATATATTCCTGCACCGCCACCACTCCATCCACTATATTTCTTCCTTTAATAAAAGCGGTTTGAGAGCCATCGATAAGGTCATTCATCTTGCTACTAAGCCTATTCGCTAGGACTTTTGAAATGACCTTAACAGAAACATTTATAAGAGAGATTGGCCTAAAATCCTTAAGAGAATTGGCTCCCTCTCTCTTATGAATAAGGATGACATTTGCAAAATTGAAACTACCTAAACGCAATTCACCACTATAAAATTCATTAAATAAATCAATAATATCGGACTTTAAGATTTCCCAAAAATGTTTGTTAAAATTAACGGAAAAACCGTCAGGCCCCGGAGCTTTGTCACTAGGCATATCACTAATTGCCTTCCAAATCTCCTGCTCAGTAAAAGGTTCATCTAAACTATCAAGATTGATCCTAGATTCATATGGATATAGATCATTCCATCTGACATTTGTTCTTCTCTTAATCTTTGAACCAAAAATCTTTTTATAGTAACTGGTGAAAGCTTCATTTAAATCCTTTTGTTGAGTCAATTCCACATCATTAACAATAACAGAATGAATCATATTATTGCGTCTCCTTTTATTCGCCACACTGTGAAAAAAATTTGTGTTATTATCCCCTTCCTTAATCCATTGCACACGAGATCTTTGCCTCCACATAACCTCTTCTTTTTCTAAAACCAGTTTGAGGTCATGTTTAAGGTTACAATATTTGTCCTTCTCAATGGAATTAAGGATCCTCGACTCACTAATTTTATCTAAGTCTAACAACCCACACATAATCTTATTCTTCTTAATTTTTACACTACCAAAGACGAATTTATTCCATCGCTTAAGGAAAAATCTTAACTTACCTAACTTAGCAACAAAGATCTTCGCACTATTACCATTATATATTCTATTAAAGTAAAACAATGACTTCCATTTTACAGAAACAAGATTAGTGAAACTGGGATCAAGCAACCACATCTTCTCAAATTTAAAACTACTACTAATAGAGATATCCGAATCAAACGTTAGGATGATAGGACAATGATCAGAATGTAAAAAAGGTAAGCCCTTAACTCTACAAATCGAATATCTATCCTCTACCTCAGAGCTAATAAAAAATCTATCTAGTAGAGCAAAAGAAGGGCTATCTCGGACATTCGACCAAGTGAACAATCTATTACTCAAAGAAATCTCTATTAAGTTATTATCCAGGATGAAGTCATTGAATTCCTCCATATCGGAGAAATCACCTTCACTAGGAGATCTCTCACCTAAAAACCTAGTGACGTTGAAATCCCCCCCCCCCCCCCCCCACAATCCATAGATTTGGTGAAAGATTCCTAAAATTAGAACATTCATCCCACAATACTCTCCTCTCAATCTTTGTGTGAGGACCATATACATTAGTGATACCCAATGAAGAATTATCAGTAAGAGATGCCAAAATAATGTGTAAAGAATGTAAATTAGGAAACTCATTTACAAGTCTATATTGGTTATCTTTCCAACCAATCATCAGACCCCCAGCCGTACCGATAGGCGGTAAGCATGCCCAATTACGGAAAAGGGATCCACCTAGCCTAACATAAAAATTAAAATCAAGGCATTCAATTTTTGTCTCTTGAAGCATTACAATGTCAATGTGATAATCTCTAAAGAAAGCCCTAACTTTAGCACATTTTTTAGGATCATTTAGACCCCTAACATTCCAGCTAACAATCCTCATCTACTCAAAGAGGAAACCCTCTCTAATTCCCTACTCTTAATGTAATCAGTATCTAACTCAATATCAGAAAAAATAAAAGCTGTGTCATTGGCGAGCTGAAACAACTGACCAGTCGACAGATTATTCAGTGCATAAGGTGAATAATCACTACCATAAACAGAAGTCATACCTGAGCCCAGATCCGAAATACTACCACTAGTATTCGATCTCGAGGACCTACCTCGAAAAGAAGAGGAAATAGCTCTGATCCTCGCACTGTGACGAATCAATCCCGAACTCGGGACTACTCTCCTACGCCTCTTTCTCGTAGGCGAAGAAGAAGATATATGTCCACTGTGAAAAACATCCCCACTAGACCCCATCAAATTACTACTCGAGCATCCATAATCACCTCCAGGAATAGTCAAACATGAAAGTTCAAAATCCCTTCTAAAGATACTATAGCTCGGCCTCAAGTGTAAGGACATAAACTTCACAGTCGAATCACTCAACACCACCGAACATAAATTATTAATCCACGAAATGATGATTTCTCTCGCTGAACAGTCCAGACTGAAATCCAATCTCGCACCTATATAATCCCCCGAAGCTGAACTACCAGTGTCAAAACTGAAAACTAAACAATCATCACCAGTCAAACCCTCTTCCACTATCCTTCTGTCCAGCCTGACCTGACCCATCCATCCATTCCCATCCAACCTACCATATCCACCACCAGGAAGCTTTAATACCTGCTCTTCATTTTTCAGAACATCATGGGAGATAAGTCTTTGCCCTTTGACCTTACGGTTTTTCAGAGTCTTCGCCTGCATCAGACTACCACATTTTAGCCTATTTACTTTAAATCCCTTCCTCGAAAAAAGGACAGTCTTCTCGTTGGCTTCCATTAATGGCTCTTCTACCTCCTCTGTTCTTAAAACTGACTCAACATCACTATCCTCCAATGGACTGAAACTATTTGATAGGTTCACATCCTCCGCCACGAACCAGTCAGCTTCCACCGTCCTACTATCTATCTCAATGCCACCAACAGAATAACCGCACCCATCCTCCTCCTCCAACCCAGTCTTCACTTCCAAAGTCCTACCATTAATGAACAAGCTCTCCTTTAACCCAATATCTTCACTGAGATTCATGCATGACTGAACGCATGGATCAAATAGAATAGGATCACGACACGGCCATAACCCACAGAACTCAACCCCAACCATCATCTCTCTCTCAAAATATCTCTCACCATCATGATACAAACCTAACATTGCAAACCCACCTCTCTCCGACTGAGACTTCATACACATATCAGCTTTAATAGTATTGTCACAATATTGCTCATATTGTAAGTCAATATCACTATGCTCCATATTGATAACAGTATTTACGATATCAAAATGCTCAAGTATCTCATCCAATAATTTGAGTACTAACAATTTATACCTGGCATTCGAGTCAAAATAAAATCTTCTCAGTTTGGTGAGATTCAGACTAAATGAAAAAGCATGTTCTTTTCTGGACTTCGGTCTAGGTAACGGAGGCTCAACATCGACCATATCAATGCTCATATTCCAGAGAATACCATCCACAATTCCTTCTAAATTCCAACCCATTACCAACATCAAATAAGCCCCATCGCTCTCGTTATCATTAAAGTCCAACACAAACAAATCCAGAAAGTTTATCATTTTCAGACAAATCCTCGAACAATTGAAGTGCAGCAGTTCCCAGACCGATCTACCTTTAAAACTTTCAGAACAACTATTCTTTCGGTGACCCACTCCACCACATCTAAAACAACGCAATCTGTTTCTACAAACCTTCGCAAGATGTAGCGAATCACCGCATCGAAAGCATCGTCGAACACCATCTTTTTTCCTGACATCTAAATTATTTGACTCTCTCGAATTCCAATTATGCATTTTAGGCGAAGGCAACTTAACAACATCGATAAAAGAACGACTAAAATTAGGAGAAGTCTGATGTGAAAATAACCCTTACTTACTGGATTCTGTTTCTTCACAGTAAAGATCTCGCTTTGTCTGAAAGTCAGATTTAACCTGCCTATTTTCATATTGGTCATTTCATTGAGAAATTTAGGAGCCGTATCCTTGTAGATACTCTTAAACCCATGATAAATTCCTCTCGATTCTCCCCCAAAAATAAGGACGTCCCCTAATTCCAACACAACACTCTTAACCAAGCCCTTAGCACCCTCTTCCTTATAAATGAATTCCGCAGAAACACTAAGTGGGGGAGATTGTAAAAACCCGGAAACGCGAGCCAATTTAAAAATTTTTATTTTGGCGATTTTAGCGAATTTTGAATATTTAAAATGAATTATTTTGAATAATATCGACCAAAAAAATTTATTTTGAATAGAATAGAAAGTATATATTTACATAGATCGCCGTTAGAATATAAATATTTATTTTAAATTATAAAAGGAATTGAAAATGGCGCGGTAGTTCGATAATTCGATTTCAAAATTCAATTGAACATACCGGGTGCAAAATAAACTGGATTTTAGAGAAACCAAAAATCTTTGAATCTATGTGAGAATATCTTTCCAACGAATCCGAAAAATAGAAATTTCATAGCGGGGATAAAAAGATATGTCCAGTTGAAAATTCTGAATAGTCGCTATGGAATTTAGGCCCTTAAAAATGGAAATTTAGCAAACGACCTCGGTTTTCGACGAAACCACTTTTGTTGGATCCGTGATATCAAATTATAGCCAGGTTCCAATTTTCATAATTTTTCGAATTAATATGTGAGTGTGGCAAAGGAAATCGCGTTTGACCAGTTTCAGTTGATTTTAATCGACTGGAAAATGGCCATTTTTCCAATGGTCTCAGAATTCGACGAAACTAGTTTTGTTAGGACCGTATCGTCAATACGAAGCTAGAAAATATTTTTTTGGAATTTTTCGAGTCTGTATGTGACCCCGGTCATTTGAAATGTACGTTTAAATTCCAGTATAATGATTTAAATGTAAATTCAACGAAAACTGATCGAAACGATCGAATCAGCTTACGGTACATATCCCATTGTGTTCGGAATGGGGGTAATTAGCAAAAGACGACAGTCGGTGGGTTCGATTTTGAGTTCGAGAACAAAAGTTGCTTTTTGAAATTAATTAAATAAATAAATAAAAAATATAAACCCTTTCTCTCCTATACCCTCCAGCCCCCCCCCCCCCCCCCCGTCAGTTAGTTTAAATCAAAAAAAAAGATTGCCCTTGCGCTGAGTGTGACGACGCTGCCCCTCCGCCATCGCCCAGGCGGCGCAGCCGACCTCCACCCCGCCCACGCGCCACCCTGCTCTCCCCCTCCGCCCTCGTTGCTCCCTCCTCCTCCAATCGGTGCTCCGAGAAACCCTAGCCCCCTTAAAAACCCTCCGCCACCCCCTTTTAGCCGCTGCAGGCTCCAACGACGAGACCCCTTCGCCTCCTTCTCCTCGCGCAGCATCACCGACCCCCCTGACCCGAAACCCGCCTCTGCCCTAGCCACGCTCCACCACCCATCGCCGACCTCCCCTGGTTCATCCTCCTCCGCCTCTTCTTCTCCTCCTCGTCGAAACCCCTTTAGCTCCTTCCCCGTGGCCTCCTCCTCAGTAGAAGCATCGCCACCAACAACTAGGGCTGCCACCGACTGTCATAGACCCCGACGCCTCAACAAACTCCTGTAGCACGCCCCCTTTCCATTTCAAATGGCTACGGGCAACGAAAGTGACAAAAGGCGAGAACAGTGATGATTCCCTACATTGGAAGTGGCGTGAAGTTGGGATAGCTTTGGTGAGAACTTCTCACTTTAACTTTTCTTTTCTAGTTATATAAATATATACTAGGATGCAGACGGTGTTTAGTAGCACTCGACACCATCGTCCACAGACCATGGACTTGTTTGTTTGGTTGTGTAGTTGGTTAGATTATTTGATTTGAATTTGATTGTTTGGTGAAATGGAATGGATTTGATTGATATGTGTATGGCGTGGGCCATTATTAGACCGTAAGGCTAGGCCTTGTCCCGTTTCTAGTATCGTGTCGTTATGCCACCGAAATTTTCTAAAATAAGTTAGAAAAATAAAGATATCATTTTATTTAATAAATGAACCGAATAGAATATTCATAGGTTGAATAAAATAATTTGGTCGTTAAAAATATAATTTTTAACGTGAACGTGAAAAAATAAATAAATAAATATTCATTTACAAACCGGACAGTTTGTTTATGTACACCTATTTGAAGGACATTGATTGGGATGATAAATTTTACACATCGCCCAACTGCACAAATAAAATCTGTGTTTGATTGTTTGAAACCCCACACGAGTATTGGGATAAAATACGGCATACACCAATCCCAGTAATTAGTTATATGTCGATAGATTGATTGACAGACTGTTATTAGATATCTATATTTGATGCTTATACAGTGTAGTGCACTTTGGATGATGGTTGATTAATTATCGTTTCTATTATATACATGTGTTGCACGGAATCCATATAATTAACTTTTTATGTTGATTGATTGGGCCTCATTCCAATTGGGAAAATAAAGAATATTATAAAATAAAGGTTCATGTGTTGACAGTACTCATCCGTTGAGATTAGTCATGTGTTGAACGAAATATTTTTACAATAAAATTTACATCTTTATCATATATAAAATTAGAAACTAACTGGAAAATAGATAAGATGAGTGGTTTCCTGGATATTGATCTGATGTTGGTTTCGGCCTTCGGGGTTAATATTTGGGGAATTGTTCTCTTGCTAATTTACGATTAGCGACTGCTGAATTGGAATGAGGCATATGTTGTGTTTGTGTAACATTTGTTTATTATATACGCGGGTCATTCAGAAAGGCCGGGTTTATACCCATTCTGAATAACCGATTCGACGATATGTCGAAGATGAAGACGGTGATTGAAGACCAGAAGTCTTCACATAGTTTGGGTGATTACTGATGATCTTGATTGGGCTGTACACCCAAGATGAGGGAATCAGTTGGTGGTCGTCCAGACGTACTTGGAGATCGATGGATATACGAGGAAAGTGCCTCTGGTTTCGTTCAGACCCAGAACGAACTTATAAATGGACTGTGTGTCTAACATTGGATTTTATTCTGTGTTGATTGATCTCCATTAAATATACATATGTTTGGCGACAGAGAATTTATTCTCTTGTTTAACGCCCTTCTCTGAGACGTACGAGCTCAGAGGTTGTATATCGATGGACATCAGTCGCATGGCATGAATTGCCTGTGTGGCACGCCTAAGTGGTAATTGATCAAGGCTTCTGTTGAAAGCAAGGTCTTGCAGTTGATGATCAAAGCACGGTCTATGTGGCAGCTTTGTGTATAACGTGAATTCGCGAGCCTCACACTTCGGTATGAGTCAAAAACGGGATAAGGATTGCAGGGAGAGCACGACGTTTCTTTCTAGCTTTGGTGGTGTCAGTGACTTACCAGCCCTGACATTTATATACTTTTCACCTATGTGGTTGTTGGATGAGGAGCCTCGATTTTAGGTCTGTAAGGACCGGGAAATGTGTGTTCAGAAATTGCCAATCCTCAAACATAAGAGAGGACCGACCCTGAAGCATCCAGGGGTTACCCAGAGTGTGTAGTCCCGAGGTATTTGCTAGAGTGTCTCGAAGCGGAGAGGAGCTTGCCCCTTGCCTCGACTCACGACGGAAATCCAATTTCCAATACATGTATCTCGGTTTTATTTGTAGAGCCTAGTATGGCGACATAGTAGCAAGGGATACTATGCCGTCTATGATTGATATTTATGATTGAAATTGTTTTGACACTATACACTTATTATAGTATCAAATGATTTGTTTTGAACGTACCAAACATGTTTGGCTATTATAAGGGAAAACCCTATCCTCCGGCTTGCGTTGCATTGTGTGATGGGACCTGGGTCTTATAATAGCTTCATTTTTCGAAAAAGCATTGCGTTGTTTATTGATATGCACTGGTATTCTTGGGAGGAAACCCGTTCCGTGTTATACGGCGTGGTCCCTTGAATTACTCTCTGTTAAAGTAAAGATTTAAATAACTGTTTTAGTTCTCATACCAGTCACATGACTGACCTGGAGTTTATTGTTTTAACCTAAACTCTGGGTGCCCCTATTTTCGACACGGGCAGCTAGTAGTTTTGATTTTGCAGATTTATATTCATAGGATCCTGATCTACAGCTGGAACGATGCTCGGAAAGCTCTGTATCCGTGTATTACTTTCAGTTGTGCTTTATATTATTTTTCCGCTACTATGTAATTTATTGTAATCTCTGATATTTATCGAATGTATATTTATTCATACTCTGTACATTCTTGTACTCTGATGGAATTGTTGTAATAAGCAATGAAATGTTCTTCTTTTGCGTTCTATTTTGTCGTGTTCTCAAGGTAATCCGGGCTTTCCTTACTGGGGAAGTTACGGGCTATCACAAAAAAGTACTAAAAATAGGGAAAAAAATCATCCTATCAGATCTATACAAATACCATTTTATCTCAAGAGTCATTTTTCATCATGCACAGACTTAGTACTATCACCAACATTTCCCAAAACACATAGAGAAAGCACTTCATTTCTTCGTGGTAGACCATACGTCACTTTTCACGATATTTCCCTTATATTTGAAAAAGCTTCCACTAAACAATTTGCATCTCATGTTAGACTATCTCATCAACCAACAGAATTTTAGATAATTAATCAACAAAATGAGTGGAAATATATACCTGAATCGACAGGAAAGTTGAGAAACATTTGACAAAGGCTGCATATCCTTGTTTAGACGATGACTCAACGCCGCATATGCATATTGGCAATTGTTTCTTTTGTTTCTGTTTTTCTTATCTAATTCGTATTTTCTACGAGCTATTCTGCAACCTGAGAATGACTACTCCGCAACCAGGGAATGATTTAACAAGATAAATATTTATGAAACGTTATGACTTTATAGATGTTATTATTCATTTCCTTGCCTCTAACTTATTTTACTGCAGTTAAAAGCTTATTCGAGCTTAGAGGATATCATATACATAGAATTCCTAATTATACAATTTGGCTAATCCCAAAACATATATACTAAGGTCCAAAACATTCAATTATAGCCTAGAAGTAACACCAACCTTTAGTAAATTGAAAAAAAACAGTGACCAAAACCATAGCATAAAAACATGCGTAACTATAAAACATAAACACAACATGCAGCAAAAATCACTTTATATGGTACATATATAATAAACCATTTATTATGCACATGTTAAATTGGCTCTAAATGCACGCAACACCTCAACAAATTTAGTCGTCCAACCTAATCATTTGAGTTGATTAGAAGGGAATGACATAGAGTCATTACCGCTTAATTTAGCCTTGGTTTTATCATATCCATCTGGATGCATCTGCATCATGGCCTCTAGCTTGTTTAACAGAATGGATTTAGCCAATCATGGTAACAAAATTAACGGGAGATCTAGAAATTACCCTTATTTCAATCCAGAATGGATTTAGCAGCAGATGGAGGACATAGATTTTTGCTTGCTCAAAGTCGAGGATATTAAATACGCAAAGAACTGTCAGATTCCTCAGAGTAGAGGTGCATGGCTCGGATCGTGGCGCCTCAGGTTAGGATTGCTCGGAGCTACGTTAGAGAGAGAAGCGCACTTCAGTGATACAAGTTATGGAGCGGTGCCGGTTAATATCGATCGTTCAAAGGCCATTAAATCCGATTTGGGAATGAAAATTAGGGATTTGAACGAGATCTGAAAACCAGATCTGAAAGCGAAGGGAATGAAAATAAAAGCGGGAATAGAAATATATGAGGTTTGGATTGATGTTGTAGATGGGCGGCTGAGATTTTATTTTAACTAATGGTCTGGATCACTAAGGTGTATTTTTTTTAAATTAGAATATATCTAGAGCTACTGCAATACATGTTGATATATATGCTAACACGTTTAAGCTTGCGTTGCAATAGACAAAAAAGAACATAGCAATGGCAACATTGTAGCTAGCAACACCATGGATTTTCATTGCGATAGGCCATGTATGGCATAGTGGTTCTAAATGATTTGATATATAACCAAAGAAGGATTTTATAACAGAATAAATTCCAAGCTTTAACATAGTCTAAAAGAGAATATCAATAATATCCTGATTATGCTTATATTGAATTCTGAATATGGAACTTACACTATCGTATGAATTTGGAAGGTGTTATCACTGTTACTGGATGGATAATATATGTGGAATATGAAGATTGGTACTAAATATGATCATTATTCGCATCTTATATCGTATTTGTGCTTAATATTAATAATTTTTGGCTTTATAAGAAACAATGTATAACATGACATTGTTTTGACTCACTATCATTTATGACTATACCTTTGAGTTGAGTATAGACATGTTTTCAAGATTTCAGTTGGTTTCATTGGTATACCAAGCCTAAGAAAATTTCATTTTGTATCAAACTTTTAAATAAATAATGTTAAAAGACGATTTTCAAAAGAATATGTAAATAAATGTTTTCAAATCAAAGAATATTTAATATCAACATTTGGAAACGTATAAAAGTTTGATTTATATGATTTGAGAAAATTCGTTGAGCCTATTTAGGAACATGAAGTTGATACAAGTATGAACATGAATTATAAAATATGCATGAGCTTGAAGAAATGACACAGTATTTGAATGTGAGAAAGATAAACGATAGTTAGGAAACTGATATTATGGACATGTAAGTGTCCGTAGATCGTTTTATTTGCATCTTGTTCTGGATTTGAGTACGGAACATGAAGCCTTTTGCCTCAGTTCGTAAGATAATGATCATTCGATGTTTGACAGCGAATATTGATTAAGGGTGATGATCGAGCGCTTAAGTTTTCTGCAATGATTGAGAGCCATGCAGGAAAGGAAAGTTTTCTGATCAAAGAGCCTGATCAGAATCTGCACTAAAAGATTGGAGGATTGATGCTAGCTGGAAAGAAGAAGTTGTGAATTCGAATAAAGGATCGAATTAAATAGCTTGTACGGATGATTTACATGCACAAAATCTTAGGGAATCTACCTTGGCTTTGTTCGGATGATTTCGAGGATGAAATCCTTTACAGGGGAAATGATGAAACAACCCGAAATATAATCACCCAAATTAGGGATAATTAAATTATTTTAAATATTAAATTTGGATTGATCTAACTAATAATGAATTTTAAGGTAAGAAAGAATGATACTGAAGTCATATTGGGAAATTATTTTGGAAACTATTTCCCTAAGGAAATAGTCATAAAAAGATCGAAATCATTTTATAATTAAAACTGATTTCTAATCATAAGAATCATGAATGGTTTTGGATACACACTTATTTTCATAACTGAAGAAGAATATAAAATAAAATGTTATATTTTATTTGTGGGAAATTTAAGGATTTGATTACTTCATGCATCAATAAGAATATTTATATTCAATAATTAAATTATGAATTTAAATGGAGAATTTAACAGCTCGATAATTATGATAATTATTAAAATACGAATATAAATGATTATAAATCATTTTAAAAATGTTATATGGTGAAGAAACACCAATGGTGAAGAAGTTATACAAAGGAATATACTTGACTTGAAAATATAAGAAAAGTCAATATCACTTTACTGGTAGAAATCCCGAATTCCATAAATGATGGATAAATATTATTTAATAGGGTTTTAATTTTTTAAATTTTATTTGCCCAGAAAAATAGTTTGAGAGAAAACAGAAAATATGTCCGATAAATGATTTTAGGGTTCTCAACGGTTTGACTAGTAGAAGTCATATCATGTTGTAAACTCTTTGGCGAGACACACACGTGTGTGTGTATATGTTTGTGTGAGTGTGTAAATATGATAACATAAATATTAAGGTTGATGAAGGGATTAAATAAAGTAAGAGAGATTAGTAAAAATAAGTATACGAAAGCAAAAGGAGTTTGCTTTAGGATAATAATACCACACCCTACACCCATCACTCTTACACACCATCAATACATTTACATACAATCGTTACTTTTACACATGATGGGACATGTCATGGAAAGGGTAAGGGTGAAAGGGTAAGGTTTTTTTTTAACAATTTTCCCATCTATTATTTTATTCCTAGGGATTTCCTATAAATACCCACCTATTCCTCTTATTTCTTTACACCTTATTTCTTATCTTCTTCTCTCTTCTTTAAGCCCTTACGAAACTCAATAATGGCTTCCAAATTCTTAGGAAAAAAATTGGCATCTTTCCTTACTAACTTTTCCAATGTCATATTAAATGAAGTCGAAACCCTCTCAAACTCTTCGAAAGTTCTTATATCGTTATTAGAAGGTTCTATACTAAGTTGTAAGTTAAGGCAAGAACCTTGGAACCTCCATTCAATTTAGGCCACGAGTTAGAGGATGAAATAGTGAGTTTGAGTTGCTTTGGCGATCGTACAGGAGCTATAGCCGATTTTAAGGAAGTAGAAACCAATCAAAGTGAGAAACTAAACTTGAACAACTCCAACTATACACAAGTTAATGGTTATTGAATAAAGTTAAAATTATTTATATATGTATGTTAAATGTTTCTTATGAATGGCATGATGAATGTTTGATAAGTTTGGATGCTTATATACTTGATTGTATGGATGTTTAACAAGTCACGTTAAATACACGTCAATAAGCACAAAGGAAACCGCTTTCCATTTTGTTGAATGAAATGGAGAAAATAGAATGTCTAAACCTTTCAAAAATGGTTTTAAATGTTTAAGAAATGTTTTATAAAAACTTCTAAGTGTTTAAATGGAGTTTGGAATGAATACGAATTTTGAAGCAATTTTAGCGTGTCACGAATCGACGACCCACGTTTTCACTACTTAAAAATTGGATCTTTTGTATATGAAGAAATATGGATTCCATATTCTTTAAAATAAGATTTTTCTGAATCTTTATAACCATAGCTTTCCAACGATTATGAAAGTCAAGATTTCGTTGGGTAAATATTAAAATATGACTAAAACAAGTTTTGGAAAATATCACAGTTTTGCAGTTTGAAATCCAAAAAAATTAGGGTGCGTTCGTTATACCCTTTCAATTTTGGATTTTGCATATACAAAAGCATTAACGACGCACATAAATTATGAAGAATAACTGTTTTAAAAAACGACATTAACACATAAAACAGAAAACAACTTTTGTAACACCCCGTATTTCAGTTCATGCCAAAATTCACTAATTGCAGAATAAATAATCTCAGATGTGAGAATTGGGGAAAACGGGTTGCGTCATTGCGTTCGTCTCGGAAATATACGCAGAATAGAGTCCGAAATTTTGTAAATCGGAGTCCGTATGGCCCAGTTATGGCCCAATGAAGTTGGCAGAAAAATCAAGTTAAAAACAGATTTAGAAATGCAAAACTAGATTTCGAAATTGGAGCCAGCGGGGGGCCAGGCGGGAAATTTCCCGCCCTACCCATGTCGACAGGGCTGTCGACAGGCCTGTCGACTGGGGAGTCGACTTGCCTGTCGACTTGCCTGTCGACCTGGGCGCGGCGTCCAGAGAACCTGGGTGCACCAGGTTGGGTTTTAGGCTGGCTTGGAGGGCTGGGTTCTAGAGATTTCCTAAATCTAACGGACCTAATCTAACCTAGGGTTAATCTAAGGGCCTAAAACACTCACCTAATCTATAAATACACCCTAAACCTACCCTAATCCATACTAAAAATAGTAATGATGGCCTCATGCCGCCAAAATCAAACTTGAGAGAGCCTCCACTAGTTTATGAAGGAAGTTGCAAGCTAATCACTCTCTAATCAATCTCTAATCATCACCATCTTCATATTTAGCAACTAATTCCACTTCATAAGTTTGCTAATCTTGGGTTTGGTGAGTTTCTATCACTTTAACATCAATTGTTAAAGTGAGTAGATTGGGTATAATGAGACTTATGGTCTTAAATGCGGATTAGTGAGTTTGAATCATTTGTAATGATATGCTACTCTATGTTTTCCTATGTTTATGCATAATTAATAAGTGGGTTTATGCATGTTTGATAAGTTGGTTTATGCATGTTTGATAAGTTGGTTTATGCATGTTTAACAAGTGGGTTTATGCATATTTAATAAGTGGATTTATGCATGTTTAACAAAGTGAGTTATGCAAGTTCATATGCATGTTATGTGTATGATGTTATGTAAGTTATGTGTAGGTTGTTATGCAAGTTCATATGCAAGTTATGTATATGCTTAAATGCAAGTTTAACATGATATGCAAGTATGTGAATGCTTATGCAAGTATGTGAATGCTGATACAAGAATGTGAATGCTTATGCAAGTTATGTGTATGCTTAAATGCATGTTTAACATGTTATGCAAGTTATGAGAATGCTTATATGCAAGTTCAACATGTTATGCAAGATATGTGTATGATAATATGCAAGTTCATATGCAACATGTTATGCAAGTCATATGTATGATAATATGCAAGTTCATATGCAACATGTTATGCAAGATATGTGTATGATAATATGCAAGTGTGGGTTAAATGTAGTTGGGTTAATATATGCTCATAAATGCAAGTTGACATCCTCTTAACCCACGACAAAGTTATATGCTAAACCCATGATATTTGTGATGGATCTTCCCCTTTATTATGTCATGAAATGAGAACGATTTACGTGGGGAACGATGGGGTTGGTAAATATGTTAATAAAAGTATGATTGGGTATGATTAAGCATACCATAAAAATAAATTAACATAAGTGGGAATTTACCTATTGAGTTAGGTCTACCCCATGGGAATTTACCTATTGAGTTAGGTCTACCCATGTTATGAAAAACTTGATATTAATTAGGGATAATTAATATGGGGGTGATTAATTAGGTGTAATTAATCGACTAAGACACGAGGTTGGACTCATTTGTAGTGTAAAACTGCCCGGACCCTACCGGCTTAACCAGTTGCTACAAATGTTAGCCCAATGTGAGAGGTCTTAGCCATAAATTAAATACGTGATTAAAGTAAAGACACGAGGTTAGACTCTGTTATGATGTAAGACTGCCCGGACCCTACCGGCTTAACCAGGCGGTCATAACAGCCAGTCTAATGTGGGAGGTCTTTATGGGAGATCACGGTCTTAATTAATTAAGAAACACTTAACCATATTAGCATGTAGTGGGACATGAGGGGTTAAGTGGGTGCCTTGGGTGGCATGTGGAAATTTAAGTGGTTGCCTTGGGTGGCATGTGGAATCTAGTGGGTTGCCTTGGGTGGCAATAGAAAATACGATTAGAATACTTAACCAAGTGAAACATGTAATTAAACATGATTAAAGGGTTAAGTGGGGTACACTAGATAAGTGACAAGCTTAGGTGGGTAGCTTATGGGGGCCCATTTCAACCAGTAACCCATATGTATCTTATTGGGCTCGACCCATGTCGAGGACGGGACACGCGTACTGGGCTTGATTATAAGAGGCCAAAACGGGTTAGCGGTGGCAACGCAAGTCCAACGGGTTTCATATGCGTGTGTGGGCCCGGGCTGGTAGATAAGCCGTTGTTGCATCGTGTAGATATAAAGCCGTGCACCGTTGATATTATCAGGTGGCCACTTTGGGGAATGATACACCCCATTGTGGGACCAGCACGGGTATCTACGGTAGGGAGCCGATCGCTGGGGAGTAGTGGGTACACCTAATAAAGATAGGGGCAGACGGCACCTATGTAGGGGTACACAAAACTACTGGGTAAAATTACTAAGTACACTTAGTGGAGATAGGGGCAGACGGCACCTATGTAGTGGGCTAGGGGTACACGAAACTATTGGACAAATTTTCTAAGTCCTTGGAAGGGATCAACCTTTAAGAAGGAATGACTGGTGTGGTGCAGTTAGTAATTATCCTTGGGTGGGTAGATGCGTCTTTATAGTTATCTTAGTTTATCCTAAGTCTACCAAGCTGCTTAGTGTAGCCATTCATCCCCAGACATTACCGTATGTCAAGTTTATGTCTTCTCTGGTTACTTTAATGATTGTACTGTTAAAGTTATAGGACTCGCTCAGACTTATGTCTGACCCCGTTGTTTTTATCTTTTTCCCAACCCTTAGGTTCTCAGAGTGGGCCCGGTACGAGTGGGCTTTGATCAGGCTGCTTTTATTACTCTCTTGGAGCTTGGACCCTAGATGTAGAGCTCAGCTTACCTTTTTCTTTTATGGCTATTAGTTCATGTATTGGGATTATGTATTTTTGTTTAGCAAGAATGGATATTTGTACTTAACTCTTATTATGGTTTTATGATGTAACCAGACATGTTTACTTCCGCTGTTATGAGATGATGTTTTAAATTTCAAGTACTATTTATATCTGTCTTGTTGTAATTTTTCTGTTCTATATTCACTAAAATACTCCACCGATGCTATGGCATTCCCTTAGTGAGTGATCATAGCGGGAGTGGGGTGTTACACGTGGTATCAGAGCAAAGGTTACCGGAACAGATAAAATTTTTAGAAAACTATTTTTCTAAAACATTTTTGGAAGAGATATTTTCAAAAACATGTCTTTAAAGAGGAAAAGTTTTTGAAAGAAAAGCATAATCCCCAATAGCCATATCTATATTCTTCGAATTCTCCGTTTTGAATCTGTCCTTTTTCGTTTCAGCATGGCTGAGGATCTTAACTTTCCGGAGGGTGTGACGGTACCAGTATGGTATAGGAGATTGATGGAGTCTAGGGCCACCACTGCAGGTCCAGCAAATGTTCCTCCACCAACCGTAGCACCCGATCTTCCTCCTCCCCCTCCTCCTCGCACAGATACTTTTGCTAAGACTTGCAAGGAATTTAAAGCTATGGGAGGGAAACCTTTTCAAGGATCTGAAACTTTTGTGGAGGCTAGGGATTGGCTTAAAGAGGTGGAAGAATTGATAGATATCTTTGAGATGGAGGAAGGAAAGAAAGTCAAGTTAGCTGCTTGGTTAATGAAAGGAGAGGCCTCATTCTGGTGGGAGGTCACTAATGGAGAACGCCCCGTTGACTCTTGGGCGGATTTTAGGCAAAGATTTATGGCAAAGTTTCTCTCAAGGGCGGAGGAAAACTTGTATATGGAAAGATTCTTGACTCTAAAGCAAGGAAATCTCTCAGTGAAGGAATATGTCAACAAGTTTAATCAATTGGCAAGGTTTGGCATAGACATGGTGAATACACCGGAGAAGAAGGCTTTGAGGTTCGTGAAAGGCTTGAATGAACCAATGCATGGGTTGGCTATGACTCATATCCCTATGGGGGCCACCTTCGAGAAGCTAGTTGACATGGCACTCATGCATGAAGAAGAAAAGGGTCCAAATGCTAATAAGGCACCCGAGAAGAAGGGAGATCAAAAGAGACCTCAGCAACAACAGCAAAATAAAGGTGGGAAAGGCAACGGTGGCAAGGGCAAGAAGAAGAAGTGTTTCAATTGTGGGACACCTGGCCACCTAAGCAAGGATTGTCGCAAGAAGAAGAAGACTGGCTGCTTCCACTGTGGCGAAGCAGGGCATCTAGTGAAAGACTGTCCTAAGAAGGGGCAAAGGACGGGGTCTACCTCAGGAGGACAGGTGCAAGCTCTTATGGCACCAGGTCAGGCTAGGGGGCAAGTACAGGCTCTCGCAGTCCCACCGATTCAGGAGAGAGGTAGAAGTATTTCCGTTGAAAGTCTGGTTTTTCTATTTGATCATCCTGTCCGTACATTGTTTGATTCAGGCGCATCGCATTCGTTTATCTCATCATCATTAGTTGAGTCACTGCACTTAGACACCAATCTGGTAGATAATCCCTTGGTTGTTTCAAACCCAATTGGGGGCTCCACTTATTTGTCCATGATATGTTTGGGTTTGAAGATTTCTATACTTAGCATTGAGTTTAGATGTGATACTTTTGTGTTGGGCTTCACGGGCTATGGGTTGATTTTGGGCATGGACTGGTTATCCAGTAATGGTGCCGTTCTTGATTGCGAAAGGAGAGTTGTTAGGCTCATGACCCGCTTGGGTAACACTCTCGAGATTTCTTGTAATCCCATGGATTCTGTTATGCTAAGTTATCTTGAATCGCTTGACGCTTCGGTCGAGAGTTTACAATCTGTTAAAGTGGTCCGGGAATATCCGGATGTGTTTGAGGAGGTGAAGGGCTTACCTCCGAAGCGGGAGATTGACTTCCGAATATATCTGATGGATAATGCTAAACCTGTATCTTTACCAGTGCGCCACTTGGCTCCTCGTGAGAGGAGGGAACTCCATAAGCAAGTAGGGGAGTTGCTTGAGAAGGGGTTCATAAGACGAAGTATATCGGAGTGGGGTGCTCCAGTAGTATTTGCTACAAAGGAGGATGGGTCCCTCAGACTTTGTGTAGACTATAGAGAACTCAACAAGCTCACAAAGAAGAATAGACACCCATTGCCGAGGATTGATGATCTTTTCGATCAGTTGGTTGGCGCTTCAGTATTTTCTCAGTTGGACTTAGCCACGGGGTTTCATCAATTGAGGGTGGCTGAGGATAGCATAGACAAGACTGCCTTTAGGACTCCAGATGGTTTCTATGAGTGGCTGGTGATGCCATTTGGGTTGACGAACGCCCCTGCATACTTTGTCGATTTGATGAGTAGGGTGTTCAGGGAGTTCCTTAATAAATTTGTGGTGGTCTTTGTGGATGATATCTTAGTATTTTCTAAGAGTGAAGAAGAGCATGCCCTACATCTTGGGGAGGTATTGAAGACTCTTCGAGCACATAGCCTTAAGGCTAAATTCTCTAAATGTCACTTCTGGAGGAAGGAGGTGCGGTTCTTGGGGCACGTGGTCTTCAAGGAAGGGATAGCTGTGGATCACGCGAAGGTAGTATCAATTCAGGATTGGAAGGTCCCGAAGAATGCTACCGAAGTAAGAAGCTTCTTGGGGTTGGCGGGTTACTATAGGAAGTTTATCAAAGACTTCGCGAAGATATCAGCCCCATTAACCCGCTTAACGAAGAAGAATCTTGTTTTCGCATGGGACATAGATTGTGATGATGCGTTCCGACGGTTAAAGAGAGCTTTAACCACTGCTCCAGTTTTAGTGTTGCCAGATGGGAGCAAGCCATTTGTTGTCTATACCGATGCTTGTGGGACAGGACTAGGCGCAGTCTTAATGCAAGAGGGAAGGGTAATAGCCTATGGTGGAAGGCAGTTGAGGGCACATGAGAAAAATTACCCTACCCATGATTTAGAGTTGGCCGCTATTGTTTTTGCACTTAAGATTTGGCGCCATTATCTTCTTGGTGAGAGATTCGAGTTGTTCACTGACCATAAATCATTGAAGTACTTATTCTCTTAGAAGGATTTAAACTTAAGACAGCAAAGGTGGATGGAGTTCTTAGCATCCTATGATTTCGAGATAGCGTATACCCCTGGCAAGGGTAACGTGGTGGCGGACGCCTTGAGCAGAAAGAGGTTGTCCTTGAGTCCATTGTTTGTGGAACAACAAAGCTTGGAATTTATCTCGATGTTTGATTTCAAACCCTCCATTGATTATGTACCCGGTTTGCTAGCTTCCTTGGAGGTTAGACCTACTCTTTTGGGGCGGATTGGAGAAGCACAGAGGGACGACCCACAGTTGGTTGAGTTGGTGGAGAAGCTCATAAGGGGGGAGTCATCCAGCCATTTGAGTAGGTACACCCTAGACGATAGGGGGTGCTTGCGTAGAGACGGTAGACTGTGTGTACCGCAAGACGAGGGTTTGAGGAAGGTTATTCTTGATAATGCACACCGTTCTAGGATGACCATTCATCCCGGTGGGGACAAGATGTACCAAGACATGAAGAGGGTTTTCTTCTGGGCCGGTATGAAGAAAGATGTGGCCGAGTATGTCGCTCGATGCTTGGTGTGCCAACAAGTGAAGGCGGAGCAAAAGAAACCAGGTGGGTTGCTTCACCCATTGGAGGTTCCGCAATGGAAGTGGGATAGCGTCTCGATGGATTTTATTGACGGGTTACCCAGATCGAGGAAGGGTAATACAGGAATTTGGGTGGTGGTAGACAGACTTACTAAGAGCGCCCATTTCATACCTGTGAAGAGCAAGAGGACCGCTCCATGGCTAGCTTCAGTATATCTTCGAGAGATAGTTCGATTGCATGGGGTACCCTCTAGCATAGTGAGTGATCGAGATCCTATCTTCACTAGCAAGTTCTGGAGAAGTTTGCAAGAAGCAGTAGGGACCCAGTTGTGTCTGAGCACCGCATATCATCCTCAGACGGACGGCCAGACTGAGAGGGTGAATCGTGTTCTAGAAGACCTTTTGAGGCTTTGTATCTTAGATTTTGGAGGTACATGGAAGAGCATCTTCCATTGGTGGAGTTCGCATATAATAACAGCTTTCAGTCCAGTATTGGTATGGCTCCTTTCGAAGCTCTCTATGGAAGGCCTTGTCGATCACCTACATGTTGGTGGGAATCTACGGATAAGATCTTGCTTGGGCCTGATATGATTAGGGAGACTTCTGAGAAGATTGACTTGATTCGAAGAAGGATGAAAGCAGCGCAAGATAGGCAAAAATCTTATGCGGACAAGAGAAGGACGGATCTTGAGTTTGAGGTTGGGGATAGGGTTTTTGTCAAAATATCTCCGTTGAGAAATGTTGTTCGCTTTGGATCCGTTGGGAAGTTAGCACCGAGGTTTGTTGGGCCGTTTCCTATTAAGGAAAGGATTGGACGGATGGCATATAGGGTGGAGTTGCCCGACAGACTTAGTGGTGTTCATGATGTATTCCATGTATCACATCTGAGGAAGTGCTTACATGAGACCGCAGAGGTGGTAGAGCCGAGCTTGCTTAGAGATGTAGAAGTAGAGCGTGATGCGACTATTCGACGAGCTCCTACCTGCATCCTTGGGTCAGAGACTAGGAAGTTGACAAACAGAGAGGTTCAACTAGTCAAAGTGCAATGGGGAGAAGATGAGAGCAACGCAACTTGGGAGACGGAAGCGAAGATGCGTTCATTGTACCCATTTCTTTTTGAGGGTATGTCTTTACTTTCTCCTCTATCGTTGTCTAGTACTTATCTTATCTTTAGTATATCCTCTCGTTAGTACTGATTGACCTTTAGATAGGGTAAACCTATGGTTGAAACATGTGTTTGAGACATGTTATGGTTGATGGATGCAAGTGGATGCAAGTGGTTGCTAGTGGTTGCTCGTGGATGCATATACACACACTCTAGGCACTAGATCGGCTCAGTCACTTCATATTGCATATTGCATAAAATTGTGTGTAGAAAGCTATATTTATGGATGTATAATGATTGTGTTATCACATGGATGATGCATTTTGGTGAATGATTGTGCACTCATGTAGATATTGTATGTGTCGATAGGGTTCTCTCGCATACATAATGGATGCATGGCACTATCATGGTTTGCATATGTTCATACATTAGATAGGGAACATATACACACACTTTTTGCATATGCTCATACATCATTAGAAACTGTTTAAGGACAATGGATGCCCGTGGTTAATGGTTTGAGTAGATGGTTGTTTGGATGGTAGGATATTCATTCTCCTTAGCTTAAAGATTTCGGGGACGAAATCCTTTAAGGAGGGGAGAATGTAACACCCCGTATTTCAGTTAATGCCAAAATTCACTAATTGCAGAATAAATAATCTCAGATGTGAGAATTGGGGAAAACGGGCTGCGTCATTGCGTTCATCTCGGAAAAATACGCAGAATAGAGTCCGAAATTTTGTAAATCGGAGTCCGTATGGCCCAGTTATGGCCCAATGAAGTTGGCAGAAAAATCAAGTTAAAAACAGATTTAGAAATGCAAAACTAGATTTCGAAATTGGAGCCAGCGGGGGGCCAGGCGGGAAATTTCCCGCCCTACCCATGTCGACAGGGCTGTCGACAGGCCTGTCGACTGGGGAGTCGACTTGCCTGTCGACCTGGGCGCGGCGTCCAGAGAACCTGGGTGCACCAGGTTGGGTTTTAGGCTGGCTTGGAGGGCTGGGTTCTAGAGATTTCCTAAATCTAACGGACCTAATCTAACCTAGGGTTAATCTAAGGGCCTAAAACACTCACCTAATCTATAAATACACCCTAAACCTACCCTAATCCATACTAAAAATAGTAATGATGGCCTCATGCCACCAAAATCAAACTTGAGAGAGCCTCCACTAGTTTATGAAGGAAGTTGCAAGCTAATCACTCTCTAATCAATCTCTAATCATCACCATCTTCATATTTAGCAACTAATTCCACTTCATAAGTTTGCTAATCTTGGGTTTGGTGAGTTTCTATCACTTTAACATCAATTGTTAAAGTAAGTAGATTGGGTATAATGAGACTTATGGTCTTAAATGCGGATTAGTGAGTTTGAATCATTTGTAATGATATGCTACTCTATGTTTTCCTATGTTTATGCATAATTAATAAGTGGGTTTATGCATGTTTGATAAGTTGGTTTATGCATGTTTGATAAGTTGGTTTATGCATGTTTAACAAGTGGGTTTATGCATATTTAATAAGTGGATTTATGCATGTTTAACAAAGTGAGTTATGCAAGTTCATATGCATGTTATGTGTATGATGTTATGTAAGTTATGTGTAGGTTGTTATGCAAGTTTATATGCAAGTTATGTATATGCTTAAATGCAAGTTTAACATGAGATGCAAGTATGTGAATGCTTATGCAAGTATGTGAATGCCTATACAAGAATGTGAATGCTTATGCAAGTTATGTGTATGCTTAAATGCATGTTTAACATGTTATGCAAGTTATGAGAATGCTTATATGCAAGTTCAACATGTTATGCAAGATATGTGTATGATAATATGCAAGTTCATATGCAACATGTTATGCAAGTCATATGTATGATAATATGCAAGTTCATATGCAACATGTTATGCAAGATATGTGTATGATAATATGCAAGTTTGGGTTAAATGTAGTTGGGTTAATATATGCTCATAAATGTAAGTTGACATCCTCTTAACCCACGACAAAGTTATATGCTAAACCCATGATATTTGTGATGGATCTTCCCCTTTATTATGTCATGAAATGAGAACGATTTACGTGGGGAACGATGGGGTTGGTAAATATGTTAATAAAAGTATGATTGGGTATGATTAAGCATACCATAAAAATAAATTAACATAAGTGGGAATTTACCTATTGAGTTAGGTCTACCCCATGGGAATTTACCTATTGAGTTAGGTCTACCCATGTTATGAAAAACTTGATATTAATTAGGGATAATTAATATGGGGGTGATTAATTAGGTGTAATTAATCGACTAAGACACGAGGTTGGACTCATTTGTAGTGTAAAACTGCCCGGACCCTACCGGCTTAACCAGTTGCTACAAATGTTAGCCCAATGTGAGAGGTCTTAGCCATAAATTAAATACGTGATTAAAGTAAAGACACGAGGTTAGACTCTGTTATGATGTAAGACTGCCCGGACCCTACCGGCTTAACCAGGCGGTCATAACAGCCAGTCTAATGTGGGAGGTCTTTATGGGAGATCACGGTCTTAATTAATTAAGAAACACTTAACCATATTAGCATGTAGTGGGACATGAGGGGTTAAGTGGGTGCCTTGGGTGGCATGTGGAAATTTAAGTGGTTGCCTTGGGTGGCATGTGGAATCTAGTGGGTTGCCTTGGGTGGCAATAGAAAATACGATTAGAATACTTAACCAAGTGAAACATGTAATTAAACATGATTAAAGGGTTAAGTGGGGTACACTAGATAAGTGACAAGCTTAGGTGGGTAGCTTGTGGGGGGCCATTTCAACCAGTAACCCATATGTATCTTATTGGGCTCGACCCATGTCGAGGACGGGACACGCGTACTGGGCTTGATTATACGAGGCCAAAACGGGTTAGCGGTGGCAACGCAAGTCCAACGGGTTTCATATGCGTGTGTGGGCCCGGGTTGGTAGATAAGCCGTTGTTGCATCGTGTAGATATAAAGCCGTGCACCGTTGATATTATCAGGTGGCCACTTTGGGGAATGATACACCCCATTGTGGGACCAGCACGGGTATCTACGGTAGGGAGCCGATCGCTGGGGAGTAGTGGGTACACCTAATAAAGATAGGGGCAGACGGCACCTATGTAGGGGTACACGAAACTACTGGGTAAAATTACTAAGTACACCTAGTGGAGATAGTGGCAGACGGCACCTATGTAGTGGGCTAGGGGTACACGAAACTATTGGATAAATTTTCTAAGTCCTTGGAAGGGATCAACCTTTAAGAAGGAATGACTGGTGTGGTGCAGTTAGTAATTATCCTTGGGTGGGTAGATGCGTCTTTATAGTTATCTTAGTTTATCCTAAGTCTACCAAGCTGCTTAGTGTAGCCATTCATCCCCAGACATTACCGTATGTCAAGTTTATGTCTTCTCTGGTTACTTTAATGATTGTACTGTTAAAGTTATAGGACTCGCTCAGACTTATGTCTGACCCCGTTGTTTTTATCTTTTTCCCAACCCTCAGGTTCTCAGAGTGGGCCCGGTACGAGTGGGCTTTGATCAGGCTGCTTTTATTACTCTCTTGGAGCTTGGACCCTAGATGTAGAGCTCAGCTTACCTTTTTCTTTTATGGCTATTAGTTCATGTATTAGGATTATGTATTTTTGTTTAGCAAGAATGGATATTTGTACTTAACTCTTATTATTGTTTTATGATGTAACCAGACATGTTTACTTCCGCTGTTATGAGATGATGTTTTAAATTTCAAGTACTATTTATATCTGTCTTGTTGTAATTTTTCTGTTCTATATTCACTAAAATACTCCACCGATGCTATGGCATTCCCTTAGTGAGTGATCATAGCGGGAGTGGGGTGTTACAACTTTTTATTATTTTCCTGTTTTAAGAAATGAAAAGAGAACGATAGCTAATTAATCCGCCCACCATCCCTGCATCCCCTCACTAGTTTACTCTGTCTCCGACGTCATCTCTTAGCTTTACGCACATTTTATATTTAATTTAGAAAATTCAAAATTCAAACTACAAAATAAACCAAACGCACCCTTAGATTTTTGAAAATGAAGTTTTAAATTCAAAAAAACTACGGATAAATATTATACATCTTTTTAATGTTTTAAAAATGATTTAATTTGATCATACAAATTTTTACGGTGATAGAAAAGTCGTTTTAATGAATTAAGCGTAAATGACACTTTTTGCAATGCTTTTGCAACACTTTTTCAGTAACATTTGAAACTGAAGTTTAAACTTAATGAATCCTTTCCAAATCTTTAATGAATTTTTTAAAATGATTAATGAAGTAATTTGGAGATTTGAATATCTATAAATAAATTAAAGATGTTAGATAATTAAATCAAATCAAAGAATAATAAGAACCTAATTTAATCTTGGCTCTAATAAGCTGACGAGTAAGACTAATTTTTCTATTTCTAAGATCTGGACGTGAGCGTTTAAACAAGGAGATATTCAAAAGAAACCAGTGCCCTAGTTCATCTAGCCCTTTCCTAGGCGAGGATTAGATAAAGTTGTAATGTTGGAAACGAGTCAAGTACAAAAGATAAAATTTTCTAAAGATAAATAAATCGGGTTTCAACACGAAAATTGATGTCGAGTAAGATAAGTGTGATTTCTTCGAATCCGTTAGACTAAAACGAACTTACCATCCAAATGATACAGTGAAGGAGGTATAATGATTATATATATATATATATATATCCTAAAAAGTAGTTGAAGTCACACATCTTAGGAATGTTTGTAAGAAGTAATGAATTAAGAAATGAAGAACACCCAACTCCCAAAGCTACTTAAACATTATTTTTGCGATGATTGATTCGAGGAGACCAAGATTAGATTTGGGTGATTCCTATCTGAAAACCATGTTAGATCAATTAAACGTTTCGAAAATAATGAGGATTGAAGAATGGAGAAATAAGGGTTACTATCATTGACCCTAAGGTGATTTTTCCTATATTACAAATGCAACGATTATGCATTTGGATTTTTAGTCGGTTTGTCCAAACCCGAGACAACTTTTGTAGATGAATATCTGACGTTGCATTTCTAATACACGTTTGTTGATCTTCACGAATGTAAATCTGTCGGTGGCGGAGAAGGCAACTTCTCTTAGCTTAACATCCTTCTCTAAGATGTACGAGCTCAGGGGTTGTACATTAGTCGGAATCAGTGGTGTGTGTGCTGGACTAGGCAACTTGGCATTTAAAGTGAAGAATGTGCTTGAAGAAAGGCAATCGTAGACCTTTAAGCCTTAACAACCGGTGTTTGTGAAAACAGGGCACGTAGTGAGGTTAGTTTAGGTAGCGCCCATGAGGAGACGTTTATCACCTTTCTAAATTACTCATTATATGTCGAGTAAGTGGTGTATGTAAAGAGGTACCTCGATGGATTAGGTTGGCTTCAAACGATGTGATAACGTGTTCGGGCAGTGCACCACCTGGGGAAAAGGTCTGTGTAACTGTTCCGTCTAGGCGGAGGAAAGTGCTCCTCAGTGCATCCCTCTAGATGTGTACTGTACGGAAAGGTAGTCCCTTACCTTGCCATCGTATGAAATCCAGTTCCCTAAGAGCTTTATTCCATTGTATAGCCCCACTAGTGATGTAAACTTAATTAGAAACAATTTCACATAATTTTATAATTTATTTAAATGGGTTTTGTCCTGCAATTCATTAAAGATAATATCAGACAATTTTAAGGTAGAATGATTTAGTTACCATAAGGTAAAAACTTGTGCCATGTTTATGTGTGCTCATGGTCTTATGGAATACCATTCGTTACAAAATAGCGAATTTAAGTTTCTTACACCAGTACCATGACTGACCCAGAGTTGTTTGTCCATTAAACTTTGGATGCCCCTATTTTCTCTGAACAACCTACTAGTTTATGTTTGACTTGGATTAATTGGATGGAGTTTGGAGCTGAAGAATTTGAGATCACCACTTATATCCCCTTTTTCCTTTGTTTCATTTAGCAATTATAAGGACAGATTCTATAACTATCCAGACTGATTTAATTTTACTATGATTAGTAAGGTAAAAGTTTTCATTGTAGTGATTTAAGATGATAAACAAACATACATTTCCCGCTGTACAAGATTCTGATGTTTCTACTTTCTCAATCCCTTTCTTTCTTATCACAAACAATTCACTTTTCCGACACTTAATTTTGCAGCACGTAAAAACCATTGATGTATTAGTGTCGATTTTCGAGAATCGAAAAAACAGGATGTTTCAATGAATTTTGTTGATTCTATGGTGGTGGCCACATTCGATATTTGTTATCCTATCTTGTTTCTCCTATGTGTTTAAAATAATAAGACTCTGTTATTGGTCATGCTATTTCTTACGAGTACCAAACCAAACGAACCGAGTCCCGATGAACTTGTGTTTCATTTTTATAGAAATTTGGGTGTAGAAAAATATGAGTTAGTACAAATCGAAACTTACTTTCTCAACTTATCCCAACTGCGCTTATCAATGCATCACTTCATAAGTGCCACAAGCTTGAATAATCTAAATCAAAAAAAAGTAGTAGAGGATAATTCACCAAATATGGTAATGTCCTTCAATACACAAAGATTTTCTACCATCATGTCTTTTATGACAATCATGAAACCCTTCAATATCTTCAGCATCTTTGTCTCCACTACAATTTTCATTCTAATCCTATTCAATAGCCTGATAAAAATCAAAATCCTCTTCGAATCAGGTATAATTTCAACATCAGCAATCATATTCATAACACGATCAAATAGTCTGACCTTCGCATTGCCAATACCAACATACGGCAAGAAGCAACATTGCCCATCAGGACCTCTCCTCCATTAATGTCACGTTATATAGAGAAACAGTTTCTATCAGGTGTTATATGATAGTTTGCGCCAATATTAAAAAGCCATAAGTTTCTTTTCTTAGAAGAGCTAGAAAATGTAAACATATGGTATCGCTCTTGGTATTTGATTTCTTTGCAGTAGATGTTGAAGTTTGCTTTGTGTTTTCTTCTTCCTTTGAGCTTGGGACATTGAGCTATAAAATGTCAGTTTCTTGTAATAATGGCAAGTTAATCGCTTAAGTCACCTAGACTGATACCTTGAATTACTTCAATCTCCACCAATTTTTTGAGTTGTTCCGGCTTTTACCCCTCCGAACAGATAAGCCTTCTGAATCACTATCCAAACTAGTGCTTACTTGTCTACCTCTCAACACTTTGTTATGAAGACCGACATTTTCATCTTATAGACTGCTCTTACTGCAATCATATATAATGGAACCAACAAAAGCTATATACTCCTTAGGCAAAGAACATAAGAGGATTACTGCTTAGGTCTCATCAATAATGTTAACGTCTGCTACCTTTTAGTTCATAATCAAAGTAGTTGAAGCATCTACATGCGTTATAAGATAGGCTGCATGCTTCATCTTAAATAATTTGAATTGTAGTTGAAGAATAATACAATTTGTGAGAGACTGCCTTGATGTAATCAGATAATGCATCCTATGATCCATTCGTCGGTGTTTTTTGAGAAAACTCTCTAATAACTTCATTTGAAAGACTCGACCGAACTGTTGTAAAAACTTCATTTTCTATCTTCTTCGAAACATTTGCTTCAATGACCTTCTCAATCTCAGACACATAAGTTATCTTGGTAGTCTTCTCCTTCTATAAATATGCCTCCATTTTTATCTTTCACGTTCAAAATTTTCCTTTTCATCAAAGCATGTAACATTATAATTGACACTAGATCTATCAATAGACTTTCCAGAAATAACCATTAATACCCATAAAAATAATAAGCTTTGATACCAATCCGTCGTGGAAAAACTGTTATGCAGAAGCATTTTAATCAAAATCCAATATTGCCTGTTTGAACCCCAATGCTACTTAAAATCAACTATAAAATCACAAAAAATAAACAACTAAAAGAAATGAAAAAGAAGAGACGTAAATATTTAATGTAGCTCGAATATAAGTGTCATACTTCCACAAAGACCTAACAACCTTTTATTTATTCACTTCGAAGTAGTGCACAATATGAATTATTCAACAAATTTCTCTTATCCTTAAAAAAAAACAGAAACATGGATCATGTAACACCCCACCTCCGCTAGGGTCACTCGCAAAGGAATGCACTAGCTTTAGAGGGGTATTATTGGTAAACATGTACAGAAATATTACAAGACAGAACATATATATATAAAACAGCGGAAGTAAAACAAATTTCATTACCTTATAAAATAAGGTCTAAAAGCCTTTTACATCAAAATACATCAAAACCTGTCTTGCAATAATAAAGAAGCATAAAACCATTTCATAAATTATTCCCCAAGTAAAACAGTAAAGTAGCCATAGCCAAGAGAAGTCCAAGCCATGCGTGATGACCTTCAAACAGAAGAAGTCCAAACTAACAATAGCATTTCCTCCCTGTAACCTGGGGGGGAACGGAAGACAAGAGGCGAAACAAAACGGGGTCAGTCATAAAGACTGGTAAGCCCTATCTACTATCAGTATATAAACTAGTAAAGTTAACTGGCATGAGGAACTGAGATGAACATAAGTATGATGACAAGATAGATAAGCTAAACCAAAATAACAGGATGAACTACGGTACCAAAATAAACGAGTGTGTCATGATAAACTACGGTGTCAAGATAAATCAAGGTACCACATCGTCAGGTTTCTATTAAGTATACTATCCCAAGGTATTTATCATGTATAACATCCTAAGGTATATATCATGTATATTTGCTCTGGACCCCTCGTACTAGTATCCCAACCCGCGTCATGTGTTAACTATGAATGTCCCTTGCCCAACGCCACGTAATGGTCCATGTCAACCTAATATATAGCATATGTAGGTTTTCCCAACTCGTATGTTTCTTTCCATGTATAAGTTTAGTCCTTTGCCGTAGGCCATACGGGCTTTCCCATGTAAACGTCTTATCCTTGAAGTTATTTTGGACTGCTACCCTTGATCTAGTTATGTTTTCTTACCATGAACTATCGCGTGTCCACTTAGGATTTATGCCACCTAGGACCACTAGGGATTATGCTACCTAATGAACGTTTCCGTGTCTCGGTTTGGGTTCAGCCACCTAGGGCCACTAGGGATTATGCCACCCGTCAACCGCGCCCTTTATCCCACGTATGTATCGTGAATCGTTTTCCATGTCTAGATGCACATGTTCCTCAATGTGCCATCCGAGTTCCGTGCCAGGGCAAATCAAGAAATACGGGACTCGGTCGGGAGCTTTAAGTCGTCTGCTGATGCAGATATCAAGGTCTGTTTTTGTAACCGTGGCTATGGTCCCACGTGACCCCTCCCTCAACTACTGAAAGGCAATCCAAGAAAAATCATGTATGAGAACTACACTAAGGCCCATCGATGCCCACTTCCAGATAGCCAACCTCACCCATAACTTGATAGCTAGTATATGGTCTTTTGGGAGTTCCCTGCCTTCCCGTACGTACACGATTGACTAAAGATGGTAGGTAGTCGGCGACATGCTATCCCGGGGCAAAATCAAGTATCGTCGACTCCACGCTAATCCATCCCAGTCTTTAGGTCGCTCGCATAGCAACCAAGGCATACTCTTGGCTCTTCTACCGCAGACCTCAACCCCTGTGAGGCCGGGTTTCATGGACCACTCGCCACCTCACAGAGGGATACCAAGAGTACCCTCACGTTCCCCGAAGCTTTCACTTCGTCACCATGTTCGCTGGAGCTTTTATCCTAGTCAGATAACTTGCTCCTCCTCGTATACTAAGCGATGACCTACCGTACCAGGTTACTCATCTCTTTATGAACTAGTCCCATGTCCTTAGCTAAGAACTATTACTTAGTTACCCTTAACTAAGGTTTACCACTTAGCCCCTCTTTCCGCTATCCTTGTTAACTACGATTTCCAACCTAGTCCTTTGAGCTAGGGTTTTGTCAAATGGGTTAAGTGTTGTTATCCAAGTTCGTGACTTGACCCGCCTACAAATCATGTCAAGATTGGCTAAGTACTCAAGTTCAAGGCTTAGCCATACAAGTTGGTTAAGTGTACCAAGAAGCTCATGACTTAACCCTATCAAGTCAAATTGGTTAAGTATTTATTTGCCTTAACCCTATCAGATTTTCATGTTAGATTGATTAAGCATGGATTATCTTAATCCCATTAGATTATCGAGTCGGATTGGTTAAGTATGGGTTAGCTTAACCCCATCCACTAATCGTATTACAATGGTTAAGCCTAATCTTAAAAGGTCTTGTGACTTAACCCTTATCAGGTCCACCTATTAGATTGGTTAAGTATAGGTTACTTAACCTCACCAAATCATCACGTATAATTGGTTAGGTATAAGTTACTTAACCCCATTAAATTATCATGTTAAATTGGTTAAGTATTGGTTACTTAACCCCATTGAATAACCAAGTTTAGATTGGTTAAGTGTTTAACTTAACCCCATCGAATTCCCGTGTTTAGATTAGTTAAGTATAGATTACTTAACCCCATCTAATTACCGTGTTTAGATTAGTTAAGTCTTAGTTACTTAACCCCATCTAATTACCGTGTTTAGATTAGTTAAGCGTAAATTACTTAACCTCATCCCCTAACTGTCTTGTATGGTTAAGTGTCATTAAGAAATCAAGCCCGGTCCCACTTAACCTACCCATTTGTGTCATATCGGTTAAGTGTCATTAGTCAAATTTACTTAACCTTATCATGTGGCATCAATTTAATTAATGCACTCTCAACCTCTCACATTAGACTTTGTTGTGGTTACTAGTTAAGCCGGGCGGGTCCGGGTAGATTTACACCACAACCTAGTCTAACCTCGGGTCTTAAGCGCGACATGACCAACTTCTCACATTGGATCCTATTGTTTGTAGCCACTAGTTAAGCCGGGCGGGTCCGGGTAGATTTATGCTACAAACTCAACCCAACCTCGAGTTGGCCACTTTCATGTTTGGTCTAGTGTCTTATTACACTTACAACCCATACGTGTCAAGTTTTCAAGTCCCAAGCTCATAGCCAAAGTTACATGTTGTCATGTTTATACCCATTTACCCAAATCATGTTTCACGTCATTAAAGTTTTACCCATAACGTAACCCAACGCTTTTAAACTCGCATATACATTCGCAACAACGCATAATGGATTAAAAGAAGGAACTTGGCAAAGGCATGACAAAAGGGGTATAAGGCCACAAGTTAAACATGGTGGCAAATGAGGTATAAATGTGTTCATTAACTTGCATATTACATTATTAGGCCTCAAAAACATGCACAACCTCAAACTTAGCACATAGGTGAATCATGGTGATAAATGACATAGAAACGTGGCTAGAAGTTCGCATATGGCATTACATGTAAGCTATCATAAGGGGTATGATAGTTCTCATGTTGCCAAAATGCAATATTCAACATAAAGTTCATATCTTTAAGCCCACAAGATCAAGATAATGACTTTTTAGTCATTATAGGATACATAACATGATAGCATGCAACATACTTAATGTTCAAACCCAACCTACAACATGTCACATTAAGTTTAAAGTTAATATCTAATAGTAGGAGGGGGCTTACAATGCTATGAAGGCACAAATCAATATGAAATTAAAAGATTGAGACGAAGCCACTCAAGCGACACCAAAAACCCCAAATGATAAGCTCCAAATGAAACCCTTGAGCAAATATCAATAAAAATCCTTGCTTTGAAGAAGAAAGGTTTCAACTTTGGCTTTGAATGAAGCTTATGAGCTCTCATGCAACATCCTTGCTTTTTGGTCAAGAAAAGGTTGCAACTTTGGCTTTGAATGAAGCTTATGAGCTCTCATGCAAGATCCTTGCTTTTTGGTCAAGAAAAGGTTGCAACTTTGGCTAGAATGCAACTTATGAACTCTCATACAAACATGAAATCACTCAAATGATCATAGAATCTCTCATGAATGAAGAAAAGAGGTTCCTTTACTTTGAAACTAGCTTAGAACACTTAAGCTATCATGAAGAAGAAGATGGAGGCCATGGGTTGAAGTGGAGGCCATGATGAGGAATCATTTTGGCATAGTTTAGTTGTAGGATCAATTTATGAGGGTTTTAGGAGAGGGTTAGGGGTCTTTTTATAGAAGACTATGATAGTTTCAGCCATAGGATAAACCCTAGAACCAATCCTAGCCTTTAAAGCATGGCTTGGGGAAGAAGTCACATGTAGGAACCATTTAGGGCCTTTAGATTAAAGCTGAACCATGAGAACCATTCAAATGCAAAATCTGCATTCGAGCGAATCGGCCCACGGGTTGACAGCCAAACACCCTGGATTAACCCCTAGTCGACCCAGCGAGCTCGGGTCGACCTCAAAAATCGGCCGGTTCAGTTATTCCCCTCTCCCAATTCGCTGTTTTGAACATTTTTGCATATTTATTTATTAAATTTTCAATTATATATATATATATATATCAATATATATATATATCAATATATATATATTTCTCTGCGCAACCCATTTCACTTAATTAAGTATACTTTAATTTGTGAACTTTTATGTTCAAATTACGGGGTGTTACATTCTCCCCTCCTTAAAGGATTTCGTCCCCGAAATCTCTAAGTCAAGAAGAACGTATCCTACCAACCAAACAACCATCTACTCAAACCATCAAACACTGGCATCATTGTCCTTAGACGATTTCTAATGCCATATGAACATATGCAGAATGTGTGTGTATATGCTCCTTAGCTAATGCTAATAATCAGGCCTGAATGATCTTTCTAATGCAAAATATGTTTAGTGCCATGAGTCCAACATGTATGCAAATAGTCCTAGTCATATAAGTACTATATGCGTGCGCAAACATTCATTCATATGCAACATCCGCATGATAACACATTCAATTTCATCCATAAACAAGTATAAATACTCGTGCATATGCAACATGAAACGTGACCGCGTCAATCTAGTATCTAATGTGTATTCGCGCATCCACGAGCAACCACTTGCAACCATTTGCAACCATATCAATCATAACATGTTTCAAATACATGTTTACATCCATAGAGTTCTATCTAAGGTTCCCAAGATAAGATCGAGGAGATAAACAAGACAAACTCCTTACGGGGTTTGTAACAGAAATAGGACCGAGAGGATATCCACCAAGCGATAGCATGCAAGTAAGCTCTACAGGTGAACCAAGGATCAAAGATACACTCTTAAAAAGAGACATGATGCGCGCGTCTGAGCCGCATTTCCACGAACTTAATTCCATTGTGCCTTGACCGCCTTTGACTTCATGGTTTCGTAGCTCCTTGATTCCTATTTCCAAGGTATGAGACGGAACTCTTTTCACTGTCGCCTCTCGTTCCACTTTCATTTATTCTTTCCCTAGTATACTTGGCTCAACCATATCTACGTACTCATGCAAGCTCTCCAAAATTTACTAGTGAATTCCGGATCTCATTTACCAATGGCAATCCATGTTACCACGTGCACTTACTAGGGTGGTTCCTATAACCCATGCTCAAGCGGAATGAACCATCCATCTTATTGGCGGATGTTACTTGATTGGATCAAAGATTTCCGATAAATGCATCAAGAGATTCTAGGTAACTAACCATGACAGAACCTAAAAGGTTACACGAGACTTCGAAGGTATTACCAAAGCAAGCCAAGAGTCTGACTGCCCTCTTTTCAAAACCGAGAATGGTATCCCTTACTGGATAACCACTTTACCCCTAGAATCCATCCATAGCTCAACAATAGAAGTATTGCTTCTAATCTCAACACTTGACATAGACGTTCTCAAATCCAACAAGTCATGAATAAATGGACCGACTCTCCAACCAGATTTTGGGACAAAAACTGGGATCCTCTACCATGCTAGTACTAAGGTGCAGAGACTCAACTATCTAAGCAGACTTAAATGATACGATGGTCAAGACAAAGTCTGGACGGGATGATGGAAAAGAACGACTAAACCTTTACCAGAAATGGTACCATTTATTTTAGGTACCCTAGAAATGGGAGCGTACAATTGTCCTCTCCGATGATCTTGTCCTTGTCCTCCTTGATGGACTAAGCCATAGCAACAGTTGCTTATCCTTATGCTCGTGTCCTTTATCCTTGTTCTTATTATCCCTTCTTATAACTTCGGTAACCGGTCTCTCGAGAACTTCCTCCATCGCACGGGAAAACACTTACGTAGCTAGACAAGGATTAGTCGCAGTTAAAACTACTGTGACTCCAGATGGAGGAAAGAAAGGGAAAAGAGATTCGATCAAGGGAACAAAGGATAGTGCTAATGGCTTTTGGGGAATAGCCTTTAAAAACTTTTCTTGAAAAATGCTTCTTTGTAAACGGTTTCTCAAATAGTTTTCAGAAGGTTTTTAAAAACTTTTGCCCAGTCTGGTAACCTTCTGCTCTGATACCAAATGTAACACCCCACCTCCGCTAGGGTCACTCGCAAAGGAATGCACTAGCTTTAGAGGAGTATTATTGGTAAACATGTACAGAAATATTACAAGACAGAACATATATATATATAAAACAGCGGAAGTAAAACAAATTTCATTACCTTATAAAATAAGGTCTAAAAGCCTTTTACATCAAAATACATCAAAACCTGTCTTGCAATAATAAAGAAGCATAAAACCATTTCATAAATTATTCCCCAAGTAAAACAGTAAAGTAGCCATAGCCAAGAGAAGTCCAAGCCATGCGTAATGACCTTCAAACAGAAGAAGTCCAAACTAACAATAGCATTTCCTCCCTGTAACCTTGGGGGGGGGGAACGGAAGACAAGAGGCGAAACAAAACGGGGTCAGTCATAAAGACTGGTAAGCCCTATCTACTATCAGTATATAAACTAGTAAAGTTAACTGGCATGAGGAACTGAGATGAACATAAGTATGATGACAAGATAGATAAGCTAAACCAAAATAACAGGATGAACTACGGTACCAAAATAAACGAGTGTGTCATGATAAACTACGGTGTCAAGATAAATCAAGGTACCACATCGTCAGGTTTCTATCAAGTATACTATCCCAAGGTATTTATCATGTATAACATCCTAAGGTATATATCATGTATATTTGCTCTGCACCCCTCGTACTAGTATCCCAACCCGCTTCATGTGTTAACTATGAATGTCCCTTGCCCAACGCCACGTAATGGTCCATGTCAACCTAATATATAGCATATGTAGGTTTTCCCAACTCGTATGTTTCTTTCCATGTATAAGTTTAGTCCTTTGCCGTAGGCCATACGGGCTTTCCCATGTAAACGTCTTATCCTTGAAGTTATTTTGGACTGCTACCCTTGATCTAGTTATGTTTTCTTACCATGAACTATCGCGTGTCCACTTAGGATTTATGCCACCTAGGACCACTAGGGATTATGCTACCTGATGAACGTGTCCGTGTCTGGGTTTGGGTTCAGCCACCTAGGGCCACTAGGGATTATGCCACCCGTCAACCGCGCCCTTTATCCCACGTATGTATCGTGAATCGTTTTCCATGTCTAGATGCACATGTTCCTCAATGTGCCATCCGAGTTCCGTGCCAGGGCAAATCAAGAAATACGGGACTCGGTCGGGAGCTTTAAGTCGTCTGCTGATGCAGATATCAAGGTCTGTTTTTGTACCCGTGGCCATGGTCCCACGTGACCCCTCCCTCAACTACTGAAAGGCAATCCAAGAAAAATCATGTATGAGAACTACACTAAGGCCCATCGATGCCCACTTCCAGATAGCCAACCTCACCCATAACTTGATAGCTAGTATATGGTCTTTTGGGAGTTCCCTGCCTTTCCGTACGTACACGATTGACTAAAGATGGTAGGTAGTCGGCGACATGCTATCCCGGGGCAAAATCAAGTATCGTCGACTCCACGCTAATCCATCCCAGTCTTTAGGTCGCTCGCATAGCAACCAAGGCATACTCTTGGCTCTTCTACCGCAGACCTCAACCCCTGTGAGGCCGGGTTTCATGGACCACTCGCCACCTCACAGAGGGATACCAAGAGTACCCTCACGTTCCCCGAAGCTTTCACTTCGTCACCATGTTCGCTGGAGCTTTTATCCTAGTCAGATAACTTGCTCCTCCTCGTATACTAAGCGATGACCTACCGTACCAGGTTACTCATCTCTTTATGAACTAGTCCCATGTCCTTAGCTAAGAACTATTACTTAGTTACCCTTAACTAAGGTTTACCACTTAGCCCCTCTTTCCGCTATCCTTGTTAACTACGATTTCCAACCTAGTCCTTTGAGCTAGTGTTTTGTCAAATGGGTTAAGTGTTGTTATCCAAGTTCGTGACTTGACCCGCATACAAATCATGTCAAGATTGGCTAAGTACTCAAGTTCAAGGCTTAGCCATACAAGTTGGTTAAGTGTACCAAGAAGCTCATGACTTAACCCTATCAAGTCAAATTGGTTAAGTATTTATTTGCCTTAACCCTATCAGATTTTCATGTTAGATTGATTAAGCATGGATTATCTTAATCCCATTAGATTATCGAGTCGGATTGGTTAAGTATGGGTTAGCTTAACCCCATCCACTAATCGTATTACAATGGTTAAGCCTAATCTTAAAAGGTCTTGTGACTTAACCCTTATCAGGTCCACCTATTAGATTGGTTAAGTATAGGTTACTTAACCTCACCAAATCATCACGTATAATTGGTTAGGTATAAGTTACTTAACCCCATTAAATTATCATGTTAAATTGGTTAAGTATTGGTTACTTAACCCCATTGAATAACCAAGTTTAGATTGGTTAAGTGTTTAACTTAACCCCATCGAATTCCCGTGTTTAGATTAGTTAAGTATAGATTACTTAACCCCATCTAATTACCGTGTTTAGATTAGTTAAGTCTTAGTTACTTAACCCCATCTAATTACCGTGTTTAGATTAGTTAAGCGTAAATTACTTAACCTCATCCCCTAACTGTCTTGTATGGTTAAGTGTCATTAAGAAATCAAGCCCGGTCCCACTTAACCTACCCATTTGTGTCATATCGGTTAAGTGTCATTAGTCAAATTTACTTAACCTTATCATGTGGCATCAATTTAATTAATGCACTCTCAACCTCTCACATTAGACTTTGTTGTGGTTACTAGTTAAGCCGGGCGGGTCCGGGTAGATTTACACCACAACCTAGTCTAACCTCGGGTCTTAAGCGCGACATGACCAACTTCTCACATTGGATCCTATTGTTTGTAGCCACTAGTTAAGCCGGGCGGGTCCGGGTAGATTTATGCTACAAACTCAACCCAACCTCGAGTTGGCCACTTTCATGTTTGGTCTAGTGTCTTATTACACTTACAACCCATACGTGTCAAGTTTTCAAGTCCCAAGCTCATAGCCAAAGTTACATGTTGTCATGTTTATACCCATTTACCCAAATCATGTTTCACGTCATTAAAGTTTTACCCATAACGTAACCCAACGCTTTTAAACTCGCATATACATTCGCAACAACGCATAATGGATTAAAAGAAGGAACTTGGCAAAGGCATGACAAAAGGGGTATAAGGCCACAAGTTAAACATGGTGGCAAATGAGGTATAAATGTGTTCATTAACTTGCATATTACATTATTAGGCCTCAAAAACATGCACAACCTCAAACTTAGCACATAGGTGAATCATGGTGATAAATGACATAGAAACGTGGCTAGAAGTTCGCATATGACATTACATGTAAGCTATCATAAGGGGTATGATAGTTCTCATGTTGCCAAAATGCAATATTCAACATAAAGTTCATATCTTTAAGCCCACAAGATCAAGATAATGACTTTTTAGTCATTATAGGATACATAACATGATAGCATGCAACATACTTAATGTTCAAACCCAACCTACAACATGTCACATTAAGTTTAAAGTTAATATCTAATAGTAGGAGGGGGCTTACAATGCTATGAAGGCACAAATCAATATGAAATTAAAAGATTGAGACGAAGCCACTCAAGCGACACCAAAAACCCCAAATGATAAGCTCCAAATGAAACCCTTGAGCAAATATCAATAAAAATCCTTGCTTTGAAGAAGAAAGGTTTCAACTTTGGCTTTGAATGAAGCTTATGAGCTCTCATGCAAGATCCTTGCTTTTTGGTCAAGAAAAGGTTGCAACTTTGGCTTTGAATGAAGCTTATGAGCTCTCATGCAAGATCCTTGCTTTTTGGTCAAGAAAAGGTTGCAACTTTGGCTAGAATGCAACTTATGAACTCTCATACAAACATGAAATCACTCAAATGATCATAGAATCTCTCATGAATGAAGAAAAGAGGTTCCTTTACTTTGAAACTAGCTTAGAACACTTAAGCTATCATGAAGAAGAAGATGGAGGCCATGGGTTGAAGTGGAGGCCATGATGAGGAATCATTTTGGCATAGTTTAGTTGTAGGATCAATTTATGAGGGTTTTAGGAGAGGGTTAGGGGTCTTTTTATAGAAGACTATGATAGTTTTAGCCATAGGATAAACCCTAGAACCAATCCTAGCCTTTAAAGCATGGCTTGGGGAAGAAGTCACATGTAGGAACCATTTAGGGCCTTTAGATTAAAGCTGAACCATGAGAACCATTCAAATGCAAAATCTGCATTCGAGCGAATCGGCCCACGGGTTGACAGCCAAACACCCTGGATTAACCCCTAGTCGACCCAGCGAGCTCGGGTCGACCTCAAAAATCGGCCGGTTCGGTTATTCCCCTCTTCCAATTCGTTTTTTTGAACATTTTTGCATATTTATTTATTAAATTTTCAATTATATATATATATATATATATATATATCAATATATATATATATATTTCTCTGCGCAACCCATTTCACTTAATTAAGTATACTTTAATTTGTGAACTTTCATGTTCAAATTACGGGGTGTTACAGATCATATTGAGGATATTATGATGAACATCTCTCTTGTCTTTGTTGTATTAAAAAGATGAGAAAATGCTTTCATATTTATTGATCTAAGAACGAAATTTTTCATGGAGATAAGGATTTCATGTTTACGAATTTGCTTGATTTTATTTGGACACAAATTTAGCATATTTATGTGTGTTTCCATGTATATCATTATTGAATGATTTATTAGCAAAACCGACCGGTTTTTAAAGTGTCCGCAAGCACTTCTTATTATATTCAACAATAAAAACAATTATTACAGGAGATTGGTGGTTACCGACCTACAAATTTGGTTTTTAAGGTGGACAGTTCATTCATCCACCACATACGACATTTTAAGTGGGTCGTTCACTGTATCTATTCTAGATTGCAGATCAAGAGCTAGTTGAATGATTTCTTAAATCAATTAATATCTATTTTGATACTAATACTAACTAATTATTATTTTTCTAGTTTGTTTTTCGTATTTGATCGATTGTAGGAATCAATTAATATACCCAATCAATCAATATTTTCTTTCTTTAAAATAAAGTTAAATCGTTCAAATTTACAATAAACACCCAGAATAGCGAACGGTTCTCCATGTTGCCAAAATGTTATTATAGTTTATCTCGATGTGTTGCTAAATGCCAAATTATTCTTATGCTGCAAAGTAGCGGAAACCATCATACCCTTTTGATTGCAAAATTGAAAAGCAATAAAGTATGATAATGCCTCTGTTTCTTCATACGCACCGCTCGGAAAACTCAGTCGAAGTCTCGGAGCTAACCGTAACTAAAAGTTCCGAAAGCAAAATAGGTTGACAACATGGACCACCATCGATTTGGTGCTACAGCATATAGTAAAAATTATGGTTTGATAGGCGGGTTCAATCTATAGGAAAAATAGCAAATATGAATTTTCGTAATTTGTAATCTAGTTATAGCAGAAGATTTAGGAATCTTAGGTAGACAGGCGAAAGCAGACAATTACGGGCTAACCGCTCACTTGGTTTTTTTGCTAGGAATTATTTTCTGATGTGGACCGGTTTTTTCCTTGTGAAAATATACAAAGACAGAACAGCAGCATTTAAACGGCAAATAATGCAATAAACACTAAATGCTAAATAAAGGCCAAAAGTACAAAAATCGAAATAGTTGGAGGTGAAATGACAAATACAGCAGTATTTTAGGTGGCCACCGACAAAGTTCGTAAATAGGCAGCTTTGAAGAGACCGTGCTATAAATCAACGGTCGGGACAGCAGCAAAATGATTGACAAAACGAAGCTACCTAGATCTGCTCCGAAGAAGCGAGCCAGATCGGAACCCAGTAACACAGTCCTACTTCTGTAATGGGAGAATCGGGAGGCAAAAATCGCTGGGTTGGTTGGTGTGTAGTTCTCGTCGTGGCAGCGCTTGTTGTCACCGCCGTGGTGGTCACAATCAAAGTCAGACACAAGCACAATGGCCTCGGCCCTGTACCCGGACCACCTGGTGCCGTCACCGCCAAGTATTCTGACGCGCTTGGCGTTGCCTTGCAGTTTTTTGATGTCCAGAAATGTAAGTTTGACAAAATTTTGAATAATCAGTAACGATTAATCATGAATGTAGGGTACTTCTGACGTTTATCCTCGTATTTCGTAGTGATATGAAAATAAGGGTGAGTCATTTTTTTAATTTATGGCATTAGTTTCCTTTTTTTCTTCGATAGTATCAGTAGCCATAAAGTACAGAGAAACATGTTACAGTTTGAAGTTTCACGGTTATTTCTAATTTATTTGTGGCCACCCATTTTTGTTTTTGTTTTTTAGACATAAATCTATTTTTCTTTTCGTTTGTCTTGTAAGAAACGTCCATTGTAAGTTCTCCTGCTGGAGTAATCAGCATAGAAATAGCGGTTATCCCATTTTATTTTCCTTCCAATGCGCTTTAGCAGCGTAAATTTGACGGGGACGAAAGGAACGTGGATTTGACCCTATTTTTTTCATGAGCGTGAGTTTGTAAACAGGATTTGAAAATCTTCGTTGGCCAAATGGTTGTCAGAATGCTTCTTAAGCTCCATTTTGTCAAAAATGCTGAACACGAGTGCTGAATGCCGAATGCTAAGTTTTAAATAATGAACAAGAGAAATACACTTTGATTGTTTGCTGAATAGAAAATTAATCGTTTTATTACAAGTGCGCAAACTTACCCTTAACTTTGTTTAGAATTTATTCATGTCAAATACTTGTCATGCATACATGTGAAATGTGCACTAAAAATTTGAAAACACATTCATTCACTTGCTTATTGATAAGTATTACTTAAGATAAAGATTAATTTAGTGGAGATCGGCAATTTTATTACATAATTTTACCATAATGCTTAAGGTGAAAACACTTCAGTATGACTTGGTGGAGCTTGTGACGGATCTTGATTGTCAAATTTATCATTTGTTTCATCAAAAACATTTTTACTATAGTCCTTTTGTTCAGCATGTAGAAACAATTCATCATCTAGGGAGATACGATGCAAAAAATTATGTTGTGCCATACATGCAATAACCATATCCCTTTATGCGGAAAACTTGTAGAGAAAATTTGGCGTTGCCTTGCAGTTTTTTGATGTCCAGAAATGTAAGTTCGACAAAATTTTGAATAATCAGTAACGATTAATAATGAATGTAGGATATTTCTGCAGTTTATCCTCGTATCTCGTAGTAATATGAAATTTATGGCATTTAGTTTCCTGTTTTTTTATTGGATAGTATGAATAGCCGTAAAGTAAAGAGAAACATGTTACAGTTTGAAGTTTCACGGTTATTTCTAATTTATTTGTAGCCACCCATTTTTGTTTTTGTTTTTTAGACATAAATCAATTTTTCTTTTCGGTTGTTTTGTAAGAAACGTCATTTTAAGTCCTGCTGGAGGAATTTGCATAGAAATAGCGGCTATCCCCATTTTCCCTTCCCATGCGCTTTATCAGCGTAATTTTGAGGTGCACGAAAGGAAAGGAACGTCGATTTGACCCTATTTTTTATGAGCGTGAGTTTATAAACAAGATTTGAAAATCTTCATTGACCAAACAGTTTTCAGAATGTGATTGGTTGAAAATGCTGAACACGAGTGCTGAATGCCGAACGCCAAGTGTTAAATGCTGAACAAAAGAAACACTGTTTGCTTATTTGCTGAATAAAAAATTAATTTTTTAAAACGAGTACTGCATTGACAAACTGACCCTTAACTTCGTTTAGAATTTTTTCATGCCAAATTCTTGTCATGCATTCATGTGAAAATGTCAACCAAAAAAAATTGAAAACACGTTCACCTGCTTATTGATAAGTATTACCTAAAATAAAGATGAATATAGTGGAAATCGGCAATTTCATTATGTAAATTCACCATACAGCTTGAGATGAAGACACTTCAATATGACTTGGTGGAGCTGTGACCGTTCTTGGTTGTCAAATTCATTATTTGTTCGTTAAAAACATTTGTACTAGTCTTTTTCTTCAAAATGTAGAAACAATTCATCATCCAGGGAGACACGATGCAAAAAACTATGTTGCGCCATACATGCAATAAAACTTGTAGGGAAACGCTTTCGCTAATATGGGAATTTTGTTTACATATACCAAAATTTTGTTCAATGATATTTGTTAATTGAGCATGTGCATGATTGAATCTCTCCTTTTTATTTGTTCCATTGTTATGTCTATAGTTTTCAACCAAAAACGTGTGTTGCATCAAAAATTGAGAAATCATTCAGTATTTGTATATGATGCATCAAAGAGGTAGTACCAGTGTTTTAAAAAACGCGAGTGAGGCGCGTCTCAAGGCGAGACGGTCTTAAAGAAGCACGAAGGCGCATTCATTGAGGCTTTTTCCTTAAAAACACAAGCCTCAACCCTATGAGGTGCAAAAAATGTGTTTTTTTTTTGGTGCATACGTTTTTTGAACCTTAGTGCTGCTTTTAATTTCTTCCTGCTGCTTCTTTTTTCTTTTACTGCTTCATGCTCTCTGGTAAAAAAAAGTGACTAGAGGTATTTTTTTCCTTCACTCCAATCGATTCCATGATTGGAATCGACTTCGATTTGGATTCACAGTTTATAAGGAATCCTGTCGAATTCAAATGTTTTGGTGCTTAGTTTGACAGTATAGTCTGCTTGAATTTTGCTGCTCCTTATTGAACTGTTCATGTTTTTATGCAGTAGCTTGACGGTTATATAACAATGAGCAAGAGAGATATAGCTTGGAAATGGGTGAAAGAACTATCGAATTCATCAAATCCAAAATATTTTCTTATTACGTTTTGTGATCATAGATGCACAGGGGAAATTGCTCAATTCAAACAACATTTAGCTTGCACTCACGTTGGAATCATTTCTTATTCAAGTGTCACAAAATGTAAATGATGAATGCATTGCAACTTTGAAAAAAAAATGAAAGTCGTCAAGCAAGCAAAAATCGATATGTTATGTGAGGTTGGTAAAAGTGAAATCATTGAAAATGCTTCTCATACCGTTGAGCTTGACCTTGAAAGTGGTAATGGAAGTTGTAATATTATTAGGCCTAGGGAAGCAATGGACAAATTTATAAGTGTAGATGCTATAATGATGATGGTAGTACAAGTATAAAAAAAAATTAATATTAAATAATTCTATCAAATTTAAAATCATACTAGTCATTTTTAAATGTTTAATAATAGGCAATGATCCGAAAGGGAAGAGTGTGAGAGTTGCTTCACTTGAGGACGGTATTGTCGACAAACATGATCATTTTTCGGAATTACATACGCAAAATGTATTTCATGCTAGTGATGATAGCTTGGATGGTAACATGCTTATGGATGAGGAGGAAGACATCATTGGATCTTAGATGACACTTTTGAATATTTAAGACAACTATTTTTTGTTTGAATTGCTTGTAGTAATTTATGTTCCTTATATACTTTCTGACGTTATTCTATGTCTACTAACATTATATGATGTATGCTCTTTTTTCCCTGAAAGCCTTACACGTCAACGTTTTGAGGCTTACGTCTCAACTCGTGGGCATGAAAGCGCCTCATATGGGCTTACGCGTTTTAAAACATTGGGCAGTACATATCAGTAAGGAAAGAATTCAACATGTTATTATCAGTATAGAGTAAGAAATTAAAATATTTAAATTGCTATGCACATCAAAATCATTTGCAGGATTGCGAATTGCTTCGTTAAGGATCATTGAATCATGTGCTGTTCCCTCTTATCTTGCCAATTCTCTGGTTTGGAGATGAAAATTTGCCAAAAGCTTGTTGTTTTTAGCCTTAAAAACATGTCTTTGGGGGCAATTTTTCTTCTTCTAAACTTTGTCCTCGTACCTATTTTCCTTTGTATAACATATGAAAAAATTATTGTTTATAATTACTACGCTAACGTATCTTTTCATAATCCGTCAAACTAAAATCTTAAAATAACAACAATCATACTGATTTTGATGAATAAGTTGAGTTGTTAAAATTAATAAGTATCAGCTAATGCATCTTTCACTTTTGAACCTTCCAATTTTTACACTATTTTAACCCCTTCTTGAAAAACTAGAATCGTTTAAGTTGAAAGGAAGGAGTATGATATAATGAAATAAAGAAGCTACTATTTTTTTTTATTTTTTATTTTTTATATTGAGTTTTGATTCGCTCATGTTTTTGGATATTTCGAGATATTTGTATAAATGAATTAAAATTCTGGGAATAGATAATAGAATGTGAAGATAAAGGTAATTTTGTAAAAATTATGCATTGAACAATTTATGTTGTATGCTAAATGTTCAGTTTTTATTTCTATTTTTTGTTAGGCTAATGTCGATTCGTAGTAGAATCTTCCTATTTATTTCCTCTTTCTAGGATTTGTAGGTAATTTCTAGGATTTGTATACACATTCACACACACTCTATTGATGTGTAGAATACATGATTTAATCCATGATCACGTGAAAAGATACTAGCATCCCTGCATCACGTGCATGCATACACAGACCCTGTGTGTCATAAACTAGCATATGGTATAACCAGTGTATACTAAGTTGTGGAAGATGTTCTCTTGAATCACTGCAAAACTCATATCATGGTTGTATGTTCAGATGTCGAGTGCATTGTTACTTAATACTTAAAACTGGAGGTTGTATGTGCCAGACATATAATGCATGCCATGTACCATATTATCCTTGGCTATGGATTCCTCTTATAATTTCTATTCAGTTTGTATGTTTCATCTCTGTTTATTATTGCACAATCGACTATTACTCGTCTTATTTGCTACAAAAATGCCTTCAAATTTCGAATTTGTGCATTTTGTTTGACAGAAAGGATGAGCATTTAATGTGTAACTAACATATGCCCAGCCATACCGTGTAAATATGTAATAGTTCCTGCAAAGATCAGTACATAGCTGATACACTTCAGATTTATTATTTATTTATTGATATTTTTTAACAGTTTCCATAATAATTTTTTTGTTAGCTGGTAAATTGGTTGGGAACAAGATATCATGGAGAGGAGATTCAGCTCTAAAAGATGGCAGTGATGCTAAACTCGACCTAACAAAAGGAATGTATGATGCTGGAGATCATATGAAATTTAACTTTCCAATGGCGTTTACCGCTACTGTGCTTTCATGGTCAATATTGGAGTATGGTGATCAAATGGATAAAGTTAATCAGCTAGATTCTGCTCGGGATTCACTTAGATGGATAACGGATTATCTGATCAACTGTCATCCTAAAGATAATGTACTCTATATTCAGGTAAGATCAAAGTTTTTTGAAAATAATACGATCGCAATCATATATATAATCCAGGTTATGATAATTATACCATGGCTGTTGTGTTGACTCCTAGTTGTATTATGTGATGTACTACTCGTGTGCATGCAAGTGACCGCTTCTTGTAGCGCCATTTAGGAACTTGAATCAATTTCATACGATTCCAGTGTGATTAAGAGTTTCTAAAAGCAATGGGTTTTTAAACGTTTACATGTTCCTTCAGTAGCTATTGTATGACATTCATTTTTTCAATATTTATATCTTTCTGGTATAAATTAAGTTGTTTCCCTGTATGGAATCACTTCCTCCTATATGTTGTGAACTATCTTGCTCGCTTATATGTTAAAAAGGTATAAAGGCTAACCGCTAGCAGTTAGCCCTATGCGATCTTGTGAGCTAGCTCACCCTACGATTTGCGTGCACTTTTTACATAAGAAGTAAAGCTAAGATTTTTTATTTTTTTATTTTTTTTATTGTATTATATAAGTTGAAGGTTTCAGTCATTAACTTTTAATTTGTCAGCTATATTGAATTGTCCAACAATAAATTTGTTACGAGTCTAAACCAAATAAACAACACCTGAACCCTAATGCTCAAGCTATTTCATTCGCCTCTTTAGGTTGGTGATCCAGATTTAGATCACAAATGTTGGGAAAGACCAGAGGAGATGGCTGAAAAAAGGCCTTCAATCCAAGTTAATGCTAAAACTCCAGGTTCAGATGTAGCTGCAGAAACGGCTGCTGCTATGGCTGCAGCTTCAATGGTTTTTAAACCAGTCGATTCTTCGTATGCAGATTCTCTTCTTCAACATGCACAAAAGCTCTTCACCTTTGCTGATACATATAGAGGAATATACAGCGTCAGCATTCCTAAACTACAGAAATTTTACAATTCCACTGGATACGATGATGAACTGTTGTGGGCTGCCGGTTGGCTATATCATGCAACTAGAGATCAGACATACTTGAGTTACGTGACAGTGCAAAATGGACAAAAATTTGCCGATTGGGGAAGACCGACTTGGTTTAGTTGGGATGATAAAAGAGCTGGAACCCAGGTATATGGGCATACATTTACATATGTAGTTACATATACATACATACATGCGTACATATATATATACATATATATATACATACATATATATATATACATATATATACATATTTATACATATATATATATATAGAGAGAGAGAGAGAGAGAGATGAGGGTTCCGCTACACCTCTTACATTGCACGTGAACTCTCCCCCTTAATCTCCACCATCCACTTCCCCACTCATTCTCTCTCTTCCCACTAAGAAATAATAATGAAATGGGAAGAGAGAATGAGTGGTGGAGATTAAGAGGGGAGATCACGTGCAATATAAGAGGTGTAACGGAACCCTCCTCATATATACATACATACATACATATATATATATATATATGTGTGTGTGTGTGTGTGTGTGTGTATGTATGCATGTATATAGACACACACACACATGCATGTATACACACATGCAAATATATCAAAAAGATACTTGTGTTTTAACCCAGTTTTTCTAACTAGTTGTGTGAAATTAAAATGCAACCACACTCGTTCAATATTTTTGAAATACACAAACATTTTTTTGACTACTAATTACCCAAAAATTACATCCGAAGCAATCCTATCCTAACTCACAAATTTATATCTAACCACCCCTCCTTTCGCCCCTGGGGGGGGGGGGGGGGGTTGTCCAACCGTTGGTTCATTTTCTGAGCTATTTCGTACCGTGATTTTCTGATGTTGCAGTATCTCTCTTTTTTGACTAACTGTAAGTTATTTTTTGAATTTTTTTTATACAAACCCTATCAAGTAATCTCTTCATTACAACTTTTAAGGCGACATGACTAACACAAGTAAAAGTGACTGCAAAATTTCCATGTGTTATTGGGATCATGTTGTGTAGTGTTGCAGCTGTATTTAATGTGCATGATGTCCCCGTATGATTAATAGTGGCACAATCGTTTTTGGACCTAATTCATGTGATTACAATTTTAGGCAAATTTTAAGGTATAAATTACTGTCACAGTTAATGATATCATGATAGGTATATGGCAAGCATCGATTATTTCAACATGAAACTATATTAATTTTTAATGCGATTGTCTATCACATATTATTTTCCCGTGTCAGCTACTTGGTCGTTGCACATCCCATAATGGATAAAACAAAATATTTAATATTATACCATAGATTTGAGTTATGAGTCTTATGACACATTTATCGCTAATGTATAAAAAAGGACTTTTTCTATATATGGGATAGACAAATGTGTCTATTCACACACACACACACAATGATATGCAACTGAAAAAAAACATTAATTTTTAATTTTGATGCATTATATTTCCTCCTGGAATGAATATTTAAGAGATTATTGTTTAGGCAATTGTATAACAAGTTTATCAGTTCATGATGATTATTAGACACTAATGTGCTCCATAATGTTAGCATTTACATGCATATGAATGTTGCATGCATTCATACATCACAAACCTAAGTGTCATTGCTACATTGCTCATATATTCTTGTAATTTATGAATAGGTTCTGTTGTCCAGAGTAAATTTTTTTGCTTCCAAAGAAACTTCAAATGCTGAAGGCCAGGGACTTCAGATGTATAGAAAAACTGCTGAAGCTGTTATGTGTGGTCTTCTGCCAGATTCCCCTACAGCTACTCCTAGCCGATCAGATGGTATTGTCTGCATTCTTGGTTTCTAGATTTTTTTTTACATGAGTGCATGCAAAATCTAGGCAAATAACAGTTGGGACTTTAACATGATGCTTACCGTATTTGTATTCTGAAAACATCTTATTGAAGTTTTAATCAGTTTTACACCAACCGTCAAAATCTTAAGCCAAAGGTAATTTATGCTGCCCGATACACGGATAAATTCGTAGGTGATTTGGTTATTTTTTTTACAATTTTCTTTTGTGAAAAAAAAATAAATAATAAAAAAATAATGGTAATATGAATGAATTAGATTGCATTTTGTTCATAAGTCTTGCTCTTCAATCTGCTCTGCATCCCGTGGGGATTGTCTAAGTCATCCTGACGTCAAAACGGATGTTGGAGAACATGGGATCGCGACGTTAGGAAAATATGTTGCTAGCATCAAAAATTGGCACAAACACCCAAAAAGTTCAACGCGTGGCTAAAATATGAAAATAAATGAAAAAATGAGGAATAAACAGTACAAATTCAATAAGTAAAGAATTTATAGTGGTTTGACGTTGTTGTGCTCTACGTCCACTTTGAAGGGTTTTTTCACTTTATTGCTATTTTTATGATTACAAGGTCTTAATTGTTATGATCCGAAGCGTACAAAACTATTCCAGTACGCACTGCCCACACACATACATATTCACATACTTACTTGTAAGGTTCTATCTTCATAGGAGATGCTTTGTTTTCTATGTTGGCTTACCAAGCCTATCACAACCCTCCTCCTTTACCCCGACTTAGGACACTGCATAAAAAACTACACATACGGAGTTATATATATATATATATATATATATATGTATGTATGTATATATATATATAAGGAGCGTTCTGGGGCACTCCTTTAGCACCCTATCATATCGTGATTTGCACTAATCTAAATCCAACAAGATTTTGTAGATGTTCGATCCGCATATATTTTATCATCTATCCAAAATTTGAGCTCGTTCCGATGTTCGTAGAATAATATATTTGATGTTTAAATTTAATGGTTCAAATAAATGTCTGAATAGTGAATAATTGAACTAAGATTTTGAAAATGTTACGAACGTCGGAACGAGCTCAAATTTTGGATAGATGATAATATATATGTGGATTGAACAATTATAAAATCTTGTCATATTTGGAGTAGTGTAGTTCACGGTAACGAACATCGGAACGAGCCAAATTTTGGATAGATGATAATATATATGTGGATTGAACATTTATAAAATCTTGTCATATTTGGATTAGTATAGCTCACGGTAGGGTGAGGGTGCATAAGGAGTGCTGCAAAATAGGGGTGCCCCGGAATGTTCCTCTCTCTCTCTCTCTGTATATATATATATATATATATATATATATATATATATATATATATATATATATATATATATATATATATATATATATATATATATATATATATATATATAAAGTTTAATTTTGAAAAAAATAAAAATATCATGGTTTTAGATCTCCTGTCTCGTCCAAGATATCATTTTTACGCATAGACTAAATGACAATCGAATCTCCTTCATATTTCCTCCGACGTCCATCTCGTGCAAAATATTCACATCTCACCTGAAATATGGGTCAAAAATTGAATCCGAGATCTCACCTAAAATTATAAAATTTTCTTTTTCATATTTTTTTTTCATTTTCATGTAGGTTCAAAAGAAACTACTTAGTTCAATTACTACTTACCAATTGCTTGAGCATGTGTTCTACTTTTCACGTTGATAAATAAATCACAATAAAATACTTGGTTTCTTTTGTGTTTGTGAAAGAAGTGGATATTATTCGAGCGTCGTCTGAAAGTTAATCAAACCACTACTCTTTTTTTTTTCTTTTTTCAAAACTACCTAGTTTCAAGTTCTTTTCTTCTGCTAATCAATAAAACACCAATTTTGATACATAAGTTAATTCGAGATGTACTTTAAAACCTGAGATGTACACATGAGATACACTTATCTCTTCGGAGATCTCCTCTGTACATGATAACTTGTGTGAAAATTCTAAGACAAAACGTGACCAACAATTTAAAAACTTAACATATATATAAATGTATACTTGTGTGTATTAGATAGGATCAAGAGCACCCCAAATAGTGCAACATCCCCTACAGTCCCCCTGAATTCTCCCACATAGTTCGGTTTCTCTATCTTTCCACCAACTCTCCCTTACCTAACTAACTTATTTAAATGTAAATGAGTCGCATAAATTGGGTGACAATCGAGGTGCTCGGAAATATGGGCGCCATAGCGCGCGCGTGTGTGTGTATATATACATATATCCCTTTAATTTGTAGCTATTAATTTATTTAAAAATTGAAAAACTTCAACATGTAGGAGTACAAAATGATGGTAACTTGGTCTCGGATGTCTATCAAAATTCAACGTTGAATTTGAATTGAAAGCAAAAATTAGCGGATTGTTTGGTTTATTTTGTATTTTGAGTTTTCAACATTAATTTCAAAATATGAAAAGAAGGGAGAAACGGCAGAGAGAATAGAATGAAGATGGAGGGGGAGACAGAGGAAAAAGGGGATATTGGAAGGATGAATTGTCTCGTTCTTCCATTATTTTGTGTGTGTGTGTGTGTGTGTATATATATATATATCCCTTTAATTTGTAGCTATTAATTTATTTAAAAATTAAAAAACTCAACATGTAGGAGTACAAAATGATGGTAACTTGGTCTCGGATGTCTATCAAAATCCAACATTGAATTTGAATTGAAAGCAAAAATTAGCGGATTGTTTGGTTTATTTTGTATTTTGAGTTTTCAACATTAATTACAAAATATGAAAAGAAGGGAGAAACGGCGGAGAGAATAGAATGAAGATGGAGGGGGAGACTGAGGAAAAAGGGGATAATGGAAGGATGAATTGTCTCTCGTTCTTCCATTATTTTCCAAAACATAAAAATCATAAAAAAATTGTTTTCTGTTTACGTGTTAATGTTGTTTTCTAAATTAGTCATTTTTCAAGATTTACATGCGTCGTGCTATGACTGAAAATCCAAAATTAAAAAAGGTAAACTAGCTGCACCCTAAGATGGCTGAACTTGGATCATGAGAATTAAAAGTTAAATTTAATATAATAAAAGCCTCAGGGATATTTTGCATGTTTCCAAAATTCAAATTTTAGAAAAAATTCATGGAAATTGTGGCTTTTTGAAGAGTATACGATACAAATTGTGTAATGTGGAATTAAGACAATGTAAAAAGAGCAGTAGATGTATTATGATTTGGTAGACGTTAATGAAATGTCATTCTTAATATGCTAATAATGGTTTCTTTTTTAAAAGGAAAAATATAATATTGGTTATAAACTTGATTATTTTTTGTTGGAAGTAGATATCAAAATCAAGCTGCCATTTTATTTCTTTAAAAAATAAAAGTTGATATGCAAAACCTAAATTTATATTTTATACCGGAATTTATTAACTGGGCTTGCTCAAAAAGTATCATCTAGCACTTTACTTATATTTGATGTTCCTGCATTGATGTTTTTGCAATTGGAACAAGTCCAGTAATCCAGTTAATTGGGTACATCCACAAGTTATGCATATCCCGGATTCGTCTCTTATTTTGAATTGCATAGGATTGACAATGCAAAATTCAAGAACCTGCTTTAATTTGGATATTATTTTTTCACCACATAACGTTAAGAGTTATTGACAAAATTCAATTTTCCACGTAATATCAGGCGGTTTGATATGGATAGACAAGTGGAATGCACTTCAACACCCGGTGGCTGCTTCATTCCTGGCGGTAATCTACAGTGATTACATGCTCACATCACGTACTGAGTCAATTTCATGCAATGGGAAATCCTATTCTCCTACGGATATTCGCACCTTTGCCCAATCCCAGGTGAGTTCTAACGAAATATGTTAATGCATTTTTGTTTCTGAACATGGTTCATTTATGTCATCAAATTTTGAATACGTGAACTTTAACCTCGTAGTTTGAATTGCCAACCAACCGAGTCAAACTTGATGGCATGCTTATGCGTTTTCTCCTTCTTGAATTTAGGTTGTATCATTTTTTTTTTTCCTTGCTCAAATTCAGCAAGATCACTTTTTGTGGCAAATCGCTAGTAAACTAAAGCATGAAGCCACAAATATCTGCAATGTACGTTTGGTTTGCTATATTATGTGCATGTGGAGTGTAATTGAGTTGCAGGGTCGATACAACTTGGGTCTGTCAATGGATTGAGTTGTAGGATCTGACTCTGTTTACTAAAATCATAAACTGCAATCATAACCTGTTCTTGGTCTGAATTTTTCTTGGATATATTTCAAACCCAACACTGGAGATTAACCCGTTGGACCTTTCAGGTTCGTCGCGCAACAATCATTTATTCGATCTGAAATATTGATATCATAAGTAATCATCATCCCTTTAAAATTTTACAGAAGCAAAAAGTAACAAAATTTACAAACCAATATGGTAGTGATGAAATCGATTCCAAAACAAAATTACACAGACGGATTTACATGTGGACAAACAACTGATACACAAAACATTAACATTTTTTGTTACAATAATCAGGTTTGATCCAAACCAGCACATATAGTGATGAAACTGTATAGAACTTATGCAATTGACATATCCGCGTGCCTATACTATACAACTACAAAAAGCACTTGTTCATCTTACCTACCTAATATTTTCTTTTATGTAGACTATTCCAATTGTTAAATAAGAGTTGTCAGTACATATTTTTTTAAAACTACACTTTTTTTTTTTAAAAAAAAAGATAGAACTATACTTCTGTTAAGCCATTTTTTGCATTCATAACTGGTCTTGAAATTTTTATCTGCATTGCACAAATAAATGACCAATTTATCCCCACTAGACTCCTAAATCCCGGAGAAATTACGCGAATCTAAATTTTGCAGAAAGTACCATGTATTGAGGGTTCAGTTTGTTTGACTTACATACCTAACATTAGGTGTAAATTGAAAGATAAAGGACTTTAGATGAGTTTGGACGTGATGGGAATGGGGCATTTAAAGGGATATTTAAGCGGAGCATTCAAACAGAGCTAAAAGTTATAGGGGATATGCGTTTGTGGCTTCAGGCGGAGCATTTAAGCGGAGTATTTTAATTTTGGATTTAATTGTTATATACTTAATTAATTATTTTGTTGTGTAAAATCCATTTAGTAATTGCAAATAGAACACATCATAATAAACTCGATATTTTATTTAGTCACAATAATACATTTTTAATTCACATATTAGCAAACCCAACAAAGTAGAAAAACTAACCAAACGAACTAGAAATACAATCTATATTAAACCAAACAAGCTAAAAATATACTATAATTGACTATCTCCGAATCTCCTTAACATATAATTAAGATACCCAAGTAGCTCATGGTCAGGTAGCGCATCTAGCATATGCTAGACTGAGGAGGGATCAGTGCGAAATATCTCCATAATCTCCCACCTTTGAACATTGAAAATAGGAGACATTAGAGGGCAACATCGCGTTTCCATCTCAGTGAAACGGTTTGTCAGCATCAAAAGCCATGCTATGCCAGAACTCACATGCCTGCTGGGGAAGACACATCTGGGGCGGACAAGGGTGTCAGTCGTCATACAATCGCTATATAAAGATATATTTGCAACAATGAAAGGTTGAGCTATGGAGCTACTGGTATCTGACACAAGTGTCATCTCCTGTGCATATACCAAACATCTCATCTAACTTCCTAATTTCTACGTTGCATTTTAAAAAAAAAATATGTATCTCCGTGCAATACCGTTCCTCCATTTGTCGGGTCTGTCGAGGAAATCATTATGCACATCCCATTGTGTAATCTCTAACAACCTGTTCCAATCCGTCTAGAGACGTTTTAGATTGTCCCGTTTGTTCTTAATTTGTGTCTATGTCCAACTATCATTAAATTTTCCATTGAAATCTGTGGTCACAGCTGATAAAAATGAGTTCGTGCTTCCTCTTAGGCCTAGTTGACTAATGCATATGCCAATAAACGCTTTGGTGCTTTCTTGCGTCCAATTCACAATAGCCATGAATGAAGAATTAAGAGAAGCGGAGTCAGAGACTCAGATGAATGCGTCATAACACTGAAAATGTAAAACCTCAAAATTGTTTGAAAATTTTGAAAAAAAAAATTTGTGATGGATACGATAAAAATAAACATGCTAGCATAAGACTGTCAACGGATGCTTTTGAATCCGGATATTGTCATATGCGCGTATGCATCTGAATCATTTTTTGGTTATTGGATATCCGCATATGCGGATACAGACAGATATCAGATAATTATTTGATCAGTCAACGATCGATAAATCAAGAAATATAAATTAAATATTTTATTTTAACATAGTTTTTTTTCAGTCTAGTTAATTGTTAAATTGTTAAAAATAAACAAATATGATGATAATAAATAGATTTGAGCAATTAGCATGCGTTTAGTGTATATGAAATGAACTTTCAACTTAATAAAATTTAGTATATTTCATTATGTTAAAATACACATGATCTTAACAATAATTATGAAAAAAGCGAATAGATAATTTTCGAATGCGGATGTATTTATATGCGCATCGGCATCGGCATCCACGTCCATTCAACGGATATTGAATATTTATGTGATTTTCGGATGCATATGCATATTAATTTTGAATTTTTTGGATATCCATTGACAACCCTATATTAGCGGACAAATTACGTGAAACAAATCACGATGTGCCAAAAAATGCAAAATAGGAGAGTTGAAGGAGTCTTCAGGTTTGGGTGAGAAGGCATGTTTTTGTGGGGAAAAGAAAACGAACAGTTGCCGTCGGACGTGTTGGACGCCAACGATTCGTTTCGCGCTTGTGAGAAAAGGAGGCTTCTTGACAGTAACGGTTTAATTTTTGCCAAGAACTGTACCATTGTGTTTATTTGAAGATTGACTGTATCCCAGTTAATCGAAAGGTATTTTTGTCCATATCAAGAAAAAACAATCAATGAATTTTATGTACTAAAAGTGCAGTCATGCAGAGACACTGTGTACACAAATTTAGTATGATCGAAAAATAAAATAAGTCCCATAAGAAAGGTGGATACTGAAGAAATTTATAATAAAAAGGATCTTGAGCCTTCCTTTTTTTAATGTATATGGATGTGTGTCTATGTTCAAATGTGTATGTGTTAAGTATGTGTGTGTACACACAACAGAAGTATCTTGTATGTACATCTACACACACATGATGTATCAACATGTGAACAGATGATATTGAACTGCATTACAATTTTCAGGCGGACTATGTCTTAGGGGACAACCCTTCAAAGCTAAGCTACCTTGTAGGGTACACCGACAACTACCCACAGCAAGTGCACCACAGAGGCGCTTCCATCCCTGCGGACGCCTCCACCGGCTGCCGTGGCTTTGAGTACCTCGACTCCACCAAGCCAAACCCTAACGTGGCCATGGGTGCCCTAGTTGGCGGTCCCTTCCAAAACGACTCATACATCGATCTCAGAAACAACAGCATGCAGAGCGAGCCAACCACTTATAACAGTGCTCTTATCGTAGGGCTACTCTCTGGCCTTGTTACTACGTCGTCTGTTGCCCAGTCTCTCAGCTAGAGCTTACCTCATGTAAATTAAGCATATGATATTTATTCATTGTTGTGGTGCTGGTGATTTGTATCCGCGTTGTGTATAAGTAATTTTTGCCCTGTGTGTTCCATATGACTTTATTTATTCCTTGTATTGTAATTTTAGTAAGAATGATTCTAATTTTGTTAGCTGATTTGGCTAGCTCGATAGCTTTATATATTTTTACAAGTTTTACGTTCGTTTTCAATTTTGTTATTTCGGTCCTTTGAATTTGAATTGTTTTGTTTACATTGTAGTACGTGTTAATATCTAAGTAGTTTGTTTTGCAGCGATATTGGTATGGAGATATGCTAGTTTACTATATTTAGAGGCAGAAATCATAGGACGAAGAGAGGAACACTTCGTTCATATGATTTTATTCACTGTATATCACCGTTTTGTGTCTGTATGTACATGCTATGCTGCATGATATAGCATGAGGGAAAACTTGTATTATTTAATTTTGATTAGTTGGTTACCGTACTATTAAGGCGTCACAGAATTTCCACTGTAGCGTAAAGTACTTTTAATAAAGCAATGGTAAAGGCCCATTTTTTAAAGCATAATGTGTTAGAGTAGGCTCACATGTATTAAGAAAGGACAATTGTTCGGTTTTGGAAATGAACCGGTAGACAGGTAATGTTTATGAATTTCTTTTGTTACAATTAGATGTGTTAACTCATATGTGCATACTACATGCAGCAGATGAGGAGTGTCAGACTGCCATTACATAACACTGTACTCAATATGATTTAGAAATCTGTTGTTGTCACTAAATTTAAATGGCATAAATTATGATATTATTTGATTTCTTTTATGTAAGATTAGAAAAAAAAAAATTATTCTTACATAAATGTGAGAATGAAAATAAACCAACTTCATGTATGTAGTTTTGCATATAATAAAGCTTTTTACACTTTCATTATTTTCCATTTATTTCTGCCATTTTTTTTAAAGATCTACAGCTATTAAACTTCTAAGCGTATTAATTGCACAACTTGAGCCCTTAAAGTATGACCATTGTGTAACTCATGCATTGTACAAAATTATATTATAAAAACCATTGTTATATAATTTAAATATCATTAAAAAATATAATGTTATTGTGCAATATATAGTAAACGTGGTTACAAAACTGTGCAGTTAAAGCGTTTAGCGGTTCTATAGCGACGGAGGTATAAAAAGCTGTAGCGAGGATAAAGCGGGGAAATAGTAGGGATAAAGCGAATATGCAAAATGGTTCATTAAATGTAAAAATGAATATTTAAAATTAATTTTCTATCATTCTCACAAGATCTTCGTAGAAGAATAATATTAGTCAAGCTTATATTACAAAATCAAAGATCATCATGGTTATATGCACTAAATTTGATGTCTATACAGATTTCTACTTTATATTGAGCACTTAAGCCTTAAAAATTAGTTATTTACAACAACTTTTCTTATTTGTTTTAAAAGAGAACCGGTCAAATTAACCTCCGTATATTGATATTGCTAAAGCGGGTGCTACAAATCATTGGTTTAGCAGAAAATAACGGGGCTTAAAGAAGATGTACTGTTCATCAGGGGTAAACTGAAATAGCATATCTGTGAAAGAGTGCTACGGGCTATAGCGGGATATACGGGGCTTTAGCGGAGCTTTAACTGCATAGTTACAAAACTAAATAGAAATTAACCTTTTTATTATTGTTTATATATGTTATAAAATAAAACAAAACAGATAATAAAAGAGAAGCCATCAGATGGAACAAAAGAGATAGAGGAGAGATCTTTTATTTCTACTGATTCAAGTATACAAACAATGTAAATAATCCCTCTATTTATAGGGTCTACATGCCATGTAAATTGCAGTAAAGTCCCTTAGCATATTCACCCTTATTACGTATATATTACAACACTCCCCCTTAAAACTGGATTTGTTTCTCCACTTTCTTGTTGTCCTTTCTGTTGCATGTGAAAAGAAATTTAGAAGAAATATGCTTCATCCTATAACCTTGATATAATTCATTTAAATCTGAGTCACACAAGTTGTCTTTTCTTCATAAATAATAGTTTACTACATCAAAAGATATTTGATAACTTATGTATCAAAATGTTGTCTCGTCAAAACCTTACTAAGCAAAACCCGATGGGAAAATCTGAGTGAAGGAAAAAAAGTGCAATATAAAATGTCATATTTACCACGTCAAAAGGAGCACAATACTTCTGGATTAATGTAATGCCTCATTAAAACCTTAATAAGTAAAAACCCAATGGGAAAAATCCTAAATAAGGAGGAAGAGTGCATTATAACTTATTTTCATATGTCACTGTTTGGGTTGATACTTCTGGATGAAGTACATTTTCATTATCTCCTTTTGGACGGTAAGTTTATTTATTTATATATATATATATATATATATATATATATATATATATATCTAGTGATCTGACAACCATAAGCATACTTAAGTAGATATGATTTATCCATTTGAAAACATTTCAGAGTTTTCTCAATGTAATTTGATTGATGAGTTAGTATGTCATTTGTACATACTATGCTCGATCCGTAGATCAAGACAATATTTAATTTTGCCAAGATTTTTCATTTTAAATTTCCGCTTCAAGTAATCTACAGTTTCATCAATCTCTTTTAAAGTTCCAATCAAATTCATATCATCAACATATACCGTCAAAATAACAAATCCCTTTATCGATTTCTTTATAAAAACACATGGACAAATGAGATTGACTTTGTATCCAGCTTTTACTAAATATTCACCAAGATGGTTATACCATATTCTTTCGGATAGTTTCAAATCATATAGTGATCGTCTCAGTTTTAATGAGCACATCGACTTTGATTTTTCTTCAGGCAACTTATATCCATTTGGGATTCTCATGTAAATATCGGTATCTAATTCACCGTATAGATTAGCTGTTACTGTTAACCCATGAAAATATGGGTTTGATAATCTAAGTCATGCCGCCCTTTGTTAAGCCGTTATGACACCAAGTCGTACCCAAGTCAAACCGTCATGCCTCCATGTCGCCCACATCACATGTCGTGAGCACCGAAACAGAGTCAAGTCGTTATGTCTTCATGACGTTTCATGTTTATGTTGTGGGATCCAGGTGCCAGTTAAGTCGTCTTGCCTCCAAGTCATTCTCATGTCATGTCGTAGTTAAGCAAGGGTTAAGTCGCTATGCTTCCAAGCTGTTCTTCCATATGATGCTTAAGTTGTTCATACGGCATAAGTAGTTAGGCTGACAGCCTACGTGGCAGCATAAGGGGATAAAACGTGCAAAGCTTTATATAATAATATATATGTCCGCAACTTGAACAATTCAAGCTTCAGTTATGTTTAACGTTGCATAGAAGCAAAACGATAAAGATGAGCCGCAGCATGCCAATTCGTTGAAACCATGTCGTGCAACCTGTGTCGTTGAATCCATCCATGTCGTTAAAGTGAATTAGGCTGTTATAATCAGCATGTGCTTCGGATCGTTTGTAAAATAGATTAGAAGCTGAGTCATTTTGCTCAAAGACTAATATGGATCGACCACTTGCTTTTTTGCATAGGTCAATGTATCAACGTGTATAACGTGCCCATTTATAATCCAGTATGTGTCTAAACTAAGTGCATATGTAGCCACGTGGCATGTATGGGACGGTTTAAGTTTTGGCACTCAGGTCTATACCAAGTCGTTTCTTGCATTGCAAGAAAACACAGCAGATCGATACTGCCGAAAGCAATGTCTGTTCCAATATAAAGTTGCTTCGTCCACGTATAGCGATGGATACAGTATAGCTCGTGTTGCATATATCAATGTATTGTGATGTTCAGCTGAATAAAGATGACGTGGCAAGGTCATTCACTTTGTATTGGGTAGCCACATATAATTAGGCCATTAACACGGTTTGCATTCAATTCGTTCATGAGACTTGGTTAAGGTCGTTAAGCACAACATGTTCTACCACGTATATTGTTGCATGCTGTAAGTCATTCACATTCAGTTGGAAAAGCATGTCGTTCTTTCTACTAAGTTATATTAAACCATAACTATGTCGTTGTAATGAAAATACTCAAGTAGTGGGAGGTGTTTTATATTCAAGTAGAGCTGTCAACCGTGGCATCAGGCGTTCTTTCCATTTCATGGATCGTCATTTGTCAGTGGTAATATTGGGCAAATAATAGTGATGTGGCAAAGCCCTAAATAGAGCAAGTCACTCATGCATGAATCGCTAACATTCAAGTCATCAAACAGGCCAGCTGTCACCTACATCAGGTCGTTAAAACATTATAGAGTAGGGACCAGGTTGTTATACGCTATATCATAAACATATTGATAAGACACGTGGCGAACATATGAAGGAAACGCCTGGATCGCAAATGAGGACAAACAACATAGGTCGGTTGTTAAATGATGTTAACAAAGCAAGTCGCAGGGCATGAAGAGGAAACCAGGTCGTGAATACTGCCAAGCCGTGAGTACCACGTCAGTCCAAGTCGTCCACTCTTGCCAGGTCATTCACCGAACTAAGGCCTGCACACACGTAATTACGACTTCGCCACTACACCTATAAATATCCCCATACTTCACATATGAAAGGGGGACGAATTTTTCTACCCGAAGGGCTGTTAAAATCATTTCTCCATACTTCTCCAACCTCCATTAATGGATTCTCAAGCCCAGTCTATCTTTCTCCATTGGCAAATTGATCAAGTCTTCTCCAAACTCTATTAGAGATTTCTCAAATTCAATTCAAGCTACTCTAATCTCCATCAATTCTCTCTCAAGCTGAGGTTCAACACAAAATCATCATGGAACTAATGAAGATCGTCTAAATGTTCAAGTGATTGAATATCTATATAATAACAATCTCAAATCAAGAGATCTCACTGATTCCTTCATGAATTCAAGTGAAATCAAGAGCAAAAAAGAGAGAAATAAAAGGAGATCCTTATAAAAGAGTGAAATGAATCAAATCATGTACATTGTAATTCAAAAGTGATAATGAAAATTACTACCATAGTGGACGTAGTCCGATATTAGGCCGAACCACTCCAATATCCCGTGTTTTTACTTGCTTTTATATTTCGTGGCTCCATATTTTCAAATCCTACTTTTGTGAAGTGTTACATAAACGCCCTTGGAGTGTTGTGATCAATTTTTGATTTCAACATTTTTGGCGCCCACCGTGGGGCCACGTTCACATTCTCAAGGTTAAGTACTTTTGCGGATATAGTGAAATTTGAAGCCTTCTTCTACGATAGATTCTCCAAATCTAAGATCTAGGCCAGGTGACGAATTCTTTCCAAAGTTCAAAACCTTATCTGAGATAATGGAAAAATCAAATAAAACTCCAAATACAACCGTTGGAGCAAACGAAAACGTTGACGACGAAGCTACGCCGCTAACCAACCACTTTGAAGTTGGAGAAGACTCGGTTGGTGGAACTGGTGTGACTAGGAATGAATTGGATTCCGCTGTCGCCAATTTAAACCAACGGATGGAAACTTCAAGTAAAGCTTTGATGGATGCTAATCAGGCTCTGATGGATAAAATGAATGCTCTTTTGATTGCGCAAGCAAAACCTGCTCCTCCTCAAAAAGTTCATGTCAACCTTGAAGAGAACACGAATTCGGTAGCTTTTGATCATCATCGTAATAACAACATGGAAGGGCTTGATGGTTGGGAAAGTGACAAAGGCGACGCTGATGTCCAAGACTCAAAACCGAAGTCCAAAAGCCATTCCGACCGAAATACCCGAAGAGTTGGTAGTCCAGCCGAGGGGGCACATCTCCATAGTAGAGGAAAAAGACCTAGATCCTCTAACCGTGATCCCTTGCCAAGAAGGGCATCCGACAAAGAGGTTGAAATTCTCCTTGCGGAACGTCACAATGCGGAGGAATATATCGCAGATATGGTAAAGAAAATCATGAAAGATAACCTGGCTCGCAATAACAGTGAGAGAGAATGGGACTCCCCCCCCCCCCCCCCAGCAAAAATCCGTTCAGTAAAATGATCAGCAAAATAAAATTTCCTAAAAAGTTCACTCATTGTACTCTGCCTCTGTACAACGGTACTTCTGATCCAAATCACTTCTTGTACAAATATGAATGGCATACGAATGCAGCCAAAGCGAAAGACGAGATCAAATGCCTGTGCTTCCCTCTCTATCTAAAAGGCGTGACATCATTATGGCTCATGAGGATGCCGCCCAAATCCATCGACCGATTTGATGATTTAACTCTGAAATTCAAGGAGCAGTTTAGGCTGTAAGCTACGAATGCTAAGAATGTTATTTCTCTGACATCAATGAAACATAATCCGGGAGAGTCTGTTAAAGCTTTCCTCAAGAGGTTTAACACTGTTTTTTACAAGGTGGGGAATCGCGACCCCCGCATGATCTTAATGTCTCTAATTGACGCCATAGATGAGAAGAGCGAATTTGGTAGATGGATTAAAATGAAAGAACCAAACACGCTTGAGAAATTCTACAAAAAAATAGAGGAGTACACGAGAGTGGATGGTGATCCTGTGCCTCTTCGGATTATTGAGGGTAACAACCTTCTTGAAGCTCCTAAAAAATGCTGCTACTCAATACAATCAGAAGAATCCCTAAGATCAAAAGAGAGGAAATGACGGGAAAGATAATCGAGATGACAAGAAGACTCGCTTCTTTACACCCGCTGAATTCACCCCTTGAATGATACTCCAAAAAAACATTCTCTTTGCTACCAAATACATAGGATACTATCCAGAACCATCATCGCTGAATATTTCTAAGAGAGCTGTGAATTCTGGAAAGTTCTATAGCTTTTACAATCAACCTGGGCATCATACTAATAAATGCAGACACTTGAAGAACTTAATTGAGGAGTTGATTAGGAAGAACAAACTGCAGCAATATGCGAAAAATCCACAAGCTACAAATCCTTCTGCAACTCCCTAGGTGCAAGGAACATCAAATGGTCAATCCAGCCCAAGCAACGGAGCTCCCGCTCAAACTAATGCAAGGTCGGTGATCAACTGATGACCAATGGTGGTGCTCCAATTTCAATGGCTCGGAATAAGCGATCATCATCGCCACAACTTTATTTCGTGCTTTACTTCATGCCATATTGAAAAATTCTTGTAAAACAATCTGTAATATTTTACAAGCATTGCACTAGACATTAGCTCTATGAATAAAAGCATATATGCCTGATTGAATCTCTCACTTGAATTTTTTTTGTCAAATCAAAATTTTCTTAAAGATGATTTTATATTGCAGACCATCTGTCGAGCGCTTGTTCCCTTAAAATCTGATAAACATAGTGACCCCAGCAACACTAGTTCAAGCGCCAAATGCAAAAATAAAAAGGAATGTCTTGAAAAGTGAATGGGAAGAGTCGCAAAGATTCTGTAATGTCCCATATTTTTGGTAGTCAAATATTTAATTTAATTTATTATTTTAAATATTATATTTGGAATATTAATGGATTTTAATATTAAATTCGTTTATTAAAAACGGAGTTTGAACGTTTAATTTATAAATAATTATAAATCGAGCTCGAAATGGCGGTAGTTCGTAATATGAAGTTTTAAGCTTCATTTTGATATACATAGTCCGTTTTAAGTCGGATTTTTGTGAAACAAGAAAAGTTGGAATCTTGTTGATTATAATTTTCATATGAAAGAGAAAAACCGGATTTCGTGTTATAAACTGTTAGTTATGGTCAAATCAAATTTTAAAATAGTCGTCGTGGAATTCGTTTATAAATTATAATGTTTATTTAATTTAGTTAATAAGAATTTTCTATATATTTGAATACCGTTCCATTCGAAAATATTAACGTCGAGTTATAAAGCCCTATTGGGTGAATTCGAAGTGATATATATTTTTATATTCGATAATAATTATAATTTATTATTATTTAATTTAATTGCTTTGAATTAAATTAATATTATACTGATATTATAAGCCGTATGAATAATTATTTTCCAAACAATCTCCGTTGGCGACGGAATGAATTTTATTGGAATACGTATGGTCAATTATTGCTATATTTCAAGTTTGGCACCAATCAGAGTTATTTTGTCGGCAGACGAAATTTAAGCATGAACGGATAAATAAATTAGAATCTAAAATAACACCGTTGTGCAAATGAAGTCGGTTTTCAACTAAATTAATGTCATTGAGACCGAAACATTAAGATGTAGCGGGGTGTTCATTTTCATTCTGTTTGGAATTTGTGTGTGGAGATGTAAATTGATCGTATAGAAACAAACATGCATATAAACTATTTTTCCTATGCGTACTCCAAGCTAACCGTAGATAAAACCTGCCCAGTTAGAAAGAACCCATCGTATAACTTCAGTCCTAAGCTATTATGTAAATTAATACTAGAAATACTTCAGCTTGAAGCAATTTAGGTACATCCTAAAGCTACTGCAAACGTAAAATCCACTGCGCCTATGCCTTGTATTTTCATTTAGCTAATCTACCTCCTACCGATGACTGGGTCCAGAGACGGAGCCAGGATTTTACTTCGACCCAGGCTAAGTAAAAGCGATGAAAAATGATAGAGTTGTATGATATCAAAAACTGTAGGTTATAGTCTGTGAATGGATCAAAGCTGTAGCTTGAGTAAACAGAGACTACATGCTGTGTTCTTTTCTGTTGCTTGTGTGGGAAAGAAGAGATGTATGTATAATTTTGGCCTTTTTTTCTTCTGGAAATCATAAAATTAAAATGCTAAATCACTATTTGAAAGTTAACCAGGTATCAACATAGAGACTACTCTAGCAGCTATGAAAAGACGGATAATGAAGAAATTAGAGTTGAAACATTAACACACAGTGGAAAATACATTACTGACATTTCCCATGGAATATTTTTTAAAAAAAGAAAATTCACAATAATCACAACCTTCAGGAGAGGCAAAGTCATCCTCCCTCTGACAATCATAATGGAGGCGGCCATCGTATCAGTAAGAATATTCCTGAAATAGATGATTCAGACTACCGCTCACCCATCAACATTCCAAAGGGAACGCGCTCTCTATTTGGAATGAAGGAGAAGAAATAATTCACAAGCTATCCGCAATATTGAGAGATGAAAATTCGATATCAAAGACAACAGGGACATTACTTTAGATCTGTAGATCTCAAAACCAGAAGCAAGATTTAAAAGACAAATCAATTATTTTCCAACGAACTCCCCAAATCCAACTTTTCTGATAACTCGAGTGCGATTTGCACTAGACTGAGAATTGTAGCAATGAAGATAAGAAATGAAGCCTTCAAGAACCAGTAGGTTCAACTAGAGATCCAAATATCAAAGTTTTCAATGAAACCGCCATGACTAAGGTTTCTTCTGAAGCTTTGAGAGAGTTAGTGCTTGTCGTTTGAAGGTTTTGTACGTGTAATTTTGGCTTATTGGACAACGTGACTTCTAATTTATTGGGCTAAAATACAATACATGCATTTTATTTTTGGGCAAGAGCACCCGGGCTGTAGCCCAGGTAAGCAAACACGTGGATCCGTCCTTGACTGGGTCCTTATCCCTTCTCTCGTGTATATTTACATGTCTCATTCGATAGTCATTTTTTTTCTTTTCAGTATTTAATACGTGATTTCCACCATAGTTTTGAACGGCAGCAACATGAACATGCCCTCCTGCTCACCAAGTTTTCGACCAAACCACTCCTCTATCAGACAAACTTTCTTCACCAGTATTGTAGATCTCAGTGCGCACTGTCATTGAATCAGTGGTGATCGACTAGGAGTGGACAAGATGACTGGAAATGGTCTCGAAATAGGCGGCGGTTTTTGGATTCATAGCTGGCGACGGTGGCACCAGGCCTGACGGCGATCAGGTCGAAGCATAAGGAGGCGTAGACCGTCGTTCTGGACACCTCTGATGGGTCTCCGGCGTTCAAGGCGAGGCGCAGTCCTTAGTTGAACGTGGTCGAGCTGTTTTCAGGTTTGGGATCGAAGGGGGGCCCACGTGGCGCGGTTGGCTGGGGGATCGACTGGCATAGGATGGGGAGGACTTGGCGAAGCGGGGGGTGGTGATAGTTCGGATTCCGGTGGTGTATGTCGACGGAGACGGCGATGAAAATGTGGATCACTGTTCGCGTTTGGCATATGAAGACCATCGCGATTTGTGTTTCTGGAAAGAAGGGATTGGTCTATTTTATTTAGTTGATGACGTGAACGGGTTTTGTTTGAAATAAGGGGTTGCAGAAGGAAGAAAAACAGTACGGAGAGGAATGACAACAAGAAAACAAAGTGAAGGGGGCCAAGCATTCACGTGACAGAGAGGTGAATTATTTTGGAGCATTTTTCTATTTTGATCCGGTTTTTTTTTTCTACGTCTAGGCTTTTTTTTTTTTTTTTTTTTTTTTTTTTTTTTTTAATATTGCATATTTAGTCTTTTTTTGGTCAACTCAGCGCTGAGTTGGCCAAAAAAGGTGTTTTCCTACGGACGCAATCATTGATTGTGCTCAGAAATAATTTTTTTTTTCTTTTTTTTTAAAAAAAAAAAACCACATGGCGCGCTATCCTTGACTGCACCTAAAAAGTTTTGGGATTTTTTTATTTTTATTTTTTTTATTTATAAAAGCAGATAGTTATAACTCATTTATACGTACTTTACCTTTCCTTCTCCCGTTTACCATCATAACCCATTTCTCCCTCAAAACCCTAAACTTCTAAACCTTTAAAAAATATCAAAATCGAAGTTGATTAAAAATCAAAGTTAAGAGGAAGCTAGTTTGGCTATTTGGAGTATCAAAAGGTACGAATTTGGTTTTTTATGGTTAATTCTATTTTACCCATCTTAGTTAAAATTATTTTGGGTTTAGAATAGATTGGAATGACGCCAAATTATATTGGAACTATATGCTATTACGATGGAGAATTGGTTATTGATGAACATAAATGTGGAATATGTGACGGTGGATCTAGCAAACCGGCAAAAGTTTTAAAAGGGTCAAATTTCGTACAGTTGAAGCAGGTCGTGTATAAATGTACTAAAATTAATCCGGATGAGTTTGACATTGAGTTAGTTTGCAATTGGCCGACAGATTCCGAATCTAAGGCAATTAAAATCAAAGAAGACGACGACGTTGAAATTATGTTGTCATCTGTGTCAAAATCTGTTGAATTATTTGTAATGAAAGAGCAGAGATTGTCAACAGAGCCAGCCGTTACACCAGTGGTATCGGCTCCCGAAGCTTGTTATCTGTATCCGACTATGAGTGTTCCCTCGTATGAGCAACAACAAATGTGTTTTGGGTTTAATCCGTACATGAATTTGCATCATCCATCGCTACCGGGCTACCCATATCCGACACAGGAAAGTGTCCAAAATATAACGCACGGGTAACTCGAAATTTGGAATTCTCCCCCTTCACAATACTACCATTGTCTTTTGTATGATTCTAAAAAGTGTGTATATTTCAGGTTTGTACCGAATTACCTCACGACACAAAATTCCGCCGAACCATCTACAAGTTACTGTTGTTTGCCGATGGAGCCAATGCGCACCGAAGTGTGTCGGATGGCCCAACAGTAAGTTACTAGTGTTATCGCTATAGATTTATGTAGTGTATTAAATGTACTTCAGAATTTGCCGCTTGCGTACTACAGGTATCCCACACAAGCCACCGAAGCAGAATCTAATGTTGAACCCAATATTTCCTGATGTCGACATGGAACTAGATGATCAAGATTTGAGAGAGGTAAATCCAGATCCTTCACTTGACAGCATGACCGTTGTTAGCATTCCTGATAATGATATGTCATGGGTTGATGTAATGCGAGTAGACGATGCTCCCCTAAATTTTGATTTGGGAGGCGAAGACAACGCGGCCGAAGATAGTGATGAGGAGTTGCCAGAGTTTGAGATACCTTTGGATGATGATTTATGCAATGCACAAATGGCAGCTAGATCCGTGGTTGCAAATATGCAATTCAACAACGAAATTTTCTCGTCGTCCTGCCTTCAAAATGGTTTCAAAGTAGGTATGATGTTTGAGAGCAAAAGCAAACTCCTTCAACAGTTAAGTGAATGGTCGATTTTGCACGCAGTTTCGTTTAAGCCGATCAGGTCGAACAAAAATAAATACACTGCTATTTGCAACATGGATCCCAATTGCTCGTGGAGAATACGTGCCATAGATTCTAAAAAAACGCAGAAAGGTTCGTGGGTTACTAAAAAATACCCAGCTGAACATAGTTGTGTAAACCCGACAGTGAACTCCAATCATGAACAAGCAACGTCGACTTTTTTGGTTTCGAAGATCATACCGTTTGTGAAAGCGGATTTGAGTATTATGCCTGGAACAGTGCAAGTTTTAATACAGGAACAACTATTTATAAAATTTGGTTGTACGAAGGCATGGAGGGCATTAAGCAGAGCAATCGAAGGCATTTACGGTGACTGGGCCGAGTCATACTCTACCCTCCGTCAATATTTTGATGAACTTATCAAAGCTAATCCGGGGAGTGTTGCCCATATTGTAGCCGAACCATGCAGAGTTTTTGTAAGGGCATTTTGGGCTTTTGGGCCATGCATTTAAGGATTTGTGCATTGTCGACCTTTGCTTTCCATAGACGACACACATTTATATGGGAAATACAAAGGCACGTTACTGGTTGCGACTGCTGTCGATGCAAACGATTCACTTGACCCGTTGGCGTATGGGATTGTGGAGGCCGAATCAACCGATACTTTGGGTTGGTTTCTTGCGTGTATACTTAAAACAAGTCGTCCAGTTCACGCAAATAAAAATAAAACAAGCCTAAATGCCACTTAAAACAAACCCAACTTCAACATCTAATGTTTACTTCTTTTTGGACCACTCGACACAACTTTTCCTCTTCTCCTGGGAGTCCGTTGAGTTACCCCCTGCGACGTGCCTGGCTGCGACGGACCGTGCACGAACTCAATTTGGGCTGGCTCAGAAGATGCCCCTTTTCTTTTCCCCTTGTCTTTTCTTGCGGACTTACGAACATGAACAACTGGAGGCGATAGTGGTCGAGCAAGCCTGTTCTTCCTCAAAATAGATTGAAGAATGCGGGTAATGCTCATGCACTTAACCTTTGACGGCTCCGGCACCTCCGCCGATAACTCCTCAACCAACGGGGCAGTATGGTATGTTGCATCGGTCTGCAATTAAGCTCGTATTTTAAAATATCATATGTGTCAAAATACCATATGCAAAAAAATGTACATACAAGACCACCTTCAAGTGACGCTCTTGGGATGTAAGGTTCATCGCCTTGCGGAACATCTAAAGGTGGATCAATGGAAAAAATAATATACCGCCGCGTGATGTTCCAATACCATGTGTAGTACGCCAAATCGGATACCGGCTCCGCACTTTGCTCCTGGACAAATTCGAAGCGATTGTTCCATGTATTGACTGCCGCTTGATAGGCCCCGTTGTCCCGGGCATCAATCAAGTAGTGTGGTGGTTTCTTGGGAATATGTTGGAGAAGGCCAAACTGTCTCATCACTCTTTCCGGTAGGTGATATGCGACGTCGTTTAAGCAAATGAGCGGAACGCGTGCTTGCCAAAGCTGGACTGAAGCAACGCACAATGCCAGTAAACTAGGAAGTGCCTCGGTGCATGGGGTCCATGAAACAACATCGTAATCGAGTACGTCTAACTCGTTACGATAGAGCGAAACGTTGTGTCTAGGCGTGAACAACGAGCTCTTCGGCCCAACCCACCTAATGAAAACATTAAATTACATGCTTTCTACCGGAATTTTAATAAACCCTATGTTCAATATATACTTTTGATAATATTACCTCGAAGCAAAAGGCAATGAAACATCAATTGGCGCTTTCTTCTTCATAGTTACTCCAACGGGGAGATACGACCAAGACCACGTCTGTAGACAAGTAAAAGTATTATAAAACATAGGATACAACGAGTAAATAAATATCCCTAAAAAAAGAACACTAAAAAATTAAATACCTGAACTAATGTAAGGCAACCTCCAATTGAATCAAGCCGCCCCAAAGCTATCTGTGTTAGCTCCGCATATGTGAAGCCAAGAACGGCGCTACCCCAAGCATACTCATGGCATAAATCTAAGTCCTCCAAGTATTGTGACCATCTAAGCCAAACACGAGATTTCAAATGGTCGCAAAACAAACGGGAAGTGATAATGTGAAGGATAATGGCCCGCGCACGCTGCTCCATTTGTTCTTGAGAAGCATCCTCAGGAATCTCTTCGGCTAATTGCTGCCTAAACCACGACATACTAATCATTTCGAGCCCGTGCCACTCGACTCCTGGAGGAGAAAGTCCTAGCAAACTATCGCACATTTCCGCATAATCATCGGATTCAGGAGTGGTGAACGAACGACCATCGATGGGTAAGCCAAGCAAAATCGCCACGTCCGCCAATGTGATCGCATTTCACCGCATCCAAGGTGAAATGACGATGTCTCCGGTCTCCATCGATCTACTAAAGCTGTTATATGATGGCGGCCAATTTATATGGATCCAAGGCGATGTATCAAGAGAAAACCCACTCGATCAAGTAGCTTTAACACACCGGCGTGTTTTGAAGTGACCAACTTTAAGGACGATGAGTGCTCGATGGTTTCAACTGCAGTTTTGAGCTGGCACACAATAACAAAAGTGAAATTTTGATTAGTTAACACGTACAAATATTCTCGATCTCTATAATGAAACTAGTATTGGATGGTGAGTTTTGGTTACCGCCATTAACTCCGGTTTTATTGAACGATGTTGTGCCTGTAAATATAAGACGCTACCATCAACAGGTCCGGGCGCCATCTCCGCATACTCTGAAATATTTCAATGCTAACAAATTCAGATATTTCAATTCGATTATCAAGACATTTATTTGAATCTGACTCTTTGTACTTTACTACTCCTATCTTTCTAATGAAGATATTTATTTCTATGCATATACGTATGCTAAGGCATCTACCCCGACATACAACACCAAGTTTAAAAGCATTGAAGACAAACAAAAATGTCACAATTAACCAGAATAAAGAGCACAAAATTATATTAATATGTTCCTACTAATAATCAAAGGCAAACTGAACATACAATTTTCCCCAATTTGCTATAAATTTTACAAATAATTTCTAACACAACAATAGATCCTACCAATTTTCAAATCTATACATATATATGACTAACACATCAACTATATACACCTGTAAACCATCAGTGTAGAAAATTACAAGAAAAACCCTAAACCTAAAATCTGAGATAAGCACAAAAAATTAATTTCAATAATTACCAATAGCATGCTCCTGTGTTGAAGAACTTGCCATATTTACTGTAGAAGCTGAAATTACTTGAATATAATTGGGGTTTTAATTTTGGATTTGGAGTTTTGATTTCGGTTTTGGGTTTTAGGTTTTTTTGGATTTTAATGGATGTTTGAAGTTTTACCAAGGGGACCATCGGTTTTTATAAAAAAAAGAAACCTTACGGGGCGCAATGAATGATTGCGCCCTTAGGTTTTAAAAAAAAAATGAATACTTACGGGGCGCAATCAATGATTGCGCCCGTAGGAAACTCCTTTTTTGGCCAACTCAGCGCTGAGTTGGCCAAAAGGAGGCTAAATTTGAAAATTTTCAAAAAAAGGGTAAATGTGAAAAAAAAATAAAACGGCCCAAATAGAAAAATGCTCATTATTTTGTGAACTTCTGAAGCGTGAATGGGGGGATCACGTTCGATGTTTGTTGAAGGATACACGAGGCCAATTATCTCCAAATAGTTAAGTTAACGCTAATTATATTTACTCAATCATATTAGGAATTAAAAACGTTAAAGTGGTTTTTAATCATAAACCAGATGCGGGTTTCGCTGAACAGCAGAATAGAAGGGATGTTGGAACTAAATACAGATCAGGAGGAACGATGTAGGAAGCAAATCAGGTGAATGAGGAGTATTATTGGACCAGTTAGGTATTATCCAAGAATTAGTATAATAATTAGTTTAATTACGAGTTGATTATATTAGTTAAACTAATTTACCGTTTTAAATGGTATCACAGATTTCTAGGCGTGAGCAGTCTTTTGGACGGGAACATTTTGTTTTGGAAACGCTAATCGACCCGTATGGATTAAATTACGCTATTAGTAACCTTGATTAATTTAAAAAGTAATTACTTAAACTAATGTGCGATTATGAGTTAATTATTTAATGAACTTGGTATTATTCCTTGCAGATGGAATCAAGCACGGTGGAGAGGAATTTTATCCGAACTATATATATATATATTGGAATGAAAGGGAAACCAAACAAACAGTATCGACCGTATAAATATTTTAAGTATGTTATTAGTGCTATTAATTAAATTATTAGGAGATAATTCTATAAAATAAATTATAGTATATTAACATAAAATGTTAATAACACTTTCGTATATGAACAGAATAAAACGATTCAAGTTGAGTTACGATCATGGTAATGAGATGAATATTGTGGAACTAACCTAGACAGAAATGGAGATGATTGAAATTTATAGTTAAATTAAACAACTGTTAATTTAACTATAACCAAATAGTTTCAACATCAAGGTGAGTTAAACTCACTCAGTTATCCCACTTATATTTCATATAAGTTGAGTTTTATTTTGCGTGTTATGGTTGCTAATGGTTGACTGCTTGTTGTTTGTTAAATATATATTCATGTATTAATCGAACCGATGAAATTCAACGTGTTTAATTTCAGTAAAACACCAAATCTTTGTTTAACGATTGCTCCCAGTTAAGGTAACTTACCTTGTTGGCCATGTTTATAAAATAAACACGTTTAATTTGATGAATTGTTTGAATTGTTATTGCTGCGTGAAATAAATTGATTGATTATTGAACTGATATCAGTCAAATTGAATTAAATGAGTTTATTTGAGATAACCCCTTTGAATGCAGAGAACTACAGGTTGGAGGGATCCAATGGGGTACCTCAAATATATTTAATGTTATCTATTTTCATATTATAATTATATGAACAGTTCTGATTGAATAATTGATTTGATTGTTGACCATTGACTTGAATTCAACAAATGTTTTATTTTAACTAATGGGCAATATTGGTTGAGTAATTGGCAGCAGTTGGCCTAAAAATCAATCGTTTTGTAAGTATGGATTTACCGTTAGGTAAATCGACATAAATGAAGTTATAAAATTTATTTTATAACTGAAAATATATTTGTAAATCTATTAATTTTGAATAAAAGTTATTATAAGAAAATAAATATTTATTATTTATCAATAAAGTTTTTAATTAATTATTAATTGATTTTATAAGAATTCTTATGTTAAGAGGGTTTATAAGCAAACGAACAGAAATTACACTAACGGCTATGATTTGGATAATTGTTTTTAAGAAAACAATTAAATGGAATTGTTTACATCAATTATATTATTAATTAATTTAAAGGAAGGACCAATTGAAGTTGGTTAACGAATAAATCGGGTTTTGAATGGACAAAGTTATCCGTTTTAACTGGGATTGTTTATTAAATTGATTTGTTTTGAAATAATCAAATGAAATAAGTTTAACGAAAATTTGTTTAATTTTAATACGATTTTAAAAATGAATTTACTATTTATTTTAGTTAATTAAGAAATTAACCACGTCTACTGTAGTTAATGATTGAAGTGAATTATTATTGTTTTTAATAATAATATAAGAGATTTCTTTTTAATTGGAATTCATTTAAAAAAGTGATCGAAGTTGAAATGAATCTAATTATATTGTGAAAGGAGTTTATGAACGGGTTTTATATTAAAACCGAGTTTTATAATGAAATTATAAAAGGAAATTTTAGCAAATCTAATAGATTAAATAAAATATTACTTAATATTTGAAGTTAGAAAAAGGAAATTGAGAAATTGGGAAATGTTATGAAATAACGAAGTGAGATTTATCTAGAGGTTTGGAATGTGATATTCCGAAGTTTGGAATGTTAAACAAAGGCGAGAGTATAAACTAAGTAAAAGGTTTTGGAAATGGTAATGAATATAAGTTGTCGTAAATGTTTTACAAACGATTTGTAATTGGATGTTAGGAGTTGAAATGTAGTCGAAATATTAGTTGTCGATAATAATTTACAAATGGGATTTGTAAATGAAGGAGATATTTAAAAAATGAATTTGTAACAATTGTTATAAATAATAAATTAAACTATTTGATTTATAACTGCAGATCCTTATAAAGATCGTTATGGGATTTTCGACAACGCATAAGTTGTCGTAATGGTTTGAAAAGAGTAAATAAGAAAATAAAAGTTTTGAAATGAAATCTGTAACGTTTGTTATAGATGATAAGTTGAATTGTTTTGATACAAATAAAAATAAGGATTCGTTAGAGATGTCATTATAAGATTTTTATAAAAATATTTATATAAGATTTATGAACATATTTATATTAGAATTGTTAAAGACAGTATATAAGATATTAAAACAAATATTGTATTCTTGTTGCAAACAAGTTGTAGAATATTTATAAAGAGACATTGAAGAAATTTTAAAAAGGATTCTATTTATAATGGAATTAAAGCTCGAATATAATGTTATAAAGGGTTATTAAGGATTAATAGAGAAGCATAATAATAGTTTACTTAATAATTAATTTAGTAAACGCTGTTGAGATTTAAATAGGGTTTTCAAAGGAAACGTGTGGTTAATGAACTTCTATCTATTCTAAAGATATGAATGCTGTTGGTCAAGGTTTGAGTGGTAAATAAAATTCCCCAACTTGAACGACTCACGATTATCCAGGAATGGTATTAGTTTATAAACGAGAGATAACCGAGGGAAACATAAGTTATGGTTTTGTAAATGATATCAAAAGTGGTATTCGAAAGGTTTTTCAGTGAATGAAATGATTTAAAGAATATTCTTATTTATAATAAGGAATAAAAGATAAACTCCAATATTGGAAGATTATAAGAATATAATTAACAGATGTTTAATTAAAGAGGCCAAGTAATGCCAAGTACTAAATCAGTAAACTCATTCCATTCTCATGATTATTTATTTGATAGTTAAATAACCGACTATCAAATCTGGCCAATACGATTGTTGATATGGAAAGACCGGGATTGAATTATATTCGAAAACCATTCCGACCAGCAAATCCGTAGAAGATGTTGATTGAATATGGAGCATTGAAGACCGTGGATCTTCGTAAACGGAAGAACCACTGGTTGAATTTCTATGGTTTAGCGGCCAGAGATATTTCGGCAGTGATTCTATTGTGGTTGGAATCTACGGATTGCAAGGACTACTCGCTACTGATTCTTCGGGTGATACCTATATAGGATGTGATAGATGGGTGCCTTCAGTTCATCATGTTCCGGGATGACTTGTATAGATGAGTGTCTAACAAAGTATTTCCAAAGGAGTCACGTACATTGATTTCTTCAAACGTACCAAGTTGATGACGGAGAAGTACACATTCTCTTATCAACTTGAGTATTTTTTGTGGACGTCAATTAGCGATACCTAGCGCATCTGACGATGTGGCATTCAAAGTGGACGGAGACGTGTTGTTCTGAAGAATAAGCTTAACCTCTAGCCTCATCAACCGGGAAATCGCATAAAATCCGGTAGGTCGCATGGCTATGTGGGTCACACCCATCAAAAGGGTATATCATTACCTGATCTAGTGAAATCAAATGCCTTCGGTTGTCCCATTTAAATTTTTGTATGTATATCATCGGTTCGGTTGGCTGGCCCCTAACCGTGGTAATGATATATTTGGTACTCACAAAGTATAGTGAGGGGTCGGTCATGTTTAGCCTGGGTTGCAAGATGTTCTTGTTGAACCCCAGTGTATTTATTGCCAGAGGTACATTGTCGGGAAGATGGTCCCATAACTTGCCAGGAAATCCATTCTCCAATAAGCGCCCATGGTTTTGATTGTATACTATATATGTAGAGCGTGAGATGCAAATGTTCCACTAGATTGCTATTTATTTGTATTTAGACAAATATCAGAGAAGATATTGATTTCAAAAACGTTTTAAGTTATCGCAAGGTAAAAACCATCCATATTTATGTGTAGATTTGGTCTTACGATTATCCTTTTCTTTCGAAAAGCTTTTGTCTTTAAAATCAAGTTGTGTGATGCCTTTAAACTTAGTATGTTTTTCTCAGTCTGGTTTACCAGACTGACCCGGCATTTGTATTGCTCGGGTTAGACCGGGCTGTGCAGGTCTAGGTTATCGGATGCTGCGAATTTCAAAAGACGTGCTGGAGGAGTCCAGACATATGTTATATATTTGGTGTATATTCCGCTGTGTGTTGTATATGAGGATAGATTATTATAACTGTCCAGATGTGTTGATGTACTCTGATAATTGTAAGTATTTTTAAAGCTCTCAATAAAGATTTATTTCTATATTACATTTTGTTCCGTTGCGATGTGAGACTCTGATTCTATGTGGCTTTTTCTTCTTCTATTCTAATATTTATTTCTTTCTTATCTTACACTCTAATTTCTTTCTAATAACGTTCCTGTGTTTTCAACGCTTGATTAGTTGACATGGTGTTTTGTGTCGATTTTTAGGGTCGAAAATCTGTGGTCATTACAGATTCAAAAAGGACGAGAGATTTTTAATCATAAACAAGATGAGAGGTCAAAGGGCCTATTTCCTTAACTGAGATTGCATGCTAAGTCAAGCGTCCGACAAAGAAACAGGCGCCAGCCAAATGAAACGATGCAATAAGACAAACCCTCCACAATAAAGCAAATGCTTCCCAAGTGAAGAGCAAAGACCTCCCCTAGCAGGGGCATAAAATATAAAACCTCCCCTAGCGAGGGCACAAAATATAAGACCTCCCTAAGAGGGGGCACCAAATATAAGGCCTCCCCTAGCAGGGGTGCAAAATATAACACCTCCCCTAGTGGGGCGCAAAATATAAGACCCCCCTCAGCGGGGCACCAAATATAAGACCTCCCCTAGTGAGGGCACCAAATATAAGACCTCTCATAGAGGGGGAACCCAATATAAGACCTCCCCTAGCGGGGGCACCAAATATAAGACCTCCCCTAGCGGGAGCGCAAAATATAAGTCCTCCCCAAGCGGGGGCACCAAATACAAAGACCTCCCCAGGCGGTGGCACTGAATTCAGATTCAGAATTCTAAACCCAACTAAACTATTGCACCTGAACTAAAAATAGATAATCACAAAATTTTTATTTCTCTGGAAAATTTTTGACAAATGCGGGAACGCCAAAATAAGTGCACGCTTGATTAAAGGAACATCGAGCTAGCACATAATGGAATCTTTCCAGAAGATTGTAAAGGGGACAAGGAATAACCAAAGACTAATTTGTTTACAATCCAAAGGCTGCAGTCACCCTAACCTCAGAAAAGTCAAGTCAAAAGTTCCAACTTGAATAGGTACATGTTTCATAAAATATGAACTGTCGTACAAGATCATATAAGTCAATAAAAGAGCGAGGCTTGAAATCTGTATTCGGTATATATATCGATTAGTAGAACTCAAGTATCGTTGTGAATTCAGATTAGAGTATCGTATTTATGCAGATAATGTTTGACGAATATAAACAATTAAACAAAATAGTTCTGTATAGGCACATTATTCAATCTCAGTAACAAAACTCACTATAATCCATTTTTAATTATTAAATAATCTGTTATTGACGTGGACGATCAATAACAAAGTATAAGTCCAAAATCATGCAAGTGCTAGTTTTAATTGCAGAATAGGTGGCATGAAGCATATAAATTCAACTAACAAATTCTGTGCTTGGGTCATTTGAAATCAACGAGTCGAGTAAGCATGCTCAATAGCTCAAGTCGTTAAAATGACCCAAGAGCTCAATGCGTTCACCGACCCAACCTAAAGCGCTAGATCATCTCACGGAGGTTCAAAGCGTGATTCACCATAGCAACCAAAAGCTGCAATTGAATCTCAACGCGCAACAAATTTAAGTTCAAGTCTGTGATACAAATTGCAAGTGCTTTGCTACACAAGATATGAACAATCCAGACTAGAGCTATTTCACAAAATTGTTGATTCCAATCCTAAAATACAAGTGTCATATGCTCAGGCAACGTTAAAATGCCGATATCATTGAGGTTCGAAGCCCATGTTATATTCGATAACACGATCTTCGAGGGGCAAATGTTAACCCATGAATATGGGTTTTGTTACTACCAAAATGATATTGGCATAAGACGGCAGGTGAAGGGATGTCAAATGAATTTAAATAAAGAATATGGAACTCAAGAGTAAATCAGGCCAATACCTTCGCTGGGGTAAAGGGACCCGAAGCCTACCAGGTATCGGCAAAGGTTCATTCGACAGGATCTACCTGCCAAGAATCAACCGATGGATACCAGCATATTAAAAGAGGAAGAGTATCGGGTCAGAGCATAAAGATGGTTTGGAACTAACCCTCGAAGAACGACTCCATGAATATAGAAAGGGATTACTTTCGTAAGTAACACGAGTATCACCGGAAGCTACTCTTCAGAGAGCCAAACTGAAAGGCTAAACCGAGACTCAAGCAAGGATACGGGCTGCTCGTACTTATGCACTTAGTACCTGAACCATCAACGGTTATAAATCGACAGACATATGCGTACGACACGAGGCATGGTCCCTCTGAGTACCCACGATAAAGCTAAAAGCCCACATCCGAAGGCCCACAACGAAGGACCAACACTGAGAGCATCCACCAAGAAATCTGAAATGCTTCCGCGATCCATCTCGGCAACAAGCCCCCTTCGACCTAGGTGAGATCCCAATTCACCCGGAGCCATCACTTCAAAAACTATAACCGATAACACGAGGAGGTCCGATGGGCCGCCTGTTACCCAGAAAAAAGCGGCCGACTGGAATCGTTCAGGACCAATAACCTACCAGTGGAAAGACCCCGGATTCTCTATAAATAGGACCCCAGATACTCCGCAAAGGGGACAGACTTTTCATTTCTCAACTTAGCTCCTTCTTTCTCACGGAGAGAAAACCATCAATTCTTGTAATCTATCTGCAATCTATAAATGGAGAATTCCGCGTCCCATATGTCTTGCAATTCGATAAACTTGTAGTATGATAACGATGAAACAGGGAGTTAACATTAACCTTTTTGATGAAGAAATCAATCAAGCTGCTCCAGTGGTGGAGGAAGGGGTTGATGAAGAAATCAATCAAGGTGCTCCAGTGGTGGAGGAAGAGGACTTGATAGAAATATGAACCCCCTTCTCCTCACCTCGTGGAGCCACCATGATTGACCCATACCCTCATGTTGAGCCTAACGTTTCTCAAACATGGAAGTGACGAAATCGTATACGAATTTTTAGCTCGACCACCGTCGTAATTCAGACTCCTCCCTCAGGAGGATCTAGTACAAAGGATTCATTGAAGTTAGCGAATAATGCGATGCTTTCACCCATGAACTATAGGGAGGCGTTAGCCTGTTTTCGTCTTATTGAAATACACTGTGCAGTTGTCATGGCCCAGAAACCTGCCCATCCCAGATCCAAGGTCAATTCCTGAGAATTCTGAGTCATGACCTCAACAAATTTCATGAATAGACACATTACACTTTGTAATTTGGGTGTTGATGAAAAATATCGTTAACATTTTGGTGCTAGAAGATGGGCCGGAACCTCCAATCCTATGGTTAATTTGTTTAAACTAACTGGCTGAATTCATTGTTCCATGGTAGGAAACAATGAAAACGAGGAATTTGAAGAAACACAATAAAGAACTGGACCCCAATGTCACCCTTGAAGGAAATGATGACCCAGCACTCAACCCGAATAATAACGATAAAGAGGCTGCGACTAACTCATAGCTGCTTCCAGACTCAAACGCCATAGAGGATAATGTCGTGAGAATCCCGATCTTGGAAAAGCAACTCCAAGAAATGCAGGCTCTGGTCGACGCTGTACAGGCGCAGAAGTCCTCGAGGCTCACCAGATCTAGTCGGAGAGAGACGAATGAATCTCCAAAAAGGAAGGACCCCGTTCAACAGTCAGAAGCGAAAGGGAGACCTAAAGCAACCACTTCCAAGAAAAAGAATTCTCATCTGACGGGAGTATATCACCAAGGAAATTAATGCGTGTAGGAACAATCCGGGAGCTCCACTTTCAAAGGCTATGAACCCAAGAGAGAAGATTATGACAACACAGAGGCTTACACCAGAGATGTCACTCAGTAAACCGACAAGGACTTACTGGAAAGCAAAGGGAAGAGAACCCAAGATGACAAGGTTATCGACAACAAAAGGGTAGCCCAGTTCATGATGAGATTATGAACGTCGTGATCCCGTCAAGAGTCAAAGTCCCATCCGTGAAATATCAGGGAATGACTGACCCAAACGACCATTTGATGGCTTTCGACAGCTAAATGGATCTTTACAACACTTCCGGGGCTGTCAAATGCCGCCTCTTCCCAGTGACCTTCCAAGGCACAGTGACGAAATGGTATCACCAGTACAGGGAAAATACCATTTACTCGTGGAAACAATTCTCCTACGAATTGTCCGCATAGTTCTGCATCTGCAAAGATCTAACTGTAGATTATATGGTAATTGCTAACATCAAACAGAGACAAGGGGAATCTCTCGGCGATTATCTCAAAAGGTTCAACATCTAGGCCTTAAAAGCCAAAGATTTGAAAGATATGAATGATTGCGACAAGCTGATCGCCGTACATTCAGGGTTAATAGAGAACACCCCCTTATAGAAGGAGTTATATATCCATGGCTACAAGGACTTGCAAGATGTCCATTTTCAAGCTGACAAGTTTATCCGCATGAATGAGCTATACTTCACGAAGAGGAAGTTCGGGCGTCGAGGAGAAGGAGGAAGGCCAAACATCGGACGAAAGCTCCCAGAAGGGAATCAAAGGAGATTGAGATGGGAAGACTCTAACACCAATTCGATTGCCTTGAACAAGCCCATCTCATATGTCTATGCTATCGCAAAAGAAATGGTCAATAACTTCCCGGTCTCGTTCAAAGCCAAAAATTGCCCTGAACCACATGTCGGTGGAAAATACTGTGAGTTCCATAAAACCAACGGGCACAAGAAACACGAATGCAAGGTCTTATATGGGATTATCCATAAACTAATCCGAGAGGGGCACCTGAAGGAGTTTGTTTCAAATAGAGAAGCACTAGCTCAACGTGCAGGAGGACAGCGGAAGGTTTCAGCAAACGCGATAGGAACCACTACAGGGGAGAACAACCTAGATTTGGGGCCTCCTGTGAACCGAATCAATGTGATTCATGGGGACCTCACCCTGCCAGTAGCTATCCGAAAGACAGGAACCAATACGTGAAAGAATCTTTGGAGGGAATCTTCTTCATCCAGGAGGAACCGTCGTTGAAAAGCATGCGTTATGCCCTCAAAATGCATAACCTCATGGTCTCCTTGGAAGAAATGAAGAAAGGGGTTCGTCACCCACATAACGACCCCCTCATGATAATGGCGCATATAGGGCTTTCGGTCGTTTCTAAAATATTGATGGATACTAGAAGCGTTGTCAACGTCATCTTCAAGCACACCTTCGATCAGATGGAAATTCCCAAAAAGAAGCTGGAGCCTAGAAACGAGCCGATTTTAGGGTTCAATAATAAAGGGTCGACTCCGATTGGTCAAATCAACCTTTGGTCCAAGTAGGGTTGTCCCCTCTTCACAGGACTTTCAAGACTCTCTTCATCGTGATCGATCAGCCGTCCTATTACAATGCCTTCTTTGGACGACCGACTTTAGAAGAGATGGATGCCTTCATTTCTTCCAAATATCTCTTGCTAAAATTTCTGACCAAACAAAGATGGGGTACCATCCCGGGAGAACAGTATAGCTCCCGAGAGTTGTACTTTGCAACGATCGAAAAATACAAAAGGGAGTATTCTTCGTACCAAAAGCTGGTGAACAGGATGTTTCAAGAGCAGATAAGGCGCAATATGGAAGTATATGTCAACGACATGCTAGTGAAGTCCATCGAAACAGGGAATCATCTAAAGGACTTAGGAAAAATGTTTAGTATCCTGAGAAGTTACCAGATAAAGCTGAATCCTCAAAAGTGTTCCTTCGGAGTTCAATCTGGGCAGTTTCTGGGATATGTGGTGAGCGAGCAAGGAATTGAGGCTAGCCCCGACCAAATACATGCCATTAAGGACATGGAGGAACCTAAAACCAGTAGGGAGGTCATGAGCCTAAACGGGAAGGTAGCGACACTCAGCAGGTTCATTTCCAAAGCCACCAATAAATGCTTCCATTTCTTTAATATCATAAAGAAGAAGAATTTTGAGTGTAACGAAGAGTATAGGAAAGCATTCCAAGAACTGAAAGTTTATATGGGAATGCCTCCAGTTTTGTCCAGTCTCGAGAAGGGAGAAACTTTATACCTATACATGGTTGTCTCCGAACATGCTGTGAGCTCAATATTGATAAGAGAGAATAAGGGGATCCAACACCCTATCTATTATGTTAGCCGGAGGCTAAAAGACGCGGATACTCGATACCCCGTCATAGAGAAATTAGCATATTGCTTAATCCTTACTGCACGAAAGCTCAGAGGTTATTTCCAAGCACACCCTATTAAAGTCTTAGCTAGCTTCCTGCTCAAACAAATGTTTAGCAAACCGAAACCTCAGGGAGGCTAATTAACTGGGGTATTGAGCTCAGCCAATACGAAATTGAGTTCCATCCTCGTACCACAATGAAAGGGAAAGCTCTTGTAGATTTCGTGAATGAGTGCACGAACTTCATTTCGGAACAGTCGGTCAAAGAAAATGATTCAAAGGCCAAATGCAGCTCTTTGTAGATGGAGCTTCCAACGAGCAGGGGGCGGGGGAAGTTATGTTATAATCACCCCTGACGGACACCGCTTGCACTATGCGATGAAGTTAGGGTTCCCAGCAACCAACAATGTGGCTGAATATGAATCCATGATAGCTGGATGGAATCTGACATTACATTGAAGATACCGAGGATAGAAATTTTTAGCGACTCGCAACTAATGGTAAACCAAATAAAACAGACATATCAAACCAAAGACAAGCGGCTCGTCTTATACATTAAGACGGTAATAAAGATGCTTTCTCTGTTTGAGGACTTCTTAGTTCATCAAATACCACGCGGGGAGAATACCCAGGCAGATTCGCTAGCCAAATTAGCCAGCTCCCGAGGAGCCCCCGAAACCTGGGTAGTACCGGTGGGGTATTAGGAGATGCCGAACATCGAATAGAAAGAAACAAAAAGAGGAAAAGAGTTGTTGGTTTTGACCCGATCCCAAGCCTTGAGAAAGGGAAACGGAGAAGACCAAGAACGAAACTCCGAGAGGGAAAACCCCATAACAGAAACACGACCCCAGCAGGAGGTTACGTGGATGACTCCATAGAAGACTACCTCTTGGAAGGGACATTACCCCTTAGTAAGCAAGATGCAAGAAAGATAAAACACCAAGCTCCCACATTTGTGGTCATAGACGGTATACTTTATAAAAAGGGACACTCACTTTCTTATCTAATATGTGTAAGTTTCGAAGATGGACTCAGCCTATTAAAAGAAACTCACGAAGGATGGTGCGGGGACCATTCCAACGGGGTCAAACTGGGCAAAAGGGTCGTCCGACATGGTATTATTGGCGATGGATGGTTAATCAAGTGATCGAATACGTCAAGAGATGTGACAAATGTCAGAAATACTCTAAGGTACTACGGCTCCCTTCCAGCAACCTTACCACTATATCGAGCCCTTGGCCTTTCGACATATGGGGGGTAGATTTGATCGGGCCCTTGCCACTCGCCAAAGTAAGAGCTAAATATGCCGTAGTAGCTATTGACTACTTCATCAAGTGGGTGGAGGCGGAATCCCTTTCGATTATCACATCTAAGAAAGTGTTAAGATTCATGATAAAAAATACGTTACCCGCTTCGGGATCCCCCATAAGATCATATCGGATAAAGGAACACAATTCGAGAGTGAGGAATTCACCCGGTTCTGTGAAAAAAATGGAATCATCAAAATTTCTCTTCAGTGGCCCATCCGAAAGCTAACGGAGCTGTGGAAGCCGCAAATAAGACCGTAAAGACGATCCTTAGGAAGCACCTAAATCAGGCTAAAGGAAATTGGGCAGAGGAGCTGCCACTAGTGCGATGGGCATACAGGACTTCCACCAAAACAACTACAGGACACACCCCATTTTCCCTGACATATGGTTGCGAGGCTATGCTTCCGGTTGAGGTCGAAGTTCCATCGCACCGAAGGATAGCATACGCGTTTGACCCTAACCAAGAGTTAAGAAAAGAATCATTAGACTTGGTACAGGAACTAAGGGATAAGGCTGTGACAAAAACCGCTGAATACCAAAGAAGTATTACCAAATATTACAATTCAAAAGTCAAAGCTAGAACCTTAGCTAAGGATGAATTAGTACTACGAAGAGTAATGGATAACACCAAAGATCCGGCTGATGGTCCTCTTGGCCCAAAGTGGGAAGGACCCAAAATGTCCATCAAGAAGTCATACCTGGCACATATCGGCTATGTAGGCCCAATGACGATCTTGTGCCGAGAACGTGGAACTCGGAACATTTGAGGCCATAATTTCCAACCATAAAAAAATGAGGACAAGATCTTTTCCCCAAGAAATCATCATACGGCTAAGGGCATGGAAACCCTCCTGGTAGCTCGTAAGAAACCCAAAAGAGGTCGAGTTGGAAAAAAGGATCGAATCCCTCGTCATTGCCAAATTGGCTGGGGCGAGGCATCCCCCGAAGGGGGATGATTGTGTTAGTCTTTCTCCTTTCCCAAACCAGAGAGGGAAGGGTTAAAGCATGAAAAAGCGTAAGCCGCCGTTTCACACCAGAGATGGTCGTGGCAGTGCATCTAAAAATTAGCCATGCCCTGCCTCTGCTCGTAGAAGAGTACGCCTTGCCTCTACTCGAACTAAGTACGTCCTACCTCTGCTCGTAGAAGAGCACATCCTACATCTTCTTATGTTCCGCGTTACCAGCAGAAGGGAACGCAAACCCCTATCATCACCTACGATGGTCGGGATAGGGTACCCCTTGGAGGGGGTTAGCGTATAAGTCTCTATCAGTGCCTATGATGGCGCATGTAGAGCGTCAAAAGAATAAACCTTAGTTCTGTGCGTACGATGGCCCCGTATAAGTTTCTAAGCCCTTATCGTTACCTACGATGGTCAGGATAAGGCACCTCTTGGAGGGAGGTTGGGTAAGCCCTTGGGCCCTGCTTGTGGATAAGCTAGCCAAACGCTCCAGACGCATAGGCCCAGAGAGTGGCCAACAAAGCACATACATCCTCTGCTTTGTCAACAAAAGCCCAAGGGGAGGATCAAGAACCACGTACAACCTCTTCTTCCCAAATCAAATCCGGGGGGGATACTCGCTCTATTAATACTGGAGGAGGTTCCGCCTTTCTATACAAATACCCGAATCTAGGTGGATTCGGCTCTTCATTAATGCCGGAAGGGTCTCCGATCCTAAAAAAAAAATATACCCGAATCTAGGTGGATTCGGCTCTTTATTAATGCCGGAAGGGTCTCCGGTCCTAAACCAAAAAAAAATCCCGAATTTGGGCGGATTCGCCTCTTCATTAATACCGAAACGGTTTCCGGTCCTAAACCAAAAAAATACCCGAATCTCGGTGGATTCGGCTCTTCATTAATGCCGGAAGGGTCTCCGGTCCTAAATCTAAAAATACCCGAATCTGGGTGGATTTAGCTCTTCGGTAATGCTAGAAGGGCTTCCGGTCCTTGAATTTAAAATACCCGAATCTGGGTGGATTTGGATCTTCAGTAATACCGCGAAGATTTCCGGCCTTTCACCTTGAAGTTCTCAAATCTGGGCGAATTCAACTCTTTAACCTTGATTCGGCCAAGCCTGGATAGTGTTCGACTCAACATCATTGTCGGAAAAGGTTTTCAATCTTCCATCAAAGACCGAATCAAAGTTACTTTGCTCCTCCACAAGGCGTCGGAAGCAGATCTGTTTGGCCGGACCTATGGCATAACTTAGCATGGGAGAATAATTGGCAAGCAAATAGGCGAAGGCTGGGTGAAAGTAGCTTGATATGGAAAGTTGAAGACACCCCTTCACTAAAGGGGGAGGGGGGAAATGCTACTACCAAAATGATATTGGCACAAGACGGCAGGTGAAGGGATGTCAAATGAATGTAAAGAAAGAATAAGGAACTCAAGAGTAAATCAGGCCGGTACCCACTACACCATATATGCTGATTAGGCTGTGTTTTTAGCCGTATCTAAAGCTGTTGGGCATGGTAAATAGCCGTATCAAAAATTGGCGTGTTAAATTATTAGATACGGCTTTAACCCGTATCTCAATGGAGTAACATACGGCTATTGGCCGTATCTAAAGTGTTTGTAGATACGGCTAAAAACCGTATCATATATATATATATATATATAAAAGCAGAAACTGCAGCACATATTATTTGTAACGCAAAGTATATATAACACATGTTACAATAATTCACAATTGTAACAGTAGACAAAACATTTGTATGAAATATTTCATTACGTTACAATATATAATGATACATGCTATTTGATTACATTACAATAAATAAGATAAACGTTGTTTCATTACACTAAAGAAGATACATAATGTTACAGTACAATAAGCTGGGATAAATACCCGAACTGACGTCGTTAGCTAAAGTGCAGCCATCTATTGAATAAATGCTTCCTTCAAGATGAACATCCTCTAAAACAGACAAAAGATCATAAACCAGCCAAGCAACATTGCATTCTATCCAAGACATGAAGGAACCCTTCAGGAAGATCAACACACTATTCTATCCAAGGCCTGGTAATAAGTTAGCTTGGATAGCATATAACATATACACTACAAAGACCTGTAAAAAAGTGCAAACCGCATAGTTCAGGATAGGATATGTCCACATTATTATTTTCATTAGTAGCTGAATATTGCAAGTCTACAACATTTTTACTTGTTCAGTCGAGACCGAGTCTCGATTAATGACAGTTGTTATAGCCTAATTAAAGAGCAATATAGAGGATATGTAATAGCCCGCACCTTCGTTCGTGCAAGATATTGTCCCCAACTTAGCTAACATATAGGTGTGGGGTTTTGTTTCTCAAAAGGCCTCAGCATTATTAAGAGATGGGCTCTACTATATAAGTACCCACTTCACACAGGCTTCCACGATATGGGACTTAGGGGTGTTACTTTCTCCCCTTCTACAGAGCCCAACGTCCCCATCGGCTCACATACACCTCACCCAGGCGCTGTGGTTCATACAAGAGCCACAATTCCAACTGGGTATTGGCTCTGATACCACTGTAACAACCCGCACCTCCGTTCGCTCAAGATATTGTCCCCAACTTAGCCACCGTATAGGTGTGGGGTTTTGTTCCTCCAAAGGCCTCGACGTTATTAAGAGATGGGCTCTACTACATAAGTACCCACTTCACACATGCTTCCACGATGTGGGACTTAGGGGTGTTACATTTAAAACATTATTTCGAAATTTATGAGCATTTTTCTAGATTTTAAACATGTATAAATTCGCTAACTATCACTAATTACCCTTAATTAGCCATAATTAGTGAGGAACTTTACAAATCACTCACCTTTGCTACAAATAGAATATCAAATCTGAAATGATTCTCTGTTTGGGCGCGAATACCAAGGCTATACAACAGTTCTACCTTAATTCTTGTGCTAATCCGCTTTGATTTGATGTAGATTTGGCTTAATTAGCGATTAGAAGGTGATTTGGGGTGTTTTAGAAAGTGGAGGCCATGGCTAAACTTGAAGGAACAAAAAGTGGCGGCTAGAAAATGATAGAAACTGAATTTCCTAACCCTATTAGCCTTCCCATAACCCTAATCCCAAAATGGGTTATGGGCCCACGCACTAATCGCCCAATTTAGGCCTCTGTTAGAAAATTAGGTTAATTTGGTTAAGTTTTACTAATCCTATCATTAGTTTTGTTTAAATATGCTTAAGGGAAATGTAACACCCCACCTCCGCCAAGGTAACTCTTGCAAGTACATTGGCTTTGGAGGGGCGTTAAACGAGGTAAACATGCATGCAGATATCACAAGGCAGAATATATAAGTAAAACAGAGTATTAAAGCAGCGGATAAAACTAACATTTCAAAACCAGAGTTAAGTTACAACAAAGTACTTGGTCATTATTTTCCAACAAACAAAGTCTAGATAAAAGCATAAACTGAAAAACTGAAATACATAAAGTACTATCCCCAAAATAAAGTAATAAACCATAGCTAGCTCAATGTCCAAAACCGTACATGAGCAAATCCAGTAAGCAAGCTGTAAAGATCCAAGCTAAGCTCCAATGTTCCCACCCTGAGAACCTGAGGGGGGGAGGGGACGGAAGAAAAGAGGCGAAAGAAAATAGGTCAGTCAAAAAGACTGGTAAGCCCTACTACTATCAGTCCATGAACTAGTAAAGTTAACTGGCATGAGAAGCTGAGATGAACATAAGGATAACAGCATACTGGCATGATGATTAACTAACAAGATAGATAAAGATGTCATCGCATAATCAAGGTTAAGTTTTGCACCACGGTTGTACTAGCATTCTAACATGTCAAGTAAAAACGAGAATCGATCCCTTGGCCCACGCTTGGCCCAATATCATGAGGTGACCTAAATCAAGGTCCAACTACACGGTCTAGTCGATCGGCTCCCTACAAGCCTAACTCGTCAAGTGTCGGTGTCATACGGCCCAAACATGCAATGTAGCTAACTGCGCTAGGTCCACCCCAGGGTGTATCAAGTCCTAGGGTGTAGACCTCGGACACCAAATCAAGTATGCATAGTCTAGATCTACTGGTACCCGTGCCTGATTTTCCAACTCCGGACTAAGTGCACGACCATAGTCCGCCTGGACCCACACCGGCGTACCTACTCAGCCGTCGTTTTGGTCGCTTACATGTCAGCCCAGTAATCGTGCCCCACCCTAGCCTAGTCCCTAGGGTCTTATGATACTATCAAGAGGGTTACTGCTACAAAGGACCACGCCACTAGGGTTTCTCAACGGGTTAAATGTGGTTAACCCGATCCAACGTGGATTAAATTGGTTAAGTGTACCCAAGGTTCATGACTTAACCCCGATTAACCCATCAAGCCCAAATTGGTTAAGTATTAAGTGGATCATGACTTAACCCTAATCAGGAGGCATTCATTAACTTAATGTGCTTTAACCTCTCACATTAGACCCTGTTGTGGTTACTAGTTAAGCCGGGCGGGTCCGGGTAGCTTTACACCACAACTTGGTCTAACCTCGGGTTCGAGCACAACATGACCAACTTCTCACATTGGGTCCTATTGTTTGTAGCCACTAGTTAAGCCGGGCGGGTCCAGGTAGATTTATGCTACAAACTCAACCCAACCTCGAGTTGGCCACACTCATCTTTTCTAAGTGTCATGTCCATTATGTTTCCAAAACATAATTACATATCACGTCATTGTTATAAAAACCATGTTCTTGTCATAATGTTACCCAACCCCAACGTAATCCCATCGTTTACATAATCGCAACAACACATAAAGGATAAAATAGGGAACTTGGCATAATCATGACAAAAAGGTGTTGAAGCCACAAGTTTAACATGGTGGCATATGAAATGTACATATGTTCATATACTTGCATATTGCATTATTAGGCTTCAAAAGCATGCATAAAACCAAACTTAGCATATAAGTGATACATGGTGATAAATGACATGTAGAAGTTGCTAGAAGTTCGCATTTAGCCTCACATGCAAGTTATCATAAGGGATATGATAACTTCCATGTTGCCAAAATGCAACCTTTAACATAAAGCTTGAAGCTTTAAGCTCACAAACTCAAGTTTAACTTGCATAACATGATAACATGATCAACCCAAACTTGCATAACATGATAACATGTGTCAACTTGCATAATGATCAACCAAACTTGCATATCATAATGATCAACCAAACTTGCATATAATGATCAACCAAACTTGCATATCATGATGATCAACCAAACTTGCATAACTGATAACATGATCAACCCAAACTTGCATAACATGATAACATGATCAACCCAAACTTGCATCATTCATTTAACTTTAGAGTTTCAAAAATGAAAGTAGAAAAGGGCTTACAATGCTATGAAGACACAAATGAATATTTATTAAAAGATTGAGACGAAGCCCTTATGCAATCACCAAAAATCCCAAATATGCAAGCTCCAAATGAAAAACCCTTGAGCCAAATCAATAAAAAACCCTTGCTTTGAAATAGAAATGTTGCAACTTGACTTGAATGCAAGCTAAGAACACTCATACAAGCTTGAATACACTTGTATGAACTCAAAATCTCTCATATAAATAACTTAGAAATTTTAGCATGAGAGTGGAGGCCATGAGAGGAACAAATTTGACATAGTTTACTTGTATGATTGAATAATAGTGATTTAGGCTAGGCTTAGGGGTCTTTTTATAGAAGATTAGGATAGTATTAGCCATAGGATTAACCCTAGATTCAATCCAAGCCATCGAATCCCGTCACTAGCCTCCAAAACAGGTCAAAACAGCCAAAATGGGTGCACCAGGCTGCCTGGGCCGACCAGGCAGGTCGACTCCCAGGTCGACCCTGGGGTCGACTCCCCAGTCGACCTGGGGGGGGGGGGGAGGTCGACTCCGCAGTCCACCCCCAGGTCGACCCCCCTGGGTCTGGCGGGAATTTTCCCACCACTTCTGATTTTCTGAAATTTGAATCTGTTTTGAATTTGAATTTTCCGTGAAACTTCACGAGGCCATATCTTGGTCGTACGGACTCTGATTTTCGAAAACTCGGACTCTATTTCGCGTATTTTTCCGAGACGAACGCAATGGCACAACCCGTTTCCCTTGATTCAGAATTTACAGTTTAATTCTGCCTTGATTTGTGTTATAACATGTTATTCAAAAATACGGGTTGTTACAGGAAATGTCGGCTGGTGCGGGGCTGCCCGTCACAGGATTTGTCCACATTATTATAATTCTCATATTGTCACTTGGCTGCAATGTAGATATAACATTGCTATAGCCTTTCCCTTTCTATTCTATCACCCTTATTTTTGTAACGCCCCACTCCGAGAACCACCCTAATAAAAAGCATTACTAGGTTATGCTGTCTATTAGAGCGGAGAATAGGGCTGGTTAAGGGCGACCGCTGGTAGAATTGCATTAGCAAGTTCTACGAGTGGTCACCCTTAACCATCCCTATTCTCCGCTCTAATAGAAAGCATAACCTAGTAATGCTCTTTATTAGGGTGGGTCTCGGGGTGGGGTGTTACAAAATGGTATCAGAGCTTCAAACATGGACTCATACTCTAGTTTTGACCTGACCTAGTAATGTATCCCGACTTGATATGAAAGAGTCATGGACACTCTAAAATGGACTCAGGCCATGTTTGTAGCAACAAAACGTGCACATGCAAAATCTTGTGGCCGAACTGATCTCGCCGCAAAGGTTATAGATATCAAACTAAGTATTTTTGCACATAAATTTTCATTTATCTATACCATAACACATAAATTTTCATGGGAAAAAGCGAGATATTACCTAAAGTTTAGATTAACACACTCAAATCCATGCTTATTAGCTTCATCCAAATGATGGAGCGGCATGCTGCACACACATGTTATATTAATAGTCAGCTTCTATTTTTGCACGTAAGTTGACTAACAAAAATGATTTGTTACATGAGCACAAAGCAACTTGGTTCAATGCAGCAAGTCATAAATGGAAAAGCAGTTTTACGCCTTTACTCACACGCAGTGAGACACACATGACACACCAAACAAATTGACTAAATCTCAACCTATAAATGCCATTCTAGTTTCATTTATGCCTCTGTAACCGGCATTTCTACTCAATCACACAAATTTCCCAATATCAATTACCAGATACATGCAGCTCAGTCAACAGAACTAGTATGCTTTAGTTCTCAAATCAAATCATACATATGCACTTCAGATCAGTTATAAGGATCAGTGTAGCAATAATACATACAAATGAGCAGGGCAGCACAAGTAAAAGTGTCTGAATTCAAGGTAAACAAATACAGCACAAGTAAATGATAGAAAATACACTGCCGCACTATAATACTGGGGATAATACCCAATTTAAACACAATAGCAGCATATTAAACCTAATTTAAACCCAATTCAAATTCGAATTCAAATTAAACCCAATTCATATTTAAATTTAACGGTGATCTAGTACTCACCTCCAGAGGCGACGAGAAGGATGGACAGCGGTGGACTGAGGCTTCGCCGGTCAGCTGAAGGCATCGCGAGATAACGATAACTCATGGACTGCGGTGGCTCGATTATTGACGAAGGAAGTCGGTCGAGTACCAAAACCCTAATTTGGGTATTCGGTGGTCGCCATTGCAAAATAAAAAGAGGGATTATTCGGCCGTAAGTTTTGACAAGGCAAAACTCGATTGTGCCTATGTACAGGTACGGGGGGGGGGGGGGGGAGGGGGAAGTTGATACGAATTTCATACGGTCCAAAGCCGCATCAAATGAACTAATCCGAGACTTCGTTGATGGACGGTCAGATTAAGGGTGCTTGGGGTGGTGCGGATCACAAAACTTAGTTTGATACGGATTTGAGCACTGTCAAATTTGATACGGTTTATAGCCCAATTTTACGCCCGCATCCTGGTGTGCCAAATTGGCTGATATGGTGTAGTGACCTTCGCTAGGGAAAATGGACCCGAAGCCTACCAGGTATTGGCAAAGGTTCATCCGATGGGATCTACCTACCAAAAATCAACCGATGGATACCAGCACATTAAAGGAGGAAGAGTATCGGGTCAGAGCATAAAGATGGTTTGGAACTAACCCTCGAAGAATGACTCCATGAATATAGAAAGGGATTACTTTCGTATGTAAAACGAGTATTACCGGAAGCTACCCTTTAGAGAGCCAAACCGAGAGGCTAAACCGAGACTCAAGCAAGGATATGGGCCGCTCGTACTTATCCACTTAGTACCTGAACCATCAACGGTTCTAAATCGGCAGACATCTGCGTACGACATGAGGCAGGGCCCCTCCGAGTACCCACGATAAAGCTGAAAGCCCACATCCGAAAGCCCACAACGAAGGACCAACAATGCGAGCATCCGCCAAGAAATCGGATATGCTTCCGTGATCCGTCTCAGCAACAAGCCCCCTTCCACTTAAGAGAGATCCCAATTCACCCGGAGGCATCACTTCAAAAACTGTAACCGATACCACGAGGAGGTCCAATGGGCCGATGCCCGAAGCCCATTAAAAAGCGACCGACAGGAATCGTTCAGGACCAACAACCTATCGATGGAAACACCCCGGATTCTCTATAAATAGGACCCCAGATACTCCGCAATGTGGGACAAACTTTTCATTTCTCAACTTAGCTCCTTCTTCTCAAAGAGAGCAAATCATCAATTCTTGTAATCTATCTGCAGTCTATAAATGGAGAATTCCGCGTCATATATGTCTTGTAATTCGATAATCTTGTAGTATGATAATGATGAAACATGGAGCATACACTAACCTTTCTGATGAGGAGATCAATTAAGGTGCTCCAGTGGAGGAGGAAGGGGACTTGATAAAAATATGGACCCCCTCTTCTCCTCACTTTGCGGAGCCACCATGATTGACCCATACCCTCATGTTGAGCCTAACGCTTCTCAAACATGGAAGTGACAAAATAATATACGAATTCCTAGCTTGACCTCCATCGTAATTCATACCCCTCCCTCAGGAGGATGTAGTACAAAGGATTCATCGAAGTTAGAGAATATTGCGATGCTTTCATCCATGAACTCAAGGGAGGCGTTAGCCTGTTTTCTTCTTATTGAAATACATTGTGCAGTTGTCATGGCCCAGAAACCTACCCATCCCAGATCCAGGACAATTCCTGAGAATTATGAGTTATGACCTCAGCAAATTTCGTAAATACACACATTACACTTTGTAATTTGAGTGTCGACAACTTATATCCAATTGGGATTCTCATGTATATATCGGTATCTAATTCACCGTATATATTAGCTGTTACTGTTAACCCATGATGAAACACCCCACCTCCGTTATGATCACTCACAAAGGGAATGCCTTAACTTTAGTAGAGCATTATAGGTAAAAGACACAAATAATTTACAAGACAGATATATATATAAGCAGTGGAAAATAAAACTAACTTTATTTCAAGCGTGGTTCATAACAAAACATTACAGAAAACTGTTACAAACCAACTTCCAAACCATTACATCATAATTTCTGTCTTGATTATTTTCTAAAGAAGCATAAAACAAAATAAAACTGCATAAATCCTCAAGTAGTAGTGTATCCAAGGCCATAGTCAAAAGCAAGAGATTCCATGCTATATATCACAGAGTCTTCAAGCTTGGAAAGATGAATGATCCAAATTAAGCTGAGCTATTCCCTCCCTGGGTACCTAGATGGGGGGGAGGGACCGAAGAAAAGAGAGCAAAAGAAAAATGGGTCAGACATAAGTCTTAGTAAGTCCAGTGACTTTTCAGTGTGTGAATAAGGAAAAGGTCATGATAGGAATAAACTGGAAATAGGACAGTACCAGAACAACAAACTAACATAAAACTATACAAGGCAGGATAAACCGAATATACATCGCACCCATGTTTAATTCTCTGCACCTACTTATACTTGTCCAACTAGCACCACGTGTTCATGATGAAATGATCCCCTTATATCGATCGGCTCCTACTCATATGCATTTATCACACGTGTCATTCAGCCCTCGCTTGACTGTAGATACCCGTGCTGGTCCCACCACGGGGTGTATCAAATCCTATGGTGGCAACCCGACACGATTCAAGATGCACAATATATGACTACTGATGCCCAGTGCCTGCTTTTTCCATCCCGGAGTACGTGCACGCCCGTACTCCGTCGAAACCTACACTGACGCACTACCCACCGACGTTTTGACCGCTTACAATTCAGCCCGGTAATCGTGCCCCACCATGCTTAGGTTCCATGATACATCTATGTGGGCTACTGCTGAAATGGATCCCTGTTACGAGGGTTTTCTAGCCAACATGTTAAATTGGTTAAGTGTCCAAATTTACCTAACCCCACCCATTAGTTTAGTTAACATGCTGAATTGCTTAAGTGTTTCCTTAATTGACTTAACCCTACCAATCTTGACTTAGCTTTATTAAAGCACCAACCACTCACATTAGACAGTTATTGTTGTGGTCACTGGATGTGTCGGTCGGTTCCGGGCAGTTTTACACCACAACTCAGTCTAACCTCGGGTCCTTTTTGGGCTCAATGCACTAACCACCCACATTAGACAGGTTTTGTTGTGGTCACTGGATGCACCGATCGGTTCCGGGCAGTTTTACAACACAACTCAATCTAACCTGGGTTAGGCATATTCGTCTTTTCTAAATTTACATATTTTTCTTTTTATGCTTATATGTAAATTTGTCAACAATTTATTGTCATGGCCCACTTTCCTTCTGAATCAAATTCATAATTTTTGGTATGTAAATTATACCATTTCAATGCCATACCATTTAAATGGTTATGAGCCAAATATGTCAATTACATGTAGTTTCATGTTTTCCCCCAACGTTACCCCCGTTGTACATTCGCAAAGTTTCATAGAATGTTAGGATCGACATTTTAGCCTAACTTATAAACTAAAAGGGGAAAAAGAGGAACTTGCAACATTCCAACATCATACAAAAATATGGATCTCACTACAGAGGTGTCACATGAACTTGGCATAATATACTTTTAAGTATGAACTTGCAAACTAGATCTATGTAAGATGAATCATAAAATAATAGTTTTACATAGAACTACCAAAACTTAATTAGACATGTAGTGGTGAACTTGCATAGGGGTTGAATCATGCTAACATAGATCTAACGTAGAGTCGTATGGATCTAACGTATAAAGTGTAGATCTAAACATATAGGTTTACATAATCATGTTTTTAACCTATAAACTTGCATGTATTCATAACATGATAGCATCACCTAACTTGCATAAACATGGCAAAATTCCTAAATTGACATACAACATATAGATGTCATCACTAATTTATACAACATGACATGTCATCGCCCAATTAACATACAACACATAGGTTCATCGCCAAGCCTTTAACAATGGTAGTTTTATCATCAAACTACATACAACATTATCACAAATTTAACATGATAAACCACAATAGTTCATAGGCAAACATGATAGAATAGACATGAATAGACATGAATCAGCATTACATACAACTTGGTTCAAATTCTATTTTACAATTCATTACAAATCATGTCTTTAATTTACTCACATCTGAAAGGTAACTACACTTACTATCAAAAAGGAATTTTTGATTTCTGAGATCTATATTCTGAAATTGAATTGCTCGCCTTTGATGCAGATCGTTGAATTCTCTTAGTTGAATTAGATTAGATTTGATTTGATGTAGCTTCTATCTTGCCTTTGAGTTGAAAGAGATGACGGCTATTTTAGGTTCACAATTGATGGCATGACGGCTTTAGTAATATTTTTGTGTGGCTTAGGGTTTAGATTTAGGTTTCCTATATAGAAGTTTGATTAATTATGAGCCGTCAGATTAACTAGAAGCAATCAAAACCATCTAGACAAGATAGAATAGCCACATTAGCCCTAATGACTAAGCAAAGAGTCAGAAAGGACTCAGCAATGACTCACTATTCGGATCAGAACACTCCAGAAATCTATGCAGTTTTTTAGCCCGACATGGGCGCACTTCCCAAGTGCGCCAGTGCATTTTTGTACTGGCGCACTTCACAAGTGCGTCAGTGCATTCTAGCTTATTTCCGGTTTTTCTACCTAACTTCGTTCGTCCATATTTCCTTCATACGTTATCCGTCTTATGCAAACTCGGACTCTATTTCAAGCAGAATTCTGAGACAAACGCAATGGCGTAACCCATGTCCCTTAATTATCACATTTGGAATTAATTATTATTTAATTCGTTACTTTAAGGTTAACTGAAAATACGGGGTGTAACAGATGAAAATATAGGTTTGATAATCTAAGTCATGCCGCCCTTCGTTAAACCATTATAACACCAAGTCGTACCCAAGTCAAACCATCATGCCTCCATGTCGCCCACAACACATGTCTTAAGAACCAAAACAGAGTCAAGTCATTATGTCTTCATGACGTTTTGTGTTTATGTCGTGGGATCCAGGTGCTAGTCAAGTCGTCTTGCCTCCAAGTCGTTCTCATGCCATGTTGTAGTCAAGAAAGGGTCAAGTCGCTATGCTTCGAAGCTGTTCTTCCATATGATGCTTAAGCCGTTCATACGACATGAGTGGTCAGACTGACAGACTATGTGGCAACATAAAGGGATAAAATATGCACAACTTTATATAACAATATATATGTCCGCAACTTGAACAATTCAAGCTTCAGTTATGTTTAACGTTGCATGGAAGCAAAACAATAAAAATGAGCCACAACATGCCAATTCATTGAAACCAAGTCGTGCAGATCGTGCCGTTGAATCCATCCATGCCATTAAAGTGAATTAGGCGGTTATAATCAGCATGTGCTTCAGATCGTCTGTAAAATAGATTAGAAGTCGAGTCATTCTGCTCAAAGACCAATATGGATCGGCCACCTGCTTCTTTGCATAGGCCAATGTATCAACGTGAATAACATGCTATTTAGAGTCCTGTATGTTCTAAACTAAGTGCATATGTGAGCCACATGGCATGTATGGATGGTTTAAGTTTTGGCACTCAGGTCGTTTAATTTGTATACCAAGTCGTTTCTTGCATTACAAGAAAACATGGCAGGTCATTACTGCCGAAAGCAATGCTTGTTCTAATATAAAGTTGCTTGGTCAACGTATAGCGATGGATATAGTATAGCTCGAGTCTATATATCAATGTATTGGGATGTTCAGTTGAATAATGCTAATGTGGCAAGGTCATTAACTTTCTACTGGGTAGCTACATATAATTAGATCGTTAACACAATTTGCATTCAATTCGTTTATGGGACATGGTTAAAGTCATTAAGCACAACATGTTTTACCATGTGTACTGTTGTATGCCGCAAGTCATTTACATTTAGTTGGAAAAGCATGTCGTTCTTTCTATTAAGTTATATTGAACCATAACCATGTCGTTGGAATGAAAATACTCAAGTCATGGGAGGTGTTTTATATTCAAGTATAACTATTAACCGTGGCATCAGGCGTTGTTTCCATTTCATGGATTGTTATATGTTGGTGGTAATATTGGGCATATAATAGTGATGTGTCAAAGTCCTGAACTGTGAAAGTCACTCATGCATGAATCGCTAACATTCAAGTCATCAAACATGCCAGCTGTCACCTACATTAGGTTGTTAAAACATTATGGATTATGGACCAGGTCGTTATACGCTATATTATAAACATGTTGATAAGACACGTGGAGAACATATGAAGGAAATGCCTAAGTCACAATTCGTAAATAAGGACAAACATCATAGGTCAGTTGTTAAATGATGTTAATAAAGCAAGTCCAGGACATGAGGAGGAAGCCAGGTCGTGAAAACTACCAAGCCATGAGTACCACGTCAGTCCAACTCGTCCACTCTTGCCAGGTCGTTCACTGACCAAAGGCCCTGCACACAAGTAATTATGACTTCGCCACTACCCCTAAACTAAACCTATAAATGCCCTTATACTTCAATATGAAAGAGGGACTGATTTTCCTACCCCAAAGGGCTGTTATTTTTTTCTCCATCACTCTAAACTTCTTCAACCTCCATTAATGGCATCTCAAGCTCAGTTTATCTTTCTCCAATGTCAAATTGATCAAGTCTTCCACAAACTCCATTAGAGATTTCTCAAGTTCAATTCAAGCTACTATAATATCCATCAATTCTCTCTCAAGCCTAGATTCAACACAAAATCATCGTGGAACTAAGGAAGATCGTCTAAATGTTCAAGTGATTGAAGATCTACATAACAAGGATCACAAATCAAGAGATCTCACCGATTCCTTCATGAATTCAAGTTAAATCAAGAGCAAAAAAGAGAGAGATAAAAGGAGATCCTTATTAAAGAGTGAAATGAATCAAATAATGTACTTTGCAAATTCAAAAGTGATAACGAAAATTGCTACCATAGTGGACATAGGCCGATATTAAGCCGAACCACTTAAAAATCCTGTGTTTTTACTTGCTTTTATATTTCGTGGCTCTATATTTTCAAATCCTACTTTTGTGAAGTGTTATATAAACACCCTTGGAATGTTGTGATCAGTTTTTGATTTCAAAAGTTACAACATCAGTTATTCTTATTTTAAGCTGCTTAGGAACTACAAGGCTTGTCAAACATTGAAATTATATGACATCTATAATAGGACAATATGTTTCTTTAAAGTCAAAATCCGGTCTCTGCAGGAAACCTTGTGCAACAAGTCATGCCTTGTATCTTACAAGTTCATTTATCATTTCGATTTCTTATTTAAAAAATCCTTCTTTTTGCGATTTGTATGCTACTAATATTTATTTATGAATACACTTTATGTGGTTATAATTTTGTGTTTCAATCAGGTTTGTATATCGAAATACACATTTGATGAACATATAAGTTTCATTACAATAACAAACATTATTTATATTCTTCAGGAACATATTTATCGTTCATGTCCTTGCCATTCTTTGTAACCCCAAATATTATTTATATTCTTCAGGAATATATATAGTTTAATAAGTATTGCATATTACAACTACCACTTCATCGCTATTAAGAGTTTCATTACATTAATTCTTGAAAGTAGGAAGTGATATACTCATCATGAATTATATCAAGGTTTTCATCACAACAATACTTAAAAGAATATTGTAATCTACATTTCTTTCTCTTAACATTATTTATCACCACCAAAGTTATTTAAATTCTTCTAGAATTTGTATACTTTCATCGTTTATACCGTTAGGGTATTGTAAACGTTTAAATACGTTTAATCAATTCAATTATCTCTTAAAGTATAATGCTCATGGCACATAACATGTTATTGACAATGTATGGTGCTTCAGTAACTTCAATGTATTTTTGTCATTTTATATATTTCTAATTTTATCTTATGGACTACAGGTCCATAACTTATGGAGTACAGGTCTATATATCTTACTTAGGAGAATTTCATGATGGCCAATCAAGTTTCTCTCTAATATAGGATTTTTAATCCATTTATAAATAATCGCTTTACTATTTATTAATTTATCATTGATGATTATTTCTTGTTAGTTCTATACATGATTTATTGAGATCTCAAAACTTATCATGCTTTAGGCAACTAAACCACTTCTAGGGTTATTTTGACAATCATTCGTGGGTTTCTTTCAAATCACCATTAATTGTTTCTTCAAGAACACTCACCTCCATTATTTCGCATCTTTATAACTTACTCCAAAAATATTTTGAACTGACTTTTATACCACATTTTCAGCTGTGGTTTATACCTTTTGATCCTTCAAGGATTTAAATATGTATAGAAGAAAGTATATTAGGGACATAATCGATAATTTATGCAAGTTATTTAATACTTTGCATAATTCTATATGGTAGCAAATATTTAACACCAATGACCCTTTATCCTCCCTCTCAATGTTGACAAACATTGTCACATTAAATAATAAACCTTCTTTGGATTCTCATTTTTGATCCATTATAACATTACAGCTAGCAAATACATTAGATGTATTTCGATTGTAGGAGGATAATGCACTTATTAGTTGATAAGGTGCATTCATATTGTATTGCTTATTCCGTTTTATTGATCAGGTAACTTGGAGGAATTTTCTTTCATTAGAATATGCACATGACTTCAGGTCATTCAATATTGATGTCAATCGACCTTTTGAATTACTAAACAAATATGCATAATTTATAATATGAACTCATAAAAACTTCAGTTGTTAATTAAATATTCGCATATATGTGTACATACGTGCGTCCACGTATACATATATAATTGATATGCATATTCTTTCTCATTCGAGTTATCGATTTTAGAACAAATTGTTTATAAGGCTCCAATCATTAATTTTTGCTTACCAAGAATTTTAATGCGAATCTTAAAGATCGTATCATAATGCCCAAAACATCAGGTTTGAAACTGTACTGAACTTCTGATTGAAATATAATACATAAACAACTTCAAGTTGTTAAATTATATTGAACTTCTGGTTCAAATAAAATATGTAAGCAACTTCAAGTTGTTAAATTATATTGAGCTTCTGGTTCAAATAAAAAATATAAAATACTTCAAGTTGTTAAACTGTATTGAACTTCTAGTTAAATTAAAATATATAGACAACTTCAAGTTGCTAAACTGTACTGAACTTCTAGTTCAATTGTATTGAACTTCTAGTATAAAAAAATTCATTGTTCAAGTTCAGGTTGTGGTTCTATCCTTTTTATTTATTCCATAACATTAAATATTACGAGCTAAATACATCAAATAATAATACATATGTTTGTTCTTATTCCAAGAACAAACACACATCATTTAACTAACAATAACTAACGCATTTAACACATTTATGACAATAAGTTAATATAGTATAGTATCATAATAATGCATCTGATGCATATAGTATAATATCAAAAAAGTTAAGTAGAAGAGTATAATCACATAATCAACATTTTACATTCTCTAACATGAATGGTTCAAAAATTTACAGTTGTACATAAAATTCACAACTATAAAGCGAAATAACTACATGTCTCAAATTCAAAAAGAAAAACTTTCATAAGGAAATTAAATCAAAAATTACTGTTGTTTTTATCTCAAAGCAAAGAAAGAAAAAAAATAAACAATAACAGAATAAAATTGTTTTTTTAACAATTTTTGTTTTGTTTTTTCCATTTACTTCAAAAGTGTTAAATTAAGATCAATGTTGGATTCATATTTTATACGATCTTTAGGACGCGTATTTTCTTTATAAAATTCTTTCTAATAAAGTTAAAATATTTCTTCTAGAAATAGAATTATAACGACCTGGGGATTTTTGACTCCGAAAATTGACACAAATACCAACGTCGACTATTCGAGCATCGAACATTCCAGATCATTAATAGAAAGAAGTTAGAGGGTGAAAAATATATAAGATAGAAAATTAGAATAGAAAAAGAAGACAACTACACCATCAGAGTAAACTCGAATCTTACAGCGGAACGAATAAATATATTGTATAACATAACTTTGAAATAAAAATCAATATTTGTATACAATACCATTCTGAGTACAACACTTACAACACAATGGATATAAACAATAACTATATAATCCTGAAGCCTCTTGCTCCAGCTTTCCAAGTATATCTAAAAAATCCTGACTACTTGACTCCCATACCAAATTGGGCACCTAAGAGTTTAGGGAAAGCAAAAGAAAATAAACTCTGGGTCAGTCATGTGACTGGTGTGAGTAAACTCCAACCATTTATTTAACTTTTGAAAATCCTTTTATAAAAGAATAATCATAAGGCCGATCCACACATAAACACAGATGGTTTTTACCTTACATTATTCCAAAATATTTTTTATATAAAAATTCTTCTGATATTACAATAATGTCTATCAACCACAATATAAAAATCATTTAGCAGAACGCTTTCATCTCACGTTCTACATGCATAATATATAATCAAAAACTGCGACCGCTTATTGGGTAATGGATTCCAACTGGTAAGGTATGGGACCACCTTCCGACAGTGTATCTTTAGAGAGGAATACGTCGGGTTCAACAAGAACATCTTGTAACCCAGGCTAAACATGACCGGTCACTCATTTCGCTTGAGTGTACCAAATGTATTATCACCAACGGTTGGGATCAGCAACCGTTTCCCGAAAGGGACAACATCGAGATAGGTTAAAGAAGTAATTGAAATTTCTCTAGATCAGGCGACAGTACACCCTAATTGAGAGCTACCCATTTAGCCATGCGACCTACCCTATTTTATACCATTTCTTAGTTGTGAGGCTGGAGGCCATAACGTAGAGATCACACCTTTATCTACTTTGAATGTCACATCGTCATACCCGCCAAATCACAAATTAGTTTCCCTGAAAATACCACAGGTATACAGCTAAGAAAAACGAATTCCTCCGCCACAAAATGTAAATACGTTTGAAGAAATCAACTTACACGATCTATTAAATATACTCTGCCAGACATTCTTCCAAATAGGTTGTCCTGGGGCTGGACAAACCGAAGGCCTATTCTGTAAACCCATCTTAGGAAATTTGTACCTAGGATTTGCCAGAACAGCCCTTGCATACTCCGTCTTCAATTTATCTCTATCATATTTGATTCGCAATGCTAATGCCCATACGGAGTGGTTTTCAGATAATAAATTTGACCCCGATCTCTCCGTATTGTTAATGGAAAAATGGTTAAAGCTTTGTTAGTCAGTTATTTAACTATCAAAGGAAAACATCCATACACACAATGATCTTATTACCAAATGGAAATTCTGTCGATCAATCATCAATCAATATTTTTCCTTTTAAATTAATTTATCATTAATTTATTCATTTCACATTCCCGGTTTCCATATACTCATAAATTCTTATTTTCTAAATTTAGAAAATATATTTTATTAACATTGTAAAACATTTCCATTCCTTTTTCACGTGTCACTATCCTATCACGTCTATCAGTCTCTAACTGCAAATTAGTGCAAAACCAATTCCTTTAGTATCCATCCCGAAGGCCGAAACCAACATCAGATCGATATCTAGAAAGTTGTTCAACAAAACTAATCTCCAGTCAGTTTCTAATTTCCTGAACTCTGTTTCTTATCTTATTATCAAATCATTGCTTACGCAAACTCTCAGATTCAGATTACGAATCCACTTCTTTTATGAAGAACTTTGGTTATAACGATAACATTATAATCCCTATTTTCGAAATATCTAACTTAAAAATATATCTTTCATTCATTAATTTGACTAAATATTAATTAATTAATTTATTAAATAAATATATCTAGATTTAAAAATCGGAAAATAAATAGTACTTTCCTACATTCGATATAATCGAATCCCAATGTATAATTCTCCCTCGAATAATCTCTATTCGATAATTCTCTTTCGAATAAACTATATTCGACAATCTCTCTTTCGAATAAACTATATTCGATAACTCTCTTCCGAATTACTAATATTCGATTAACTCTATTCGAATAACTAATATTCGATTAACTCTCTTTCCTATCTCATTCAAATTCCCATTTTGAATTCCTATTTGAAAACACAATTTCCCTTATAAATGTTTTAATTTATAAAATATTTATTTTAATCCATTATTCACATCGAATATGAAAAATGTTTCTTTTATACAATCAATCAGTTTGATTTTTCCTTTAAAAATAATATCCCATTTCCAAATTCTATTTATACTTCAATTTATAGAATTATTCATACAAAATCGTATTTTTAATTCCAATCACCTATAATCTCTTTTATAAATCCCTTTATTAATGTTATGTTTACATTCCATAAGAATATCGGTGTTAAAACCGATTTCTACTTCTTCATATAATTTTAGACTTATATACCGAATTTATCCAATGATAAATAATTTACTTAATTTATAAAACATTATTTATAAATTAGTCTTCTCAATTTATCTATTAAAACATATTTCTATTTGATATCCACTTTAAGTACCTCTTCTCGTAATTCTTTTATATCTTGTCAATTTCCTTTTATTTTTCTATTTATTTTATAAAATATTTCCTTTTATAATCTATTTATTGTATAAAATATTTCCTTTTATAATCTGTTCATTTTATAAAATATTTCCTTTTATAAATGATTTATTTTATAAATTATTTCCTTTTATAATCTATTTATTTTATAAAATATTTCCTTTTATAATCTATTTATTTTATAAAATATTTCCTTTTATAATCTATTTATTTCCCACATAAATATTTTCTTTTCAGTATACGCTTTGAAAATTCCCTTTATACATTCCAGTATTTCTTACGGTATTTAAAATACCAAATAACAAGACCGGTGTCATCATAATCAAGCACAGATTATATATCACATCATATATCACAATATATATAAAAACAATATTACAAATTTTGAGGAATCCAGTTGGATCCCTCCAACCTGTTTCCTGCATCCACAGATGTTAAACAATATAATTAACATCAATTTTATTTCAATATGAAATATCTGATAAACAGAATCAATATAATGTTAACGATTTATATATATACACTTATATCTATGTTTTTAACCAACTAATTAGCAGTTCATCCAGATAATCAACACACATCAATCAACCATCATTTATCAATTCTAAAAATATGTTATAAAAATATAAACTAGTAGAGTTAGTGAGTTTTACTCACTTTGTTCGGTTATCATTAATAACTACAAGCGATAGTCGATTTGATTCAGATCAGGCAATTTATTCCGCTATAAATTGTAATGAGCTCCAATTCACTCTGAATCAGTTCCATTGTGTAACCGTTGTCTATACGATCCCAACAGTTCCTGTTTTGTCCAATTTGGATAACATATGATAAAGTTATACATTTTCTAATTTTGTAAATAATTAAATAAATTCTAAACCAAAAACTTAATTTCCTTTATAAAAAGAATTGGGCTCCACCTTTAACTTAAGGCCCATCCGCTCCACTTGAAGCCCAGTGCCCGCACTCCCTTCTTCCCCAAACTCTGTAATACTTCCGCTCGTTATTTCGAAACCCAGCAGCAAAATGAAATCACCATTTCATCCTTCATCTCTTAATGATTTCAAAAACCAAAAACATGTTGAACTTCTCTTCCCGACCACTACCTTCTCCACCTAAGCTCGTGAAGCTCGCATGCTCCACTCAAATCCTGTCGTCGAGTACGCCTGTAGCATATGCTACAGGTATCGTTAGTTTTCATCGTGGACTTCCACAAAATAATGCACACAAGTGCTATTTTTAACCACGAGTTCAAAAATGACAATAAAGACAGGAATCGTTGCTTCGAAAATCTGCAAATGCTCAACCTTAGCTCGTGTTGGTGATAACAGACAACAACTGAATGGTCGTCGAATGCCTTACAATTCATATGGGTTGAAGTTCAAAGCTTAAGGATCACAACCATATAAGTCTAGGAATTTATAGATTTTACTTTGATTTTCCAAAATCAGGATTTTGTTTCAGAGGAAAAATAAGCTGGCGGCGTGATTATTTTGACCAGGTGGATGAAAGTTTTAGGTTACAAGATTTTTTAGGTGTATTTATAGGTAAATTATATATTTTTATATTTATTATTTTATTAGATTATAGTCTATCACCACCTATATTACTATTTAAAAATTCCCACGATCACGTACAATATCCAAATTTGATAAAAATGGACATGCCACTACATTTCAACATTACAGACCCAACGAAACTTGTTTCATCGAATTCCGAGTCTGTTTGCTCACACAACATATTTTAAAAGTCAGATTATTTACTATTTTTCACATTAAAATTTTGTAAGGCCACATATGATTCCAAAAATCAAGAAAATTGAAATCTAATAATAATTTAATATTCCGGATCAAAAAAAGTTAATTTCATCGAAAACGGAGCTCGTTTGTAAAATTGGCTATTTTCTAAGCTTTGAACAAACCCATTTAAATATTAATATATTTAAAAATAATTAAATTAAATATTAATAAAGTAATATTATCGTATATATATTCACATAGAATGTAATGTAGCCCCAAAATATTCCTATCTGAATTTATAACTCGACATTCCAAATCCAGATTAAATCAGTATTCAATTTATATTGAAAATCTACTTATAATACAAATAAATCGTTAAAAATTATAAAGGAATTCCATAGCGACGTTTCAAAATTTGATTTGGACACAACTCACAATCTACATGACGAAATCTCGACTTTTCTCTTCTATTAGAAAAAATACTTCACCAGCTCCGAAAGTTTCTTATTTCACAGAAATCCGGCTTAAAACGCATTCTGTGTATTCCTTTAAAGTTTGAACCCCCGAATTACGAACTGCTGTGCCATTTTGAGCTCGATTATAATTATAATATAAATTATACGTTCAACTAACATTTATAAATAAATTCATTAATATAATTCAATTCTAAACTGAATTATATATTAGTTAAATCATCTGATTCACAAAACATTGGGAATTCTACTATTTCCGACAATTTCGAAAATTAAATATATTATTTAATTATTAATATTAATTAAATATTCAATATAATTTAATTTTGGTCATTTTAAATTACCAAACCATTATTTAAATAATTAAATAAATTATTTATTATCCGTTAAAAACACGGGTCATTACATTCTTTCCCCCTTAAAATAATTTCATCCTCGAAATTGCTAAGGTAGAAAACAAACCCTATTAACTGGGTTAAAAATTATCCGTTTTACGTTTTAACTTCAGTTTCAACTAAACCCATAAATTCTAACTAAAATATTAATTCATTCCAACTAACTAAAATTTCCCAAAATTCTGAAAATTTTCTAATACCTTAAATTTTTGAAAAATTTCGCCAGCGTCTCCTCTATACGGCTCGATTGGTACAACTACAACTCGCCTCTCTAGGCCTTCTCCAATTCAAAAGAAAATCAAACCGCCAAGCGGCTTGCTAAATAGGACCATAAATCACCAAACTCATATAAAAATAAACTTGTACCATTTTGTTGGACATATCATTATATCCTTTCCATCTGCTACTCATTCAGCATATATAAATGCCATCCCAATCAATCTCCAATCGATTCATCCTCAAACTCAATCATTCGGTTCTATCTAAGCCAAAATTCATTTCAAACTCAAGTACTATTCTTGATTCCAAATTGTTAAATCATCAACCTAATTCCATTCCAAAATCTTGTCTCACACATCCAACTATTTAACCTGATTAATTTCCATACCCAGATTTCCAATTACTAACAAAATTTCAAATTAGTTAACTACAATTCCAAATCTAATTTTTATTTCAAAAATCAATCCCTTTAAATTCAAATAATCTTTTCCTCGGAGTTTTAACCAACTTAGCTTTTCAAAATAAATCAATTATTCCTTTTCATAATTCAAAACAACTTGCTTTTCTCAAAAAAATTCAAAATAGAATCTTTGGTTGTAATCCGTCACTTAGAACTCGAAAATGAACACCAATGATGCTATGCAGTCATTATTGGAATTATTTTCTAGCGATCGAAGTGAGTTCCATACTACTACTTTCAAAATCCATATTTAAATATTTCCATTTTGAAATCTATTTTCAAAATACCATTCAAGGCTCATAAAGCAATTTAAAATCTCCTAGGATTTTAAAATTCTCATATATTCAATCCAAGTCCATTTACAAACTCTTTTCCAAATTTTAGGAATTTTAATTTCAGACTTAATTCATCTGATTCCATATGCTACACTCATATGAACTCTAATTGTTTATTTACACAACCATTTAATTTATAATCTTACTCGATTATAATAACAACCAATATATCCAATGTATTATAATCATTCCAATATAAATCTTTATATCAAAATATAATTTGGGTAAAATTATTTCGTTTACCTTCTTTTCAAAACATACTATGTCGGTTCATCGTATTCGAGTGTCTAGAAACTCCTACCGATATAGTGGATCAGACTGATCGATCAGAACTTATAAACACTCAACCAATAGATCTCCACAATATAAAACCATTTTTATAAAATCTATAAATACGCACTCTCATATATATACACTCAAACTCAATCTAAGGTATTACTAACCCTATCTCTATCGAGTCACGCCACAAAGCCAAGGTAATTACTTAACCTTCAGCTCTGATACCATTGTAACAACCCGAGGATTTTCGACTTCGAAAGTCGACACAAATACCAATGTCGACTATTCGAGCATCAAACATTCTAGATCATTAATAGAAAGTTAGAGGGTTACAAATAGATAAGATGAAAATTAGAATATAAGAAGAAGAAGACAACTACTACATCAGAGTAAACACGAATCTCACAGCGGAACAAGTAAATATATTGTATAACATAACTTTGAAATAAAAACCAGTATCTGTATACAATACCATTCTGAGTACAACACTTACAACACAGCGAATATATACAATAGCTATATAATCCTGAAGCCTCTTGCTCCAGCTTTCCAAATATATCTGAAAAATCCCGACTACTTGACTGCCATACCAAATTGGGCACCCAAGAGTATAGAAACAAAACAAAATAAACTCTGGGTCAGTCTTGTGACTGGTGTGAGTAAACTCCAACCATTTATTTAACTTTTAAAAATCCATTTAAAAGAAAGAATAATCATAAGACCGATCCACACATAAACACAAATGGTTTTTACCTTACGATATTCCAAAATATTCCTTATATCAAAATTCTTATGATATTACAATAGTGTCTATCAACCATAATATAAAAATCATTTAGCAGAACACTTTCATCTCATGTTCTACATACATAATATATAATCAAAAACCGCGGGCGCTTACCGGGTAATGGATTCCAACTGGCAAGGTATGGGACCATCTTCCAATAATGTATCTCTGGGGAGGAATAAACCGGGTTCAACAACAACATCTTGTAACCCAGGCTAAACATGACCGGTCACTCATTTCGCTTGAGTATATCAAATATATTATCACCAACGATTGGGATCAGCAACTATTTCCCGAAAGGGACAACATCGAAATAGGTTAAAAAAATAAATGAATTTTCTCTAGATTAGGTGACAATACACCCTAATTGGGAGCTACCCACTTAGTCATGCGACCTACCCGATTTTATACCATTTCTCGATTGTGAGGCTAGAGGCCATAACGTACATATAACACCTTTTTTTTATTTTAAATATCACATCGTCATACCTGCCAAATCACAAATTGATTTCCCTAAAAATAACACAGGTATACATCTAAGAAAAACGAATTCCTCCGCCACCAGACGTAAATACATTAGAAGAGATCAACTTACACGATCTATTAAATATACTCTGTCAGACATTCTTTCGTATATGTTGTCCTGGGGCTGGACAAACCGAAGGCACTATTCTATAAGCCTATCTTAGGCAATTTCTACCTAGGATTTGCTAGAATAGCCCTTGCGTACTCCGTCTTCAATTTATCTCCATCATATTTGATTCGCAACGCTAATGCCTATATGGAGTGGTTTTCAGATAATAAATCAGATCCTGGTCTCTCCATATTGACGATGGAAAAATGGTCAAAGCTTTCATAGTCAGTTATTTAACTATAAAAGGAAAACTGTGACACCCCACGTTCGTTAATGTCACTCACAAAGGGAATGCATTAAGTTTCGTGAAGCATTATAGTAAGCAGAACAGAAATATTACAACACATACATATAAAATAACAGCGGAATAAAAACTTTATTTATCATAAAATACCTTGGTCCAAAAACTCACATGTCTGCAAATACAAAAGACCCATTACAATAACATAACTTCTGCCTTTTACCATCAGAGTACATAAATACTTCAAAGAAAACATTATTCCCCAAATAAAAGAGACAAAGCCATAGTAGAGATAATAAAAGTAGCATGACAGGCATATAAAGTGGATAAGAGAGGGATAACTGCATAAAAGGCAGGTGTGACAAGATAAGATGTATACGCTTCTAATGATTACTCTGCACTAATACTAGTATATCTTAAACCGAGATGATCCCCAACATGTATAAGATGGTAGAATTAGGCGTACTTTCTGGTGAGAGGTGGTGAACCCCATACAATCCACAGGTAGCCTCTAGAACGGACTCGTAACTTTGCCAGTGTCTTGATGTACCCTAACTACTACCCTAGTCGATCGGCTCCCTAATCTATAGATACCCTGTGCCGGCCCCACAGTAGGGTGTATCATTCCCAAAAGTGGCAACCCTTTATTTCCCAGATGTGCACAACCATATCTACTGATGTCACAACGTCTTATTTTCCCGAGCAGGCAGAGTCATGCACGCACATGACCCAGTTGAAATGCACTGTCATGACACATTTGGATCTCTTATAATCAGTTCAGTAAGCGTTCCCCACTCCGACCTAGTTTGGAGTACCCGTTTGATACATATTTAAGGGTTACTGACTGAAATGGGTCCCACAAAAGATGATGCAAGTTCTCCCCTTTGTCTTGCATCCCCACAACTAGGTTTTCCGCTGGTTATGTTTACCTAACGGTGTTTTTATTTACATAACCCCAACATGTTAAGTTTGTGGGCCAACATATACAAATATTACACACCAACCCAAGATGTACTTAACCCCCCCACTATTTCATTCAAATATTACTTAAACCCTAACCAAGTTGTCATGTTCATACAATCCATATGGATTCAATTAGGTTAAGTATTACAGACTAGCAGGTTATCCCCATTCACATTGACTTCTTTTCATTTTCCAAAATCCCACTTGCTTATTAATTTCATATAAATATAACTTAATCCACTTAAGTTCATTAATAAGCCATATTACATGTTATTCTTTAGATTGTAATTAATATAAGTAATCTTACAATCTTTCGCCCCTGTATAGTAATTAGTGGAAGTAATCTAACAATCCCTTTGTATTATTCATTGCTTGATTCCATAGTTACAATAACATGGTTTACTTAATATGTAATTAAGTGTACTTCGTCTTAGTTCACCTGTTTTTGTTTAACATATTACTACAACTTGACGTTGTTTACTTATTAACTTAGTTTTCTTAACTAAGCTTTTCTAATAAGCTTCCTTTCCTTTTTTATTGTAACAAATGTCATAATTTCCACTTGTCCCTAGGACAAGCCTACCTATTATATAACATTCTTCATTAAAGTAATTAATGATAATAGGTTACTATCCTTCCTTGATATTTCAATTCATTACCATGTCCATTTATGGTTATAGTGGGCTAGACCTCCCACATTAGGCCTACAACTTGTGGATGTTGGATATGACGGTCAGGTCCGGGCAGACTTCTTCCACAAGTTGGGCCTAACCTCGTGTTATAGGCCGTCTCGTATTTGCGCAATTAGACCTCTCACATTAGGTTCAACATTAGTGGTTGCTGGATATGCTGGTTGGGTCCGGGCAGACTTCCACCACTAATGCAACCTAACCTCGTGTCATAAGTGTCATTACAGTTTTCCATTACTATAATTCTAGGCATTTTAATTATTAACCTATTAATTATACTTATGTCTTTATATGTTTTCATGCCCATTTACCCAATTATATTCATAATGAATTATATGTCCAAATTCGTATTCATCATTCAAGTTATGCCAATTCTAATGTTTCCTCCATTCCCTAACTAACGCATTCGCATATATTTGGCATCATGCCTAGGCTAGAAATTAGACTAGCCATAAACAATAAAAGGGGAAAGATGACAATAGTGATTGTTTTAACAAAAGTGACATAAATATATAATTGGCATAGTGATATGGTGGACATATAAAAATAGATCTAGCGAGCATGTGATAATAAAACCAGATCAAACATACCAACGATGTCATAATGGTCATGAATAAATAAGTATTCTTATTTCCAGTTAATGATAGATCTAAATTAATCACCACATGATAGGTAAAGTTTAAGATCCACAAATGTGATGTGATAAATTAACCACAAACGAATTTGATCTATAAAGGTAGATCTAATATAACATGATAAATTAACCACAAACGAATTAGAACTATAACGGTAGATCTAGCTTGATAAGCACAAGGTGATAAACTAGATCTGATTAATAATTTACATGTCCACATAATTCAGATCCAATAGTTAAAAGTAGATCTAACACAAATAAGATCAAGATCCATGTCATAGAATGTCACATAGGTTACAATTGATACGATAAGATAAAGATTGAGATCCAAATCCTAACCAATTCAAAATGTCATATACTCATAATTTATAATGGATCTGGTATAATCTGGTCATATGAACAAATCCAAACTATAGTCATGTCACGTTTACTTTTAAATATTTAAATCTAAAAGCAACTAGGAACTCACAGTGTTTGGATTAGAAAATAGAAGAAGAATGGATCTTGAATCTCTAACTAATTTGCTTAAGTTGATAGTTGTAGAAGATAATTTAGTTCAGTCTTGGCAGAGTTTGGCCCCCATGGATTCTCAGTGAAGAAAACAAGAGAAATGACCATGTATTTATAGCTGCCAGCCCCTCTGAAACCGACTGCCATGTCAGCCCTAGGGGTGTTGACACCCCTGTAGGTGGGTCGACCCTGGTGTCGACACCCCTCTAGGGGGGTCACCCCCTAGTGCGGGAAATTTGCCGCCAGGCGAAATTTGATTTTTGAACATTTTTCTGGATAAGGTTCTGATTCATATCTGACTCATATGTGTATATATAATTCTTCTACGCGTATACAAACATAAAACCTTCATAACTTCTTCGTACGGTGTCCATTTTACACAAACCAAATGTCTATCTTGACAAGAATTTCGAGACGGATGCAATGGCACGGTCTGTTTCCCTTAATTTCAAGTATTAAATTAATTATTATTTAATTTATCCTCTTTTAGCGTTGTCAAAAATACGGGGTGTTACATTCTCCCCTACTCAAAGGATTTCTTCCCCGAAATCTCTAAGTTAAGAAGAATGCATATCCTACCATCCATCATCCATCTACTCACCCATCAATCATTAGCATCCATTGTCCTTAAAGATTTCTAATGCCAATATGAGTATATACAAAGGTGTGTGTATATGTCCCAATACTAATGCGAAGATCAGGCGGTCTACTGATTCAGTTGACCTCCTTAATGCAATGTATGTTAGTGCCATGAATCCAATTTGTATGCAAATAAACCTATTATAACATGTGAGTTCTATATGTCTGCACACTCATTCATCCAAATGCAACATCCATTTGCTAATACATCCATTTCCATCCATAATAGAAAATGCACACACATCCATATGCAGTATGAGACTAATTGAGCTGATCTAGTGCATAATGTGTGTGTATATGCATCCACTGGCAGCCATTGGCAAACACTTGCATCCATCAACCATAACATGTATCAACCACATGTTTACAATCATGGGACTCCTACCTAAAGGTCGAATATTCGATTAATAGGATATACCTAAATGATAGCAGCAAGTACAAATAAAAGCTTTGGAAAAAGAAGTTAAGAACATAGTCCCAAAAAGGAAATGGTATGATGCGTGATCTTTGTCTTCAGTCTCCCAAGTCGCATTTGCCATTCCACTTTTATTAACCTCTCTATTGCGCAGTTTCTTAACCTCTGATCTAAGTATGCAAGTCGGAACTCGTCCAATCATTGCTTCCTTCTATACTTTCACTTCCTCTTGCAAGTTTGGCTCCATTACCTCGAACTCTATACATTTATCGCCGCTTGGACGAATAGTCATCTTAGAATGATGAGCCTCCTCAAGGACTTCTTCAATATGTTTTCTATCCTGATACGATTCACCTATCAAACCTCTTCTCAAGTAGCTCCCCTACTTGCTTATCAAGCTCCCTCTTTTCTTTTAGGAGTCATATGTCGCACAGGCAATGCAACTGACTTTGCATTATCCACCAAGTATATGCAGAAACCAATCTCGTGCCTCGGGGTAAGCCACGAACCTCATCAAAACATTAGGATATTCACAACTATTGGTACCGATCGCAGATCATCGATGGATGCCTTAATAGATTCTAGGAAACTAAGTATGACAGACCCTTGCGGGTCACAAGAAATCTCGAGGGTCCTCTCATGACAAATCAGAAGCCTAGTGACCCTCCTCTCACAATCCAGAATGGCACCATACATGGCTAGCCTATCCATCCCTAGAATCAAACCATGGCCCATAAACCCGAGCACATATGCGTCACACTCAAATTCGATGCCTAAGACTGATATTCTCAAACCCCGATAAATCATGGACAAATGAGTCGAACCACCAATGGGGTTTGAGCCAACAACGGGATCCACTACCATATTAGTATTTAAGCGCATAGATTCAGCTACAGAACTAGATATAAATGAATGTAAAGCATTAGAGTCAAAAAGAGTTCTAATACGGAGGTCTGAAAGAGGAAATAAACTTTCCACAAAAAATTTCCTACCTTGATCTGGAACACTGGCCACGAGAGCATTTGCTTGCCCTCCAGAGGTTCCTTCCATTTGACCTTGTCCTTGTTTGTTCGGACAATCCTTAATAAGATGCCCGACCTCTCCACAAACGAAGTAAGCATTCTTCCTTTTCTTTCAGTCCTTGGCCAAGTGACCCTCTCGCCCACAATTATGGCACTTCCTTTTATCTTTAGCCTTTTCGTTCTTTCTGCCTTTCTCCTGTTGTTATTGTTGTTGTCCTTTCTTGGGCCATACCTTCTTGTTTTGAGTTGTTTCCTCAACTTTTACTTCCTTCTTTTCTCCCTTGTCTTCCTCATGCATTAGGGCCATATCGACAAGCTTTTCAAAAGTGGCTGCCATTGGAACATGGGATATGGCTAACCCATGAAGGGGTTCATTTAGTACTTTAGCAAACCGTAAAGCCTTCTTATGCGGCGTATCCACCAATTCTAACCCGAACCTTGCTAGTTGGTTGAATTTGTTCACATATTCTTTAACAGTCATATTCCCTTGTTTGAGTGCCAAGAATCTCTCCATCTGCATGCTTTTCTCGGCATGGGAAAAAATTTCATTTCAAATCTTTGTCTAAAATCTTCCCAAATTTCCACCGGACGTCTAGCTTGGGTGACCTCCCACCAGAATGAGGCTTCATCTTTCAGTAGCCTATTAGCTAACTGAATCTTCCTTCTATCCTCGACTTCAAAGATTACGAACAAGTCCTCAGTCTCCTTAAGCCAATTCCGCGCTTCTACAAACGTCTCATTCCCATGGAATGGCTTCCCTCCCATAGCACGGAAATCTTTGCAGACCTTAGTGAAATTATCCGCTCTTGAAGGAGGAGGAGGAAGAACGACTGGTGCAGCTGGGGGAGGAACGTTTCCTTGGCCTTCGGCAGGCGCCGTGGCCTCCAGATACCTATAGAACCATCCTAGTATCATAACGCCCTATGGGATATTAGGAATGTTTGGTTCCCCAGACATGCTGAAAAGAGAAGGAAAGTGATTTAGACAAAGGACCGAAGGATATTACATATGGCTTTGGGGAAATATGTTTTCCAAAACAGACTTTTCTTTTTGAAAATGCTTTCTTTTAAAACCCATTTTGAAAATATTTTCATATACTTTTATCCAATCTGGTAACGTTCAGTTCTGATACGAAGTATGACACCCCACGTCCGTTAATGTCACTCACAAAGGGAATGCATTAAGTTTTGTGAAGCGTTATAGTAAACAAAACAGAAATATTACAAGACAGACATATAAAATAACAGCGGAACAAAAAATTTATTTATCATAAAATATCGTGGTCCAAAAACTCACATGTCTGAAAATACAAAAAAACCATTACAATAACATAAATTCTGTCTTGTACCTTCTGTGTACATAAATACTTAAAAGAAAACATAATTCCCTAAATAAAACAGACAAAGCCATAGTAGGGATAAGAACTTGAGCTATACTTCAAAAGCAGCTCCAACAAGATGATAACCAAGTCTTGACTAAGCCTGAGAATTCCCTCCCTACGAACCGGGGGGGGGGGGGAGGGGGATGGAAGAAAGAAGAAGAAACAAAAAGGGTCAAACATAAAGTCTGGCGAGTCCAGTTACTTTAAGCAAGTAATAAATAAAAGTAGCATGATAGGCATATAAAGTGGATAAGAGAGGGATAACTACATAAATGGCAGGTGTGACAAGGAAGACAAGATAAGATGTATACGCTTCTAATGATTACTCTGCACTAATACTAGTATAACTTAAACCGAGACGATCCCCAACATGTATAAGATGGTAGACATAGGCGTACTTTCTGGTGAGAGGTGGTAAACCCCATACAATCCACAGGTAGCCCCTAGAATGGACTCCTAACTTTACCAGGGTCTAGATGTACCCTAATTACTACCCTACTCGATCGGCTTCCTACTCTGTAGATACACTGTGCTGGCCCCACAGTAGGGTGTATCATTCCCAAAAGTGGCAACCGTTCATTTCCCGGATGTGCACAACCATATCTGCTGATGTCGCAACGTCTTATTTTTTCGAGTAGGCGGAGTCATGCACGCACATGACGCCATTGGAACGCACCATCATGACACCATCCTCTACTTTTGGATCTCTTATAATCAGTTCAGTAAGCGTGCCCCACTCCCACCAAGTTTGGAGTACCTGTTTGATACCTATTTAAGGGTTACTGACTGAAATGGGTCCCGCACAAGATGATGCAAGTTCTCCCCTTTGTCTTGCATCCACACTACTAGGTTTTCCACTGGTTTTGTTTACCAAACAGTGTTTTTAATTACATAACACCAATAGGTTAAGTTTGTGGGCCTACATATACAAATATTACACACCAACCCAAGATGTACTTAACCCTCCCACTATTTCATTCAAATATTACTTAACTCCTAATCAAGTAGTCATGTTCATACAATCCATATGGATTCAGTTAGGTTAAGTATTACAGACTAACAGGTTATCCCCATTCACGTTGACTTCTTTTCACTTGCAAAATCCCACTTGTTTATTAATTTCATATAAATATAACTTTATCCATTTAAGTTCTTTAATAAGCCGCATTACATGTTATTCTTTAGAATTTAATTAACAGAAGTAATCATATAATCCTTCACCCCTAGATTGTAATTAGCGGAAGTAATCTTACAATCCCTTTGTATTATTCATTGTCTGATTCCATAGTTACAGTAACATGTTTTACAATTAAGTATACTTCGTCTCAGTTCACCTGTTTTCTTTTTAACATATTACTACAACTTGACGTTGTTTACTTACTAACTCAGTTTTCTTAACTAAGGTTTTCTAATAAGCTTCCTTTCCCATTTTATTATAACATATGTTATAATTTCCACTTGTCCCTAGGACAAGCCTACCTAATATACTCATTAAAGTAATTAATGATAATAGGTTACTATCCTTCCTTGTTTATTCCAATTCATTACCATGTCCATTTATGGTTATAATGGGCTAAACCTCCCACATTAGGTCTACAACTTGTGGATGCTAGATATGCCGGTCGGGTCCGGGCAGACTTTTTTCACAAGTTGGGTCTAACCTCGTGTCATAGCCCGTCTCGTATTTGCACAATTATACCTCTCATATTAGGTTCAACATTAATGGTTGCTGGATATGCCTGTCGGGTCCGGGTAGACTTCCACCACTAATGCAACCTAACCTCGTGTCATAGGTGCCATTACAGTTTTCTAATTACTGTAATTCTAGGCATTTTAATTATTAACCTACTAATTATACCTATGTCTTTATAGGTGTTCAAGCCCATTTATCCAATTATATTCATAGTGGATTATATGTCCAAATTCATGTTCATCATTCAAGCTATGCCAATTCTAATGTTTTCCCCGTTCCCTAACTAACGCATTGGCATATATTTGGCGTCATGCCTAGGCTAGAATGTAGACTAGCCATAAACAATAAAAGGGGAAAGACGAAAATAGTGATTGCTTTAACAAAAGTGACATAAACATGTAATTGCCATAGTGATAAGGTGGACATATAAAAATAGATCTAGTGTGCATGTGATAATAGAACTAGATCTAACATACTAAGGATGTCATAATAGGCATGACTAAATAAGGATTCATATTTCCAATTAATGATAGATCAAAATTAATCACCACATGATTGGTAAAGTTTAAGATCCACAAATGTGACGTGATAAATTAACCATAAACAAATTTGATTTATAAAAGTAGATCTAACATGACATGATAAATTAACCATAAATGAATCAGTTCAGTCACCGGCAGAGTTTGACCCCCATGGATTCTCAATGAAGAAAACAAGAGAAATGACGATGTATCTATAGCTGACAGCCCCTCTGAAACTGACTGCCACGTTTGCCCTAGGGGTGTCGACACCCCTGTAGGTGGGTCGACCCTGGTACCGACACCCTTTAGGGGGGTCGACCCCGGTGCCGACACCCCTCTAGGGGGTCGACCCCCCAGATCGGGAAATTTGCCGCCAGACGGAATTCGATTTTTGAATGCTTTTCTGGATAAGGTTCGGACTCATATCTGACTCATATTTATATATATAATTCTTCTACGCGTATACAAACTTAAAACTTTTATAACTTCTTCATACGGTGTCCGTTTTATGTGAACCAAATGTCTATCTTGACCAGAATTTCGAGACGTACGCAATGGCATAGTCTGTTTCCCTTAATTCTGAGTATTAAGTTAGTTATTATTTAATTTATCCACTTTTTGTGTTGTCAAAAATGCGGGGTGTTACAACAACATCCATACACATAATGATCTTATTTCCAAATCGAAATTCAATCGATAAATCGTCAATCAATATTTTTGCTTTTAAATTAATTTATCATCAATTTATTCATTTCTCATTCCCCGTTTCCATATATTCATAAATTCTTGTTTTCTAAATTTAGAAAATATATGTTATTAACATTGGAAAACATTTCCATTCCTTTTTCATTCGTCACTATCCTCCCACATCTATCAGTCTCTAACTACAAACTAGTACGAGAATAATTCCCTTAATATCAACCCCGAAGGCTGAAACCAACATCAGATAGATATCTAGAAAGCTATTCAACATAACTAATCTCCAGTCAGTTTCTAATTTCCATAACTTCGTATCTTATCTTCTTATCAAATCATTGCTTACCCAAACTCTCAAATTCAGATTATGAATCCAAATCTTTTATGAAAAACATTAGTTATAATGATAACGTTATAATCCCTACTTTCGAAATATCTAACTTAAAAATATAACTTTTATTCATTATTTTGAATAAATATTAATTAATTTATTAAATAAATAAATCTTGATTTAAAAACTGGAAAGTAAATTGTACTTTCCTACATTCGATATAGTCGAATCCCAATGTATAATTCTCCCTCGAATAATCTCTATTCGATTATTCTCTTTCGAATAAACTATATTCGACAATCTCTCTTTTGAATAAATTATATTCAATAACTCTCTTTCTAAAAACTAATATTCGATTAACTCTATTCGAATAACTAATATTCGATTAACTCTCTTTCCTATCTCATTCAAATTCCCATTCTGAATTCCTATTTCAAAAACCAATTTTCCTTATAAATGTTTTAATTTATAAAATATTTATTTTAATCCATTATTCAACTCGAATGTGAAAAATGTTTCTTTTATATTATCAATCATTTTGATTTTTCATTTAAAAATAATATCCCATTTCCAAATTCTATTTATACTTCTATTTTAGAATTATTCATAAAAAATCTTATTTTTAATTCCAATCACCTATAATCTCGTTTACAAATCCCTTTATAAATGATATGTTTAAATTCAATAAAAAGAACGGTGTTAAAACTGATTTCTACTTCTTTATAAAATTTCAGACTTAAATACCCAATTTATCCAATGATAAATAATTTACGTAATTTATATAACATTATTTATAAATTAATCTACTCAATTTATCTATTAAAACAGATTTCTATTTATTATCCACTTTAAATAATCTTCTCATAATTCTTTTATATCTCGTCAATTTCCATTAATATTTCTATTTATTTTATAAAATGTTTCCTTTTATAATCTATTTATTTTATAAAATATTTCCTTTTACAATCTATTTATTTTATAAAATGTTTCCTTTTATAATCTATTTATTTTATAAAATATTTCCTTTTATTATCTATTTATTTCCCAAATAAATTTTTTCCTTTCAACATACGCTTTGAAAATTCCCTTTATACATTCCTGTATTTCTTATGGTATTTAAAATGCCAAATAACAAGACCGGTGTCATCATAATCAATCACAGATTATATATCACATCATATATCACAATATATATAAAAACAGTATTGTAAATATTGAGGAATCCAGTTGGATCCTGCCAACCTATTTCCTACATCCACAGATGTTAAAAAATATAATTAACATCATGTGACGACTCAAATTTCCAGTACCTTTTGAGCTGACTAAACCACACCAGTCCAACCCAAATTGCACTGGAAACACAGGTGCCAGTAGAAAGAATTTAGAGGGTGAGATAATAAAGGAAGAAATATTAGAATAGAAGAAGAAGAAGAAACAATACAACACAGAAACAAAGTCTCATATCGCAGCGGAACAAAAATATAATATAGAAATAAAACTATGATGAGAGATTTTGAAATAAACACTTATAATCACCAGAGTACATCATTACACGTGGATAGTTATAATAATCTATCCACAGATACATCACACAACGGAAAATATAGTAATAGTCTGAACTCTCCAACACGTCTTTGGACTTCATAGCATTTTATAACCTGAACCGGCAGACTCAGCTAACCCGAGCATTACAAACGGCGGGTCAGTCTGGTGAACCAGAGTGATAAAAACCCATTATGTTTAAATAACATCCATATTGATTTAAAGTCAAAAATCCTTTTGAAAGAAAAGGATAGTAGTAAGACCAGACCACACATAAATACAGACAACTTTTACCTTACTATAACCCAAAACATTTTCGAAATATATATTCATCTGATATTATGATAATGTCTAAATACAAATAATTAGAATCTAGCAGAACGCTTGCATCTCACGCTCCACATATATAGTATACAACCAAAATGCGGGCGCTAATTTGAGATTGGATTCTGACTATGAAAAGGTATGGAACCACCTGTCGATAGTGTATCTCTAGAGAGGAATAGACTGGGTTCAACAAGAACGTCTTGCAATCCGGCCCACACATGACCGGCCATTCATTTCTCTTGATTTTTCCGAATATATTGCCACCCATGGTTTCTAGTAACAAAACCATTCCTGAGAGATACAGAAGAGAAAAGAAGAACAAATAACGATATTCTCTAGATGGTGACAATACACCCTAATGGGAGCGACCCACATAGCCATGCTACCTGCCTGATTTTTGTCATTTCCCAGTTGATGAGGCTTGAGGTTATAAATCCTTTGGAACTTCTGGCCACCGTTCACTTTGAAATGCCACATCGTCAGATCCGTCAGATCACTAAATGACATCCACAAATCTACTCTGGGTATTAAAGAAGTCCAGTCTTCACCACCAACTCGATATATTTGTAGAAATCAACATACGTGGTTCTCAGGAAATACTCTGTCAAACATCCATCCATACAAGTCATCCAGGAACAGGATGAACCGAAGGTACTCTCGTACTGCATCCAATATAGGAATCACCCCATGGATCAGTAGCGATAGTCCTTGCAATCCACAGATTTCAACCACGATAGAACCCCAGTATATCTCTGGGTCGAATCAAAGATTATAAGTGGTTCTTCCATTTTATGAAGATCTATAGTCTTCAAATGCTCCTTCTCGATTGGCATCTAGATATCTTCTATATTTTCGTATTTTTTGGTCGTAATGGTTTTCAAATATACATTCGATCCCGGTCTTTCCATACCAACAATCGTAAAGGTCAAAATTTGATAGTTGGTTATTTAACTATCAAATAAACATTCATATAATCATAAATAGATTTACTGGTTTAGTACTTAGCATCACTTGGCTTCTTTAATTAAAATTAATTAAACTTGAATATTCCAATATGGGAAAAACCGTATTTCAATTCTTATTCTAGTATACTAATATTCGCAACTACTATGTTTAAATATTTAGAAAAAATATTATATAACAATATCCCATATTCCATTTGACTATTATTTTCAAAACATTTACTATAACATTAGCTATAACTGAGAAATCAGTTCAACTTACTATTCGACGTTACACAAACTCTTTTGTTTTCATTACTTGGAAAAGTATCCAATCCTTATTCTTAAAGGATAAACCATTATATATCTCGTTCCTTTACTCTTCGAAATTATCGTCCAATCTCCTTTTAACTCCATTACCAAAACCTAATCTTATATTATTTCCGTTACTTTGGAAATTTTATCATACATTCTCAAATCTATTTTTTCCGTTACTTTGGAAATCTTATTATACATTCTTGCCATTACCAACTAGTATCATCCTTGGATATTCCCGAAGTCGTTCAAGTTGTGGTATTTTAATTACCTCTCAGACCTTGATCAACAACGTTCTTATCTTTAGACAAATACAAGTTGTAATTCAAAAACCAATTTTCAATCTAATATCAAAACACATTCTACTTAACAAGTTTATTTAAAATATGGCTTTATAGTTCTTTTTATCGTTTTCGGAGGTCTCTCTTCTTATATATAATTAATATTGTTTAGTTCGACAATTAAATAATCTAAACATCACTTTTATTAACTCTCGACTTATTTAGATAACTTTGTTTCCTAAGCTGAATTATTATTGCAAATCCTATTTCCAACCTCTTTTACCAAGCTCAATTACAATCTCTTTTTCCAATCCCCTTTTCTTTTAGGAAATCTCTTTCCAATTCCATGAATTTAACTTAATTCCATTATTAAGTATTTCGAACAACGCTTTAATCTCACATTGCTTTTATAACCATGTTTATAAATCTTGGTTTAACATAAACCCTTTACATCTTCATCTCCTACAACTTAACCCAAACATTAAGTAATACTTCCATTTAAGCTATCGTATTCGTTTAGAACCCTTTATTACTTCATTATATAACTCGAGTTCAAATATAAACTTGTTCATGACTTCTTTTCAAAACTTAACTACATTCCATTCCAAAACAGTTACCTAATTAAATGTATTTAAGAAGTAATTACTTAAATTAAAACAAATAATTTACTTTTACATTCACTATTGTAAAATCAGTTAAATGCTTTATTTACAAAGATAAATAAATAAATCTACTTTAGAATCTTCTTGAAATTTAAACAAATATTCGTTAAGTGATTTTATTTAGTTCATTAACAACAAACTAATTAAAAGGTTAATCTCAGTTAAAACGGTCAACTCGGTCAATTCAAAACAACTCGGTCAATTCAAAACACGATTACTCCTCTAACCCATTCCAGTTAATTCCTCCTTTAAATTATTTAAAATATAATTAATTTAAATAACTTCATTTAATTGTTCCTTGGACCTGATAAATCAAATACTCAACCGCTAGGTTATTTCTTGCTCATTTGTTTATAATTCTTATTAGCATAAGAATTTGTTTTATAAAATGGTTTCATAATTACTTATAAACTTTAATTAATAAATATTTATTTTCTTTAAAATAACTTTCATTTAAAATAATAGATGTTAAAACTCATTTTATTTATAAAATAGATTTATAACTTCAATACTGTCGATTCATCGTCGATAAAATCCATATTTTATAAAGCGATTGATTTATAGGCCATGTGATGCCAATTACCCAACCAATACTATCAATTGGTTACTATCAGAATAAATGTTGAAATATGGTTCAATAATTAACAATAATCAAACATTCAACTATACTGGGTAAACCATCCATATAATGGTAATATGAAAATAAACAACAAATCTGAGGAATCCAGTTGGATCCCTCTAACCTGTTTTTACTTGCATCCAAAATGGTTATCTAAAATCAAATCACTCATTTTCATTTAACTGATAATTTCTATAACGACCATCAGTCAATTAACGGACCATTTAAACAATTCAAACATTTCAAACATGTTTATAAACGTGGCCAATCAAGGAAAACTACCTTTATTGGGTCAAATCACCGAAATAACGATTAGTACTAAACGTTCGTTTAATTTCATTGGTTGAATCAACAATAAACATATAACAAGCAAACGGTCAACCACTAGCAATCAGAGCACGTGAAATAAAAACCCAATTTATATAAAATATGAATAGGAAGTGCTGAGTGAGTTTAACTCACATTAATTTGGTTTAGTCGTTAAACGCTGGTTTTTAATTAAATCAAACAACGTTTAATTTGATTAAAAATTCTTCTTGCTTCCAGTCCTGACTGGTCAAGCTCCTTCTCAATGCACTTGTTCCTACGGTCCCAAAGAAACTGACTGTGCTTAAATCTGATAACGTGTGCATGAGAAATCGTATTACGAAATTTATAAAATAATTTAATTAATAAAACATGAATTTATATTTTTGGAAATGGGCCTCTTACCTTAAAATCCTTCGGCCCACAACCCCTACAACCCGCACTCTCCTTCAAAACCCTTAACAACATAACCCTCACCCTTATTTCAGCATCATCTCCACCATAGATTTTCCTATGTCCAAAAATAACAACCCTAATCCCCTTTCTTTCGCCAACCAAAATCGAAGCCATCTGCGCCGCGTCCCTCTTCACAACCTCTTCTCTGGTTACCCCTTCTGCTTTGCACTTCAACCGTTCAGCAAACCCTAACAATCCATTCGACCACCACCCCTGCTCGCCGATCGACCTCCAAGCTTCCCAGAAATAAAGTAGCTTCCTTTGCACCCACTACAGAGCTTAGACAAACCAACGAGACCTCATCGTGAAAACGCCTGAACCCTTGTCTTTGACTTTGAACGATTTCAACAGGAAATTCATCAACAAGTACCCAGGATTGAAGTGAGAGTTTCCTTGAGTTCTGATAAGTATTTTATTTGATTTTTGGCTTACTGTATTTTTTGTTTTGATTTTTCAAATGGTTTGAACGGTTTTCTTTTCACTGCATTGGTTTGTATGGGTTCTGGGATGAATGAAACACCACTGTGTGATACGTATTTATAGCATGATTTGTTTAGATAAGATGAACGTCTATCGGTGGCTAGCCGTAGGTAATTCAGGTGCAATAAGCTTAGGCCATTTCCTTTCTTCCCTTTTTCAGATCATGTGTACAGTGATGGGAATTTATAACTGCGTGATGGTGATCAGTTCGAATGGGACGTTGATCGATCATGTATAGATTAGGCTATGAGTTGGTTATTTGATCAGAGATATGAATTGCGCGTTGCAGATTTTTGTTCAGATTTTTAAATACATTGCAACAGTGAATGGATGTGAGATTTCTTGTATATATGAAGCTGTTTGATTCTGTCTGTAGGGATTTGTATATAAATATATACATATATTTTGTTTTCTCTTAGTTGTTCTTTCTTGTAAAGATTTTGATGTAAGAACTTAGCTGTTTAGCCATGTGTTGTTAATTCAAATCAGAGATTTTGGAACTGTGATATATATTTTGTTTGGATTTTTAAATATATGCAACAGTGAATTTGTATATGAGTTTCTGTATATATGAATACATATATAAGCTGTCTGATTGTCTATATGGATTTGATGTTCAAAAATATATACATATATTTTGCTGTTTATAGTACTGTTTTTCTTTTTTGTTGTTCATATCAATTTCTTTAGCTGTGTGGTCTGTGGACATAGATGAAGACTTCTTGGTGTTTAAGTATGGTTGTGTGGCTCTGTTACAATCTTTGTTGTGTGTTTATATATATATATATATATATATATATATATATATATATTAGGCCGAGGCTAGTGGATTGTTTATTACATATAGAGATTTGAAACTGTAATTCATGGTTTCTGTGTTCAGCTTTTTAATGGATTTGTATATGAAGTTGTATATATATACATATGTACACTTGTTTGTTCAGTCATGAAAGAAATAGATGGATTTGTATAATCCATTTCCGTCTTCTTCCCAGATTTTCTGGATGCAAATGTACAGTAAAATCTTGGATGTATGTTATATATTTTTTCTGTATGCTTTCTTTGTTCACGTTCCTACAGTATATTCTTTTTTTTGGTTTTGTTTTGTTGATCTGTACATATAATATGTTCAAGCATGGTTTTGTTTTGTTCGTTAATGCTGTACACTTTTATTTTATTCGTTTGGTTACTTTATTTTTCTGCTGCATACTACCATACCGAAGACAAAGGGATTTGTGAATTTGTATTAGCATTTAGACTATCATCTAATTTAGCACATTAAAGTCAGAGAACAAATAAAATAAGGAAAAACTTTGTTTATCAGAAACCGACACAACAACATTTTGCAAATCAAATAGCTAGCTTATTCCAAGTATGGTAAATAGAAATCAAAGCATTGGGTTTATCAAGTTGATTAGCTTCAATTTTAACCAGCTTCAATTTTAACCAACACAGAATTTAAAACTCAGCCTTTAAAATTCTTGATATAACGATGTTCTACTTATATAGAAATTTCTTTTAAATTTTATTAAATAACGTTATATTTTATATACGATTCCATAGCGATTATTTGAAAATTTGAATTGGACGTAACTTGATATTTATAAGATAAAAATCTTGATTTTATTCTTTCATTAGAAAAATATAATCAAATCGGTTCAAACTTTTCCTGTTTCACATAAATTCGACTTATATTGGATATTGTATATTCAGTTAAAGTTCAAACCGAAAATTTCGAACTACCGTGGCGTTTCGAGCTCGTTTTAATTAATTTATAAATATATATATTCGAATTCCATTTTATACAAATTCAATTAAAAATCCATTATATTTCCAATATAATATATAAATAGATTTAAATATTCCAACTTTAATTGGCAGAAAAATCTGGGACATTACATTCTTCCCCTCTTAAAAGAATTTCGTCCCTGAAATTACAAGGTAAGAAGAATACTCTGAACCAAATTATTCAAAATCATTACTTTTGAATTATCATTAAAGTAAATTCAAACTCTAAAAATTTCCGAAAATTTCGCCAGCACCTCCTTTGCACGGCTCGATCGGTACTACCTAAAACTGCCACTCTGGGCCTCAACTTCTTCAAAAAGAAAATTCAGAATCCAAATGGCTATCCACTCAGGGTATAAAATCAATCGCTAACTAATAATATAAGGTTTACCTATTTGTCGGGCATTCCAATTCAAATTCCAATTGTGTATCAAGTAGATGCTCATCGTCTGCATTTCCTGTCTGTATAACCAAATCATCTTCACCGGATTCAGGATTCTGCACTTATTCCATTTATAATGCAAATAATAATATTCGTTAGAAAATTCCGTTCCCACTTCACAACCAATCTTATTTCCAATCCACTCTACCGAGATTTATCTCCTTGCTTTCCATTCATACAATTTCTTATTAACCCCAACTGGTTTGATTAAATTTAATTAATATTCAATATCTGGTTTGCATCTGCTTTGGTCTAACATCCGTTAATATCAATCAATTAATATCAAAATTAATTCCTATTATTTAATTCTCAAATCCCAATTTATTTAAGTTCATTCTATTTTAATTCATTCTTAAATTGATTCTACTTAACCAGGTTCAGTTTCATTTCATATCCGATTCAATTAACTAATTGATTTTCTAATTAGTTCAACTTTATTTCATAATTCAGTTTGATTTCAAATCAAATCAATCAGAACAACAAGACAACCCACATTACTAAAATATAGAAAATTATTTCCCTTTTCCATATAAAAATATACCTTGGGTACAAATTATTTCATTTACCCTCTTTTATAAAACAATATTGTGTTAATTCCCAGTTCGATATGGTTTCCCAATACTTGAACCGATTAATTAACACAATACAAAACATTTTTATATAAAATCTACAAATACGCTCTCATAATATATGTACTTAAACTCAATATAGGGTGTTACTAATCCTATCTCAGTTGAGTTACACCATAGAGCCAAGGTTACTACTCAACCAATAGCTTTGATACCAAGTGTGACGACTCAAATTTCCTGTACCTTTTGAGCTAACCAAACCACACCAGTCCAACCCAAATTGCACTGGAAACTCAGATGCCAATAGAAAGAAATTAGAGGGTGAGATAAGAAACGAAGAAATATTAGAATAGAAGAAGAAGAAGAAACATACAACACAGAAACAGAGTCTCACATCGCAGCAGAACAAAAATATAATATAGAAATAAAACTTCACTGAGAGCTTTTGAAATAAATAGTTACAATCACCAGAGTACATCATTACACCTGGACAGTTATAATAATCTGTCCTCAGATACATCACACAGCGAGAAATATAGTAATACGTCTGAACTCTCCAACATGTCTTTGGACTTCATAGCATTTTATAACCTGAACCAGCAGACCCTGCTAACCTGAGCATTACAAATGACGGGTCAGTTTGGTGAACTAGAGTGAGAAAAACCCACTAAGTTTAAATAACATCCATATTGATTTAAAGTCAAAAATCCTTTTGAAAGAAAAGGATAATAGTAAGACTAGACCACACATAAATACAGATGGGTTTTACCGGAATATAACCCAAAACATTTTTGAAATCCATATTCATCTGATATTATGATAATGTCTAAATACAAATAATTAGAATCTAGCAGAACGCTTGCATCTCACGTTCCACATATATAGTATACAACCAAAACAGCGGGTGCTTATTGGAGATTGGATTCCGACTATGACAAGGTATGGAACCACCTGCCGGTAGTGTATCTCTAGAGAGGAATACACTGGGTTCAACAAGAACGTCTTGCAACCCGGCCCACACATGAACGACCATTCATTTCTCTTTAATGCTCCGAATATATTTCCGCCCACAGTTGATAGCAACATAACCGTTCCAAGGAGATACAGAAGCGAAAAGAAGAACAAATAAGGATATTCTGTAGATGGTGACAATACACCCTAATGGGAGCGACCCACATAGCCATGCTACCTGCCAGATTTTTGTCATTTCCTAGTTGATGAGGCTTGAGGTTATAATTCCTTTGGAACTTCTGGCTACCGTTCACTTTGAAATGCCACATCGTCAAATCCGTCAAATCACTAATTGACGTCCACAAATCTACTCTGGGTATTAAAGAAGTGCCCCTCTTCGCCACCAACTCGATATATTTATAGAAATCAATGTACGTGGTTCTCAGGAAATACTCTGTCAGACATCCGTCCATACAAGTCATCTAGGAATAGGATGAATCGAAGGTACTCTCCTACTCCATCCAATATAGGAATCACCCCATGGATCAGTAGCGACAGTCCTTGCAATCCACAGATTTCAACCACGACAGAACCCCAGTATATCTCCGGGTTGAATCAGAGATCGTAAGTGGTTCTTCCGTTTTATGAAGATCTATGGTCTTCAAATGCCCCATCTCGATTGCGTCTAGATATCTTCTATATTTTCGTATTTGTTGGTCGGAATGGATTTCGAATATACATTCGATCCCGGTCTTTCCATACCCACAATCGTAAATGTCAAACTTGATGGTCGATTATTTAACTATCAAATAAACATTCATACAATCATGAATAGATTTACTGGTTTAGTACTTAGCATCACTTGTCTTCTTTAATTAAATTTAATTAAACTTGAATATTCCAATATGGAAAAATCGTATTTCAATTCTTATTCTAGTATACTAATATTCGCAACTACCATGTTTAAATATTTAGAAGAAAAATATATTATATAACAATATCCCATATTCCATTTGACTATTATTTTAAAAACATTTACTATAACATTAGCAATAACTGAGAAATCAGTTCAACTTACTATTCGACGTTACGTAAACCCTTTTGTTTTCATTACTTGGAATAGTATCCAATCCTTATTCTTATAGGATAAATCATTCCATATCTCGTTCCTTTACTCTTCGAAATTATCGCCCAATCTCCTTTTAATTGCATTACCAAAACCTCATCCCACATTATTTCCATTACTTGGGAAATTCTACCATACAATTTCACTTCTATTTATTTCCGTTACTTTGGAAATCTTATTATACATTCTTGCCATTACCAACTAGTATCATCCTTGGATAGTCCCAAAGTCATTTAAGTTGGGGTATTTTAATTACCTCTCGGACCTTGATCAACAACGTTCTTATCTTCAGATAAATACGAGTTGTAATTCAAAAACCGACATTCAATCTAATATCAAAACACATTCTACTTAACAAGTTTATTTAAAATATGGCTTTACAATTCTTATTATCTTTTTTGGAAGTCTCTCTTCTTAAATATAATTAATATTGTTTAGTTCGTCAATTAAATAATCTAAACATCACTTTTATGAACTCTCGACTTATTTAGATAACTTTGTTTCCTAAACTGGATTATTATAGCAAATCCTATTTCCAACCTCTTTTACCAAGCTCAATTACTATCCCTTTTTCCAATCCCCTTTTCTTTCAGGAAATCTCTTTCCAATTCCATGGATTTAATTTAATTCTATTAAGTATTTCCAACAACGCTTTAATCTCACATTCCTTTTATAACCATGTTTATAAATCTAGGTTTAACACAAACCCTTTACATCTTCTTCTCCTACCACTTAACCCAAGCGTTAAGTAATATTTCCATTTAAGCTATCGTATTCGTTTAGAACCCTTTATTACTTCATTATATAACTCGAGTTCAAATATAAAATTTGTTCACAACTTCTTTTCAAAACTCAAGTATATTCCGTTCCAAAACAGTTACCTACTTAAATGTATTTAAGAAGTAATTACTTAAATTAAAACTAATAATTTACTTTTACATTCACTATTGTAAAATCAGTAAATGCTTTATTTACAAAGATAAATAAATAAATTTCTTTTAGAATCGTCTTAAAATTTAAACAACTATTCGTTAAGTGATTTTATTTAGTTCATTAACAACAAACTAAATGAAAGGTCAATCTCAGTTAAAACGGTCAACTCGGTCAATTCCAAACATGATCACTCCTCTAACCCATTCCAGTTAACTTCTCCTTTAAATTAATTAAAATATAATTAATTTAAGTAACTTCATTTAATTGTTCCTTGGATGTGATAAATAAAATACTTAACCGCTAGGTTATTTCTTGCTCATTTGTTTATAATTCTTATTAACATAAGAATTTGTTTTATAAACAATTTCATAATTACTTATAAACTTTAATTAATAAATATTTATTTTCTTTAAAATAACTTTCATTTAAAATAATAGATGTTAAAACTCATTTTAGTTATAAAATAGATTTATAACTTCAATACTGTCTATTCATCATCGATAAAATCCATATTTTATAAATCGATTGATTTATAGATTGTGTGATGCCAATTACCCAAAAATACTATCAATTGGTTACCATCAGAATAAATGTTGAAATATGGTTCAACAATTAACAATAATCAATCATTCAACCATACTAGGTAAACTTTCCATATAATGGTAATATGAAAATAAACAGCAAATTTGAGGAATCCAGTTGGATGGTTATCTCAAATCAAATCACTCGTTTTCATTTAACTGATAATTTCTATAATGACCATCAGTCAATTAATGAAATATAAACGTGGCCAATCAAGGGAAACTACCTTTATTGGGTCAAATCATTGAAATAACGATTGGTATTAAACGACCGTTTAATTTCATTGGTTGAATCAACAATAAATATACAACTAGCAAACAGTCAACCACTAACAATTAGAGCACGTGAAATATAAACCCAATTTATATAAAATATAAATGGGAAAACTCACATTGACTTAGTTTGGTCGTTAAACGCTGGTTTTTAATTAAATTAAATAGCGTTTAATTTAATTAAAAATTCTTCTTGCTTCCGGTCCCGACTGGTCAAGCTCCATCTCGATGCTCTTGCTTCTACGGTCCAAATGAAACTGACTATGCTTAAATCTGATAACGCGGGTGCGAGAAATCATATTACGAAATTTATAAAATAATCTAATTAATAAAACATGAATTTATATTTTTGGAAATGGGCCTCTTACCTTAAAATCCTTCGGTCCACAGTCCCTACAACCCGCACTCTCCTTCAAAACCCTTAATACCATAACCCTCACCCTTATCTCAGCATCGCCTCCACCAAAGATTTTCCTATGTCCGAAAATAACAACCCTAATCCCCTTTCTTTCGCCAACCAAAATCGAACCCATATGCGCCGCGTCCCTCTTCACAACCTCTTCTCAGGTCACCCCTTCTGCTTTGCACTTCAATCGTTCAGCAAACCCGAAAAATCCATTCGACCACCACCCCTGCTCGCCGATCGACCTCCAAGCCTCCCTGACATAAAGTAGCTTCCTCCGCACCCACTACAGAGCTTAGAAAACCCAGCGAGACCTCATTATGCAAACGCCCGAACCCTTGGCTTTGACTTCGAACGGCTTCAACAGGAAATTCATCAACGAGTACCCAGGTTTGAAGTGAGAGTATCGTCGAGTTCAGATAAGTATTTTATTTGATTTTTGGCTTACTGTATTTTTTATTTTGATTTTTCAAATAGTTCGAACAGTTTTCTTTTCACCGTGTTGGTTTGTATGGGTTCTGGGATGAATGAAACACCACTGTGTGATACGTATTTATAGCGTGGTTTGGTTTAGATAAGATGAACGTCTATAAGTGGCAAGCCGTAGGTAGTTCAGCTGCAATAAGCTTAGGCCATTTCCTTTCTTCCCTTTTTCAGATTATGTGTACGGTGATGGGAATTTATAGCTGCATGATGGTGATCTGTTCGAATGGAACATTGATCGAACATGTATAGATTAGGCTATGAGTTGGTTATTTGATCAGAGATATGAATTGTGCGTTGCAGATTTTTGTTCAGATTTTTATATACATCGCAACAGTGAATGGATGTGAGATTTCTTGTATATATGAAGCTGTTTGATTCTGTCTGTAGGGATTTGTATATAAATATATACATATATTTTGTTTTCTCTTAGTTGTTCTTTCCTGTAAAGATTTTGATGTAAGAACTTAGCTGTTTAGCCATGTGTTGTTAATTCAAATCAGAGATTTTGGAACTGTGATATAGATTTTGTTTGGATTTTTAAATATATGTAACAGTGAATTTGTATATGAGTTTCTGTATATATGTATACATATATAAGCTGTCTGATTGTCTATATGGATTTGATGTTTAAAATATATACATATATTTTGTTGTTTATAGTACTATTTTTCTTTTTTGTTGTTCATGTCAATTTCTTTAGCTGTGTGGTCTGTGGACATAGATGAAGACTTCTTGGTGTTTAAGTATGGTTGTGTGGCTCTATGACAAGCTTTGTTATATATATATATATATATATATATATTTGGCTGAGGCTAGTGGATTGTTTATTAAATATAGAGATTCGAAACTATAATTCGTAGTTTCTATGTTCAACTTTTTAATGGTTTCGTATATGAAGTTGTATATATATATACACATATGTACATTTTTTTGTTTTGTCATGAAATAAATAGATGGATTTGTGTAATCCATTTCGGTCTTCTTCCTAGATTTTCTGGATGCAAATGTACAGTAAAATCTTGGATGTATGTTATATATTTTCCTGTATGCTTTCTTTTTTCACATTCCTACAATATATTCTTTTTTTTGTTTTGTTTGGTTTTGTTTTGTTGATCCGTACATATAATTTGTTCGAGCATGGTTTGGTTTTGTTCGTTAATGCTGTACACTTTTACTTTATTCGTTTGGTTAGTTTATTTTTCTGCCGCATACTGCCATATTGAAGACAAAGTGATTTGTGAATATGTATTAGCATTTAGACTATTATCTAATTTAACACATTAAAGTCAGAGAACAAAGAAAATAAGGCAAAACTTTATTTATTAGAAACTGACATAACAACATTTCGCAAATCGAATAGCTAGCTTATTCCATGTATGGTGAATAGAAACCAAAGCATTGTGTTTATCAGGTTGATTAGCTTCAATTTTAACTAGCTTCAATTTTAACCAACACAGAATTTAAAACTCAACCTTTAAAATTCTGGATTTAAACGATATTCTACTTATATAAAATTTCTTTTAAATTATATTAAATAACGTTATATTTTATATACGATTCCATAGCGATTATTTGAAAATTTGAATTGGACGTAACTTGAAATTTATAAGATAAAAATCTTTGTAACACCCCACCTCCGCTAGGGTCACTCACAAAGGGAATGCACTAGTTTTGGAGGAGCGTTATCGAGGTAAACAAACACAGAAATATTACAAGACATAACATAAATAAAACAGCGGAAGAATCAAAAGATAAATTTCATTACTTTCAAAATAATTCAAAACCTTTTACATCCAAAGTACCAACTATCATTCTCCATTACAACAAGTTTTGCCTTGAATAAATAAAGAAGCATAAAACTTAAAACAACAAAAGTAGCTTAATTCCCGAAAGGTAGCAGAAATGCAGCCACACCATGGCTCAAGATCAAACCGTACATGAGCTGAACCGAAAGCAAGCAAAATCCAAGCTAAGTTCTATAGTTTCCTCCTTGGGAACCGGGGAGGGGGGGGGGGGGACGAAAGAAAAAGAGGCGAAAGAAAACTAGTCAGTCATAAAGAATAGTAAGTCCTAGTGAATTTCAGCATAAAAACGAGTAAAGGTAACATGACATGTATAAACTGAAAGTAAACATAAGGATGCACCAACTATACTAGTATCCCAAACCCATGTCATATATTAACCATGAAATGATCCCGTGGCCCAATATCATGAAAGGACCCATTTCGGGGTCCTACGGAACGATCCATTAATCGATCAGCTCCCTACAAGTTCTAGCTCGTCGTGTGTCTATGACATACGGCCCTATCACCAATGTAGTCACCTGTGCTAGGTCCACAATAGGGTGTATCAAGCCCTAGGGTGCCAACCACCGACACAAATCAAGTGCGCACAGTGTAAACCTACTGATGCCCAATGCCTTCTTTTTCAACTACGGACTACGTGCACGACCATAGTTCTCCTGAACCTACACTGGCGCACCAACTCAGCCGTCGTTCTGGTCGCTTACAATCAGCCCAGTAATTGTGCCCCACCCTGCCTAGTTCCAGGGTACCATGATACATCTAAGTGGGTTACTGCTGAAATGGACCACGTAACTAGGGTTTCCGTTCAACAGGTTACGTGTTGTCATTTAAATTCATGCCTTAACCCTTATCAGTCTAGCATGTCAAGTTGGTTAAGTGTTGTCTTTCAATTTCATGACTTAACCCCACTATTCATGTGTCAAATTGGTTAAGTGTTGTCTTTCATGTTCATGACTTAACTCTATCATGTGGAATTAATTCATTAATGCACGCCAACCTCTCACATCAAACCTGTTGTTGTGGTTACTGTATATGCTGGGCGGTTCTGGGCAGATTTACACCACAACTCAGTCTGACCTCAGGTTTCAAGCGCGATATGACCAGCTACCCACATTGGATCCTATTGCTTGCAGTCACTGGATTTGCCGGGCGGTTCCATGCAGAATTACACTTCAAACTAAGCCCAACCTCGAGTTGGCCATTTTCAAGTTCATTCTAGTGTCATGTCCATGTTCAAATTTCATGTCAAGTTTGTGTCAAGTTTCATGTCAAGTTTTATGTTTCAACTTATGGCTGTTATCAAGTTCATGATTCATGTTCATAACCAATTCATGCTTTGCCTAATCTACCCAAACCATATTCCCATCGCATGTAAACGTGAATCGATCTAAATTACAAGTAAATCCAAATCCAGAAATAAACGGAATAACATCAAAACCATGATAGGCAAAAAGGACGAGCCTAAAGTGATAAAAGGGATTACAAGACTAGCATGACATAACTTGAGATAATTGGTTACACATCACTGGCACATAGAAAATAATAGGATTTCAAATCTAGCATAAAAAGGTGATAGTCATGGCATAAGGTGATAGTCCCAAACTTGTAAATAATAGACTGATTCAACATCACAGGCGTGATAATGTTATGGACATGAAAGAGTTTGATTTATAACATGAATAGGTCCAAACTGATTTTATAGCAATATTCCCAAATGTCAAGATCCAAGATGGAAACTAGAATAGATGTGAATCGATTATCATACTTAAGTCCAGTTTCACTTTATCTCATGTCCAAATTACAAGTAACAATTTTAAATCTCAAAGTAACTAGAACTTACAGATCGTGGACTAAGAAATTGAAATGCAGAAGTTGAATCTAGAAACTAGTCGTTGAATTGTTGAATCGTTGAATCTTGATTTGATTGTAGCAGAAAATCCCCAATTTGCGAATCTTATGTTGCTTGAAGAAGAAAGTAGAAGAATTCCCTTGATCTGATTAACTTTATTTTAAATTTAATTAGAAGAAGAAGAAGCCATGTCCATCAAGAATTTGTGCAGCATAAGGTTAGAGAAGAATGGTGTAATGAGAATGGGGTTAGGGGGCTGTTTATATAGGATTAGGCGAATGAATCAAGACTGAAAACGAGACCAAAAACATCAGAATGAACCCAGGCTCAAAACTGGATTTTGGCACCAGTTCGACCCCCAGGTCGACCATAGGGTCGACCTGGCCCATGGGAGGTCGACCATAGCGTCGAACCCCAGGTCGACTTGGTCCTGGGCGGGAAATTTCCTGCCCAGCCTGCGCTGGGGTTTGAATTCGAATTTCGAGCTGTTTTCGATTCTGAAAATTCCTGAAACTTCGGAGGGTCATATCTCCCTCATACGAAATCCATTTTTCGAAAACTCAGACTCGCTTCCAAGCATAATTTCGAGACAAACGCAATGGCGCAACCCATTCCCCTTGATTCTTATTTTAAAATTTAATTCTGCCTTGATTTAAGGTTTCAACATGTTATTAAAATACGGGTTGTTACATTCTCCCCTCCTTAAAGGATTTCGTCCTCGAAATCTTCAAGTTAAGAAGAATGCATCCTATCATCCAATCATCCATCTACTCAACCATCATCCATAAGCAACCATTGTCCATAAAAGATTTCTAATGCTGTATGAACTTATGCAAGAGTGTGTGTATATGTACTTATCTAATGCAAAAGATCAGGCGGTTACTGATTTAGGAGACCTCCTTAATGCAAAATATGTTAGTGTAATGAGTCCAACATGTATGCAAATTCCTAACATACGTTATAATCTCTACATGAGTGCACAAACATTCATCCGTATGCAACATCCAAATGATAGCATATCAAGTTTCCATCTATGTACATGTATAAGCACTCATGCATACGCAACATGAAAAATGTGACTGAGCCGATCTAGTGCCTAATGTGTGTTATGCAACCACGAGCAACCACTTGCAATCAGCAACCATAACATGTTTCAATCACATGTTTACATCCAAAAGGGTTCTACCTAAGGTTCTCAAGATATGATCGAGAAGATAACAAGACAAACATGGATAGCAAAAGCATGTACATGATACGAAGGTATGCAAACTTATAGGAAAAAGGGATCGAGAATGTACCCCTAAAAAGAATTGGGTATAGCGCGCGTGTCTTCTCTTCGGTTTCCCAAGTTGTGTCTTCTTGGGCTCCACTCCACTGTACTTTAACTAGCTTGACTTCTCGATTCCTTAGCTTCTTGATCTCCATTCCTAAGATACGAATCGGAACTCGCCTCAATGTTGCTTCTCTTTCCACTTCTACGCCTTCAAGCATGCTTGGCTCAACCACTAAGGCAGACTCATGTAAGCACTTTCGGAGATGCGAAACGTGAAAGACATTGTGCACTCCGGCCAACCTCTCCGGTAACTCTACCTTATAAGCCATCTGTCCAATCCTTTCGATGATAGGGAATGGTCCTACGAACCTTGGTGCTAACTTTCCAACTGCTCCAAAGAGAACCACATTGCGTAAAGGAGAAACTTTTATAAAGACCATATCTCCAACTTCGAACTTTAAGTCTGTCCTTCTCTTGTCTGCGTAGGATTTCTGTCTTTCTTGGGCCGTTTTTATCCGTCTTCGTATCAACTCAACCTTCTCGGAAGTGTCCCTTATCATGTCGGGTCCAAGTATGAGCTTGTCTGTCGACTCCCACCAACAAGTTGGTGACTTGCACGGTCTTCCGTATAAAGCTTCGAATGGTGCCATTCCTATGCTAGCTTGGTAACTATTGTTATACGCGAACTCAATGAGAGGTAGGTGATCTTACAAGTACCACCAAAGTCAAGAATGCATGGTCTCAAAAGATCCTCTAGTACCCTATTTACCCTTTCGGTTTGTCCATCCGTCTGTGGGTGATAGGTCATGCTTAAACTTAGTCGTGTACCCATTGCTTCTTGTAGACTATTCCAAAATTCGCCAGTGAAAATCGGGTAACGATCGCTAGCTATACTAGAAGGAACTCGGTGCAACCGTACTATTTCTCGAAGGAAAATAGATGCTAGCCATGATGCGGTCCTCTTGCTCTTCACAGGAACGAAGTGAGCGCTCTTCGTGAGTCTATCTACTATAACCCATATGCTAGTATTGCCTTTCCTTGACCTAGGTAATCCATCCACGAAATCCATCGAGACACTCTCCCATTTCCATTGTGGAACCTCCAAAGGATGCAATAGCCAACCGGGCTTTTTCGACTCGGCCTTTACTTGTTGGCACACCATGCACTTAGAAATGAATTCCGCCATGTCCTTTTTCATCCCGTTCCAAAAGAAAATGCTCTTCATATCCTTGTACATTTTATCCCCTCCGGGATGTATAATCATCTTCAAGTGATGCGCCTCTTCGAGAACTCTCTTTACTAAGTCTCCCACTTGTGGGACACATAGTCTACCATCACGCCTTAGCCATCCGTTGTCATCTATGGAATACCTACTGAGGTGACTTGACATCTCACCTCTAATCAACTTATCCATGATCTCGACTATCTGTGGGTCTTCCTTCCGTGAAGTCCCTACTTAGTATAGAAGCGTAGGCCTTAACTCAAGAGATGCTAACGTGCAAGCCAATGACTCAACAACATGTGTGAAATCAAAGGTTGCTATAAACTCTAGACTTTTGCTTTCAACAAACAAAGGACTCAGAGTCAACCTTTTCCTACTTAGCGCATCCGCCACCACGTTACCCTTGCCAGGGGTATAAGCTATATCGAAGTCATACGATGCCAAGAATTCCATCCACCTCTGTTGCCTTAGATTCAAAACTTTTTGCAAAAAGAGGTACTTAAGCGATTTATGATCGGTATACAACTCGAACTTCTCACTTAGAAGAGAGTGGCGCCAAGACTTAAGCGCAAAAACAATCACGGCCAATTCCAAGTCATGTGTGGGATAGTTTTTCTCATGAACTTTAAGTTGTATACCCCCGTAGCATATCACTTTCCCTTCTTGCATTAGGACAACACCTAATCCCATGCCGCACTCATCTGTGTACACCGTAAACATTTTACCTCCGTCGGGTAATGCCAAAACTGGAGCTGTGGTTAGGGCTCTCTTAAGCCTTTGAAAAGCAACGTCACACTCTATGTCCTACGCAAAAGCCAGGTTCTTCTTTGTTAACCTAGTAAGAGGGGCTGAAATCTTAGCAAATTCCTTAATGAACTTCCTATAGTAGCCCGCCAAACCGAGAAAGCTTCTCACTTCCGTTGCGTTCTTAGGAACTTTCCTGTCTTGCACCGCAGCTACCTTTGCGGGGTCCACAGCTATACCTTGCTTAGAAACTACATATCCAAGAAACCAAACTTTTTTCTCCAAAAATGACACTTGGAGAACTTAGCCTTTAACACGTGTACTCTAAGCATATCCATGACTTCCTTGAGATGTCTAGCATGTTCTTCCTCATCCTTTGAGAAGATCAAAATATCGTCCACGAAGACCACCACAAACTTGTTAAGGAACTCCCGAAACACCATACTCATCAAGTCTACGAAGTACGCAGGTGCATTCGTCAAACCAAACGGCATGATGAGCCATTTGAAGAAACCATCCGGAGTCCTAAACGCAGTCTTGTCAATGCTATCCTCAACCACCCTAAGTTGATGGAATCCTGTAGCTAAATCGAGTTGATAGAAAACAGACGCTCCTACAAGCTGGTCGAGCAAGTCGTCGATTCTCGGTAGTGGGTGCCTATTCTTCTTAGTAAGCTTGTTTAACTCACGATAATCTATGCATAGACGAAGCGAACCATCCGCCTTAGTAGCGAATACCACTGTAGCACCCCATTCAGAAATGATTCGCCTAATGAAATTTTTATCAAGCAACTCCTTAACTTGCTTACTAAGCTCTTTTCTCTCTCGCGGGGCCATGTGTCTAACGGGCAATGCAACTGGCTTAGCTTTATCAACAAGATATACATGGAAATCTATCTCGCATTTATGGGGTAACCCCTTAACCTCGTCAAAGACATCCGGATATTCTCGGACTATCCTTACTGATTGCAAATCATCGATAGACGAGTCAAGAGATTCTAGATAACATAACATGACAGGACCCATAGGGTTACAAGAAATTTCAAGGGTATTACCAAGGCGAGTCACGAGTCTAACTACCCTTCGTTCACAATCGAGAATGGCTTTATTATTGGATAGCCAATCCGTGCCTAGAATCAAACCGTATCCCATAAATTCGAGAACATAAGCATTACACGTGAATTCTACGCTTTAGATAGAAATCCTCAAATCCACACAAATCATAGACAAATAAGCGGAGCCACTAATTGGATTTGAAACAATAACCGGATCCTCAACTAGACTAGTACTTAGGTGTAGAGCTTCAATAATATCAGAAGAAATAAAAGTATGCAATGCGCCAGAATCAAACAAGGTTCGAACAAGTTGATCAAAAAGATAGACTAAACTTTCGACAGAAATATTTCTACCTCGTTCTTGCGGAGGCACCCTGAGAGCGTGGACTTGTCCTCCAGAAGAAGGTCCAGCTCCCTGCCCTTGCTTCCTTGGGCAGGCCTTAGCCATGTGTCCTGTCTCACCACTGTGGAAACAGCCACCCATCTTCGTTTTCTTCTTCCTTCAGTCTTTGACCAGATGTCCAGGAATGCCACAGAAATTACACTTTCTCTTTTCATGGGGTTTGTTGTTCTTCCCGTCTTTCTTTGGATCAACCTTCTTGTTCTGTGACCCTTCCCCCTTCTTATCTTGAGGCACTTCTGCTTTTGCCTCATTCTTGCCCTTGTCTTCCTCATTTAAGAGTGCCTTGTCTACTAACCTTTCGTGAGTAGCCCCCATAAGCATGTGGATTATAGACAAGCTGTGAAGTGGCTCATTCAATCCCTTGAAAATACGGAGAGCCTTCTTACGAGGAGCATTCTGTAACACCCCGCCTCCGCTAGGGTCACTCGCAAAGAAATGCACTAGCTTTAGAGGGGCATTATTGGTAAACATGCACAGAAATATCATAAGACAGAACCTATATAAATAAATAGCGGGAGTAAAATCAAACTTTCATAAACATGAATACATAAGGTCTAAAGCCTTTTACATCAGAGTACATCAAAACCTGTCTTGCAATAGTAAAGAAGCATAAAGACTTTTTAATAATTTATTCCCCAAGTAAAACCGCAAAGTAGCCATAGCCAAGAGAAGCCCAAGCCATCCATGATGACCTTCAAGCAGAAGAAGTCCGAGCTAAACAGCATTGTTTCCTCCCTGAAACCTGGGGGGG